>JBBGZY010000239.1:2337500-2937500 GCA_037952925.1 Lithobates clamitans
GGGGGGTGCTCTCTTGTCCCCCCCTTTTCCTGCTGCCTGCCAGGTTGCGTGCTCGGATAAGGGTCTGGGATGGATTTTGGGGGGACCCCCACGCCATTTTTTTTTTTTTAATTGTTGCGCGGTTCCCCTTAAAATTCATACCAGACCTGAAGGCCCTGGTATGGATTTTGTGGGGGACTGCCACGCCATTTTTATTATTGTGGTGTGGGGTTCCACTTAATATTCATAACAGACTCAAAAGGCCTGGTAATGGACTGGGAACGCACGTTGTTTTTTTCAATGATTTTTATCTATATTGCCGGAATACAATACAGCCGCGATCAGTTTTAAATTACATTTTTTCCCTTATAAATGTAATTTTGCTGTGCTACTGTTATGAACATGGGAAAGATGTGCTACTTTACAGACAGACTAAGGAGACCCCCAGGCACGATATTTAAAGGAATATTTCATTTTTATTGTTTCACTTTAAGCATTATTAAAATCACTGCTCCTGAAAAAAATGGCTGTTTTTAAAACTTTTGTTTGCAGTGATACATATCCTCTGGGGCAGGGCCCAGATCCCCATACACTTTTTAATTGCAATAACTTGCATAAAAGCCTTTAAAATTATTACTTTTGATTTTTCACGTTCGTGTCCCATAGACTTAGTAGCGTGTTCGCACACATATTTTACCTGTTCGTATGCTCTGCTCATCCCTATTATTAAGCATGATCACCGGTAGCTAGGCATACTCTTATTACAAATGCGTTATCTAATGAGGTACGCTGAATTTACAATGCAAATATCAGAGCAAATACTGTGTGATTTACAAAAAAAAAATAAAACATTGGCTTGCTGAAAAAATATTTCCCTTGCGCAACATGCCAATTCAGGTTTTCAGACCAGATATGAAGATTTTCAAGTGGCATGGGAATTTTACCCATAGTTTACAATGTCGAATTATGTGTAGTATTGATTGTATGCTGTGAGGGAGGGTGAGGACATATCATGTTTTTATTGTTGTCTATATGCTCTTCGAGGAAATTCCTGCTTTCCCTATCTGCCCTGGTGACTACACAAAATATGTGGTGAAATCGTCCTAAATGTAACACAGACAGTAATAAAAACCTTACAGGGGTTAACACCTTTTCATATTGTATACAAAACATAAGAAAAATCTGTAGGTCCGTTTTGAGAGCGTCACCATAAAATACACAAATTGTTAAAAGAGAAGGGCTGCATTGAAAAACAAACAACCAAAAATCAAAAATTTCACACTAAGAAATAAGGTAAATGTGCTGGTATTTGTAATTTACCTTTACTGTTCTTTTTAAATGGACCTGTCAGTGGAAAACAAGGATGCATAGAATTGTATCCATCTAGCCAAAGAATAATAAAAAAGTTTAATTTCCATTCATTGAACTAGCTGAATAAAATGGAGTTGGACCAAGTCTGTGACTGCTTCAATGGTAGAGAGTGGATCTTGGGTACCTTTGATGCTGTGAAGAGAGATATTAAGGTTCCTAAGAGCACAGTGGCCTCCATAATCCCTAAATGGAAGATGTTTGGGATGACCAGAACCCTTCCTAGAGCTGGCCGTCAGGCCAAGCTGAGCTATCGGGGGAGAAGAGCCTTGGTGAGAGAGGTAAAGAAGAACCCAAAGATCACTGTGGCTGAGCTCCAGAGATGCAGTCGGGAGATGGGAGAAAGTTGTAGAAAGTCAACCATCACTGCAGCCCTCCACCAGTCGGGGCTTTATGGCAGAGTGGCCCGACGGAAGCCTCTCCTCAGTGCAAGACACATGAAAGCCCACATGGAGTTTGCTAAAAAACACCTGAAGGACTCCAAGATGGTGAGAAATAAGATTCTCTGGTCTGATGAGACCAATTTAAAAATTTTTGGCCTTAATTCTAAGCGATATGTGTGGAGAAAACCAGGCACTGCTCATCACCTGTCCAATACAGTCCCAACAGTGAAGCTTGTGTGGTGGCAGCATCATGCTGTGGGGGTGTTTTTCAGCTGCAGGGACAGGATGACTGGTTGCAATCGAGGGAAAGATGTATGCGGCCAAGTACAGGGATATCCTGGACGAAAACCTTCTCCAGAGTGCTCAGGACCTCAGACTGGGCTGAAGGTTTACCTTCCAACAAGACAATGACCCTAAGCACACAGCTAAAATAATGAAGGAGTGGCTTCACAACAACTCCGTGACTGTTCTTGAATGGCCCAGCCAGAGCCCTGACTTAAACCCAATTGAGCATCTCTGGAGAGACCTAAAAATGGCTGTCCACCAACATTTACCATCCAACCTGACAGAACTGGAGAGGATCTGCAAGGAGGAATGTCAGAGGATCCCCAAATCCAGGTGTGAAAAACTTGTTGCATCTTTCCCAAAAAGACTGATGGGTGTATTAGATCAAAAGGGTGCTTCTACTAAATACTGACCAAAGGGTCTAAATACTTAGGACCATGTGATATTTCAGTTTTTCTTTTTTAATAAATCTGCAAAAATGTCAACAATTATTTGTTTTTCTGTCAATATGGGGTGCTGTGTGTATATATTTATGAACAAGGTTTATCAGCTGGAACATGTGAGCCCATTTGTATTTTTTACTCTTTCTCATGTACAAATAAAGTGGATTAAGGATAATTGGAGTTGCTCTATCTTCTGAAATTGTGTTTACTCACCGATGTTAGAGGGGACATCTGAGCCAGAGCACCCATTGTGGCCTTCCGTCTTACACCTGCAAAGGGTTACACTGTTTTGAGCACTGCACCATTTGTTTTTCATATATATATTGTATTTACTGTATATATATATGTAACCTATTTACAGTAGCTGCTGCATTGAGTTCAGCTTTAAATATTACGTTTCCTCTGGGTTTATAAACATTTTACATAGACAACAAAGGATTGTAAATTTGCTGAATGTGGCCATGAACCTGTAAGCACACAATAAATATTAAAGAGCATTGTTCTGCATCTTTGACAAGACAGTAAAACCCACTAGGTGAAATGCTGTTATTGTGCTTGCTATTTAAATGGCTGTATTGTATGTATCTGATTACCAAAAAGCTATGTGTTTATAGATGGATGCCACTAGAAATTTACTGTAAATGGTTTTTAACTCTGCTTCTTAAATATCCACACTTGCAATGCAGAAGAATGAAAATTGTCATCTCAAGTAGCATGTGAGCTGATGTTTTGAATGCCTATGCAAATATCATGGAGATATGTAAATTATATCCAGTTTAAATTATTTACATTTCACTCAACTTTGCCATCAAAAATAAGGTTTACATTCTTCCTTCGTACCATTTTTCAGAGGAATGCAAGTTCCTTCCAAAGTGTGTGCGTGTGTTTTTTTATCCACAAACTTCAAATAAGTTTCCGCAAATTACAGTATATGGCCGGTGCATATCATCCAACAGTTTTCATAAAGCGTTTGATATAAAAATGTCTTCCATTTATGCAGAATTCCCAGCAGAGGGCTATGATATGCAGTTTAAATAAAACATATATACTGTACTGCGGGCTTGCATTTTACAATCCTGCTATATGGATTTTAATTTTTAAAATCAAGGCTATAAGGCAACTTGAGCTATGATCTGATATGAAAACAGTTTAGTGGGCCAGTGACAGGTAACTCGACAACTGCTGATTTTCTTATTGCTTAAATCAACCTTATCTGGGGCATGCACTGCAGCTTTTCTAAGATACATAAGGAGTGGATTCTCACAAAGATCATATGGACATTCAATACCATTTATTATGCGGCAGATAGAACAGGGCGATAACATAACAATCCAGGATGCCTTGATCCACATCAGATGAAAGGGACGTATATTTGTACAGAATCCTGAAGGCTCCATTTGCACTTGCCAAGTGTGTCTGTTTATCTTCTGTCTTCTTTACTTCATTAAACAAGTTGAGTGTGTTGAGCATCTTAAACCTATTTGGTGAAATATTCCTCATGCAAAGAAATGTTTATTTTGGTATGTCTGGTCGGGAAGGCACCGCAAGCAGGGATGACCTTCTGCTTAGAAAGTTAAACACAGTAATGTGCCACCAGCAAATCATCTAACCTCAATACATAGTCCCAGGTGTAAACAGACTGGCTCAAATATATGGTGTGTAAGAAGAAAGAAGGTTCAGGGCCTTAGTGGACAGAATTCTGGTACACAAAGCTATAACTGACTATTTTAGCTACAGAGAGCTAGGTCACATATGTGCTTTGGGTAAAAACATGAAAAAGGTTGTTGAGCGAAAAAGTGTAAACAGATCGTTCAGAAGATAACATCATTTAAGGACCCTTATTTCTTACAAAGAGTAACATCGGTTCTAAACCTCATATGTACCAAAACTGTAGGGCAAAACCAATTCTCCTACCCTGGAGCTAAAGTTTCGAAACTTCAGCTGCAATAAAGCTGCAGTTGATGAATTTAAGAATTTCATCCAAGTAAGTGTGCTGAATTTATACGCTTAAATATTATCTGTATGGAAGGGTTCCACACTAAGGATTAGCTGAACACCCCCCGGTTGGGATCGCACAAAAACATCCGAACAGGCAAAACTTTTGGAAGAACACACGAACACCGTAAAGTCTATAGGACACAAACATGAAAAATCAAAAGTGCTCATTTTAAAGGCTTATATGCAAGTTATTGTCATAAAAAGTGTTTGGGGACCTGGGTCCTGCCCCAGGGGACATGTATCAATGCAAAAAAAAGTTTTAAAAAAAGTTTTAAAAACTGATTTTTTTCGGGCGCAGTGATTTTAATAATGCTTAAAGTGAAACAATAAAAAATGATTCCTTTAATAATAATAAATTATTAATAATAAATAATCCTTTAACCACTTAAGCCCGGACCATTTGGCTGGAAAAAGACCAGAGTACAGAAGGATTTGCCCCCTTCCTGACCAGGCCATTTTTTGCGGTGGCACTGCGTCGTTTTAACTGACAATTGCGCGGTTGTGCGACTTAGCTCCCAAACAAAATTGACGTCCTTTTTTCCCCACAAATAGAGCTTTCTTTTGGTTATATTTGATCACCTCTGTGTTTTTTATTTTTTGTACTATAAACAAAAAAATAGCGACAATTTTGAAAAAAACGCATTATTTTTCACTTTTTGCTATAATAAATATCCCCCAAAAATATATAAAAAAAACCCATTTTTTTTCCTCAGTTTAGGCCGATACGTATTCTTCTACATATTTTTGGTAATAAGCGTTTATTGATTGGTTTACGCAACAGTTATAGCGTCTACAAAATAGGGGATAGTTTTATGGCATTTTTATTAATAATTTATTTTTTACTAGTAATAGCGGCGATCATCGATTTTTATCATGACAGCGACATTATGGCGGACATGTCGGACAGATCGGACACTTTTGGTGCTATTTTAGGACCATTCACATTTATACAGCGATCAGTGCAATTAAAAATGCATTGATTACTGTGTAAATGTGACTGGCAGTGAAGGGGTTAACCACTAGGGGGCAGTGAAGGGGTTAAGTGTGTCCTAGGGAGTGATTCTAACTGTGGGGGGAGGGGCTACATGTGACAGGACACTGATCACTGCTCCCGATTACAGGGAACGGTGATCAGTGTCCTGTCACTAGGCAGAATGGGGAAATGGTTGTTTACATCAGTAGTTCTTCCTCTCTGTGTGACGATCGCGGGTATCCCCGCGGAGATCAAGTCCACAGGACCCGCAATCACATTCACGGAGCTCTCGGCAGCTCGCGCGCCCGCAAAGCGCTTCTTAAAGGACAACGTATAGGTACATTAATATACCTGTACATGCCATTCTGCCGACGTATATCAGTGTGAGCCTGTCGGCAAGCGGTTAAATATCATGCCTGGGGGGTGTCTATAGTATGCCTGTAAAGTGCCTCAGTTTTCCTATGTTTAGAACAGTACCGCAGCAAAATTATATTTCTAAAGGAAAAAAGTAATTTAAAACTGATCGAGGCTGTAATGAATTGTCGGGTCTTGGCAATATAGATAAAGCTCATTGAAAAAAATGGCATGGGGTTCCCCCCAGTCCATTACAAGGCCATTTGAGTCTGGTATGAATATTAAGGGGAACCCCAAACCAAAAATGTAAAAAAAAAAAAATTGCTTGGGGGTCCCCCCAAAATCCATACCAGGCTCTTCAGGTCTGGTATAGATTTTTAGGGGAACCTTGTGCCAATGTTTTTTTAAAAATGGTGTAGGGGTCCCCCTCAAGATCCATACCAGACCCTTATCCGAGCACACAACCTGCCAGGCAGCAGGAAAAGAGGGCGAGAGAGCGCCCCCCCTGAACCGTACCAGGCCATATGCCCTCAATGTGGGGAGGGTGCTTTGGGGTCTGGTGGTTGTGGGGGTATGCGGGCGGGGGGCTTATCGGAATTTGGAAGCCCCCTTTAACAAGGGGACCCCCAGATCCTGGCCCCCCCTTAATGAATTGGTAACGGGGCAAAAAAAGTGTCAAACATGGTAAAAAAGACAAGAGACAGCTTGGGACAAGTCCTTTATTAACCACTTGCCGCCCGCCCTATTACCAAATGACGGCGGCAAAGTGGTTTAATATTCCTGACCGGACGTCATATGACGTGATCAGGAATATCGAGCCGATGCGCGCCCCCGGGGGCATGCATAGCGGTGATCGTTGTTGCGGGGTGTCAGTCGGACACCCTGCAACACCGATCTAGGTAAAGAGTCTCTGACGGAGACTCTTTACCATGTGATCAGCCGTGTCCAATCACGGCTGATCACGATGTAAATAGAAAGAGCCAGTGATCGGCTTTTCCTCACTCGCGTCTGACAGACGCGAGTAGAGAAGAGCCGATCGGCTGCCCTCCTGACAGGAGGGGTCTATGCTGATTGTTTATCAGCACAGCCCCCCCTCAGATCCTACCCAGGACCACCAGGAAAGCCACCCAGGACCACCAAGGAAGCCATCCACACTGGACCACCAGGTATGCCCCTAGACCCCCAGGGAAATGCCACTATGTGCCCAGGCAGCTGCCAATCTGTGCCCAGGCAGCTGCCAATCAGTGCCCACTCCAATGCCTACCACTGCCAGTGCCACCAGGGATGCCCATCAGTGCCTCATATTAGTGCCGCATATCAGTGCCCATCAGTGCCACGTATCAGTGCCCATCAGTGCCCAGCAGTGCTGCCTATCAGTGCCCATCAGTGCCCAGCAGTGCCACTTATCAGTGCCGCCTATCAGTGCCACCCTATCAGTGCCCAGCAGTGCCGCCTTTCAGTGTCCATCAGTGTCGCCTATCAGTGCCCATCAGTGCCACCCAGTGCCACCCATAAGTGCCCATCAGTGCCGCCTATCAATGCCCATCAATGCTGCATATCAGTGCCCATCGTCAGTGCCGCATATCAGTGCCCATCGTCAGTGCCCGTCAGTGCCCGCTCATTGGTGCCACCTCATCGGTGCCACCGTATCAGTGCCTGTCAGTTTTTTCAAAAACAAATATGGCTGCCCCCTAGGAATAGTTAATATTGGGAGATTTTTTCTTGTCATATTTGGCTGACCCGCTTTGTAGGACGCTGTTATAAATTTTAACTTCTAAAAAATATTTTTCCCTCCCCCTCCCCTTTTTATTTATTTATTTATTTATTTATTTATTTATTTATTTATTTTGCAAGGATAAAAAAGATGTGTTATAAACTTGATTAACAATAGGTATGTGTATGTGTATGTGTGCCTTTTAAAGGACACAGTTATTGCTAATGTTAAAGTGTCACATTTACTGCCTGTGGTTTTTTTTCTTCTTTCTACTGTATAATAAAAAAATGATTAATTCAAAAAATTTTGAAAACCATTTATCATTTTACAATTATATGTCACCTTGTGTTGGTCTATCACATAAAATCCCAATAAAATACATTTACGTTTTTGGTTGTAACATGACAAAATGTGGAAAATTTCAAGGGGTGTGAATATTTTTTCAAGGCACTGTAGGGATTTGTAATGGTGAGGACTTGCTAAATCACTAACTGCAAAATCACCTGTTTGACATAGTCCTCTCGCATACACACAAAGGTAGTGAGAGGAAATATAAAAATGTTGAATTTCCTATTATTTACTGTGCTGGGGACGAATCATATGATAACTTAAAAGTGTTTCTTGGTAGTAAGCAAAGCAAAAACACATCTTGATACCACATCAAAAACATTTCTTCTGTATATTGGGCACTATAAAGGATTCATGTATCAAAAGTCAACAAAGATATATATGTAGCACTACCACTGCTGGTAACTGGCTCTCTTACTCCTGCACAGCCAGGCAACACACATTCTCTGCTTGCATCCAAGTACAAGAAGTCAGTCATTTGGCTTTATTTTTATGTTTTATTAGGGGTAACAGATTGGATGGGGTGAAGGGATATATGGGATGCCCAACTTGAATCAAAGAACAAAAACCAGGGACAACTTCCTCCCTATGTACAAGGTCTTGAACTGTCCTCTTTTCCGGACACTTTGACAGTCTCTTGTGGAAAATGCAAAAGCCCCTTAAGGACCAGGAGCGCTCAGTTGTTTAGAAAGCAACACAAAATGTAGGTTGTGCACAGAAGTATTTTCAACTCCACTGTTGACACTGATCCCAGTTCTACTGACTGCAGGAACTACCAGCCCACCTGGTTGCTTCTTCACCAGCCCACCCGGCTACTGAAGATCTCCCAGGGCAAGGGAAAGGAAAGATGTAAGCACAATGCTGTCTTCCAGAAAGGATTGCTACATGTGGCAGTCCCCCCTTGTAAGTCCCTGACTGTGCTGATGTACTCACACTGTCCTGCTTGCTATCACTGCTTCTTAGGTGAGATTTCTTTCAAACCACACTGCTGTCAGGATCCATCCAAGCCAGCCCAAGCTCCAGCCCGAAGCAGAGAACCCCCCCCCACCCCTCCTGGCAGGGGTTCTCCTCAAGGCCCACCAACAGTCTCCACAGCCCTCCATCTTCCACCTGACTCCCCTCCTGGGATGACTTATCCATATTTAAGAACTTGCTCAGTAACCATGTCTGGCCCACCGCCTGGGGATTGGCGAAGTTCCCCTAAGTATGCAGATCCACCCTCCTGGCCCCCATCCTCCAGCTTCTAGAAATTTCTCCAAACTTCCAGAACCAGGGGGAGGCACCCGAGACCTGCCTGTATGAGTCATCCAGCTTAAACTGCAGTAAACTCTTGACCCAGATTTAAGACTCATTTTACCATGAGCCAATAAATTTGCCTGTGCTATTCTAGTAGCACACTAGAGCGTGCTACATATATATATATACGGCTTCACTACAGCTAGTTGGATTCTTCTCTTCTATTTACAACCTTACAATTTACTTGTAAAATTACTCTTGTTGCTTAAGGTAAATAACACTAGTGCATTTTCTTACTTGTACTTTTGATAAGATAAGAATGTACCCTTTGTATTCTCTTTCACATATTTATTATTTTCCCCCTACTGTTCTGTTTTATGACCCAAAGCTGCCCATACAGTGCTTAAAGTTAAAGCTGTTAGTGGTCCTATTGACTCCCCTCACCCCCCACCCCCCCATACCACCTCTTCTCCCCACTCAACAAAAGTTGTTTTATCTATTAACTTTTGTCAGAAAATTTTCGCCCGAACGCCACATACATTCAATAGCCGGAAGCTGATATTCCTTTATCCACGCTGTTTAGCATTAGTGGGTGAATCAATGTATTTCTCTCATTCAGGGCCTTAGAAATTCTAAGCGTCTATAGCCTGCTTTAAGTTTGTCAACTTAACTAATAGTGATTGTTGTGTTCTGGCTGTGTGACTGTCTTTACCATCTATAAAGCTGTAAGCAACAATATATGTTTGTTCACTTAACAAGCACCAAGGCCTTGACAAGATGTTTAAGTAGAATTTTTCATATAGACCTCAACATCAGGAACTCTTCCAATTCTTTCCAACACCTACAGTAATGAAAAACGTGTAGAAGAAATTTGGTTCAGATTTCCAGACCTACAGATTCTGACATTATGAAGTCAGTTATTTTCCAGGACTAAGGCATCTAATCATATCCAAGCCTACAAAATACATTTATCTTATCAGGCCATTACAAAATAAGCAATATAACTGCTGTTTGTATAAACAAACATAATTCATACTAAGAGGTAAGTCTTTAGTCTAATGTCATTTAGTGATATTAATATTCCCTGTCTTTCATATGCAGCTATTAGGACTGTTTCTTGATAAGTCAAGCATTGCTATTAATATATGAAAAATTACCTTGTGCTTCCTGTCAATCTGCCATTTTGACTTCCTTTACTCAAAATACAGTTGTCTTCTACGTTAGCAGACAGCTGCACTTTTATCTGTGATATTTGGAATGAGAAAAAAAGGACAACTTCGAAGGTATCATATACAAATGTAAAACCAAAACAATGTAAAATATCTTTCTCTTTACATTTTAAGGATGATGTAAGTAGGAAGTATAGTAACTAGTAAGGAATGTCTTGAAACTGATGTGCAACCTGAAAACCAAGGCCCTTCTGTAGACTGGAAAATAGCTGAACAGAGGTTTTTTTTACCATGCCACCCAAATGCCAGCCTTTATTTCAATATTGTTCTAATACTCTAGTACCACTTTTTACTAAAGACTGATAGATCGAACAAATAAAGGTAGGTATACTTAGCTAACAACACTTTCACTCTATTTCTATGACCTCATATTTGCGTATCTCCCTTTGTGCTGGGAAAGCACCACATGGACCGGGGTCGCACAGAGAAACTCCCAGGCCCCGTACTAATGACCGGGACCTGGAACGCCCGATTCCGGGACACCTGATCACTTTGATAGCCTCTGATTGGCTACCACAGTGATCAGTCACTGTGAAACCCCCCCATGTTTTCTCTCTCTGTGAATGGAGGAGAGAGATATATCGTATCTCTCTTTTTCCTTGCAGAGAGAAAAAAAAAGTGTTTTTAAAAAAATAAAAAATAATAACAATAAAAAATACAAAAAATACAAAAGAATACAGAGATCAAGGTTTGATGTAGGTCAGTGCCAGGGTTAGTGTTTGGGTCAAGGTCAGGATCAAAAGTCAAGGTCAGGGTCAAAGGTCAGGGTACGTCTTTTTTTTTTTTTAAACAGGATTTTTTTTAATTAGTATCAATGTCGGTGTGTTTTAGGTAGGATAAAAAAAAATGTGCACTATAGTTGTACTACAGGTACAAACAACAACTAACATACACATATGTGGTATCGCTGTGATCGTCAGAAGAATTTATTTTGGGTTTTTCTTTGGTGGAAGGTTATGGTAGTAGCAAGAAATATACAGGTACATTTTAAAAAACTTTTTTTTAAAAACAATTTTGGGCCAGTTTTTCTTTGATAACAATCAGGAGATATCCATTACCATTTACCACCAAATGAAAGCTCAATTTGTCCTGAACAAACAAGGTATAATTCGCCTGGATGCACAAAGTAGTTGTGATGATATGTGTAGTTTTACTAACACATGTCAAAGTTGCAAAATTGTGCTTAGGCATTAAGATTTGTTTTACCCTTAGGCACGAAGGGGTTAATATCTCAGGAATAATACAAACAGGAATACAGATGCATATATCAAAAATGTAAGATTTTGACAATAGTGTCCCTTAGCTGTGTCAGTAAGATGCTAATAAAAATTCAGAAACCATTCATTTGGAGTAAACCTGGCCCATAATACCACATTGGTGGTACCTACATAACATAATAGTATGGTACATTTAAAGGTTACCATTTACCAGTGATCACTGCTGATGTTAGTGCCTTTAGGAGCAGGATTACTCAAAGTATACATAATATTAGTGGCGGACAGTTCATTAGGGACGCCCCCTCTCTCCAGGACACCCCCTATATGCAATGGATAGATTCATGCATAGCATGAATCTATACACGGCTGCCATGTCCACCCCCTATTCATGCATCCAGCCCCTTTCAGGGAATTGCAGCAGCCAAAGGCTCTGATAGGCTTCAAAATAGGGTGAGCACAGAGCACAGATCATGTGACTAGAGACCACCCAGGTATGTTACAACAGTGAATGAAAATTCACTGTTGAAACACTGATCCTCAATCCAGCCAATCAGAAGCGGGCGTGAAACCCGTTTTCCGATTGGCCGAAAAGAGAAGACTCCCGAATGGCTGCCAAGGAGGAGGGAGGAAACGGAAGCCGCCGCCGTGATGACACATGGAGAGCAGGAGAACGTGAGGCTGCTGAGCAGGGGAAGGGGTTAGTGATACCGACCGACTGAGGTAGCATACCACTGCATAATATGTATGTATGTTCTGTCCACCAGATGTCTTGCTGATTATTTGTACCTTTTTTATACCTGTGTTGTTAAATTTACATGCAAAATGTGTAATTTACTTAAGACAATCATATGTGGTGTGCAGGCTCCATCTAGTGTTCCTTTTTGGTATTGCTGCAGCTCTGTTTATTTTTTTAATGTATGTGTAATAAAGGAAGTTGTCAGCGAGCAGGGAATTCTGGGTAGAATCTTAATAGGAAGTGAACCATTCACCATTCTTTTCAACACATTGCAGGAAGAAACACATGTATTTCTCTATCTATCGCCATCACCCCTTAGAGAACTTAAAATGTAAGTTTTTATTATCTCATCTTGTACTGTATATCAGTGTTTATGCAATGTATGCTGTATTGTATGCAATATTAAAATTATTGAGGTCTATTTCTGTTATTTTGTAGTTTCACCTGACTTGTTCTAATAAAACTGAGATCGAAGAAATATGGTATCTACAGTTATTGGGATAAGAAGGTTTAGCTATCTGCTCCTTGAAACAGAACAATGTACTTCTGGACTTCTATCACCAGCTGGCAATGGAACGCACACTTCACACTTCAGTTACCTCTGGGTTTTATGCAGCATATTTGCCCTGTTGCTCCTTAAAGTATTTCATTCACCTAGAGCAAACTCAAAATCTACACAACAAATCATTTGGCTCAATGGATTTATAACATATTTGGGGAGAGGTGGGGGGGGTCTCCTCTTTTTTTATTGATTTAAAAAATCACATTTGTTCTGTTTTTGGCACATGCAGCTCTAGGATTGGAAACCCTTTGAGAATATACAACAAACCAGCACCAACTTTGTAGCTGCTCTTCCTAAAAATGAACATATATGTAAAGTGATTGTAAATGATCATCTTGTAAAACAATTTGTTCAGTTTAACCACTTCAGCCCCGGAAGGATTTACCCCCTTCCTGACCAGAGCGTCTTTTGCGATTCAGCACTGCGTCGCTTTAATTGACATGGCTCCGAAACAAAATTGACGTCCTTTTTTCCCACAAATAGAGCTTTCTTTTGGTGGTATTTGATCATCTCTGCGATTCTTATTTTTTGCGCCATAAACAAAATAAGAGCGACAATTTTGAAAAAAAAACGCATTATTTTTTACATTTTGCTATAATAATTATCCCAAAAAAATATATAAAAAAACATTTTTTTTCCTCAATTTAGGCCGATACATATTCTTCTACATATTTTTGGTAAAAAAAAATCACAATAAGCTTTTATTGATTTGTTTGCACAAAAGTTATAGCGTTTACAAAATAGGGGATAGTTTTATGACATTTTTATTAATAATTTTTTTTTTTACTAGTAATGGCGGCGATCAGCGATTTTTATTGTGACTGCGACATTATGGCGGACATGTCGGACATGTCGGACATTTGTTACACATTTTTGGGACCATTGTCATTTATACAGCAATCAGTGCTATAAAAATGCATTGATTCCTGTATAAATGACACTGGCAGTGAAGGGGTTAACCACTAAGGGGCGGGGAGGGGTTAAGTGTGTCCTAGGGGAGTGATTTCTAACTGTCAGGGGGATGGGCTGGTGTGTGGCATCACTGATCTCTGCTCCGATGACAGGGAGCAGAGATCGAGTGACACTTGTCACTAGGCAGAACGGGGAGATGCTGTTTACAATGGCATCTCCCCGTTCGTCCTCTCCGTGAAGCGATCGCGGGTATGCCCGCGGCGATCGAGTCCGTGGGATCCACGACCCGACTCACGGAGACGGGTACGTGTAAGTTACTTTGTGCAGCCATGCAATTCTGCCGACGTAAAAAAACATTATAAATCCCTTTTTTCCCTTTTTATTATGAATAAGCGCCATGATGGGGCGTGAAACATGTTAGCTATCTTTCCTGTTCCTCCCTGTACATGAGGTGACTGCATTTGGATTTTATTTCTTCATATCAAAAAAGATGTCTTCTATGGTGTGCGGCCGTCCAGGATATTTTTCTCTTTCCAAAAAGACTGTGCACTTTGAAAAGTGCAATTGCACTATGCAAGTGCAGCTGCTCCAGAGCTTAGCAAATGAGCAGAAGCTCTGCTGTCTTCCATCATCCAATCAGGTGCAAGCAAAAATGCTGTTTTAAAAAAAAATTTCCTAGCACGTGATTGGGTACTCTTTGCAAAGTGAAGCTTTACCTCATTTACTAAGCTCTGGAGCAACTGTACTATTCAAAGTGCACAGTCAATTTGCCTTTAGTAAATCAACCCTATGTTTTTGAAAGAAAAGCAGAGGGACTGGCAGGAACACCAGGGATTTCACATAAAGGAATCAATACAAAGAGAACAGGATATTTTCTCATACATGTACATGGTACAGCAGGCACATATCAGGAATATGAAGTGTTAGGGTAACAAACACTTTAAATTCAAGACACCAAGCTTATGAGTTTTTTCCACATGCAGTAAAGCGTGACTACATTTCTATCCACTACTAGGGATAGAAAGCCGCTCTCTCGCCCCCCCTCTTTTCCTGCGCCCTGCCAGGTTGCGTGCTCGGATAAGGGTCTGGTATGGAATTTAGGGGGACCCCCACGTCATTTTTTTAAAAAATTTTGGTTCGGGGTTCCCCTGTGGGGAATTCCCATGCTGTTTTATCAATGAACGTTTATGTGTATTGTCGGACCAGCAATTCATTAATAGCCGTGAGTAGTTTTAAATGACTTTTTTCCTTTGTAATGTCATTTTGCTGTCAGACTGCTCTAAACACGGGAAACATGCGCCCCTTTACAGGCATACTATAGACACCCCCCAGGTAGGAAATTTAAAGGAATATTACACTTTTATTGTTTCACTTTAAGCATTATTAAAATCACTGCTCCTGAAAAAACAGACGTTTTTAAAACTTTTTTTGCATTGATCCATGCCCCTGGGGCAGGACCCAGGTCCCCAAACACTTTTTATGACAATAACTTGCATATAAGCCTTTGAAATTAGCACTTTTGATTTCTCCCATAGACTTTTAAAGGGTGTTCCACGGCTTTCGAATTTGCCGCGAACACCCCAAATTGTTCGCTGTTCGGCGAACTGGCGAACAGCCGATGTTCGAGTCGAACATGAGTTCGACTCAAACTCGAAGCTCATCCCTATCCACTACCATTAATAGTGGTAAAAAAATGCATATAAATATACAGTGGGGGCAGAAAGTATTCAGACCCCCTTAAATTTTTCACTCTTTGTTATATTGCAGCCATTTGCTAAAATTGTTAATTTTTCATGTTCATCAAGTTCATTTTTTTCCCCATATTGACATAAAAACACAGAATTGTTGACATTTTTGCAGATTTATTAAAAAAGAAAAACTGAAATATCACATGGTCCTAAGTATTCAGACCCTTTGCTCAGTATTTAGTAGAAGCACCCTTTTGATCTAATACACCCATCAGTCTTTTTGGGAACGATGCAATAAGTTTTTCACACCTGAATTTGGGGATCCTCTGCCATTCCTCCTTGCAGATCCTCTCCAGTTCCGTCAGGTTGGATGGTAAATGTTGGTGGACAGCCATTTTTAGGTCTCTCCAGAGATGCTCAATTGGGTTTAAGTCAGATTTCTTGCTTGGCCATTCAAGAACAGTCATGGAGTTGTTGTGAAGCCACTCCTTTGTTATTTTAGCTGTGTGCTTAGGGTCATTGTCTTGTTGGAAGGTAAACCTTCGGCCCAGTCTGAGGTCCTGAGCACTCTGGAGAAGGTTTTCGTCCAGGATATCCCTGTACTTGGCCGCATTCATCTTTCCGTCCATTGCAACCAGTGGTCCTGTCCCTGCAGCTGAAAAACACCCCCACAGCATGATGCTGCCACCACCATGCTTCACTGTTGGGACTGTATTGGACAGGTAATGAGCAGTGCCTGGTTTTCTCCACACATACCGCTTAGAATTAAGGCCAAAAGTTCTATCTTGGTCTCATGAGACCAGAGAAGCTTATTTCTCACCATCTTGGAGTCTTATAGGTGTTTTTTAGCAAACTCCATGTGGGCTTTCATGTGTCTTGCACTGAGGAGAGGCTTCCGCCACTCTGCCATAAAGCCCTTACTGGTAGAGGGCTGCAGTGATGGTTGACTTTCTACAACTTTCTCCCATCTCCGGACTGCATTTCTGGAGCTCAGCCACAGTGATCTTTGGGTTCTTTTTTACCTCTCTCACCAAGGCTCCTCTCCCCCGATAGCTCAGTTTGGCCGGACGACCAGCTCTAGGAAGGGTTCTGGTCATCCCAAACGTCTTCCATTTAAGGATTATGGAGGCCACTGTGCTCTTATGAACCTTAAGTGCAGCAGAAATTTTTTTGTAACCTTGGCCAGATCTGTGCCTTGCCACAGTTCTGTCTCTGAGCTCTTCAGGCAGTTACTTTGATCTCATGAAATTCATTTGCTCTGACATGCACTGTGAGCTGTAAGGTCTTATATAGACAGGTGTGTGGCTTTCCTAATCAAGTCCAATCAGTATAATCAAACACAGCTGGACTCAAATGAAGGTGTAGAACCATCTCAAGCATGATCAGAAGAAATGGACAGCATCTCAGTTAAATATATGAGTTTCACAGCAAAGGGTCTGAATACTTAGGACCATGTGATATTTCAGCTTTTCTTTTTTAATAAATCTGCAAAAATGTCAACAATTCTGTGTTTTTCTGTCAATATTGGGTGCTGTGTGTAAATTAATGAGGAAAGAAATGAACCTAAATGATTTTAGCAAATGGCTGTAATATAACAAAGAGTGAAAAATGTAAGGGGGTCTGAATACTTTCCGTCCCCACTGTACATTTAGCATTGTATGATTGATCAAGTCTTTTTTTTTTGTATTATGTCAACCAAAAAAAAAAAAACATATTTACTAGCAGAAATAATAAAAATGGTTTGTGCCATTGCTGGTCCAATTCATTGTTTTTATGATATCTATAAATTATTAACCTCACTGGGACCAAGGCAGGCCATCATCAAATAAACTAAAGTAGACAAAAATAGCCAGACCTGAAGTTCCATGTTTTATATGTGACTCCTGAGGCACACAGAACACATATGTCTTTTCTGTGCTATATTTTCCTCTTATTGTTCCTTGGTCATTAATATTTTTCTTTTGTTAGCAGCCAGCTGTAGTTGCTCTCTTGTTGCCTTATATCCCCTTGTCTTTCACAGGTCATTAGTGCATCACAAGCACCCGTCTAGCCTCCAAACAACACATGTTCACTTGTATTCTCTTTTTTTGCCTCAAGATCTGAAAGACATCCATTTGAAAGGTTAGAAGATAAGATACAACATTAGAGAACACTTCTCAGACAGCAAGTTTTCTATTACTTCCAGTCCAATTTATTAAACATTAAAATACACTCATAGTTAGATCATTCGATGAAGTGACTGTGTAGTACGAAGCTTAAATTTACTGACAAATGTTGGTCTGGACATTCATGGAAATACCTAAGAAATCATATGACAGTTTCACGTCAAGAAACAGACAAGATTAGAATCCACAAGTCTGTGCAACCAGTAGCATCATGTCATCAACATTTTTTACAGGAGCTGCTAAAAAATTGATGGCTCTTCACAGAAAAGGTTGAAACTCTCTAGCACTGTGTGTCCCTCTGTATTTTACTCTTGTAGCTAATAAGCTGGGAAGTTACTTGAC
The DNA here is from genome assembly GCA_037952925.1 of Lithobates clamitans. NCBI lineage: Eukaryota > Metazoa > Chordata > Amphibia > Anura > Ranidae > Lithobates > Lithobates clamitans. Next base: position 2,355,433 of record JBBGZY010000239.1, read on the forward strand.
TTCTGAGTAGCTCCATCATATGAACTGAGTAAGGTTGAAGACAGTAGCTGGAAAATATAAAAATAAAAAATAAAAAGAAATTGAGAGAAAATTCACTGACCAGTACCTTCAAAACATAGCTTATTAAATATTTAATGCATGTTAGGAGACTGTCAAAAAGGGGGAATGTACAATATAAGAAAGTGCAGGCATGAAAAATAATAATAATAATAAAAAAAAAGATTATATACTGTAAATGCAAACTCTATATGGATTTTAACATGTGCAATCCAGTGTTTCTCAAATGTTCACTAGAGGTGCACCATGTTAACATTTTTATAGTTTCCAAATATTACCTGCAGGTGGGTTATTGTATCCCCCATCTACACTGTTATACTATTACAAAGTTGATTTATATTTGATAGTATCGTCAGTCTTGTCTAAGAATGTGTCCAAAAGCCTATACTGCCCCCCATCCACGTGTATCAACTCAACACATTTTCTTCTTCCTATTCAAGATGGTGTTTATATGCTTGCCTAGCTTCCCCTGACACTTTGTCACTGATTACCGATGATAATTGTTGTTGAACCAGCTTGGACCTGACCTTCGCTCATCCATTTGCCTTGGCTGGTCACTGACTACTTGTTTCAATATGTTCCCAATCACTTGTCCTCTTGTCTCTTGTTGTCTTCCTGGCCTACCTACATATTAAAATGTCCTGCCTATCCTGTTGCCCACACCTGTCTATTGCCAATGTTGGCTGTGGTCTGACCTTAGCCATACCTCCCAATGTTTTGAGATGGGAATGAGGGACACCTATTAGCAAACATATGTAGGTTTAGGACACACCCCTGCCATGCTGCCCTAAAGCAGAATTGTACAAAAAAATGTACTAGTTAAACCCACAAGTGCTTTTTTTTACCACTACTATTCCTTTATACTGGCTTTTGAATTTACAAATGCAGCAATTTAGAATTGTATGGAAGGTTTAGCACTCGAAAACACTTTTTAAAAGATAAAAAGTACATTTATACACAACTATATAGATCAGGCGAAAATGATGGACAAATAAGGAGGAAAGAGGGACAGAGGGACTTTGTTCCGAATGAGGGACAGTCCCTCAAAATTAGGGACAGTTGGGAGCTATACCTTAGTTGCTGTTATTTCCTTTCAAACTGTTTTCGCAATTCATGGCTACTCAGCTATAGAAGAGGTTGTTGAACGATTGTTTGCTATTCGGCACTGTGCTACTGGTAATTGCGTGGTCATGCAATACTGTACCCAAACAAGGTTTGTATCATTTTTTTCACACAAATAGAGATTTCTTTTGATACTATTTGATCACCACCAGGTTTTTCATTTATTAAGATATAAGCCGAAAAAAAATGAAAATTAAAAAAAAAAACAATACTTTTTACTTTCTGCTTTAAAACATATCCAATACATTTTAAAAAAAAATCTAACTTCTTTATAAATTTTGGCCAAAATGTATTCTGCTACATGTCTTTGATAAAAGAAAATCCCAATAGTGCCTACAAACTATGTTATATATACTGGAATTTTTATTTTTTTATTTTAATCATATACAGTGGCAATGGAAAGTATTCAGACCCCCTTACATTTTTCACTCTTTGTTAAATTGCAGCCATTTGCTAAAATCATTTAAGTTCATTTTTTTCCTCATTAATGTACACACAGCACCCCATATTGACAGAAAAACACAGAATTGTTGACATTTTTATGAAAAAAGAAAAACTAAAATATCACATGGTCATAAGTATTCAGACCCTTTGCTTAGTATTTAGTAGAAGCACCCTTTTGATATAATACAGCCATGAGTCTTTTTGTGAAAGATGCAACAAGTTTTTCACACCTGGATTTGGGGATCCTCTGTCATTCCTCCTTACAGATCCTCTCCAGTTCTGTCAGGTTGGATGGTAAACGTTGGTGGACAGCCATTTTTAGGTCTCTCCAGAGATGTTCAATTGGGTTTAAGTCAGGGCTCTGGCTGGGCCATTCAAGAACAGTCACGGAGTTGTTGTGAAGCCACTCCTTCATTATTTTAGCTGAATGCTTAGGGTCATTGTCTTGTTGGAAGGTAAACCTTCGGCCCAGTCTGAGGTCCTGAGCACTCTGGAGAAGGTTTTCGTCCAGAATATCCCTGTACTTGGCTGCATTCATCTTTCCCTCAATTGCAACCAGTCGTCCTGTCCCTGCAGCTGAAAAACACCTCCACAGCATGATGCTGCCACCACCATGCTTCACAGTTGGGACTGTATTGGACAGGTGATGAGCAGTGGCTGGTTTTCTCCACACATACCACTTAAAATTAAGGCCAAAAAGTTCTAACTTGGTCTCATCAGACCAGAGAATCTTATTTCTCACCATCTTGGAGTCCTTCAGGTGTTTTTTTTAGCAAACTCCATGCGGGCTTTCATGTGTCTTGCACTGAGGAGAGGCTTCTGTCGGGCCACTCTGCCATAAAGCCCCAACTGGTGGAGGGCTGCAGTGATGGTTGACTTTCTACAACTTTCTCCCATCTCCTGACTGCATCTCTGGAGCTCAGCCACAGTGATCTTTGGGTTCTTCTTTACCACTCTCACCAAGGCTGTTCTCCCCCGATAGCTCAGTTTGGCCAGACAGCCAACTCTAGGGAGGGTTCTGGTCATCCCAAACATCTTCCATTTAAGGATTATGGAGGCCACTGTGCTCCTAGGAACCTTAAGTGTAGCAGAAATTTTTTTGTAACCTTGGCCAGATCTGTGCCTTGCCACAATTCTGTCTCTGAGCTCTTCAGGCAGTTCCTTTGACCTCATGATTCTCATTTGCTCTGACATGCACTGTGAACTGTAAGGTCTTATATAGACAGGTGTGTGGCTTGCCTAATCATGTCCAATCAGTATAATCAAACACAGCTGGACTCAAATGAAGGTGTAAAACCATCTCAAGGATGATCAGAAAAATGGACAGCACCTGAGTTAAATATATGAGTGTCACAGCAAAGGGTCTGAATACTTAGGACCATGTGATATTTCAGTTTTTCTTTTTTTAATCTGCAAAAATGTCAACAATTCTGTGTTTTTCTGTCAATATTGGGTGCTGTGTGTACATTAATGAGGAAAAAATACAACTTAAATGATTCTGGCTAATGGCTGAAATATAACAAAGAGTGAAAAACGTAAGGGGGTCTGAATACTTTCAGTCCCCACTGTATTTTAATTTTATTTATTTTACTACTAATGGCAGTGATCAGCGACTTATAATGGTGCTGCGATAGTGCGGCAGGAAATTTGACACTAACTGACGGTGGGTAGAACTGACTAACTGCCACTGACATCACCAGTGACATTAATACAGTGCTCAATGATAATAGTGTACTAGTGACACTGACTGGGAAGGGGTTAAAATTTAGGTGATCAAGGGTTCAAATGTGTGCCTAACTATTTAAGCATGCTGATTTTACTACTAGATCTCAGTTTCTTATCCCTACTTTGCAAGGAAAAAAAAACTGACCAATTGTTCCCTCTGTACAGAGCTGTTGTTTATTAACCGGTTTCTGACCGCCGCCTGTATATGTACGTCGACAGAATGGCACGGCTGCACAAATGGGCGTACCTGTACATCCATTTAAATTTGCCGCCGTGCCATCACGTACGTGCCGCCGGTGGCGCGCACCCGCCGTGAGCTCCATGAGTAGGATCGTGAGTCCTGCGGACTGGATGTCCGCGGGGATACCCGCGATCATCTCATGGAGAGGAAGAATGGGGAAATGCTAATGTAAACAAGCATTTCCCCGCTCTACCTACTCTACCCCCGAAAATAAGACCTAGCGTGATTGTCAGTGATGGCTGCAATATAAGCCCTACCCCCCATATAAGCCCTACCCTGTTTCCCCGAAAATAAGCCCTACCCTGAAAATATGACCTACAAGGACTTTAACTAGGGCTTATTTGGCTGGTAGGGCTTATATTGCAGCCATCACCGACATTCACGCTAGGTCCTATTTTCGGGGAAACAGGATAGTGACACTGTCACTGATCACAGCTCCCTGTAATCAGGAGCAGTGATCAGTGATGTGTCACACGTAGCCCCTCCCCCCCACAGTTAGAATCACTCCCTAGAACACACTTAACCCCTACAGTGCCACCTAGTGTTAACCCCTTCACTGCCAGTCACATTTACACAGTAATCAATGCATTTTTAATCGTATGGATCGCTGTATAAATGTGAATGGTCCAAAAAATGTGTCAAAATTGTCTGATGTATCCACCATAATGTCGCATTCATGATAAAAAATCACTGATCGCCGCCATTACTAGTAAAAAAATGTATTAATAAAAATGCCATAAAACTATCCCCTATTTTGTAGACTCTATAACTTTTGCGCAAACCAATCAATAAACGCTTATTGCAATTTTTTTTACCAAAAATATGTAGAAGAATACGTATCTGCCTAAACTGAGGTAAAAACATTTTTTTATATATTTTTTGGGCATATTTATTATAGCAAAAAGTAAAAAACAATGCAATTTTTTCAAAATTGACGCTATTTTTTTGTTTATAGCACAAAAAATAAAAACCGCAGAGGTGATCAAATATCACCAAAAGAAAGCTCTATTTGTGGGAAAAAAGGACATCAGCTTTGTTTGGGAGCCACGTTGCATGACCGCGCAATTTTCAGTTAAAGTGACGCAGTGCCGAATCGCAAAAAGTGCTCTGGTCTTTGGCCAGCCAAATGGTCCGGGGCTGAAGTTTTTATAATAGAGCTCTGGGCTGTGATTATACACAGCCAATCAGAAAGTCCTGGCCGTGATTTATTGTCCAGGACTTGCTGACAGGCTCTGCTGTGTACAAGCACAGCAGGTGCCGGGTGGGGGGTGCGCATGTGAGTACCCTAAACCTAGAAGTACACAGCTAGGTATGGCTATGTTGCTTTGACTACACCGGCCTATCACCCACAGTACATTGTGAGCGAACCTGAAGTGATTAATGCATACCCACACATAGTTTATTTATCAGCCACAAAAAACATCTACACAAAGACGATAAGAAGACAAGGGGAGAGACAGATGATAAGAGACAGGAAGAGAGCGTTCTTATGGTACAATAAAAATGTGAATGGCTATTTGTGTTGCCCCTTCCTCTCTCAGTCTAAGTGCTGTTGTGCAGGAAAGTAAAAAAAAGTCTGATATTAACCACCTCCTGCCCACGCTATAGCTGAATGATGGCTACAGCGCGGGCCTTAATTGCTCTAAGGCCATCAATAGACATCCTCCCAAGCATGCTCTTTCTGCGCGTCCCTGCGGGCGCGCGCATGATGCGCTTTGTGATCACTGAGTCTATGAGAATCTGCTGATCACAGATTGGAGTAAACGGTCAATCTCGGCCCCTTACCACGTGATCAGCTGTCAGCCAATGACAGCTGATCACGTGATATAAGCAGAAGATCGGTAATCTTTTTTTTTTATTTTCCTAACGCTGACAGCTGATCACGGCTTCTGTCAGAGGGACATCGGTTCCCCACATAGAGAGCCGCTGCTGCATTATCTATGCTCACCAGTACCACCTTCCAGTGCCCACCAGTGCCACCTATCAGTACCCACCAGGGCCACCTACCAGTGCCCAAAGTGCCACCTACCTTTGCCCACCAGTGCCGTCCATCAATGCCCACCAGTGCTTCCAATCAATGTCCATCAATGTCTCATCATCAGTGCCACCGATCAGTGCTGCCTATCAGTGTCCCCTACCAGTGCCTACCAGTGCCCATCAGTGTCACCCATTAGTGCCACCTATCAGTGCCACTTATCAGTGCCATTTATCAGTGCCCTTCAGTGACACCCATCAGTGCCAACCATCAGTGCCCAACAGTGCCACCGATCAGTGGCATCTCACAGTGCCCATAAGTGCCGCATCATCAGTGCCCATCAGTGCCGCCTTATCAGTGCCCATCAGTGCAGCCCATCAGTGCCCATCAGTGCAACCTCATCAGTGCACATCAATGAAGGATAAAAATACCTGTTTCCAAAATGTTATAACAATCTATGAAACTGTTTTATTTATTTATTTATTTTTTTATTTTTTTTTTCAAAATGTTTGCTTTTTCGTTTTTTTAGCAAAAAATAAAAATCCCAACAGTGATTAAATACCACCAAAAGAAAGCTCTATTTGTGTGAAAACAATTATAAAAATTTCATATGGGTACAGTGTTGCATGACTGTGCAATTGTCATTCAAAGTGTGACAGTGCTGAAAGCTGAAAATTGGTCTGGGCAGGAAGGGGGTTTAAGTGCCCAGTAGGCAAGTGGTTAAAGAGATTATTAGATTTACTCAAGTTTCATTCAAAACCAAATGTAACAATTTTTCATATATTTTTAACAACAAGGTTGGTCTTTATTTAAGAAAAGATGGTACACAATACAAAATATTTTGAAAACAATAGAGTGGGTACATAGGCAGTCCATAATCTTTATAGATAAGGAGCAACAAGCAGAATAGAATTAGAATAAGTGATCCATGAGGGCAATGGGGGTGTGTGGGGGGGTGGGCCAACACAGTAGATAGTACAGCGCTCAAAAGAAAGAGAGGTACTAGGACGCAGTGAGCAAGACCTCATACAGAATCAGTCCAGGGTTGACACACTCTCGTGTACTTCTGGGGGCATCCTCTACTCATATAAGTCAATTTATACATAGGTAAGACAGCATTGACTGAGTTCTCACAAGCCCCTACTGTGGAAGACTTATGAGAATTCCATTTTAATAAGATCTCTCTTTGCATAAAAAAGCAACAGCGAAATGAGCAACTTAGTATATCTAGGCCTCTGGTCATCGTCATGTATGCCCAGCAAGGCTAATTCAGGTGTCAGGGGTATTTCTAGTTGTAGACGGACATTACTGACCTCCATTATGGCAGACCAATAAAGGGAAAGTCTGGGACAGGCCCAAAACATGTGAATGTAGGAGCTGTCGGGAGACTGACAGCGCAGACAATTCGGGAACCTCTGTGTGTATATTCTATGCAGTCTCTGAGGCGTAAGGTATATTCTGTGTAAGAATTTTGTTTGTACTAGTTTATCTCTAGATGATATCACGATTCGAAACTGTCCTCTAAACACTCCTCCCATGTTTCCCTATCCAGGGCTGGAATCTAAGCCCTCCACTTGGTCCAAAGTGCGTCCATCTTTGGAGAGTCTTTTCGAATGAGGGTTAGATATATCGCGGACAGAGGTTTAGCTAAAGATTCCTGGGCCAGTAAATCCTCAATTATATCCAATTCAAGAGCTGGTGGTATTGGGAACTGTGCCCGGAATGCATGTCACAACTGATGGTAACGGAATAGCATCCATGCAGGGAGATCATTCTTACCAGCCAGCTCCTGAAAGGATCGAAGAGATTCAACCGCCACAATATCCTTCAGTATTTTAATATTATACCGGGCCCAAATTTGCGGGTCAGGGATTGTACGAAAGTGTGGGAACGATGGGTTTCCCCACAACGGGCAAAAAGGGGACCACCGGTTGGGGGAGAGAAACCACCTCCTAGCCAGGCTCCACACCCCAAGAGTAGCTTTGGTAGGGATCGGTAAGGAAGGGTATGGCGAGGCTCCATGATATATCAGGTTACTAAACTCCCAGAGAGATCCCACGATAGCCGCCTCAAGGCAGACTGCAGCATTGGCTCTAGACTGCTCCAACCACCACCTAACCATAATGAACATGGCCGCCCAATAGTATAGCAGCAGGTTGGGCAAAGCCAACCCACCACAGTCAACAGGGAGCTAGAGGATCGATCTGGCCATCCAAGTTGGGGATCCCTGCCATAGAAAGGAACAATGCAACTATCTAGATCTCGGAAGAAAGACTGGGGTATCCACACAGGGCAGTTCCTGAAAATATAAATACATTTAGGAAGATAGATCATCTTTAGGATATTAATTCGCCCTAAGGGGTAGATTAACCCACCGAGAGCAGTGGTCTTTGAGGCGTGTCACTACGGGCTGGAGGTTAAGGTGCTGGAAGGACTGGGGATCTCGCACAACCCTGATTCCCAAATACATAAATTTATCCACCCATCTCAACGCGGTCTGAGCCGCAAATTGTCTGGTCTGCTCATCAAGAGGGAACAAGACAGATTTGCTCCAATTGATACAAATTCCAGAGAACTGACGGATATTGATATCCGTGTCCTTACTCGGCATGAACCCGGTCTGATCCACATGAGTGAGGTCCTCTATTACCCTACCAAGCCTACGGGCCAAAACTTTTGCTAGCAACTTAGCATCGGCATTAATTAAGGAGATAGGCCGGTAGGAGGCACACTCTTCAGGGTCTTTACCAGGCTTGGACACCAATACCACTATCGCCTCAGACCATGATTCTGGCAAGGAGTCTAGGTCAGAGGATTGTTGCAATAATGAAGTAAACTTGGGGGCCAAAAATTCTTGGTATACCGAATAAAATTCAATGGGAATTCCATCGGGTCCTGGGGCTTTGCCCGACTGCATAGATCCCAATGCTTCCTGCCTTCTAACTCTTCGCTCTTCCTCTTCTCCAAGGAGGGGAGCAGGATCTGACTGAGATAGTGAAGTAGTTCAGAATTGTGAAAAGTTGCAGGGTCTGGTAAAAATCAAGGAATCTTGCACTAATATCCGCTGGAGCTGTCAGAAGACTGCCATCTAGATCCCTCAGCCTACCAATATGAGTCTTGGTATGTTGTCCCTTGGCCAGCCAGGCCAGCAGCCTCCCGTTTTTATCCCTGAATTCAAACACCCTCTGGGCACTGTCAAGCATAGACTTCTTAGTGAGCTCCACTCTAAATAAGGACAGCTCCCTCAAGGTATCCTGCCAGGTCACATAGTGTCCCTGATTAGGGGACCGTACATATTCGGCTTCTTTCAACTTTGCCTGTTCTTCCAAATGCCTCAGAGACTGCGCAGACTGCCTCTTCCTCACAGTTATACGAGTCATATATGCACTCCTGAGCCATGACTTAAGGGCATGCCACACCACTAGAGCAGCATTGCCAACCACCCGTAGATTTACAGGTAGCCCGTAAATTTAACCCCTTTTTCGGGGCGCCCGTGAAAGTCCATTACGGGCACCGGTGCCCGTAAAAATGATGGCTGCGAGCCGACCACGCAACTGCGCATGCGCCGTTCCGAAGCCGGCCGGGCTCGGGAAAGCTCGTACACGCTCGGCCGGGCGGTGCATGCGCAGTAACGTAATAGCGCCGCCTGGTGCCATTTTCGAATCGAGAGAGCATGGCGGCCAGCTGAGCCAGGTGACTCTGTCCTGTCATGCAGTGCATGACTGCACACACAGGCTGCGGAGGTACGGAGAGTGGAGCTGTGGGGGGGATAATATTCTTAGTAAAAGGAGGACATTACTGGGACTGGAGCCGGGAGAAGTAATATGATGGTGAATAGAGCACATCAGTCTCTGTCCTTGGGCCCTGGCTGCATGGCATATGCAGGGGACAGAGACTGATGTTGTTAGGTACCTGGTTCTTGAGCCCGACTGGTAGGAGAAGACCCCTCTTACAACGCTGGTTCAGGAGCCACTGGAGTGGGAACAGTGGTCTCGTGAGCACAGTGGGTAGGAGTGCCTGGTGAAGGTTCTTGCAGAGGCCGAGATCCTTCAGGGATGGCTGAGCTGACAGAAGAGGATCAGCAGGCAGGCAGGTAGGAGGTATTGAAGCAGCAACACCTGGAACTGGATGAGAAGGCCGGAATGCAGCAATACAAGGCACAGGCAAAAGGCAGAGTCAGACAGTCCGGATTGGCAGGAGATCAGGCAGATATTGCAAATGGATAATCACAGAGTAGTCAGGCAAGCAGGAGTTCGGCAACAGGTCACAAGAAGATAGCAGAGTCAGGCAGGCCGGGTCGGATTGGAGATAGTAGAAGAGTCAGACGTAGCCGGGTCGATAATAGTAATGACAATCAGCAGGCAGATTCAGGAACACAGGTACGGAGCTGCAGACGAACAGCACCACATGAGTGCAGCTGTCACACTTTTAAAGGGCCCTTGGCGCCAAATGGCGCTAACGCGCACGGGCGCACACACGGGAGCGCGCCGGTGCACACCAGTGGGAGAATTCTGCTGTGTCACTGTGGACAGACCCATGCGCACGCATATTCCTCTGAAAGGCACTAGCAAGTCCCTGACAGATGTGCTCTATTCACCATCATATTACTTCTCCAGTCTTCATCATCAGTGTGCTGTGTCCTCCCCCTGTGCCCCCTTTCCCTTTCATCTCTCCACAGGACAGGTCAGGGCAGCACTGTGCTGCCCTGACCTGTGGAGAGGTGAAAGGGGTACAGGAGGACACAGCACACTGATAATGTGGAGAAGTAATATGATGGTGGGCACTGGGCAGAGGAGGAGGCTACTGTGAGGATGTATCATGTCCGCAGCCTCTGTCCCCCTCCTGTAGTATGTCCGCAGCCTCTATCCACCTCCTGTAGTATGTCTGCAGCCTCTATCCACCTCCTGTAGTATGTCTGCAGCCTCTATCCACCTCCTGTAGTATGTCCGCAGCCTCTATCCACCTCCTGTAGTATGTCCGCAGCCTCTGTCCACCTCCTGTAGTATGTCTGCAGTCTCTGTCCACCTGCAGTATCATGTCCGCAGTCTCTGTCCACTTACTGTAGTATGTCCGCAGTCTCTTACCATCGCTTGTCTTTTATCATGTCTGCAGTCTCTGATGGGATCCTAGAAAGGAGTCAAGAGTGGGAGCGCCGCCGGGATGGGGGTTACGGGAAGAGACAGACACGTGTTGACTGTGGAGAGGAGACTATAGAATAGCCGCCAAGCTGGAGCCGTCTGACTGAGCCCTGCAAGGTGCACCTGAGAGGAGGTCAGTGACAGCGCTGCCAGGCCAGTCTGAGGGGGGTCACTAATGTAAGGGGGGAGTAAATACAATAATGTAAGAGGGCACTGATATAAAGGTTCCCCTCTATATTAGTAATCCCCCCTTACCTTAGTGTATTCACTCCATGGTAGGTGGTCTCTGGTCACCATCCTGCAGACTCTGATGTAAGGGGGAACTCTCTGCTGGCCGGCTTATAGTAACCTGACCTTCATGTAAATTGAGAAATATGTTTTTTGACTTTTGTTTAACTTAAACACATTGCTAATAGCACTAGCTATGTGTTTATAGTTCAAATATTGATAATTGCACTGTTTAGCACGAAAAACAGTAATTTTAGGTACTTTTTTTTGCAGTGCCAGTAAAAAATGTGGATCTGCCAATAAATGTCATGATTTTTTGCCAGTAAAAAATTGGCGCCATTTGTAAATTTTGGCGTTCTGCCAGTAAATTTCACTTTGGGAGGTTGGCAACACTGCACTAGAGGTCCAGCAGAGCCCGCATTATCAATCCAAAAGGCACATAGTGCCTCCGGCATTTCCTCCTGTATATTTGGGTCCATAATCCAGTATTTGGACAGTCTCCATACTCCTCCACCCACCACATCAGAGATCCTAAATGTGACAGACGCATGATCTGAAATTCCTCATGAGAGGATCCCTGCAGAGACCATTCTACGCAGCAGAGCAGAAGAGGCAAAAGCCAAGTCAATGCGGGACAAGGTCCGGTATGTGGTGGAAAGGCACGTATATTCCTTTTTAGAGGGGTGAAAATCCCACCAGATGTCTGTCATGTGGAAAGTGGAGGCCCAGCGGGACAAACCCGACTGCTGTAGACCAGAAGCGTGTAGCCTGTCCATCTCCGGAGAAGGAGCCATATTAAAGTCCCCAGTAAATAAAACATTGTCAATATTATAAAGTGTAACCCGCTGCATCAGCATATGGAGCACATCTATATCGGCTGGGGGGGGAGATAAACACCCACTATCACAAGTGGGATCCCCAAACTCCAAAGGCATGCAGGAGTACATATCTATCCCCCGAGTCGAAAGATCCAAAAGCTGAAAGGGCAAGGATTTGTGCACTAAAACACTTACACCTCTGGCATAGTTAGAATAAGGTGCATGGTATTGAGCACCTACCCAGGCTCGCTTTAGGCCCAGAACACGGGATCCCACAAGATGTGTCTCAAGAAGAATACACACCTGTGGACGTAGTTTCCGCAGATAGTTAAGCACCAGAGAGTGCTTTATAGCGGATTTGAGACCCTGCACATTCCATGACACCACTAAGCAGTTAGTCATAATACGGGCATGATATTATAATGAAGGAGGTAGGTGGGCAATGCCATCCCAAGCCAGTTCTCCAGGAGGAAGCAACCCAGGACCGCAGTCACACCACAAACCCACAGCAGAATATTTGTATGAGTAGTGCCACACATAACAGTAAGGTATGCATCAAACATTTTCAATAAAAGACCAACAGTAATTATAAAACATATGTAAAACCCAAACACCCAACTCAGGTTAGCAAGTTCTAACCCCCCCTCCCTCCACCCCGTGCACCTTGGAACAGTGAGGAGCACTTAAATCCCAAAAAACCCATAGTCAAAGGACTATAACTATTAAGTTGGGGTCGTGTGTTTGGAATCAGACGCAACTACATCCAAATGACAGGGAGTCTAGGCTTGAGTGCGCATAGGGAGACTCATCCCCGAGCAGTGGAGTAGTATGATCCGTAGAGTAAACACTGAAGTTCACCTGACTAAGCAGGGGCACATACTTAGAGGTCTGTTACAACTATAACCAGCAATATGTGAAAGAATACCAGTTATGAAGAACCAGGGAGGACAGTCTGGAATAAAATTAGGATCACAGATGCAGTTCTATATCCATCAGTTGTAGCAAGGGGTCAGTGTCACACAGAACCTCTTGGTGGGTTCAGGCATTAACCAAACCTGGATCAGGGTGAATTATGCCCATCCTGTGCATCTCCTCAAATAAAAACACCCAGCAACAGTAAAGGAGTGTGGAGATCAGGAAAAGGGCTCGGGTATTAGAAGAAAAAACAAGGCAATTCTCACCCATTACCAGCAAAATACAAAGACTGAGGATAGTAACAGCATTCAGACATCTTCAGGTAGTCCTCACCAACAACTTATGGAGGTAAAGACTCTAACCAAGCAGCCGCATCTTTAGGGTTGGTGAAAAATCGGACCGTCTCGCCGTCTACCACTCGGAGCTTCGTGGGAAACAAGATGCTGTACTTGACGCCTCTCTTCCTCAGGCCGGCCTTGACAGCATCAAAGGAGCGGCACTGCCTCTGGGTCTCCATAGTGTACTCTGGGAACAATAGAAGCTTGACGTTCCAGAAGGGTAGCTCACCCGCAGCACCAGAAGCCCTGAGCAGTTCATTGCGATCCCGGAAGTTAAGTAACCGGAGAATGAGAGTGCGGGGAGGGGCTCCCTCCAGTCCAGGCCTAGGTGGGACACGGTGGGCTCTTTTAACCGCAAAGTAAAGGGAGAGCTGAGCAGAGGGCAACAGGGAATGCAGCAGGTCTTCCGTGAACAGGGCCGGTGACCTCCCCTCAACACCTTCCGGGAGACCCACAATTCTAAGGTTATTCCTTCTGCTGCGGTTTTCTGCATCCTCCGCCCTGTATTCCAGAGCTTTGACTTTTGTTTGGAGGGTATGGATGGAAGCAGCATGGTCAGTCACCATATCCTCCACTGATCCCACGCGTCCCTCAGTCTCTGACACTCTGGACTGAATCTTATCAAGGTCCTGCCTCAGCAAGCCCACATCTAGCTGAACCTCCTCTATCTTAGATGCCAGTCCAGTTTGGCAAGTGGTGACGGCGGTTTCACAGGAGGCGATAGCTGCCATGATCTCTGGTAAACCCGGGGGAGCTGTTAGTAGGTCCGACTCATGGTCTGTTTGCGACACCATATTGGTATGTCTCTCCGGTGAACACAGTCGTGGTGTACGGATAAAATTCCTAACAATACTCCAGGAGCTCTCAGGGAACACATCCACTCAGTCCGCCATACCGGCCACGCCCCCCACAATTTTTCATATATAATTGCATTAATTTGTGTTTTCACATCTACCTTTATTTTAAAGTATATATCAGGGCACAATAAAAAAGCAGTATACTGTATATCTTCAAAAAATGCACATCGCCCATGTTTTATTAATTTACAAATAATGCAAATACATAAAAATACCTGTTGATAGAAATCGAGTGTGTACCTAACTTCCTGTTTGGGCTGATATCACAGTGCAGCTGTCTTACCTATTGGACTACAGAAAATTTGTTATCCCCACCCCTCTTTGTCCCTCCTCACATGCATACATCAATCTCTTTCCCAGCAAAAATATGCTGCTGCCCTGATTCCAGAAAGCCTTCTCACACACTGTGGGGCTAATTTATTTAGGACACTTTGCAAGGGAAGTTGAACTTTGAAAGTGAATTTACGCAAGAGCTTGGTGAATGTGGTGAGATTTCACTTTGCAAAGAATACTCAGTAAAGTGTAATGAAAAAAAAAACAAAACATGGGCAGAACAGTGGCTAAGTGGTTAGCACCAGCACTAGGGTTGTCTGAGTTTACCTGGAGTTTGCATGTTCTCCCTGTGCTTGCTAGGGTTTCCTCTGGGTACTCTGGTTAACTACCACACTCCAAAGACATACTGGTAGGTTAATTGGCTCCTTTCTAAATTGGTCCTTGTGTATGTATGAATGTGAGTCAGAAACCTTAGATTGTAAGCTCTTTCAGGACAGGGACTGATGTGAATGTACAATATGTATGTAAAGCATTGCATACATTTTCAGCCCTATATAAGTACTTGTAATAATTACCATATTATTATTATTATTATTATTATAATACAGGATTTGTATAGCACCAACAGTTTACGTAGGGCTTTATAATATCGAGGGGGGACAGGAGAATTACAATACAGATTAATACAGAAGGAATAGGAGAGCCCTGCTCATGGAGCTTACAATCTAAACTGAGGGGGAGGTAGTACAAAAGGTAATAGCTGCAAGGGATGATCTGACGGAGGTGACTCGGGTACAGTCCTTAGGTGAAGGTGGGGTAGGCATCCCTGAATAAGTGAGTTTTAAAGGATCACTTAAAGGCGGACAGGGTAGGAGCTGATGGGATGTATTGGGGTAGGGAGTTCCAGAGGATGGGAGAGGCTCTGGAGAAATCCTGGAGGCGAGCATGGGAGGAGGCAACAAGGGAGCTAGAAGGCAGGAGGTCTGGGGAGGAGTGGAGAGGATGATTAGTGCAATATCTGTTGATGAGGTTGGTGATGTAGCTGGGAGTGATGTTGTGGATAGTCTTGTATGTTATGGTTAGTATTTTTAATTTTATATGATAGGGTAGAGGAAGCCAGTGAAGGGATTGGCAGAAAGGAGCAGCAGTCACGGATCGGTTAGTAAGGTGTATTAGTCTAGGAGCAGCATTCATAATAGACTGAAGGGGGGATAGTCTGTGTAAAGGTAGGCCAGTGAGCAATAGTCAAGGCAGGAAATAACCAAGGAGTAAATATGTTTTTTGTGGTGTCGTTAGTCAGGAAGGGGCGAATTCTGGAATTTTTTCAGAGGTTATGATGTAGTCAGTATGTAAAGAAGAGTGGGGAAATGGCGCTACCCTATATGGCACAGAGTGTTAAAATGTGAAGTGATGGGTTTATTCTAACCTAGCACAAAATAAAAATAAAAAATATATATATATAAATACAAATATACCAGTGTACATATTCCTGAGAAAGAATAAATATAAAAATGACTGAAAAACCTATAAAAAGTGTACAGACCATCTACCACTGGGTATATGGATTGTGTTGTAAAGTGAATAAGTGTGGTGGGTATATGTGAATGCGTAGAGATGCAACTCAACTAAATTGAGTTTTAAAAAGCACATCTACCCTCACATGTCCACTCCAAGACCTAAAATAAATTATAATATTATCCAATGACCAGAAATAACAATAGTAATATACCATGAAAAATTATATATGCAGATTTCTCCACCTTAATGCATGTGAACATTAATATAACCCCCCCAAACAGACTACGCATTTAGAGTCCACTGTAATTAATTAATAGGTAAGTGTTCAATAATGTGGTCCAGGTCCCTGGACAATAAGTGAACTTATTGTGAAAAAGAGTTTGCCATGAATGACAAAATATATCAAAGATAAAAAGTGATCAAACAAAACGTGGTTTCAGATTCCAAGCAAAAATTCCAGTGACTTCTGTGCACGGCAGGTATGGTGACTTGGTGCTCCCCCAATGGGTCCCCACTCACCGAAAGTAGTTACCCCTGCAGGGGTAGTAAGCATAGAGTGGACAGCTATACATAGATCTCCCCCTTGGATAGCCGTGTTGGTCCTCTGCACCTCCGTCAGCTTATCACCCCGTTCCTTTATTCCATAGATCTCCAGAGCGTATTTCCGAATCAGGGTTCCTCAGATTCCTTCACCGCAGCAAGCGGCACGGTCCTCACAGGAAAAAACAAGGGGCTCCCATAGTGTAGTATAAAACAATTTATTTAAAAATATATAAAAAATACACAAACGCTATCCAGCGATGGTACAATGAAGCAAGGACGCATGCAGCAAAGTAGGAGACTAGTCCGTAGCGTGTGTGCCAGCTGCGTTCCAAGCTAGAACTTTCCGGGTATGACGTAAGAGCGTGGCTCCATCTTACGCGTTTCATCACAGGACGTTCTCAAAGGCGGTGCAATCACTCCACGCTCCACGTATCATATAGACAGGTGGACTCTGTGACACCTCCCCTCCAATTGCAATGGACAAATCAGCAATTAGAGGCGGCTACGAGTATACCGGCCAGGGGATGGTGTCTGAATATATGAATGGAACCGCTCGTCTATATGCATTAACAGACAGAGAAAATATACAGACACAGCAGATGTAATACTCATACGTGTATATATATAAACATGGTGTCAGGTATATGTAATCATCCCTTGATAACAAACCATATGGGTAAGTCTGCTGAAATTATGGATTATTAGGAGTACACAACTGGAAGAAATGTATTATGAAAATAAAAATAAATATAAAACTAAAAGAGGACGGCCAAACGGGATATTACATCAGCCCAAAGCTAATATTAATATGGGTAGGGGTTGACCAAAAAATTGTACATACATTGGCAAAAATAATCAAATGGGATCCCTCACATATTAGAGAACTGTATGGGCCCATATATAAAGTTAACCACACCTGTCAGTTACATGCCTTCCGATAAGGAGAAGGAACATAAAGGGTGGTATATTATCATTAACTATGCTAAGTTGGACGTAAGCAGAACATATAATGTGATATATGTAAAAAATATGTATATAATAATAAAGAATAAGAAATGAACATAGTAAAAATAAGATTTAAAAGAAAGTTGATGAAAAATAAGAAATTATTATATATATATAAAAACAATATAGAAAAATATATTATATATATATATATATATATAAAAACTGGTTAAACAAGACCAATGTCCATACAGTAAGACTTCCCTCATATGATAAGTTATAATCATCATTGGGATACCCACAATTGAATTGCAGAGAAGATATAGTACATACAAATAAAATGTAGTTCAATGGGGTGATAGTAAACATTACTCCTTATACATGAATGAACATGTTCTTACATTAGCATAGTGCAGTTACCTTCAATTTATTATGGATATTCCCACACCCACTATGCCCAAAACCCACCATACACTAGTTGTGGATTAATGGGTGTCACAACAATTATTGGTATTTGATCTATATAATAGGAGTGCCCAAAAATCAGATTACTATAACTAAACCTAGTATACATTACTGAGCCTGAGTATTTCGTCATCTTCCCGGTATTACTGATATTCAGGGGTTTGCTATAAAGCAGTTCAGGTCAATATCTAGGTTCAGTCCTTTAGGCGCAAGAGATCCCAGGTGGTATATCCAGCTGATTTCATTCCCAGAAATTAAGGTTTCCCTGTTACCCCCCCCCCCCTAGTGTTATTGTACTGAGTCAATCCCATAAAAAATGAGCCCACTTGGATCTCTATGGTGGGCCTCATCAAAATGTCTTGACAAATTGTGATTGGGAAAACCTTTTCTTATGTTTTTAATATGCTCCCGTATGTGGACAAAAAGGGGGCAGGTAGTTCTGCCCACATACTGGAGGTGACAGGGGCATTCAATAATATATGTAACATGTGTGCTCCGGCATGTAATTAGCTGTTTGATATGGTATTCCTTATGGTCAGTAAGTGATTTAAATGAGGTCTTCTTTCTGGGTTGCCTTTTGCTGACCTTACAGGGTAGACATCTTTGACATCTGTAAAACCCCTTAAGGTCAGGGAGAATTTTAATCAGTCTGGGGGGGTCTATAGCATTACGTACTAGGTGGTTCCTTAAACTGGGTGCCTTTCTGTACATGAATTTGGTTTTTGTGGGCAAGATTTTGGATAAAACACGGTCCTCTTTTAATATCGGCCATTATTTTTTCACTATTCGTTCAAAATCTTTAAACTGGCTGTTAAACCCAGTTATGAAAGCTATATCAGTTTGTTCGTTCTTATTTTTGTTTTTATTTTGGAGTAGGGTGTTTCTGTCCATTGCCATGATTTCTGTTTTCAATTTTAGGAGGCTATCAATTGCATAGCACTTTTCTTGGAATCTTGTGATTAAGATGTCAGCCTGGTTATTGAAGTCTTCAAAAGTGTCACAATTACGGCGTATCCACATTAGTTGGCCCTTGGGAACATTGGACTTCCACCGTGGATGGTGACAGCTCGAAATGGGAATGTACCCATTCCGATGGGTGGCTTTGAAGAATGTACGGGTGGATAGTGTATCCCCTACTTTAAAGATCTCCAAATCCAAGTAGTCTATCTTCTGATGGCTCCACTTTCCTGTGAATGTGATTCCGTAACTATTTGTGTTTAGATCCTCAAGGAATTTACTAAAACTGTCCGGTGTTCCATCCCAAAGTATGATTAAGTCGTCTATGTATCTTCTTTACATCTTAATTTGGGGTATATCCTTACTGTACATATCCATAAATATCCATAAATAGGTTCGCTACGCTAGGAGCGTAGCGAGCTCCCATTGCGACACCCTTTGTTTGTACAAAATACTCCTTGTTATACCAGAAATAATTACATTCCATGGCAAGTTTTAAGCCCTCTAGAATGTAATTAATTTGTTGTTGCTTCATCCCTGTGTTGGCATGTAATGCTTTCTCAACTCCTAAGAGGCCGTCCTTTTGTTTAATACTTTTGTACAATGAATTGACATCTATTGTAGCCAGCAACCAGTGTTCTACTCCTTTTATCCTCTGAAGCTCTTAAATAAGTTGCATGCTGTCACGTAAATAGGATTTGCCTTCCTTTACCAGAGGTTTAAGGTATTTGTCCAGGTACTCACCAAGTCTGGAGAAAATCGAGTTGATCCTACTTAATGATGGGTCTCCCCGGGGGTTTCTCCAGTTTTTTGTGGATTTTGGGTGTGTAATATATCATTGGTGTTTTGGTGGAATTTGAGATCAGGTACTCCGCTTCTTTGGAGTTTAGAATACCTTTACTTTTCCCTTTATCCACATAACTCTTCAATTTCTTCTCGTATTTTTTCTTGGGATTTCCTGTTAATTTCCTATAATTAATTTCCTGTTAATTTCCTGTTTTCTGTCTTTAGTAGATTGTCCATCTCTTCTTGATAATCTTTTTTATTTAAGATGATCAATCCTCCCCCTTTGTCTGCAGGCCAAATTATCACCTCATGTTTGTTTCCTATGTCTTTGATAGTTCTCCAGATATTCCGTGTTTTCTTATTACTTTTCCCCATTGATCTAATATCTTCCTCTACCATCTTCTTAAAGGCATTGATACATTAATTTCCTGGCGTTTTTAGGGTTGAAGATGGAGTTATTTTTAGGATTTGTCTGTATATACTCTGAATCTTCTCTTCTCCCATCTACTGTATTCATAGCAAAATGTTTTTTTTATATCAAGTTTTCTTAGAAACTATTGGAGGTCTATATAGACCTCAAATTTGTCTAGAGGCTTATCAGGGGCATACTTGAGCCCCAATTCAAGAACTTCTAATTCCTCCTGTGAAAACTTTACATTACTAAGATTAAAAATCCCTTGGCCTAATAATTTTGTGGTCTTTTTCTTCTTCTTGCCTCCTCCTCTTCCTCTTGTCTGTTTTCTCTTTCTGGATTCCTGTATATGGGTCCCGTGTTTCTTCCTTGGTGGTAATCTATCCTGATTCCGGATTGTGCATTGTCTCCGTAGCCCTGATGTACGTTCATAGCTCCTTCTCTCATGTTCTGATAGTTTTCTCCTGGGCCTCGTCCTCCGTTCACATTCTGTCCTCTCCATCCAGAGTTCCTGTAGGAAATACGGGGCCTCCATCTCCCAGGTGACCTGTCCCAATGGGCGGCCCTGGTAAAACCCCTATCTTCCCCATATTCTCTCCTATAAGGGGAGCGATGGCCCCTTTGCTCATAACTCCTTAATGGTGAAAACCTGTTATATGTGGGTATATTGTATCTGTTATTCGTTGGGGTTCTATCATTTGGGGGCGATTGGTAGTCATCTCTTCTGGCATCCCTTCTTCCTGATTGTCTATTAGGGGGTGCAAACCTTTCTTGACTAAAAGGTGGAGTGCTAGCTACTTCCGTCCTCCGGGGTGTGAACCCCATCATTCCTAGCGGTGGGATTGATGTAGGTTCTTCAGAACTTCCATCCATAGAGAGGTCTTCTAATTCATCTTATATAATACAAAAGCTTGAGACACACTCTGGCACCAAATGTCCCCGATTCACCTCAGCGTCCGACTTTTTTTGGTGATCTAAAAGGTTTCTCCCCCTGTAGAAGATGTAGGGTTTGTAGAGTGAATGTATTACGCCAAAGAAGGCTTACAGAATTCACATCAGTAGGCACAGGCGTCACTTACCCTATTAACTCTCTCATAACATGCTCCTCCAAGTGTGTGGTGTACCTTCTTAGGTGCCCCTGCGGTTTGGAATATGTGGGGCGAACCACCAGGAAACTTAGTGTAAGGTTAGGGGAGCATATCACCAATATCAAGCAAGGGTTCGATAAGCATAGTGTCTCTAGACACTATGACGAAGTGCACAATCGAGACCCTAGTGGCACTACCTTTATAGGGATAGAAAAGTATGTTCCACATTGGCGAGGCAGTAATGGGAAGCGAACCATATCCAGATCAGAAACTAACTGGATTTTTAGGCTTGGTTCCCATGCCCCCAATGGTTTAAATATAGAGTGGGACATCAACTGTTTTATCAACAACAGTTGATTAGATGGAGTTGTTGGTGAAGTTGATGTCCCACTCAGGCATATCTTCTAATTTTAACCATATCCTGATTACTTAATGCATTTCTAATGATAATGTTGAACACCAGGAACATGCCCCTTTGCGGTGAAGGGAATCTAGAGAATCTTAAAAACTTTTAAAAAAACCTTTATTGTCTATATACTGTTCTAGTTTCTTCATGTTTTTGGTCTTAAATAGGGGTGGCATTTTTATGTATTATTATTTTAGAATTAATGTAAGGAGTAAGCTATGTTATTGATTTCACAACAGGCATTAACAGGCTTCAGTCTCCCTTTTTTTTCTTAATATATTATATAAACATTTCTCCTACATAGTTTATATTTTTATTCGATTTTATTTAATTGTGAGAATTAAGGCTGACATTAATTGGGGTATAATAATTTTCTAATACCCCATTAGATGACACTAGAAGTGACGTCACTTGTTGCTGCCTTTATCACATTAGACTTGTTGCTTCGATGGTTCCCTTATTAATTAATATAGCTGTGTAATTTTATAAATGTCTATGGACATTATAATAAAAATTATGCTAATAGCTTTATATATAAAATTTTTTATATTTTTTATGCCACCTTTAAATGCACTATTTTATAATGCAGCTTAGATATATGCCGCTGTTGAATTTCTGGTGTAATATCTTAAAAAACCACTAGATGGCATTGGTGGAATGCTTGTATGCTGTTGTCTTTATGGGGTGTAGTTTAACAGCTTGACGATCCCTCTGCTTAATTGATTAATTAGTTTTATTTTTTTCCCCTGTATCTGATTTTTCAGTACTTATCCACATGAAGCATAGCCTTGTGTGAACCAATCATAGCGTCCTCCGTTTTGACGCTTGTGTATTTAATGCGCATGCGCGTGCGTCGGTGCGTACCCCTGATGACGTCAGTTGTGACGAAACGGCCGTAGGGTCACAACATTGCACGCACCGCGCATGCGCGATTTTCAAACAAACGGCGGTAGTGTCGTTTTTTTATTCTGTTTGTTTTTGCTTCATTTTCTTTGCTTTTTACTGCTTGATACCGCAATTTGCCAATAAAAGAAACCCAAAGTTATCTGCACCAGCGGAGCTTTTTTCTTTGTCTCTTTTTGGCACTGCATATTACATCCTTTTGTACTGGATCCGTGGAAACTTCAAGTTTGCCCCATGAGAGGACAGGATTTGAGAGAACATCCACAGCGGTTGTCAGCTGGCTTATTATCTGGCAGGGAGTCCGGATTTATTGGTCCATCAGGTGTCAATTGGAGTATCCCTGTGGTGGTCCCCCCATATCTGCTAAGCCTGTTTTGACCCCCCTGAATAAGGGCGGTCACAGGCTTTCTGGTAAGCCTTTTATTCATCTATTCGGTGGTGGGCAATATTGACTATTGAAGATGTACCCCTGAAATCTACATTGCATCAATATATTGCTATGGACTTTTATGCACCATTAAAAGTTTTATTTACAGGGATTTTTTCACCTTTATTAATTCATATGTTCACGTTTAAAATTATTTTATAATTTATGTTTGTAGGTCACCACGTTATATATTGATATTGATTACTTTTCACTAATTTATTATCTGGTTTAGCAAATCTCATCATTCACTTTATATGTTCAGCGCTGCACTTTTTGTATTATATTTTGTTTTTTGTGCCCTTATATCGGGGTTACAGTGCACAGCAGCAGGAACTTTTTTCACTTTATCACAGCTTTTATGCACCTAGCGCAATTTCTTTTTCTTTGACTTTTTTCTTCTAATTCATCTTGTTGATCTTCCAGTGGTATTTGCCATTTGTATGCTTTAGAGTTTTTATAGTCCAAAACATCTCTTTTAAATTTTTTCTGTTTTTTGGCCTGTATATCACTGTCATATTTTTTAATGGATTCTTGGAGCTCTTTATCCTTATCCTTATATTCCTTTAAATGAACAAAGGGTAAGAGTAGGTTTTTTATCTCTGTTATATCAGTTTCAATCCCTCTCATTTTAAACTGTCTTCTTTTTAAGATATTTTTGAGTAGTTCCCCCTCACATTTGTTAAAGAGGGCGTACCAATCTTTCATGAGGTCGGCATTGTCAATGCTATCATTGGGGTGTACATCCCACCTCAACATTCTAGGGGTCATTTTTTCCGTGATGTACATCTCTAAATTGGAGATGTCCCACCAGACCCTTAATTGTTTTTCTAGAGTGTGTTTCAGTTGTTTCATCAGGCCATGCATATCTTTATTATTAGTGACCTGCTCTTGGCTAAAAATAGCCTCTATATCTATGTTTCTGTTATTCATATAGCCAAACATATCCACACCCTAAGGTGATCTATGTAAATGGTATAATAAAGATCCGCGCTTAGGAAAAGAGTTGCAGCCTCCCCTAATTGGTTCCCAAGGGGACCTATAGGAGTATGTAAAGAAGAGTGGGGAAATGGCGCTACCCTATATGGCACAGAATGTTTAAATGTGAAGTGATAGGTTTATTCTAACCTAGCATAAAATAAAAATAAAAAAATATATATATAAATAAAAATATACCAGTGTACATATTCCTGAGAAAGAATAAATATAAAAATGACTGAAAAACCTATAAAAAGTGTACAGACCATCTACCACTGGGTATATGGATTGTGTTGTAAAGTGAATAAGTGTTGTGGGTACATGTGAATGGGTAGAGATGCAATTCAACTAAATTGAGTTTTAAAAAGCACATCTACCCTCACTCGTCCACACCAAGACCTAAAATAAATTATAATATAAACCAATGACCAGAAATAATATTAGTAATATACCATAAAAAATTATATATGCAGATTTCTCCACCTTAATGCATGTGAACATTAATATAACACCCCCCCAAACCGACCACGCATTTAGAGTCCACTGTAATTTATTAATAGGTAAGTGTTCAATAATGTGGTCCAGGTCCCTGGACAATAAGTGAACTTATTGTGAAAAAGTGTTTTATATTATTTTATATTATAAAAATATTATTTTATATTATAAAAAATTTATATATATATTTTTATTTTTATTTTATGCTAGGTTAGAATCAACCTATCACTTCACATTTAAACACTCTGTGCCATATAGGGTAGCGCCATTTCCCCACTCTTCTTTACATACTCTTATAGGTCCCCTTGGAAACCAATTAGGGGAGGCTGCAACTCTTTTCCTAAGCGCAGATCTTTATTATACCATGATGTAGCCAGTGATTGGATGTGGTGGCTGTAGGAGAGATCAGAGTCTAGGATTACACTCAGAACCTTGGGGTGTGTGAAGGAACCAATGGTTGTGCTGTTGATCTTGATAGTAAAGTCATGGGGACTTATTACAAGCTTAGTTTTAGAAAGATTGAGTTAAAGGAAGCGGTGTAACATCCATACTTAAATTTTGATATGTGCGGAGATTGAGGGGGTAAGTAGAGGAGTGGAGAGATAGATCTATGTGTTGTCAGCACAGTGATGGTATTGGAAGCCCTGGGAGGTTATCAACTGGCCCAGGGAAGGGGTATATAGAGAAATAATAGGAGTGGCCCAAGGATGGAGCCTTGGGGTACCCCAACGGAAAGAGGAAGAGGACCGGAGGAGATGGTGTTGTATGTGACACTGAAAGTGCAATGAGGTAGGTAGGAGGAGAACCAGGAAAGAGCAGAATCACGGTGGCCAAGGGCATGGAGTTCGTTGAGGAGGAGTGGGTGGTCAACTGTGTGGAAGGCAGCAGAAAGGTCCCAGAGTATGAGTATGGAGTACTGGCCATTGGTTTTAGCAGTTAGCAGGTCGTATGTGAGTTTTAGTAGGGCAATTTCAGTAGAATGTTGTGGGTAGAAGTCGGACTGTGGGGAATCGAGAAGGTTGTTTACCAGTGGAGTAGAAGCTCAGACGGTTGTGGACAAAGCATTGAAGAAGCTTGGAGGCAAATGGGAGCAGGGAGATGGGTCTTAAGTTATTCAAACAGGTGGGGTCTAGTGAGGGTTTTTTAAGTGTGAGGGTAACCAGTGCATGTTTGAGCAGGGAGGGAAAGGTGCTGGAGGAGGAAAGAAGTTGGAGATGTGGGTTAGGGAGTTTAAGATAGAGCAGGAAGGTGGTCACAATAATTGTGAGGGGACAGGGTCCAGGGGACAGGTGGTGAGGTGGGCCTTGCAAAGGAGTTTGTTAACCTCCTCTGTGGTAACAGTCCTGAAGGAGGAAAGTATTGAGTGTGGTGTTGGAATTGGTGTGTTGGTTTTGGGAGGAAGCTAGGCACTGGTTATCATCACAAATTGTGTTGATTTTGTTTTTGAAATGATTGGCAATCTCCTGGGCAGTAAGCAAGTTGGTGGGTGGAGGCAATGGGAGGTAAAGTAAGGAATTAAGGGTAGAAAATAGTTTACAAAGTTTGGATGAGAGGGTTTTGATGAGAGTAAAAATATATTTTTGATGCAGATGATGAAAGTTAGCAGAGCTTCACTTCATTCACTAAGCTCTAGGGCAAATTTAGTTGCAAAGTGCAACTTTCCTTGCAAAGTGCAACTTTCCTTGCAAAGTGAACTGCCTATTTGCCTTTAGTAAATTATCCCCAGTGTGTAAGTAAAGAAGTCTTGAGAGATGACAAGCCTATATCATTAAGAACTGAGTTCCCAGCAGATGCCCCTGCACAATGTTTACAGGCTTAATGATGATGTCCCAATGAGTAAAAAAAGTTTTTTTTCCCCAGGAGTACTGGAAGAAAGTAAAGGAAAAAAATCTAACAGAAAAGGAGCTTTGGGGGTAAATTCTAGTAAAGCCAAGACATACACTTTAGCTGTTATCCTGCTATTAATCTTTTATTTTAGTTTGAGTAATTTATCCATTTTTTTTTATATATAGACCCCAATTCAAATATACCTTAGTTTGTCTGTAGAAGCCATCTTTTTCTTATGTATGGAGTGTTTTATAAGGTAAAACAGATAATTTAGATAAAAGACAGTATTGTTAATACTGTGTCTGGGATGTAGGAACATTTGCATTCCAGGTTAGAGACTTCCAAATGTAAAAGTAGGATACGCGGGAGCCCTGCCAACAGGTCATGCTGCTTCTATTATAACTGAAACGTAATCATGCCACGCATGTCAATAGGACTCTGTTATATACTGTATAATCTTTGACTGATCTATAAAATGCTGTTTGTAAATATTAAGCAAATAATTCCTATTTTCCAGTAAATTTGCAAAACTGAGAAAATAAAAATCATCCAATTTTATTTTTACCAGTATTAAATTACAAATCATTCTAATATAACTGTACACGTATCACAACTTTTCTCAAGATAAAGGTCAAGTGAGCCTTCATCACAAAGTGCATTATTTATTGTACTATAAAGAATAAGTACCGTGCCTATGTTTTATTAAAACCAGTTATTAAACCAGGTGACATATTTCATGCTTCCGTCCTTCACCAGGTATGAATTTATTTCTTTGTTTATATTTTGCTTCTATTTGAATTAATATTATTTATGTTAGAGCTTTCTGTTCTCTGCCAGGCAATTTTATCTAAAAGACCTAACAAAATTAAACAGTAATGGTAATTGGTAATGGTAATAAAAAGCTAGTATTTTATTAAAAAAAAAAAATGATTAGGTTAAGGGCACTTTAGAAAAATAACTTCCTAAAGAGACACTTTCACCTTATCTACACTCACCTTGTAATTATGTTGCCTTTTTTCACCTTGTGCTGCTCCTTCCTTAATCACAGTCAGCACTAAAATAGCTGTGTCAATGACTTAAGGGAATGGTAGCATCAATCCCTTGGTCATGTAACAGTAATCAGATCTAGCAATTGGCTGCTAGGCCCAGGTGCTTTCACATGGGATCAGGTAGCATTCTAATGTAGTCATTTTTTAGGCATGTTATGTGATCGGTTCTATGTTTTCCATTGGGTCATACTGTTATTCTACATTAACCATTCTTTTTTTCAAAAACCATATGATAACCTTTTTGAAGCTGTAAATGCTTGTTTTATTATTAACATTATTTCTAATCTTTTTTCCTTGACAAAATACAGTAATGTGATGTTAGATGAATGAAAAAAGGTCTAGTAATAAAGTAATTTACTAAAAACATCAATCAAGTATTTCACTCTGTGCCTAACTGGAAGACCATGGAACTGCAATCAATTTGTGGGTTCATGGACTTTTGATTGCGAAAAGGTGCTATGCATCCAGACATCCAGTTATCGTAGGTAATAGCTGGATTGGTCATAAAGCTACTAAAAATCAAGTTGTGTATTGCTAAAGATGGTTTTTTTAAAAAAAAGTAATGTGATAAATAAATGCAACTTAACGCTTAACATAAGCCAAAAGCTAATTCTAACCCTTTCTTTGAACTTACGATTGATCAGCACTGACATGGTGGTTAACATTTTTTTTAATTAGAAATGCTATGTCAGTAACAGCTTGCACTGTATTTCTTTCTATGTACATATGATATGCATACACAGTAGAAAGATGTTTTCTCCCTGAAAGTGTCTACTCCATAAAAAAGGTAAAAAAAGTTAAAGAGGTTTCCATATCACTAATGAGCTATTTAAGCCACCTTAACATAGAATTTCAGGCTGTTACTAAATATTCCTAAACTTGCTCCCACCCCCTTTTAAATCCTATTCTTACTACCCTGTGAAAGGAATATGCTTGTACCTATTCTCAAAGTACTCCAGTCTGGTCACATGATCTCCCTAGTGGTCGATTTCAGGAGGAGGAGAGAGCAGCGACAATGGCTGGATGGGGACATCACCCATAGGCTTACTATGGGGCAATTATTTTCAGTTGTCCTTTCTCTCTCTTAAAGCTGCAGCTGGGAGCTGATCATGTGACCAAACCATAATGCCATGAGAATAGGTACTGTAAGTAAATTCATCTTCCTTCTACAGGGCAGTTAGAATAGGATTTAGAGGGAGTGGGAGCAGGTTTAAGCATAGTCAGTAATTGCCTATAATTCCAATTTGATTTTGCCTTACCCATAGATTCTAATTCATCTTGAAAAAATGTCCTCAATTTTACTTACATTTTAGTGGCAAAAACTCTCAGTTTTTCTCATCCCTACTTCTATTTTACAATTGTAATTAGAAAAAATAGGTTGTAGGTGTCTTTACAGGAGTACTCAATTATTTTCTCATCATACCATGCATAGTACAACATTTCAGCTTCTTTTGAAAACAATCTTAAATTTATTGGCTCTTCTATAGTGCCATATTAATTATAGCAGTGTTATATATTATTAGATATATTATGTAGTGTGGTGGGACGAAGTTCTGGCAGAAGCTCCATTCTTATTTTATGGAACATTTTCAATATTTGCACTATGCTGTGGAATAAACCCCATGTTCCTGTATTATCTTCTGTTTGTTGTGTCTCTTTATAACAGTTAATGCAGCTCTAATCTATCTATAGTCTGAATCTAGGGCAAACATTCCCTTCACTGCATTTTTCACATATGTCAACACATAATTAGGCTGGTATGCAGGACTTATATGACCGGTGTCCAGTTCCATGTGTACACTGTGATCATCAATTTACATAAGCAATCTACACTTTTGAACTGGCCATTAGAACTTGCTTACATCATCCTAGCAAATGATGATTGCTCTGAATGATTGTTTAGCTCTGGAGTAGGCTTGACATCTCCAAGACATTAACCATCTGGACTCTAATCTAATTGAAAAGACAAGTGGCTAAACATGAAGATGTGTTAATTTTCAATATTCAACTGCAGTAGTGTAAATGAGGCTGTATTTACAGTACCAGCATTCTCCTTAATCAAATAACCACAGTATCAACATGCTGAGTGATAAGTATCCTCTGCTCTCTGCTTGTGCGTTTTTCCAAAATATTTCTCTCTTCATTGTGATCTGGAATATTGCCGCTAAAATTATCTGCATTGGCTTCATATTTTCAAACACTCTACATTTCTGTAGCAATTTGCATTTCTTTCCTAGAGCCTAATGATGTGTTACATATTATTTGTACATGATGAAATCAACTTTTGTTTTCCAGTTGCAATGTTTTAGAATGACAAGCATGTTTAAATTAAAGTGCAAATATCTAATTAAGCCTTATTTGGCACAGAATTACTGAAAATATTTGGAATCTATCCATTAATAGCATTAGAAGTCATTAATAGAGCTAAAAAAAAGGTGCAGGTCCTATAGTAGAACAGTATAGGCACTTACATGTACAGTATGTACACTAATATGTGTGAGATAAGCAATGGAATTCAGAAGGCAGTTGATGTGCATTGCCAAGAGTAGCTGACATTTCCTGCTGTCTCTCAGTTACTTATCTTACCTAAAAGTACTGAGCAGAGACAGGCGGTGAACATATCCTCTTGCCAACACTTTCCATTACTTTCTGTTATAAAACATATTAAAAAAATGCCAGGGCAGTATGAACACCCCCAAAGTAACCCCTTTGTTGAAAGTAGATATGCCAAGATGATCTTTTTTTTGCCACAATTTTTTGGAAACTAAAAAAAACTTGCCAGTATTGGTATAGGTGATTAAAACATGGAGCTTGGGAATAGTGTACTAGATACAGTGCATGCTGGTCATACACAGAGGAAGGTCAAGGGATCAATGCATAGGCCACATACAATGGGTGGACGGAGGGGATTAATGTGCAGACGTGCAGGAGGTAAAGATATTAATACAGGTCACTGCAAAGACAGGATGAAGCTTAGATGTACATGAGAGAAATGTGGTGAAAGGGTTAAAATAGTCTAGGCCTTTTTATAATGGTCCATTATAAAAGGAAGGGGAGGGATTTCCGATGTAAAAACTCCTTTACATTTGTAATCACGTTTTAGGGTTTTCACAGTGATCACAAAGTATAGAGTTTCTTGGACCGGTTCTATAAGCTGTGTCTATGAACTGAGCCATCCGATGACGGCTTGGTTCACAGATATTAATTGGTGCACTGGCTACCAGAGGGTGATTTCTGCAGTGCTGAATCCAAAGCCCATTGAAATCACTGGGAGCCAAATATTTAAAAAAACAGTAATGGGCATTTTCTAGGTTAATACACGAAGGATTGCCAAACAAATGACATTGGGAGATGAGTCACTGCACTGGGGAACATGTACCAAAGCCAAAAACTGTTTTAAAAATTCAGTTTGGCAGGTAGCAGTGATTTTAGTAATACTTTAAGGGCAACAGGTAATATTCCTTTAACTACTTCCCACCCATAGTGGGACATCCATGGATGTCCTCAGGATGAAGTAGTTATACTGGGATGACGCCTGCACTTACAGGTTTGATTTTTTTTCAGCCGGAGATTCCATTTCAAGCAAAAGTGATCTGAGTGGCTAAATAGCCACTCGATCACTTCTGAGGGTGGTGGAAGGGGGTCCCACTTTGGCTGCCAGCGATGGCTGCATGGAATAGAGAGAGAGGAACTGACATTGTTTCTCTCTCTCTGTGACCCCGGAAACCAGGAGCAACATGTATGCCGTCACTTTCGGTTCTGCCTCTATGTTTACCTGGCCGTTAGTGGTCAAGAAATTAGCCAATCAGACCGTTCTGTGTCTGATCACCTGCATGGGTGGCCAGAGCAAAGATTTTGGGTCTGATAGACCCAAGATCTCTCCATAAAGAGGGCCTGTCATGCCTTGCTGCCACAAGGGATGTTGTTCATCAAGTTATCATCAAGTTAATCCCAAAAAAAAGTGTGGAAAAAAAGGTTTGTATAAAATAATGATTAAAAAAATGTAAAGCACCCCCCCGTGCTTATGAGCAAATGCGAACGCATACGTTATTCCTGCACGCATATGTAGATGTTGATCGCACCACACATGTGAGGTATTGTTGCGAACGTCAGAGCAAGAGCAAAAAAATTCAAGCACCAGACCCCATGTGTAACTCAAAACTGGTAACCTGTAAAGACGTATAAAACATCATCCAATGGAGAATTTATGCACGATAGTTTGCCACCATTCCACGGGCAGACGCAATTTTAAAGCGTGACATGTTAGGTATCTATTTACTCAGCGTAACATCATCTTTCACATTATACATACAAAAACATTGGGATAAATAGTGTTTTTTTTTAACTCATTAAAGTGTCATTTTTTTTTAAATAAAACTGCTGCGCAAATACCCTGTGATATCAAAAATTGCAACACCCATGATTTTATTCTATAGGGCCTCTGTTAAAAAATATATATAATGTTCGGGGGTTCTAAGTAATTTTCTAGAAGAAAAGTCAATTTTTACATGTAGGAGTGAAGTATCAGAACTGGCCCAGATATGAAGTGGTTAAATAATATGCCTAGGGGTGCATTTACCAGCTTGTGAAGTGGCAGACTTGTATGTTGTGTATAACCTACTGCAGCAAAGCTGACATTTACAAAGAAACAAAAATGTTATGTTTATTGCTGGTAGTTGACAACTCTCCTTCAATCGCCAGCACAATCCTCTCCTAATGACAGATTCCAAAGATGACAGCTGAGCATACTTAAAGAGGCGGGGTCTCCCAGGTGTCATAATTGACCAAATCTTGACACGCTCTTATCTGGCCAATTACCTCAACTGGTAGACCCCATCATTTTGTTCATTTTCAGATGTCATCCTCTGAATTTGTCATTCATGGACAAAGGCACTTGGGGACCCCCAGATGGGCACGGAGACATAAATACTCAAAACACAGGTTTTTGGATTTTCTTACACTTTTGCAAGGGAAACTCCCGAACAGCAAGAAGCAAACAATGGGGGGAGGTTGACTAAAACTGGAGCACTCAGAATCTGGTGCAGCTGTGCATGGTAAGCAATCAGCTTCTAACTTCAGGTTGCAACCTGGAAGCCGATTGGTTTCTATGAGGGGCTGCACCAGATTTTGCACCATGCAGTTTTAGTAAATAACCCTCAATAACACTAAGCTTAGGGAAAGCAGAAAGCAGAACTCTCACTTGACATTCAGGTTGACTACAGCCTAGTAGAACTCATTTTAGACTAGGCTAACTTCTGCTTAGGACAAGGGCCCTACATTTCAATCTGTTGTGTACATCTACACACCACAGGATAAGACAATGGGGGTTATTTACGAAAGGCAAATCCACTTTGCACTACAAGTGCACTTGGAAGTGCAGTCACTTTAAATCTGAAGGGGTAGATCTGAAATGAGGGGAAGCTCTGTTGATTTTATCATCCAATCATGTGCAAGCTAAAATGTTGTTTTTATTTTCCTTGCATATCCCCCTCAGATCTATAGCGACTGCACTTCCAAGTGCATGTGTAGTGCAAAGTGGATTTGCCTTTAGTAAATAACCCCCAATGCCTATCATTTACAGAAAACACAAAAAAATGTGTATGCACTTGTAAGTTCCAATTACTCCCCAACATCCCCTTTGTTGATGTGTAAAACAAAACAATATACATTTTTGTGGTCCACATACATTAATATTTTTTTTGATGAGACTTTTTTTTTTTACAATTATACATTTATACTTGTATACTATAACATACAAAACACAGATTTTCAATAAGAGACATGAACAGCATAAATGAATTCCCTTAGCACATAAAAAGGAGACTGTGTGCTTGTATTAATAAACACATGAAAGTGTATTGGTTGTCCCTCACGAGGGAACGATTAAAAAGACCCAGAAATATATTTCCAAAATAGCACTCTTGTTCTCAAACAGAGATCCCTATTCATAGAGAGGATACACTTGTCAAAACGTCCAAATGGGAAATCAAAGGATTACATAATTGTATTCATTTAGTAAAACTGGGCTTTTCTGAATAGGTCAGAATGACAGACACATTTCATTTTCCCAAAACTTAACGATGGGCTTCTTTATCATTATTATTTACCAGTGTCATCAGCTGCTCCATTTGAATGAATTAATACATCAGCAAGCAGGGTTTTTCATGCCTCTTAAAGTGTATACGTGAGCAAAATAAAAATATAATATATATTCAGTACATCAGAAAAATTGCATATTTCCCAGTGTTTTATTCCTTTACAAATGCTCCAAGTACACAAAAATACTTATTAATCTGCCTGAAATTCAATTTGCTGCTTTCTACCTGTTTGAGCTGACAGCATAGTGCCATGGTTGCACTAAAATCCCAGGCAGTGTTGTCAGTCTTTCCCAGCTCTCTTTTTACCGGACAAAATAGAACCTCCTCTCTTCATATACTATAAATAGTACAAGGTGGGAAGTGTTTGTAATGCTAGGGAATATGTGCAGTAATCTTGGAGAAAGTAAACATTTACACTAATTAAAAATATAAAAAGCAATATTGTTTCTGAATAAAAGAAGATATCCCACAAAAATGTAAGTTATATTAAAATGTTACTAAACCCAGGACCCTGCATTCACTATATCTGGTCTCCCATGGTACACAGCACATGGAAATGCAATTATTTAGTAAATATAAACTTCTAAATACCTTTTCTGATCAGCAGTATGTAGCAGTCTTGTGACTTCTATGAGTGTCTGGTTAAAGCTTGTGGAAGGAGTTTTCCATTCTCCTCTGACTGTCCTATGAGGCTGCAGGACCCCTGACCCTCTGTCTGGACAGTGCTAATTAGCCATGTACTGATCGCATTCACCCACCCAAGAAAAAAAAAAACTCTTTAGCAATAAACACCAAACTAAGCATGTGCAGCATGCCCCTAAGGTTCTGTACTTTCAGGAGATGGATTGGGGACAGTGGAAGAAAGAAAGGATCAGAGATGACAGGATCAAACAGACTTTTTACACAATGCTCAGGATTAACCCCTTAGGTTCCACAATGAGTATAACAAGCATGCTTTACTAGACATGTGCACACTGAAATATTTTGTTTCAGAATTTCGTTTTCATTCGAAAAATAAATTTATTTAGTTACTCCTGAAATTCGTTTTTATTTATTTAATTTTTCGTTAAAAATTGCATTAGTCCGAAAATCCAAATGAATTAAGGTCGAATCTATCATTGAAGGCTTATGGTGTCTGTCAAATATTCAAAGAAGATTCGACGGAGCAGCTAAACTGTACAACGCCGTATAGTTTAGCTGCTCCGTCAAATCTTCTTAGAACTTTCAAAATAAAACCAAACATTTTGAATAAAATTTTTTTTTATTTTTTTCTGTCAGTAAATTTTGTAACTAGGTAATTTTTCACCTTCACTGATGTGGGCTGATGAGGCGGCAATGATGGGCACTAATAGGCTGAAATAGTGGACATTGATGAGGTGGCACTTATGGGCACTGATAAGGCGGCACTTATGGGCACTGATTAGGTGGCCCTGATGAGGAGGCACTAATATGCCACACTTATGGGCACTGATAGGTGGCACTGATATGTGGCACTGATGAGCACTGATAGGTGGCACTGATGGGCGCTGATAGGCAGCATGGATAGGTGGTACTGATGGGCATTGATGAGTGGCACTGATGGGTGACACTGATGGGCATTACTGATGGGCATCGATTGACAGCAGTGATGAGCATTAATGGGCAGCACTGATAGGTGGCACTGATTGCTAGCACTGACTGGCATCACTGATTGGTGGCACTTATGGCCAGTGGTGGGCACTTATTGCTGCCACTGATAGCCCACCAATGCCAGCTATGGTGGGCACTGATTGGTGACACTGTGTTGCACTATTGTAATCATTACATTGATTACATTCCTACATGTCCCCCTGTGAGGAGATGCCGCTGATCGGCTCTCCTCTCCTCACACTCTGTCAGTGTGAGGGGAGAAGAGCCGATTACCGGCACTTCCTTGTTTACATGTGACCAGCTGTGATTAGACACAGGTGATCACATGGTTAAAGAGCCGTGGCTCTTTACAAAGATTGGGGTCACGAGCGCACGAGAGCGGCCATTCTGGGACGCCGTCATATGACGACGTCCCAGAACGAGAGCTGCATCGCCCCGCTGTCATTTGACTGTGGATGGGCAGCAGGCAGTTAATGTCCTAGGGAACCAAGTGCATGTAGCACTGGTTCCACTTAAATCTTTCTTGCCTTTGCTAAGCATGGTCAGACAGTCCCCCCAATCCATTAATGCTGCTAGCAAGGAGACAGATTTGGAAATGGCAGCTCTGATCTCTGGCAGTAGAGACCAGTACTGCCATTCACAAAGACAATTCAGCATTGCAGGCTGTCATAGACTGGACTCCTGTCACTATCATCATGACGTCACTGCCATAGGGGCCCCCAGTACCCTATAGATATAAAGGCCACAGAGGAAAGCCATGGCAGTCCGCACATCTGCTCAATCTGCTTCCAGCCTACATTGGTAATGTTCCTGGTTGGTCATCCCTCTCTGCTCCATTCTGCTCTGCTCCAGTCCAGTAAATCCTCCACTGGGCTTCCCTGAAAGTCCCTACAGTCCCTGCTTACCTCAAAATACAGTATTAGTCAGTGTTGCAGAGTTGTGTCATCGATCTGCAAGGGCTGTGAATGTTTACAAGCAGCTACAGATAGAGACATAGCCCCACAGTACTGGGTGATCTTTTACCATTATGAATGGACAGTCAGTGCTGAAAGGGCTGTGTGATAGAGCTGCCAGTGCCCTATATGTTTACAATCAGCTGACAGCTTTTTTACAAAGCCCCAAGAGAGCTGAATGTTCATTCATAAAAAAGAAAACTGCAGAAAAAGTGGTGGGAGCTCAGTGCTGCCTGTACCTCCACCCACAGGAACAACCATAAATAGGGCTTCAGAATGTGGTGGAGCTATAGCAACCTCCATCAAGGTCACCAGAACTAGTGTCTCTATTGGAATATTTCCCCTCTGTTCTTGTTCTGGTGTCCACTTAAAATTTTTAAAACTTTGTGACAAAAAGCAAGATCTGAAAAATACTCAACATGTCTCTCAGCAAATAGCTTGGGGTGTCTACTTTCCAAAATGGGGTCATTTGGGGGGTTTTGTGCTATCTGGGCATTTCATGGCCCCCGAAACTGTGATAGGCAGTGAGGAGTGAAATAAAAAATGTACGCCCTTAGAAAGCCTGAAGCCGGTGATTGGTTTTCAGGGTCCTTTATGCGGTTAGGCTCCCAAAAAGTCTCACACATGTGGTATCCCTGTACTCAGGAGAAGCAGCAGAATGTATTTTGGGGTGTAATTTCACATATGCCCATGTGAAAAAAAAAATCTCATTTTCCTGCAACTTGTGGCAAAATATAAAATTTTCCATGGACTCAACATGTCTATCAGCAAATAGCTTGGTGTGTTTACTTTCCAAAAATGGGTCATTTGGGGGGGGGGGGGGGGGGCGGTGGGGGGCGGTTTGAACTGTCCTGGCATTTTATGCACAACATTTGGAAGCTTATGTCACACATCACCCACTCTTCTAACCACTTGAAGACAAAGCCCTTTCTGACATTTTTGTTTACATGAAAAAATATAATTTTTTTTTGCAAGAAAAGTACGTTGAACCCCCAAACATTATATATTTTTTTAAATCAAAGGCCCTACAGATGAAAATGGTGGGTGTTGCAATTTTTTTTCCACACAGTATTTGCGCAGCGATTTTTCAAATGCAATTTTTTTGGAAAAAACACACCTTTTTATTTTTAATGCACTAAAACACACTATATTGCCCAAATGTTTGATGAAATAAAAAAGATCATATTATCCCGAGTACATGGATACCAAACACGACATGCTTTAAAATTGCGCACAAATGTGCAGAGGTGACAAACTATATACATTTTTAAAAGCCTTTAAAAGCCTTTACAGGTTACCACTTTAGATTTACAGAGGAGGTCTACTGATAAAATTACTGCCCTCAATCTGACATTCGCGGTGATACCTCACATGCATGGTGCAATTGCTGTTTACATATGACACCAGAACGACACTTGCGTTCACCTTTGCGTGTAAGCACGGGGAACAGGGGTGCTTTTTTTTATTTTTTGCTTTTTTTTATTATTTATTTTGCTTTTTTATTTTATTTTTAAACTGTTCCTTTCATTTTTTTTAATCATTTTTATTGTTTATCTCAGGGAATGTAAATATCCCCTATGATAGCTATAGAAAAAATTGGGGCTCTCTCCTCTGCCCTCAAAGCATCTGACCAGCATCTGGAATCTCTGAATTACGTATCGTGGGAGCAAACGCTGTTGCTGTCAAGGTAAATAAATCAGTGCTGCAGCTGAATTGCCTAAAAAATATATGCCAAAGCATGTTAGGAGCAAATCGCTCCTCCACCCCTGCCCCCATGCTTCGGCATACATGCTCTTTTTTTTAACTGTGGTGGTGAAATCACCTCCAACAGCACTGGAGCCACGGGTTTACATATCAGGGGAGCAAATGCTGTTGCTGTCAAGATAAATAAATCAGTTCTGCAGCTGAATGGCGTACCTGCTAAGCAAATGATGGTTAACAATAAAACAAAGTAACATTACAGTATAACAGTAAAACTTACCATACCTGCAAAGCAAATACAATAAAGCATAGTAAAAATAAAACAGAGAGAGACAAATAGATATAGAACAATAGTGAGCGAACAATAGAGCGGACATTAGAGAGTGAACATAAGAGAGAGAACAATAGAGAGAGAAGAAAAATAAAACCACAACTATTTTTGGCTTTTTTATTTTATATTTTTTTGTGTTTTTGTGTTTTTTTTTCACTTTTTTCACTTTTCTAAAAACTGTAAACTGAACATTGCAGATTAGGGTCTCCCAAAATGTGATGGCCATCACATCTTTCAAGACCCTGTGTTAGTGTGCCCTAGGACTGTGTAGTGCTGTACCCTACGCTAATACTCCACTAGCGTGTGGTAGCGTTTGAAACAGTCACCGATGCAGAGACCAGGTTGGTCAGAACAGGAGGGATAATAAAAGCGGATGTCACGCCTAAATCCGCATTTTCTGCAGACACAACATCTTCTTTGGAGTGTTCTTTGGGTAGGGGTACCAGGGAGGACATACAGAAAATGCCTCTCATGCAGCTGCCTCACTGCATTTGCGTTGGGAAGGTGGGCCATAGCACCATCTGGAAACAGAAGGGCTGTGACAATCTCTTCCTGGAATATGAGGAAGAATCCAGTCCATCCTGAAGCTTTGTACAAAAGCATTCAGCAGAGCCAATTGAAATAAGTATACAGACACTTTTTTTGTACCAGCGTCTGGCCTTACAGGCAATTAGGTACGGCACTACCAACTGGTCGTTGAGGTCCGCCCCTCCCATATTAAGGTTGTATTCGTGGACACAGAGGGATTTCTCCACAACACCAGTCGCCGTAGGATTTTGGACTGTCGTATCTGTGTGAAGGGAGGACAGAATGAAAACATTCGGTGAATCCCTCCACTTCACTGCTAACAAATTATTACACTTCAAGCAGGCTCCCTCCCCCCGTCTAAGTCTGGATTCTACAAGCCCTTGGGGGAAGCCCCGGCGATTAGATCACTTGTGCCACATGCGCCAATTCCATAATCAAAAAGGTGACTAAAAAGTGGCACGCTCATGTAATAATTACGTGGTACCCCTTCCCGAATAAGGGTGACACCAAGTCCCACACAATCTTACCAGCGCTCCCTATCTAATCTGGGCAGTTCTCCGGCTCTACGTGACTATCTTTTCTCTTGTAAACCATAAAACGATATGTATAGCCTGTTGCCCTGTCACAGAGCTTATACATCTTGACCTCATATCTGGCACACTTGCTGGTAAGATACTGTTTGATAGACAAGCGTCCAGAAAACTTCATCAGCAACTCATCAACGTAGACAACTTGATCAGGAGTAAACAAGGCGGCAAACTGTTGGTTGAAGTGGTTTACGAGGGGCTGAATTTTGTAGAGCCAATCAAATCCAGGGTCACCCCGAGGACGACATAGTTCATTGTCATTGAAATGCATGAACCGCAAGATCTGCTCGTATCATATCCTGGTCATCAAGGCAGGTAACATGGACATATGGTGAATTGGGTCAGTGGACCAATAGGACCGCAACTCACTCTTTTTAGTTATGCCCATGAGGAGGGATAGGCCCAGGAAGGTCCTAAATTCAGAGACCGTAATAGGTCTCCAATCTCTGGCAAGGGTCAACTGGGGATTAGCGGTGATTAATTGACCAGCATACAAATTGCTTTGGTCCACAATAGATCTATAGAGACTTTCTGTGAAAAACAACGAATAAAAATCAAGTGACATAAAATCAACTGTTTCCACCTGAATTCCGGGTTGGCCAGTGAATGGGGGAAGTATGGGTGCTGCAGAAGTGGTGGGCTCCCAATTAGGATTGGCAAATGCAGCGGGAAGGGCACTATGGGTTCGACGGGCCTGTGTTTGTCTTCTTCTTGGTGGCAGCAGGACACTACTTGTGCTAGCCACCTCACCAGCTTGAATTGCACTTATGGGACTCGCCACGTCACCAAGTGTTACTGCAGTGTTGGATGTACGACCAGGAAGTACTAGGCCACTGGTGATTGCCAGTTCACCAGAAGGATGAGCGGCACTAGTACTGGCTCTCTCTCTGCTCCATACGAGAGCCCTGTGGTTCTTGCACCTCAACGACAGCAGAAGAACGGGGTCGTGTATGCCTGACCTTGGCAGAGACCACTACGCCGTTGTCAGAGCTATCTGTCAGGGTGCTGCTGCTGTCTACCAGTTCGTATTCTGAGCCTGAATCTGATAGATGAGTGACTTCCTCTTCACTATCTGCATAGGTGTGTGCAGCCTCTTGCATTAGGGTGTGTACCACAAAGCTAAAATACATATGCATGTGTATATGTACAGATGGTGTCAGTAGGGCAGTGGACAGTGTCAGTAGTTTTATTTTTATTCTTTTTAAAGTATTTTATTTTGTAATTTTTTTTTGGGGATGAAATATCAGTGGTCTAAACAGGGGGGAATATGCACCACACAAGGCGATTAGGGTGTGCCCAGGCACACCTGGCACACCCTGTGCGCATGCCTATGACTATCTGTCATGCTCAGAAATGTGTAGGCCTCTCCACTAGTGTACCTTCGATTTGACATTTTGGTCTCTAAATTTACTGGTACAGTAATGAGACTCACAGGAAAAAGAGCTCCTGACTGTCAGCGACTGCTTAAAACACTACAAAAAAACTGTTAGCGTTCACAGGGATCAGGCCTGACTCTGCAAACGCTGCAGTTATGTGTTTTGTGTTTTTGTAAGTGACAGGGATCGATTGATACTGCACTTGGGTGGGCTAGGCGGAGGGGCTAAAAGCAGGTGCTAGCAGGTATCTGGGCTGATCCTGCTAACACTGCGTTTTTGGGAACCCTATACTGCTGGGGACGCTAATATAGATCTGATCAGATATCAATCTGTTCAGACACTATACTACTAAGGTATATGGTGCATGCGTGGGTGTTAGCGCTACTGTCACTAATCTGACACTGCCTGGGGCGACGCACCACCAGGTGATCAGGGGGTTAAACCTTTATTTAGGTAATATACAGCGGGTGCCCTGGCGCTATAAAAAAACTAACTAACCAGCGTCACCTGTGACACTCATACAGTGATAGGGAGTGATCAAGGGGTTAAACATTTATTAGGGGGGTCCTTAGATCTATTCGGGCCTACCACTAAGTAACCTAACACTGATTTTTGTCACTAATGAAACCAGTACAGTGATCAAAATAAAATATGAACACTGCACTGGGTGACACAGTGACAGGGGGTGAAGGGGTTAACTGGAGGGTGATCGGGGGGGTGATCGGGGGTGGCCAGTGTACCTACGTGAACTGGGGTCAGTGTAGTGTTGGTGCACTTACTCTGAGATGTCGTCTCTCCTCTCTCTGGAATGAAAAGACTTCCACGAGGAGAGATGACGTCACTTCCCCTGCTGTGTTTACACTTACACATGCAGGGGAAGGATCTCATTCACCAGGAGTGATCACCAGGTCCAGGCCAGATACCATTGGCCTGGGCCTTTGGATTGATCGTTTCTGGATCTAATCCGATCGTCGCGGCTTCCGAGGGGGCATGAGCGCGCAGTTGGGCCAACCTGCCGCAGTATAGCTGCGGTGGCTGGTCCGGAACCAGTTAACCTTTTCAGCCCCAGAAGGATTTGCCCCCTTCCTGACCAAGCCATTTTTTGCGATATGGCACTGCTTTCCTTTAACTGACAATTGCGTGGTTGTACGACATTGTACCCAAACAAAATGTATGTCCTTTTTTCCCCACAAATAGAGCTTTCTTTTGGGGGTATTTGATCACCTCTGCGTTTTTATTTTTTGCACTATAAACAAAAAAAGAGCGACAATTGTGCAAAAAACACATTATTTTGAAGTTTTTGCTATAATAAATATCCCAAAATAGTTTTTAAAAAAACAAATTTTTTCCTCAGTTTAGGTCGATTTGTAGTCTTCTACATATTTTTGGTAAAAAAAAAATCGTAATAAGCGTATATTGATTGGTTTGTGCAAAAGTTATAGCGTCTACAATATAGGGTATAGATTTATTACATTTTTATTATTATTATTTTTTTAACTAGTAATGGCGGCGAGCTGTGATTTTTATTAGGACTGCGACATTGTTAGCGGACAGATCAGACACTTTTGACACTATTTTGGGACCATTGACATTTATACAGCGATCAGAGCTAAAAATAGCAATTGATTACTGTATAAATGTCACTGGCAGGGAAGGGGTTAACACTAGCGGGCGATCAAGGGGTTAACTGTGTTCCCTGGGTGTGTTCTAACTGTAGGGGGATGGGACTAACTAGGGGAGGAGAGAGATCGGTGTTCATACTTAGTATGAACACACGATCTCTCTCCTCTCCACTGAGAGAACCAGGATTTGTGTATTTACACACATGGATCCCGGTTCTCGCTCTGTCACGAGCGATCACGGGTGTCTGGCGGTCATCGCGTCCGTTGGGAATGCGCATCAGCTCAGGGGACGCGCGGTGGGCGGGCGAGCAACGTACAGGAGCAACGTACAGCTACGGCGATTTGCCCAGCCGAGCCAACCTGCTGACTGCAATAGCTGGTCGGCTAGTGGTTAAAGAAAAAGTTCACTTTTGTACACTTTTTTTTTCTAAATTCCATTCCCCCTATGCACCAATATAGCATTCATGTTCTTTTTTGCAAAAATACCAAAGCTTTCCATGAAATTCCTACAGTCACTTACTTTTCTTGTCCTCCTCCATGTTTCCAG
The DNA here is from genome assembly GCA_037952925.1 of Lithobates clamitans. Taxonomy (NCBI): domain Eukaryota; kingdom Metazoa; phylum Chordata; class Amphibia; order Anura; family Ranidae; genus Lithobates; species Lithobates clamitans. Next base: position 2,397,732 of record JBBGZY010000239.1, read on the forward strand.
ACGTTTCCATTAGTAATGTCTTTATCCTGATCAGACTTTAGGTCATGACACAGGAAGGAGTTGACCAGCTGACCTCATTAGCATACACCCTGCATCATCCACCCACCCTTTCTCAGGTGCATGTTTTTTAAATGAAATGCAATCAATTAGTGATCACCCTTCTCACTAAATACACAATCAGATTGCACAGTGTATGGCCATCTTTATACAAGTACATAGGAGGGAGTGGACAGAAACACTCAGCTGTCAAGCCCCATTCAAAACTCTGCATAGCGGGAACTCACATTCCCACATTCGTTTTTTGTTTTTTAAGCGAAGGGGGATGCGTTTTGGAGCATTTTCACTCATCACACATTGAGGCATCCCATCCAAAATGTGTGTTTGCTTCTGTGTTTTGGTGTGCCGTTAACAATTAATGGCACTGAAAGCGCAACTAGTAATTTTAGGTGTATAAACATGGCCATACACTATACAATCTTATTGTATATTGTGTATTTAGTGAGAAGAGTGCTCACTGATTGATTGCATTTCATTTAAAAAACGTGCATCTGGGAATGGAAGGGTAGATGATGCAGGGTGTGCCCTAATGAGGTCAGCTGGTCAACTCCTTAGGGTGTCATGACCTAAAGTCTGATCAGGAAGAAGACATTACTAATGGAAACGTCTGGAAACGTGGATTAGGACAAGAAAAGTAAGTGAATGTAGATTTAATGGAAAGCTTTGGTATTTTTGCAAAAAAAGGTACACAAATGCTATATTAGTGCATAGGGGAGCTGGAATTTAGAAAAAAGGTGTACATAGGTGAACAAAAGTGTACAAAGCTGAACGCCAGGAAATTAGCCACTTTGTAAAATCTGTTGGATTACTAGGGGTTAAGTCTAATGAAGTGCATGCCACCATGTGGATTTCTCTCTTTAATTTATTATTGACGTTTTTACTGAGTGCCGGGAGCATAGCTGTCACTATACTTCCATGCTGGACCTTTCTAAATAAAAGAGATAAGTTCACAAGGTGGTATGCATCTCATTAGACTTAAAGGGGTTGTAAAGGTTTGTGTTTTTTCACCTTAATGCATCCATGCCCAGGGTTCTCGGCTCTTGATTGGATAGATTGATAGCAGAGCAGCCATTGGCTCCCAAATCCAATGACGCGAGCGCTGGGGGGCGAGGCTGAGTCCTGCATTCGGCCTCTATGGGCGACGAATGTTGGACTCGGGAGCGCGCCCACAAGGTAATCCCCTCGGGGAAGTGCTTTGAGGGGGTTATCAGATGTGGGGAAGAGCCGCCAGGGGACCCCAGAAGAGCATTTTTGGGGCCAATCTGTGCAAAACGAGCTGCACAGTGGAGGTAAGTATGATATGTTTGTTATCATTTTTTTTTTTACCTTTACAATCACTTTAACTTATAGTAAGCCACACGATTTACAAAGTGGCTTAATTCATGGCTTCCTCAGCTTTAATCATTACTCTGCAACTTGAAAATGATAAAGCATTAAAGCTGAGTGTATTATAGAAATGTAATTTTTATCAGGTTTTTGGGCTGGAGTCTTGCTTTAAGTGTATACACAGAGACTACAACACAAGCCAAGCCAATGTTATATCTATAGCATAACATAATGTATGCAGGTGCAGACTATTTACGAATAAAGTAAAGTAAAGTAATTTCTTCCGGGTGTATACATTATATATTCTATATAGTGATATTATTCTGTGTTTAAAACTGTCAGACATTATTGTAACATTTCACTGGCTCATTTGTATGTATGGTGCTTATCCAGTTTGCATAGAGTCCTTCATAACAGATCTACTTCACATGTACAGTGCTCAAGGCTCTATACCATGATTTGTTTATAATAGCTGATGGCTATGTTTTATGCAGCTTAGCAATATTCCAAATCAAATAAATCACCAATGGAAAAAAATGGGTAGGCGCTATGGATTGATAGAGACAGTGACAAGCCTTTAACCTTTTCCTTCTTTAATATTTTTAGTTGCACTTTTGGGTTTTGACTGCTGTGGTTCATCGGCCTTTAATATCTTTTTTCTACAGTCCAGTGGGCTGAGAAGATAAAGCAGGTACCTCCTAAAGATTGTCCCTTCATCCAGACTATGAATAGCTCATGACTGAAACTCATCCATCTGTATGTTATCTAGATCAGCCAGAAAGCTGCTCATATGTCCGGCATAGTAAACAATTATTTAGGCCTAATTTACTTTTTAGAATGTATAGCTTCCCAGCTTGCTTGTTCCATAATCCTTTCTCTTACCTTATAGAGAGTGATTTGTGATAACTGAACAACATTCATTTTTACTTTTTTTCAAATGAACAAGTGCAACAGCTCCGATTTTTTTTTTCATTTCTTGCACAGGATCAGATGTTTGATCCAGGGGGTTGAACAAAAAAAAATGACTCGACTTTCCCATCCACACATTCCATTTGAATGCAGAAATCTCACTGTAGTGCACATTCGATTAGTTTACTTTTGATTAATTTGTTTTTTAATTTAGACTGGCTTCACACTGAGGCGATTTTCAGGCGTTTTAGCAGTAGAAATAGCCTCTGAAAAGCACCTGAAAATCGCCTTCCAGTCATCGCAATCAATGGCGACCCTAGGGGGGGGCAAAGGGGGCCCTGACCCCCCCCCCCCAACATTATGCTGTGCCCCACCATGTGCCCCCCCCCCCCCCCCCAAAAAAAAAATTTTTTTTTTTTTTTTTTTTACAAAAAAGGCAATGTCTAAGAGGGAGAGCGTCCCCAGTCAGCTCCTGCGGGTGATTCCTCCCCCCTCCCTCTGCTCGCTGACACTGCATAATGCGAGCGCTCACACAACCACGGCCGCCCAATCTGCTCCTTCCCCTGCATCCTCATTGGCAGGGAGAAGAGCGAGTTGCAGGAAGGACTCCACCAGGACTCTCAGTTACTCAAAAAACAGACTGATTTCTCCCATCCTTAGGACAGGAGAACCAGCCTGTAAATTCCAAGAGATGCCAGACCAGCGCTGTCAATAGCAGGGGCAGGACAGCAAGAGGAGGCTGGGGAACCCCACAGTGGCAGAACACCAGGGCCTGGTGGCAAGACAACCTTTGCAACCCTGATAGTTCTCCCACTGCTTTGGACCCTTATATTTTCTTGGTATGCTGGTGACATATATCTCTTGTTTTCTGCCACCCTGGGGGCCCCAATACATTAGGAATGGAACTCACTGCAGAACATGTGAAAGGGCCGTTGTGGGATTGTAGTAAAGGGCCCCAGGATATATATAATTGCATTTTATAGTTGCCCCCCTACTTTTGTTCCTGTCCCCCCATGTGCCCCCCCTAAATATGAAAGCTGGAGACGCCACTGATCGCAATGGGTCTTTTCACACTGGGGCGGTGCGCTTGTGGGACGTTACAAAATGTCCTGCAAGCAGCATGTTTGGGGCGGGTAGGAAGTAATGTAAATAGCACTCCCAAAACGCCCCTGCCCATTGCAATGAATAGGCAGAGGCACTGCAAAACAGGTCTTGTTGTCACAAAAAAATGGCTTGCTAATGCCCGAAAACCATTGCAAAAGCGCCGCTTACACGCAGCTAAAGCACAGTAAAAACGACCATTTTATCGGCACTCTGGTGTGACTTAATCTTCCTTTGACTCTGTGGGGGAAATTAAAGTGATTGTAAAGTCTATTTTTTTTCCTATAAAAATAACAAACATGTTATACTTACCTGCTCTGTTGCAGTGGTTTTGCACAGAGCAGCCCGGATCCTACTCTTCTTGGGTCCCTCTTCTGTGATCCTGGCCCCTCCCTCCTGTTGAGTGCCCCCACAGCAAGAAGCTTGCTATGGGGGCACCTGAGCCGAGTCACAGCTTCCTGACTCCATTCAGACACGGAGCCCCGACTCGGCCCCTCCCTCTCCTGATTGGCTAGCTGACTTTGATTGACAGCAGCAGGAGTCAATGGCACCACTGCTGTGTCTCAGCCAATCAGAAGGGAGAATCTCCGATGGCTGAGACACTCGTGGACATCACTGGACATACTGTAGATGGACCTCAGGTAAGTATTAGGGGGGTTGAGGGGGGCTACTGCACACAGAAGGCTTTAGTCATAGAATACATTAAGGCCGGGTTCACACTGGTACGACACGACAGTCGTACCACTTTGGATCTGACTTTGCCCTGCAAATTGAAGTCTGACATGCGTATGACTTCAATGAACAGGGATCCGACTTTGATACCATACAATACCAGGCACTGTGTCTGGTAGGAATCTTTAGAGGAAACTCCACGTCAAATTTAAAAATAAAACGCATGGGTTCCCCCTCCAAGAACATACCAAGCCCTTCAGTCTGGTATGGATTTTAAGTCTGTGTGCACGGATAAGGGTCTGGTATGGATTTTGGGGGGATCCCAACGCTGTTTTTTCAGCGTGGGGGTTCCATTGAAAATCCATACCAGACGAAAGGGCCTGGTATGCTCTTGGGGGGGAACTCATGCCGTTTTTTTTTTTTTTTTTTTTTAATTTGCCATGGAGTTCCTCTTCAATATCATCAAGTCGCATGCCAAAGTTGGGCCAGTTAAGACGGCGATCTGACTTTGATCCGACTTTAGTGATATTCAATGGGCTGAAGTAGGATCAAAATCAGACCAAAATAGCGTAGAGAGCATTTTCAAAGTCGGACTGACTTGTGTTGGACCAGTTAAGATTGCTCCCATAGGGAAACATTGATTTTCACACGTCATGCGAAGTGAGCTCCCAATGCCAGAGCATTTGTTGTACCAGTGTGAACCCGGACTAAGATAAAAAACCTTCTGCCTTTAAAACCCCTTTAACTAAAACTGATGCACACAGAAACTGGGGCAGCTGTGCATGGTAGCCAATCAGCTTCCAGGTTTTATTGTCAAAGCTTAATTGAACAAGCTGAAGTTAGAAGCTAATTGGTTACTATGCACAGCTGCACCAGTTTTTGCGTGCACCAGCTTTAGTAAATCTCCCCCTTGGCTAAAATTGGTAGCTCTTCCTTGCCAACTCCTCTCTCTTCTCATCATCATACTTATCTAAGGTCTACTGTAGTTCTGTGGTTTTCTACTGTAACATCTGAAGGCACTTACATCATTGAGCTCCTAAGACTATGCATATGGGCTTCTTATGCAGCAATCTCATTTCCATTTTGTTACTATTCACTCACTAGTAAGTTGTCCTCTGAACCTTCATACATTATGAATAATTCACCAAAACCTAAATTGGAACTAAACCTACAAGTAAAAAAATTGTAAGGAAGCAACTCTTTGCTGCAGAAGGAACATGCTATGTCTCTTCTGCAATATGACAAACTTACCTGCCCAGTCGTAATCTTCGGTTGTTGTACATTGAACTATGCATGTGCAGCTCAGCGGACACTTCCGACACATTGCGGTGGTTCCAGAATGAATGACTCCTGTGTACTCCTGTGTACTTGAGCAGGAATCACATCATCCTCCACCTGCCAATCAAGAGGCCGAAGACCTGGTACCCGGAAGAACCACTGGGGGGGGTTTCAGCAGCAGGCAAGGGACCCAACAATTGCATTGCTGATAAGTGGAAGTGCCAACTTTAGTTCTACTTTAACACAAGGATAATGCTCTCTAACTTACCCATGCAACTGTAATCAAATCTCATTGGCTGGAAATAACTTTTTAAGGATAAGTGTACTTATCCTGGTGTGTTACCTTCATGAATTGAGACTTAAAGATTATAGACTTTTAAGCAGATATAGAATGGAAGGCACAGTAGCGTTACTGCATCTCACAGATGTGTTTTTATTAAATTTGATGCATCTTGTGAATAACTTACATTCTTTTCATTATAACACAGGAGCACAGTGTCCAAAAAAAAGCAGCTAGTGAATGACACTTGCGTGCCTTAGCAACATTTTTAATATTATTCACCATCCTTTAAAGATGAGCTCAATGCAATCACATCAGTGCAGAACTGAAATACATATACGTGAGCTGGTTTTCCTGCCAAATAATTAGTATTTCGGTTCAGCAAGTTGTGTAATTCTGGCATCCCTGCAATGAATACAGCCAGATTGTAATTGTGGGACAGTGATTTCACTTTTCACCACTGCAGTTAAAAAATATAGGTTGGCCAAGTTTCTTATCCTACCTACTGATAGGGCAATTAAGGAGTATCAAGATGCTAATTCATTCATTAATTCATTCATTCTTTATTCGTTCATTTTTGTGTTTCCACTTTCTATGCTGGCAGTGCCAGATTGACAGCATTGTGCAGTTCAAGACAACCCTGGCAGGCTCAGAACATGTGAGTTCAGTGCAGAGGATTACAGGAAGCTAAAGACATATCCAACAACTGATACTAGCTGTATTAAAGAGGAAGAAAATCTCTCCTATCCTTTACAGCCAGGCAGGCTGGCTTTTGTTAGCCTCTGTTTGAACAGCAGTTGCCTTGGTGCTGCACACGTGATCAGTTATGACACCAGCTATTTGATGACTTGACAGTTCAGTTGCAAGCACAAGCAACTGTGACAGTTTCCAGTTATGCCTTGTTTGTAACTGTTTTGAAAAACAGTTAAATCAATGGATTTAGTTCTGCTTTAGGAGGGTTTGCATACTTTTTAATGAATACGTACTGGAATAACTGGTTTATTTTGCTATCTGCCTGACGTTTAGCTCCAAAATACAGACAAACTTTTTTTTCGTACTTTCTCAAAAGACTTTGCAAATAATAGGCCTGATTTATTTCACCATATGTGCGCATGCTGTCGCACCGGTGTCTTCACAAGGCAGGCCTAAAACACAATCATATTGTCATAGTATTTACAGTTCTTGCAGACACATGCACATCTGTTATAGTATTCATATTGCAAATTTACTAAGAATTGTTGTTTATTAACCACAGTACACTCCAGCGTGCAAATATACAACAGCTAATGCCGACAGCCCTAAAACAAAAATGGGCTTTCTTCTAATGTTTTTAGGCTAATTGTTAATGGCTTCATATGCACAATTCACACAGGAATAAGATGGCATGAACAGGATCACTAAAGACAACAGGAAAACATTTCTAACAGGAAAAAAGCTACAATCAATGCTAGGTGGAGGGTACATATGTAATGCACATGTACTGTATGCAACATAGTATTACGTGACCCTGTTGCCAGACCATTCATTTCAACAACAATCTTCCCATAATATGTGCATTTAACATTTTTAAAATGGAATTCCTGCCTAACGCCAGCTTTTATCATCCTATATAAAAAAAAAGATGATAAAACTTACCTTTTTTCAGCCCACTCCAGTCCAGTCATGTGATCCCACAGCTCTGTCTCCCCGGTATCAGGGAGTGCTTAACAATGGCTAGGAATTCCTGGGAGCGGTGACGTCACCCATAGGCTCCCATAGCCCAACCATTGTTGTTCACAGACACAGTGGAGACAGTGCTGTGGGATCATGTGACTGGACTGGAGCGGAATGAAAAAAGTATACACATCTTTTTTACATAGGTTAGACAGGATAGGGAGCAAGAGAGGGGAGGCAACATTTTTAAGAATAGTTAGTGCTAGGAAGGAATTCCACCTTAAAATGTTACTAAACCCAGGACCCTGCATTCACTATATCTGGTCTCCTACAGTACACAGAACATGGAAATGCTATTATTTTAGTGAATATAAACTGCTAAATACCTTTTCACATCAGCATTATATAGCAGTCTCGTGACTTCTATCAGTGCCTGGTTAAAGCTTGTAGGAGGAGTTTTCAAACTGCATTGCCTGTCCTATCATGACCCCTGACCCTCTGTCTGGACAGTGCTGATTGGCCCTGTGCTGATCACATGCACCCTCCCAAGAAAAAAAAAATCTCTAGCAATACACACTAAACTGAGCATGTGCAGCCTGACTCCACTAACTCTGTCTTATCTGGATATGTTTTGGAGTCAGTGGAAGAAGAGGAGGATCTGTGCATACAGCATCAAACCGCCTTTTTACACAATCCAGAGGATTAACCCCTTAGGTTCCACAGTGAGTATATCAAGCATGCTTCACTGCATATACAGACTTTACAGATTTTACTGTTGTGGGTTTAGTAACATGCTATTCACCCGTAAAAACTTCACTTGTGTAGACACCCAAAAACCCCGAAACTGCTGCTGGGTGCTGCTGTCTTGAATGTGAAGTCAGCAGCCCCGGGAGACTCAAGTGACATTCTATAGTGTTCCCCTTCACTCCTACCCTGGCAGCTACATAAAGAGTTAAATAGGGAGGTAAGCTTAGAGGTGGAGAAGCGTGGACAGCACAGACAGCAATTAGGCACTCCAAGGAAAGAATGATGTGGCAGGAAAGAGGAGGCTGTTCTAGGTGAATTACACTTTCTGGATTGTCAACTACCCAGCAAGTTTAGAGACACATTGCAAGTGAATAACACGTAATAATAGAAAGGGAAAATGCTACAAGTATGCATTTAAAGCTCAACTCCAGGCAAAAATAAAAGTTTTCTCATGCAGTGAGGCTGTGCCTGCACTGCATGTGTTAACTGCTCGTTTTGTCCAGGGGCAACCAGAAAGCTGTATACTCAACTGATTCTCTGCTTCAGTGGCAAAAGACGCTCCCCTGCAGTTCAGCAGGTGGACTGTTCCTGACGTCTTCATGTCCAGAGCCGATCTATGGGCGTGATGACATCAGGAACAGTCCACCGCACAAAACCGCTAGACCGCTGGGTGGCAGGAGCTGCAGGGACCGGTCTTGCGCTGGGAGGATCGGAGGATTAGGTAAGTATATCTTCGCTCTTCAATCCCTTAGACAAAATCGAGCAGTTAATCCATGCATGGGGGGCCCAGCCTCACTGCATAGGGAAAAAATTTTCCCGAAGTTCAGCTTTAAAATTCCTGGATGTGTCCGTTCTCTTATCTTTACATTTTTTATGTTGGTAAAAGTGTCTCTGTAGCCTCCCTGGCAGTATGATTATGTCTGATTTTTGAATCTCAAAGCGGTACATTGTTTTGCATAGAAATTTGGCGTTTTATATTTTAGGCCTGGAATTCTTAGTTATAACACACAAATCTGTCCAAACAGAAGTCTAGTAGACATATGATAACATTTGAAACATGAAATCATAAATTATAATATAATAAATAAGTATAAATAATTATAAAAAATAATAAAATAATAATAATAAAATTAATTTCCCCACGAATCACTATCGCTCAATTCTGCAAGTGATCTAATTTACTATCGCTGTTTTCTAGCTGGTCTAAAACCACTTTTGACGTAAAGGGACACTTTTTGATTGCCATGGACAATCTCAAGTTTCCAGGCAGAAAGAACAGTATATATAATATAATATAAAACTGCATGCAGGGCACTGAACAAAGCACTAGGGACAAAAGGGAGGTGAAATGATTTGTGTTATGTTTCTGTACTTTTTGAATTTGCCGCTGGACTCTGCCCCAATGTGTCACGACGCTCGCAGGGAACGGAGCCCAGAACACACAGCATCTGGAGGAGGATCCGACAAGGGAGACAGCGGGGGGACAACGCAGGATCCTGGTGACAAGGTAAGTTACCTTGGGAGGGGTCACCCGTTACATAACCCCGCCCCTTCTGACATCACGGGGGATGCCACAGGGAAGTCCCTGTCAAGTCCCCGTGCGTCAGAGGGGGGCGGGGTCACCAGGTGGCCCCGCTCCCCCATTATTTAAGAACCGTAAGAAGAGGAGAAGCGTCACACAGCGGGAGCCTCCCTCCATGCCATAATGGATGCGGAGTGGCCCGAAGAGAAGAAGGGAAAAAGACGCTGTGGAGGAAGATGCCGGACGAGAACACCAGAGGAAGAACCAGAAGAACCAGAAGAAGAAGAAGATGGAGGAAGAAACCGAAGGAAGATAGAAGATAGAAGAAAGAAGAAGCATTTAAATAAAGGCATTGTCAAAAACCTCTTGTCATTTGTAACATTTTTCCCATTTTTTTTGTGAAATGGTAGGGGTAATTTTGTACCCCCTTACCATTTCACACAGGGGGGGAGGGCCTGGGATCTGGGGGTCCCCTTGTTAAAGGGGCTTCCAGATTCTGATAAGCCCCCCGCTCACATACCGCCACAACCACCAGGCAAGGGTTGTGGGGATGAGGCCCTTGTCCCCATCAACATGGGGACAAGGTGTTTTGGGGGGCTACCCCAAAGCACCCTCCCAATGTTGAGTGCATGTGGCCTGGTGCAGTTCAGGAGGGGGGCCTCTTTCTCATCCCCCCCTCTTTTCTTGCAGCCTGCCAGGTTGCGTGCATGGATAAGGGTCTGGTATGGATTTTTGGGGGGACCCACGCCAGTTTTTTTAAAATTTTGGTGCGGGGTTCCCCTTAAAATCCACACCAGACCTGAAGGGCCTGGTATGGAATTTAGGGGGACCCCCACGTCATTTTTTTTTATAATTTTGGTTCGGGGTTCCCCTGTGGGGAATTCCCATGCCGTTTTTATCAACGAACTTTTATGTGTATTGTTGGACCGGCAATTCATTAATAGCCGCGAGTTTTAAATGACTTTTTCTTCCTTTGAAATGTCATTTTGCTGTCAGACTGTTCTAAACACGGGAAACATGCGCCCCTTTACAGGCATACTATAGACACCCCCCAGGTACGAAATTTAAAGGAATATTACACTTTTATTGTTTCACTTTAAGCATTATTAAAATCACTGCTCCCGAAAAAACGTCAGTTTTTAAAACTTTTTTTTGCATTGATCCATGTCCCCTGGGGCAGGACCCAGGTCCCCAAACACTTTTTATGACAATAACTTGCATATAAGCCTTTAAAATTAGCACTTTTGATTTCTCCCATAGACTTTTAAAGGGTGTTCCGCGGCTTTCGAATTTGCCGCGAACACCCCAAATTGTTCGCTGTTCGGCGAACTGGCGAACAGCCGATGTTCGAGTCGAACATGAGTTCGACTCGAACTCGAAGCTCATCACTACCCCCAAGGTAATACTTAAAATCTGGCCTGTTAGTGGGTCCCGAAGACAGGAGTTGAGAACCACTGTTTTAGACAAATTGCAAAAATGGATTGTAAAGTATACACAAGTAGACTCTTTAGCAGATCAGTAATAATGATTGTGATCCCTGTTTGTACCATCATGTTAAACTCATTATCATTATCTTTACAGTGATTTTAATCTTCTTCACGTATTTCCTTTCATTATGTGATTTCATGATTTTTTGAGCTGGATTTTTTCTCTTACTGCTCTTTCCCTTTAAACCAAATAGTGAGATAACTGTTTTTTTCTGTTGAATGGATCGCTTGAATTAAGTTTCTCCATGCGCTATCATCAAACCAGTTCAAAATTCCCAACACCCAAAGTAATATTATTTTTCATAACAGGTTCAACATCAGAGGTGCGATAGTGCCTTCCAAACGTATCACATTTTGTAGTAACTGAATACACAGTACAGATGTGATTAATTGCAATGCCTTTATGACTACCATGTGTTACATATTGTTTCACCTTGATTAGGTGTTACTGCAAGGATGGAAAACATGTCAGGTGTTCAAGTTTCCTGTTGTATTTTTACTTTTGTCAGTGTGCAATAAAGTATATTTCAAGAAAAGTAATTGAAGACTGCAGTGTCTTATTTATTCTGTTACAATATGTTAAATCCAAACTCCAGACACAAACAAAATATCTAAAAATCTACAATTGCAGTGGGGCCTTTCACCTCTTTTCCCATGATAACTGAATAATTATAGATTACCTATCACTTCTTCATTTCCAGTAGTAAGTGCAGAATAGCAGAGGAGAAGCAGATAAAGGACTCTGTATCCTCGGACTCCACCTCTAACTGAAAGGTCCTGTTTATACTGAATCCCTCTAGTGATAATACTATTAAAAAAAATAATAAAGAAAAAAAAAAACCCCCTCAGCAGCAGGCATGTGTTTTGATGTTCATAATGTACATTCACTGATAAAATTGTAAAAAATTGCAAAAAAGGGCACCAAAGAAAAATGAAAAATTTAGAATCAAGTGGTACTGTATATCCAAAAGCAGTCCAACTTAAGCTGGCCATTCGTGGGTCATTTTTTTTTAACCAGCGGTACATGGGGGAATCCTTCCCGCCATGCTATTGTATTCTGACAGTAAGGAAACTTCCCCACTGTCAGAATATACAGATCGGTGCTGCAAGCTATTGCCTGCAGTACTGATTGTGCAGCTTCTATCTGATAGGGCAGTTTGCAGAAATCAATCTGTAGATCAACCTCAGTGGCCAAACATGGATCAAAATTTTTAAGAGTCTTCTTAAGGGTTGAGCAACAGCCACTGATGGAGCTAATCTGGAGTCAGGAACCATTTGTAAGAGAGGAAAAGCAGAAGAGCCAACACACAAATATGTTAACCAAGAAGAGCTGAAGTCCCCTTAAGGGTGAATCTGCCACAGTAGGAGGGCTCCAGATGATCAGGTCTCACAACGTCCTGCAGGTGTACCCTAGCCCCAAAAGGATGAAGCTGCAGGAGGATGCCAACATGTGCTGTCTGCTGACAATTAGGGGGGACACAAGGCCCTACAAAAGACGCTTTCTTCCAGCTATGCACAAGATATGGTGCAACTAGATGCACAAATTTCTCTCTAAAATAGAGACTACAGGTTGAAGAGAGCCAGGAGGCAATGCAGTGTCTCTAAGGAAGACTTTGTGGTTTAAAATAGCCCCTTCCAATATACAGATCAAGTCAGTAATTCTGCTACAGGGAGAATTCACAAACCTTCTTAGAAGCAAAAGTCTTACAGTATGATGTCCAACTCCGTTGGAATCCAGTTCCACAATAGGGTTTACAAGAAAAAGCACTAGGGTTAATATAAGTTCCAATGGTTTGAACAGAAAGTGTCTTGAAAGACACTGAGAGGTCAGGTCCCTGTTAAGGAGGGGAACAGTAGAGACTGGTCCCAGCCAAATCTGTGAGTCAATTAGTCCCTCTGGGAGATGGAATAATGAGAGGTGACCAGTACTGCAAAGGGATCAACATATCCAAAGATACGGAAAACCCTGAAGGGAGGAAAAGGAATCATTATGGGGAGTGACCACCAAATGCAAGTTCCCACTGTAACACAAGCAAGGGGTTCCAGAGTTCAGAGAACCTAGAAAAACAAGTGTAGATAGTTGAACAGATACACTATATTGTCAAAAGTATTGGGATGCCTGTCTTTACACATACATTAACTTTAACGGCATCCCAGTCTTAGTCCATAAGGGTCAATATTGCTTTGGCCCACCCTTTGCAGCTATAACAGCTTCAACTCTTCTGGGAAGGCTGTTTACAAGATTTAGGAGTGTGTCTTTGGGAATGTTTGACCATTCTTCCAGAAGCGCATTTGTGAGGTCAGGCACTTATGTTGGACAAGAAGGCCTGGTTCCTAGTCTCTGCTCTAATTCATCTCAAAGGTGTTCTATCAGGTTAAGGTCAGGACTCTGTGCAGGCCAGTCAAGTTCCTCCACCTAAAACTCGCTCATCCATGTTTTTATGGACCTTGTTTTGGCCACTGGCCAAATCATTTGGTGGAGGGGGGATTATGGTGTGGGGTTGTTTTTCAGGGGTTGGGCTTGGCCCCTTAGTTCCAGAGAAGGGAACTCTTAAGGCGTCAGCATACCAAAACATTTTGGACAATTTCATGCTCCCAACTTTGTGGGAAAAGTTTGGGGATGGACCCCTTCCTGTTCCAACATGACTACGCAACGGTGCACAAATCAAGGTCCATAAAGACATGGGCACATGTTACTCCTTCAGTACAGGCAATTGTTTAACATACAGAACAGAAATAAATTTAGCTGATGACTTTATTCTTACACTGAGCAAAATTATAAGCGCAACGCGTTTGTGTTTGCCCTTATTTATCATGAGCGGAACCTAAAGATCTACGACTTTTTCTATGTACACAAAAGGCCTATTTCTCTCAAATATTGTTCACAAATCTGTCTAAATCTGTGTTAGTGAGCACTTCTCCTTTGCCGAGATAATCCATCCATCTCACAGGTGTGGCATATCAAGATGGTGATTAGACAGCATGATTATTGCACAGGTGTGCCTTAGGCTGGCCACAATAAAAGGCCACTCTAAAATATGCAGTTTTATCATACAGCACAATGCCACAGATGTCGCAAGTTTTGAGAGAGCGTGCAATTGGCATGCTGACTGCAGGAATGTCCACCAGAGCTGTTTCCCTTGAATTGAATGTTCATTTCTCTACCATAAGCCGTCTCCAAAGGCGTTTCAGAGAATTTGGCAGTACATCCAACCGGCCTCACAACAGCAGACCACGTGTAACCACACCAGCCCAAGACCTCCACATCCAGCATCTTCACCTCCAAGATTGACTGAGACCAGCCACCCGGACAGCTGCTGCAACAATCGATTTGCATAACCAAAGAATTTCTGCACAAACTGTCAGAAACCATCTCAGGGAAGCTAATCTGCATGCTTGTCGTCCTCATCGGAGTCTCAACCTGACTGCAGTCCGTCATTAGGGCCTACATGAGTGGGAAAATGCTCACATTCGATGGCGTCTGGCACTTTGGAGAGGTGTTCACTTCACGGATGAATCCCTGTTCTCACTATACAGGGCAGATGGCAGACAGCGTGTATGGCGTCGTGTGGGTGAGCGGTCTGCTAATGTCCACATTGTGGATCGAGTGGCCCATGGCGGCGGTGGGGTTATGGTTTGGGCAGGAGTATGCTATGCACAATGAACACAGGTGCATTTTATTGATGGCATTTTGAACGCACAGAGATACCATGACGAGATCCTCAGGCCCATTGTTGTGCCATTCATCCACAACTATCACCTCATGTTGCAGCATGATGAGGCCCCATTTTGCAAGGATCTGTACACAATTCCTGGAAGCTGAAAACATCCCAGTTCTTGCATGGCCAGCATACTCACCAGACATGTCATCCATTGAGCATGTTTGAGATGCTCTGGATCGGCGTATACGACAGCGTGTTCCAGTTCCTGACAATATCCAGCAACTTCGCACAGCCTTTGAAGAGGAATGGACCAACATTCCACAGGCCACAATCAACAACTGGATCAACGCTATGCGAAGGAGATGTGCTGCACTGCATGAGGCAAATGGTAGTCACACCAGATACTGATTGGTTTTTGAACCCCCCTGACCACCCCCCCAATACAGTAAAACTGCACATGTTAGAGTGGCCTTTTATTGTGGCCAGCCTAAGGCACACCTGTGCAATAATCATGCTGTCTAATCAGCATCTTGATATGCCACTCCTGTGAGGTTGGATGGATTATCTTGGCAAAGGAGAAGTGCTCACTAACACAGATTTAGACAGATTTGTAAACAATATTTGAGAGAAATGGGCCTTTTGTGTACATAGAAAAAGTCAAGATGTTTGAGTTCAGCTCATGAGAAATAGGGGCAAACACAAAAGTGTTGTGTTTATAATTTTGTTCAGTGTAGTTATAACAAAATGTTAGTAGAGTGTTGTACCATATTAGCCATTTAAGTGATGCCTTTTATTGGGTAACTAAATGATCAAATATTATTATTATTATTATTATTATTATTATTATACATGATTTATATACAGTTTACGCAGCACTTTACAATGTAGAGGGGGGACAGCACAATTACAGCACAGTTCAATAGAGAAGGGACAGGAGGGCCCCGCTCGTAGAGCTTACATTTTAAAGGGAGGGGGTGAATATGCACCTTTAGTAGCAATCATTAAAATCTCTTAAACTCCAATGTTTCTGTTATGATAAGAAAAAGTGATGTGTACCTGTATCCATTTAAGCACAGACTGCTTTTTCTTGTAGAAACTGCTGTATGTATATTATTCTATATTTTAGATACTGTACGTTAACCACTTCCCGCCCAGCCTATAGCAAAATGAAGGCCGGGTCGGTGGTTGCGTTATCCTGACTGGGCGTCATATGACGTCCAGCAGGATAACAGCCGCCGTGCGCCCGTGGGGGCACGCATCGCAACAAACGGTGGTGCCGTGTGTCAATCTGACACACCGCTACACTGATCTTGGTAAAGAGCCTCCGGCGGAGGCTCTTTACCACGTGATCAGCCGTGTCCAATCACGGCTGATCACGATGTAAACAGGAAGAGCCGTTGATCGGCTTTTGCTCACTCACGTCTGACAGGAGCAATGAGAGGAGAGGTGATCGGCTGCTCTCCTGACAGGGGGGGTCTGTGCTGATTGTTTGTCAGTGCAGCCCCCCCTTGGATCCCGCCCAGGACCACCATCATGCCCAGGGCCACAAGGATGGCCATCCACACTGGACAACAAGGTATGCCCCCCTAGACCACCAGGGAATTGCAAATCTGTGCCAAGGCAGTTGCCAATCAATGCCCAGGCAGCTGCCAATCAGTGCCCACTCACAATGCCTACCACTGCCAGTGCCACCAGGGATGCCTATCCGTGCTGCGTATCAGTGCCGCATATCAGTGCCGCGTATCAGTGCCCATCAGTGCCATGTATCAATGCCCACCAGTGCCCAGCAGTGCCGCCTATTAGTGCCCATCGGTGCCGCCTATCAGTGCCACCCATAAGTACCCATCTTTGCAGCCTTTCAGTGCCGATCAGTGTTGCCTATCAGTGCACATCAGTGCCCACCAATGCCACCCATAAGTGCCCATCAGTGTCGCCTATCAATGCCCATTAGTGCTGCATATTAGTGCCACC
The DNA here is from genome assembly GCA_037952925.1 of Lithobates clamitans. Classification (NCBI taxonomy): domain Eukaryota; kingdom Metazoa; phylum Chordata; class Amphibia; order Anura; family Ranidae; genus Lithobates; species Lithobates clamitans. The sequence goes on from JBBGZY010000239.1 coordinate 2,414,397, forward strand.
CATCAGTGAAGGAGAAAACTTACTTATTTACAAAATTTTATAACAGAAACAAAAGCAAAACTTTTATTTTTTTTCAAAATTTTGGGTCTTTTTTTATTAAAAAATACAAACCACAGAGGTGATCAAATATCACCAAAAGAAATCTCTATTTGTGGGAACAAAATGATAAAAATTCTGTTTGAGTACAGTGTAGCATGACCGCTCAATTGTCATTTAAACAGCGACAGCGCAGAAAGCTGAAAATTGGCCTGGGCAGGAAGGGGGGTAAGTGCCTGGTATTGAAGTGGTTAAAGAAAAAAGAAATGAATATATATAAAAAATATGCAATTGATCAGTTATAGACTATATATCAATTATCATTTACTGAATGCAATAATGTCCAGAGATAAATAACACATATAATAAGGAACAGGCAGGAAGAAAGATCAAAACAAACTTTGGAAAGTATTTTTTATCAAAAGAGTACTTGATGCTTGGACTTCCAGTAGAGGTAGTAAGATAGTCAACAGTAAGTATAGACCAAAAAGCCAAAAAAAAAGGTGGGGGTCAATGGACCATTTGGTCTTTTTGCTGTTTCTAGTATATAAAATACAGTGATAAAATACAAAATAGCCCACTGCCCTAAATTCATATTTTTTTAAATTTTATTTTGACTTGTATGTACTCTTAAACAGCTTTCTGATTGTCTAAGCAATGCTAAAGATCATGAGTTTTCAAATTCCTACCCAAACAACTTACTGGCTGCCATAGAAAACTAAATGCATATTCCTGTGAGATATGGCCATCTAATATGCATGACTGTCATGATTCTGTGCTCTGCATCACTTGCATCCATCTTCTTTCTTCTTTTTTGTTTGAGTGTTTTATATGTCCTTACGTTTATCCACCTAAACACAATGATATGTCAAAGCAATTTTACCACAAAATTGACACAAAGAGGATAACGTCCATTCTGGGCCTCAAAGGACCACTATAAATTCAAGAATTTCAAATCATCCATGGACATATTCTGTGTTCTTTATGTCAGGAGTATATACATAATTCATAAAAGTTTACCAGAAAATGTTCATTGATACATAAACAATAACTTAAATATTCTCTTATGCAGATACCATTTGCACGAAATAAAGTTTGCCTTCAAGAAAAAATATAGGTTAGAGAGGAACTTCACGCTCTCAATCAACTATGACTATTTTTTAATAAAAGAAAAGCATATAAGCATATTTATATCCCCCAAACAAAAATGTAACATATTTTGGATTACCGGTCCTCAGGGTGACTGCATTAGTTCTTTTTTTTTCAGGCTTTTTTCCCTTATTTTTACCTTGCAATCCTGGGAATAACTCTTCTAGTCCCGGGGTGGCTATACTCAGTTACTCCACTCCATGACTGTCACCCAGGATGGAATTCAAACATATCTTCCTCTTTTCATCTCCATTACATGGGAGTGGGGTGAATTAGTAGCTTACAGAAGGAAAATAATATTGTTTGTGCTTTTGGTACAGCTCACAGGAAGTGACAAGAACAATGTATTTCTGACAAGAGGAATAGATATTTATGTGCCAGCTAAAAAAGCCACAAGGCCCCTTTCACACATCAACCTCGCTCGGATCTGCCTGTCTGTTTTTCAGAGCGGAGCCGGACATCCATTGACTCCTATGGGGAGACGGATGTCAGATGTGTCCGCTGACACCTGTCTGCCATCCGATCCGCTAAAGTCAGATGTATAGCGATACGTTCGCCATCCGTCTTGGTGGATCAGATGAGATCTGATGAAAACGAACATGCTCTCCTTTTTCGTATAATCTCTCCATAGGAATCAGCGGCGCTCTGACAGGCCCCTCCCCGCTCAGTGAGCAGAGACGGACCTGTCATACGTTGGCTCAGAGGAGATCAACGGAGAGATCTCTTGCTGAGCTGGTGGACTCCGCTAAACAGATCCACCTCGTGTGAATGAGGCCTACAGTTGTCACATCTATGGGCCCATAAGCTGCTCTTGGGTTTAAAGCGGGGTTCCACTCAAATTTTTAACTTCATCTTACCCCCTTCAGTTAATTGCATAGATGTTCAAATGCCGCACAAAAATTTTTTTATCGCTGTAATTACCTTTATATTGTACTTTATTGTGGCACTTCCTGTCTCTCCTCCCATGGGAGTAGGCGTGTTTATTGCCTTTCCCCGGCGCCGCACTGTCTCCTGGGAGCAAAGTGTCAGGCTTCCCAGGATTCAGTGGGGAAACAACGATCATGCTTGTGAACAAGCTGTGAATGAACAGCATTCACCGCATCCAGGAAATCAATGCTTCACATGCCCACAAGCAAGATGGAAATAGCCAGCATCACATTTTTTAAGCTATTCTTCAGTACGAAAACAGACAGAGGCGGAAATATTACACCCAAACTGTGAGTATTATTTTGGGATTAGCAAAGTGTCTCAATGACCTAAAAAAAAAAAAAAAAGATTGGTCGCCGGACTCCCGCTTTAAATATATTTTCTTACAATTTGGCTCTATATTACAATATTCAACAGCAACATTAGCATTATTGGGACTACTTTATCTAAGGCTTAATTGTTATTCTGTTATGTTCAATTATATAAAAATACATCCCACTCCTAGCAGAAAATAAACCATCTGCTATGGTGGCTTACTCACAGGTTATCAACAAGCATGCAGACAATGCTGGTCTTACTTATTAGAAAGCTCAGCACCCTTTTATAATAATAGCCACTTGTTTACTGCTTCATCCCCAGAAGATTTTACCCCCTTCCTGACCAGAGCAGTTTTTGCGAATCAGCACTGCATCGTTTTAACTGACAATTTTGCGGTCGTATGACGTTGCACCCAAACAAAATTGACGTCCATTTTTTCCACAAATAGAGCTTTCTTTTGGTGGTATTTGATCATCTCTGTGGTTTTTAGTTTTTGCGCTATAAACAAAAAAGAGCGACAGTTTAAAAAAAGAAAACACAATTTTTTTACTTTTTGCTATAATAAATATCCCCAAAAAATATATAAAGAAAACTATTTTTTTCCTCAGTTTTTAGGCCGATATGTATTCTCTACACATTTTTGGTAAAAAAAAAAAAAATCGCAATAAGCGTATATTGATTGGTTTGTGCAAAAATTATAGCGTCTACAAAATAGGGGATAGTTTTATGGCATTTTTTTTATTAATTTTTTTTTTTTACTAGTAATGGCGGAGATCTGCGATTTTTATCAGGACTGTGACATTATGGCGGACACATTGGACACTTTTGACACATTTTTGGGACCACTGGCATTTATACAGCGATCAGTGCTATAAAAACGCACTGAATACTGTAAAAATGTCACTGGCAGGGAAGAGGTTAACCACTAGGGGGCGGTTAGGGGTTAACTGTGTTCCCTCTCTGTGTTCTAACTGAAGGGGGGAGGGGACTGTCTAGGGGAGATGACAGATCGCTGTTCATACTTTGTATGAACAGACGATCAGTCTCTTCTCCCCTCAGAGAACCGGAAACTGTGTGTTTACACACACAGATCCCGGTTCTCGGTGTGTCACCAGTGATCGCGGGAGTCCGGCGGTGACCGCGACTGCCGGGCACTCGCATCGGCTCCGGAGGCGAGCAGCAGGCGCTGGAGGCGTGCCCGCACCCCTAGTGGCCACAGGGCGAAGCGACGTTACACAACGTCGTTTCCCCAAGCTTTGCCATTTTGCCGCAGTAAAACTGCAGCGACTGGTTGGGAAGTGGATATATAGTAACTCCACTTTCACCTTCTGGGTGATATATGTACATTGCAAGGATTTTAACAAACTTTATTGTAAAATCCTTCCTTTTGTTATTCTGAAGAAATCACTGTTTGTTTCTCTGTGTCCTGGTACCAAGTGAGTCTATGGAAGTGGTTTCATAATTATACAGTAAATCAGCTGCTGCACCTGCATGACTCTATTGAGGAAAATTGCAGGGTCTGTATTCCTTTAGATGTGATTTCCTATTGGGAGTATCTTACCAAAAATTACATTTTTGTTGCAGGGGATGCCTGAAATCTGACTTGTATCTTAGTGTAGACTTCTGGGAAAATCAGTATGCCAATCACACAAGCAGGAAATTACATTTACATGTACAGAACACCTTCAGGTAGCCATATTGCATTTTACAGAAAATTACAGAGCTGCAGATTGAAAAGGAAAGGCCATTTTTAATAACATTCAATAAGAATATGACTTGTGTTGCAATTGTATATGCTATATTATTTTTTATTTGCTATTTTTTCTCCATGAAAGTGGAGTTACTCTTTAAGCCATTATAATTTCTTGCTAAAATGGAACTATGGGCAAAAACGAAAAACCTAAATAATGCAGTCTGTTAACAGCATTAAAAAAGTTAATGTTTTTTTCTTAGTCCCCTCTGTAAAATTGTTTTATTACCTGTTGATCCTGTCAGTAGATCTGTTATGTTTCCATTTCCTCTAATAGGCCAAGCTGTCCAGCAAATGTGTCAGTTACAGAGGTTGATACAAACCACATAATACTGCCAATGGTGGTTTAAACGATCAGCCTTTATTTATAGCGCTTACATCTTAAAAATAAATAAGTAAAACACGTTGCTGTAACTGTCAGCTTGATGTGGGATGTACTTTATTTGTTTCTTTCATAAGTCCATTTAAAACTGCATGCTTATCTAAAACTATCCTTTTTCCAATTTGTCCACATGGTAACAACACTGCTGTGCGAGTTCAACGAACAGTGTTGTCACCCTGTTAAAGACTAAATTTGCCTTTGTTAAAAAAATAACAAATGCACCTGTTTTGCAAGTTAATAAAAGTTGTATTACTTTTTTACACAGGAGCCTGCAAAGCATTGTACCCATGGTCAGATGGTGCTTCCCTATTTGAGTTATTTATCTATTTATTTATTTCAGGTACTTATATAGCACCGTCAATTTACGCAGCGCTTTACATATACATTGTACATTCAGATCAGTCCCTACCCTCAAGGAGCTTACAATCTACAGTCCCTAACTCGCATTCATACATACTAGGGACAATTTAGACAGGATCCAATTAACCTACCAGCATGTCTTTGGAGTGTGGGAGGAAACCGGAGTACCCGGAGGAAACCCACGCAGGCACAGGGAGAACATGCAAACTCCAGGCAGGTAGTGTCGTGGTTGGGATTCGAACCAGCAACCCTTCTTACTGCTAGGCGAATGTGCTATCCACTGCACCACTGTGTCACCCAGTTAAATCTGTAACTTTTACCATACAATATCCACAGCTGCGAATTCAACAAATGCAATATTATTTTTGAAGACTATAACTTACATTATTGCAAAGTGAACTTTCTCTATAAACCCTTATGAGTTTACTTTAAATCTTCAAGAAATATGTAAACATAATCACTAAAATCTAATATAATCATGATTATGTTCATGCAATTTTAAGTCAATAATCTCAGAACTTTAAAATACAGTATATAGCTTTAATTAAAATATTACCTTGTAATCCTGCCATGAAGATGCTTGCTAAAGCATTCCCTGTTATGAGGTGACACCTATCTGTCCCTGTCTTCCAATTGCTCTCCTGTATTCTCACTGTCACATTTGCTTACAGTACAGTACTGCTAGTTACAGTATCTCCCAAAAGTGAGTACACCCCTCACATTTTTGTAAATATTTTATTATATCTTATCATGTGACAACACTGAATAAATGACACTCAAAACTCAATACACAGCCATTAACGTCTAAACCGTTGGCAAAAAAAGTGAGTACACCCCTAAGTGAAAATGTCCAAATTGGGTCTAAAGTATCAATATTTTGTGTGGCCACCATTATTTTCCAGCACTGCCTTAACCCTCTTGGGCATGCATTTCACCAGAGCTTCACAGGTTGCCACTGGAGTGCTCTTCCACTCCTTCATGAAGACATCACAGAGCTTGTGGATGTTAGAGACCTTGCGCTCCTCCACCTTCCGTTTGAGGATGCTCCACAGATGCTCAATAGGGTTTAGGTCTGGAGACATGCTTGACCATCACCTTTACACTCAGCTTCTTTAGCAAGGCAGTGGTCATCTTGGAGGTGTGTTTGGGGTCGTTATCATGTTGGAAACTGCCCTGCGGCCCAGTCTCCGAAGAGAGGGGATCATGCTTGGCTTTAGTATGTCACAGTACATGTTGGCATTCATGGTTCCCTCAATGAACTGTAGCTCCCCAGTGCCGGCAGCACTCAAGCAGCCCCAGACCCTGACACTCCCACCACCATGCTTGACTGTAGGCAAGACACACTTGTCTTTGTACTCCTCACTTGGTTGCCGCCACACACGCTTGACACAATCTGAACCAAATTAGTTTATCTTGGTCTCATCATACCACAGGACATGGTTCCAGTAATCCATGTCCTTAGTCTGCTTGTCTTCAGCAAACTGTTTGCAGGCTTTCTTGTGCATCATCTTAAAAAGAGGCTTCCTTCTGGGATGACAGACATGCAGACCTTTTTGATGTAGTGTGCGGCGTATGGTCTGAGCCCTGACAGGCTGACCCCCCACCCCTTCAACCTTTGCAGCAATGCTGACAGCACTCTTATGTCTATTTCCCAAAGACAATTTCTGTATTTGACGCTGAGCTTGTACGCTCAACTTCTTTGGTCTACCATGTTGAGGCCTGTTCTGAGTGGATCCTGTCCTGTTAAACCACTGTATTGTCCTGGCCACTGTGCTGCAACTCAGTTTCAGGGTCTTGGCAATCTTCTTATAGCCTAGGCCATCTTTATGTAGAGCAACAATTCTTTTTTTTTCCAGTAACCAGTACTGTATGAGAGAGTGAGAGCGATAACACCAAATTTAACACACCTGCTCCCCATTCACACCTGAGACCTTGTAACACTAACGAGTCACATGACACCAGGGAGGGAAAATGGCTAATTGGGCCAAATTTGGACATTTTCACTTAGGGGTGTGAAAACCCGTGGGGGGTGTACTCACCTTTGTTACCAGCAATTTAGACATTAATGACTGTGTGTTGAGTTATTTTGAGGGGACAGCAAATTTACACTGTTGTACAAGCTTTACACTCACTATTTTACATTGTAGCAAAGTGTCATTTCTTCAGTGTTGTCACATAAATAGATATAATATAATATATTTACAAAAATGTGAGGGGTGTACTCACTTTTGTGAGATACTGTATATAACCACTTCGCATCCAGGCCATTTCTGACACTTCGCTCCTACATGTCAAAATCATCATTTCTTTGCTATAAAATTACATAGAACCCCCAAACATTATATATGTTTTTTTTAGAAGAGACCCTAGAGAATACAATGGCAGTCATTGCAACTTTTTATCTTGCACGATATTTGCGCAGCAATTTTTCAAACGCGTTTTTTTTTTAAAACAGCAAAGTTAGCCAAATTTTTTTGCATTGTGTGAAAGATGAAGTTACGCTGAGTAAATAGATACCTAACATGTCACGCTTCAAAATTGCACACACTCGTGGAATGGCGCCAAACTTTGGTACTTAAAAATTCTCATAGGCGACGCTTTAAAATTTTTTACTGGTTACATGTTTTGAGTTACAGAGGAGGTCTAGGGCCAAAATTATTGCTCTCGCTCTAACGTTCGCAGTGATACCTCACATGTGTGGTTTGAACACCGTTTTCATATGTGGGCGGGACTTACGTATGCGTTCGCTTTTGCGTGCGAGCTCATGGGGACAGGGGCGCTTAAAATTTTTTTTTTTTTATTGTTAATTTTACTTAAAATTTTTTATTTTGACACTTTTTAAAATTTATTTATTTTTTGATCACTTTTATTCCTATTACAACAGCCGCTATGATCGTTCTTATGGCGTACGGAATCGCCGGCTGAAAATGCCGGTATCTGAATGATGTCTGTAGCCTCAGGCATCATTCAGATATGGGATGTCAAGAGGATAAAACTTATCAATATGACTACCTATCTATTTTCTGACATGACATTGTAGCAGTGGAGGCCGCTCTTAGGATCTTAGGACTCCCTGGCCAATCGTGTCTCAGGACGCACTTCCTATTCCTGTGCAGCCTGGAAGAGAATGTCCCACTGTATTCTAGCTGGAGAATAGGTCAGAGCAGCCCCGGCTCTTCCTTCCCCCTGCCTCCATAAGGTAAGGCATAATTCTCATAGCACATTCACAGTGAATCACCTCCGTCTGTCTCCCACACGGGGGGGAGGGGGGTTGGGGGGAGGTGGTGGATGATTGGATGATCTCCTGTGGGGGGCTTTGGGGGATCGCCGCTGTCTGTTTCTTGTAGCGGGGGGGATGTTGGGGGGATGATCGCCGCCATCCATCTCCCATGGGGGGGGGTGGTATTAGTTTGTGCCCCCCCGAAAGAAAAATTGAGTACCAGCCGCCATTGCATTGTAGCATACTTCATTCTTGACCATTTATGTACATTTTCTTTTTCTTGCACTATAGAAGCTTTAATAAAAAAAAGACAATTGAAAGAAGTTTAGATGGACTTTAACTAGTTTCTCTATCTATGCTTTTCTGTATACCAAACAACAGCAGAAGCCGCATTAAAAAAAAAAAAAAAACAGATAGTGGCACAATCAATTTCTGGAATAGGTTAAAAAGGAAGCTTCAGTTTTACATCACTTCACTCCTCAGCCTACATCAGCTCTTTTAATATATCGAACACAGGGTTTTGCCAAAAAGAAAACAAAAAACAATCCCATCTTGGAAAACATGCAAACTTCCATTAAATATCGGTTTTGAAAGGCAAAAGAATATATCAGAGCGAACTAGCAATTTTTAAAAGAAACCTTTCATGAGAAAAAACATGACAGCTGTTATTGCAAGCATCTTTTTCTAAGAAAGCCGGTCGCCTGAGTGTCATGGTGTCGGTTTTGTTAATTGCTGTGTAACGTTGACCTTGAACAAGTATTCAAATAAAGATTTCTGATTTTTCTTCGACATTTCTGCATCCACATTCCAGGACAATAACTTAGAAAGTACTTAAAGCGGTAGGAATTAAACCCAATATATTACATTATGCACTTTGTTTCCTAAATCACACTGTTTAATAAACAATTGCCTTTTTCATGAAATACTATTTTCTTCTTTTTTTAGCTTTTTATTTGCATCTCAGTGTTACTGATCACCTATAGCCTCTTTCTGCCATTCCCTGTCTGAATGTGTTTCAGAATCTGCTTCATATCATTACTCTGCATTGACTTCCTGGCAATGGTGGACCATGCCTGACCATTATATGTTGCTACAACTGCTTGTAGTCCAAACTATGTGACAGCATGACAACCCAGGAACACAACTAATAGACAGTTGTCACCTCATTTCACAAGTGTCTAGAGAAGGGCCTTCCTCAATGATCACCAGATATTTTTTTGACCAGCCGCCGTCATTTTACTGCGGCAGGTCGGCACGATCCCGTGAACCGTCGTAGCTACACGTCGGCTTGCGGGAGTGGGATAGCAGGCACGTGCCCGCTGCACAGCAGGGGTGCCAATGCTCGTGGCCGACGGTCGTGATGACCATGTTCCTATTAACTAGGAACCACGATCCGTCACTTCCTTTAGTCAGTCCCCTCCCCCTTCAGTTAGATACACGTAGCAGGGAACACTGCCATTACTAGTAAAAAAAAAATTATTAATAAAAATGCCATGAAACTATCCCCTATTTTGTAGACACTATAACTTTTGCGCAAACCAATCTATATACGCTTTTTGCGATTTTTTTACCAAAAATATGTAGAAGAATATATATCGGCCTAAACTGAGAAAAAAAAAATTATATATATTTTTGGAGGATATTTATTATAGCAAAAAGTAAAAAATATTACATTTTTTTCAAAATTGTCACACTTTTTTTGTTTATAGCGCAAAAAAATAAAAAACGCAGAGGCGATCAAATAGCACCAAAAGAAAGCTCTATTTGTGGGGAAAAAAGGAACATCAATTTTGCTTGGGTACAACGTCGCACGACCGAGCAATTGTCAGTTAAAGTGACGCAGTGCCGAATCGCAAAAAATGGCCCGGTCATTCAGCAGCCAAATCTTTCGGGGCTGAAGTAGTTAATGAATGCACATCTAAGGATATAAAAGATGCATTTTAAAATTACATCTATATGTAACAGGTTAAATTTAAATTGTAGATAATGTCAGTCCTTCTTTAGATTACATTTTAGACTTATAAAATGTAAATGCAATAGAAAGAAAGCAGCTTATAGCTAACTGGTGAAGCATTGCATTTTTTCTTTTCACTGGCTTCCTCACATACCTTGTACCAAATGAATATTTTTGCACCCGAAAACACTGTAATTACCAACGCTAACAAGTTTTACATAAAAAAATATCATCAGATTCCACTGAATGAATATATATACAGGGATATATGTATATCAATACAAAGGATAGGCAAAGCAGTATGAAATGCTTCATATGAGCTCTTGGGGGGCAACCTAGTAAGAAAAACAAGAAAAACATGTAAATTACTGTCTGATAGCCTAAAACTGGTATTCACCTGGGTGAAGAGGCCAACTAAGTTTTTAGCTGTCAGATTTAAATTTTGGCGACAGTCATCTTTACTTATAAACCAATAAAGAAAAGTGTAGCGCTAACAGTTATAAACATAATCAGTAATCATGTACATAGTTTAACACAATATATAAGGTACATAAATGTGTATAATAATCCTTAGGATCCAATCTCCTACTCTGCTCTGCTCTGTATCACGCTATGCATCTTTACATTTTTTCTATATACACACTAGATGCCTGAGTGGATTTATCCCCTATACTATATATAATATTCGCAAGCACCTGGGCCACCTGGATTAACGCTTACGCTGTACAGATACCATCGTGGATCCCCACAGTTACAAGCTAGATTGACCCAGTGGGTGTACACCCATCTGTGTCCAATCTTTCCGGTAAGCCCCCAATTTAAGTGGTGGTGGATCTCCTATCAACACACATACAAAGCTTCTTCACAATTTTTTGGTGCTATATATTCTCTAAGGACTTTTTTACTCTTTTTTTTAATATTGTATGATAAGTGTATCACTAGCACTTTTCTTTACACTACGGACTTAATGTGTGCTGTTTCCTAAGGATTATTATACACATTTATGTACCTTATATATTGTGTTAAACTATGTACATGATTACTGATTATGTTTATAACTGTTAGCGCTACACTTTTCTTTATTTGGTTGTAACTACAGGATTAGGTCACTTGTATGTGTTAGCTGCTTACTTACGTTTGTATTTTTTTTTTTTTTTTTTTGACAGCACGATATTTATTTATATAATCTTTACTTATAGTCAAAAAAAACAAAAGCTGTCAGGGTTGACTTATTTGCTGCTGGTAATATATGAATAAAACTTATGAATTAAACTTTTTCTGTAGAAAAGTATTTTCAGTTACACAAGTAAGAGAATCGTGGACCATTTAGGATATAGGTTGGAACACATTGATACTCATGCTTCAAATTAGGATAGAACACACTTTTTCAAAGCTCTCTTAGGCTCGGTTCACACTGCCATGACTTGGGATCCGACTTGTGACACCCCAAGTAGCGTGACATGTGAAATGCCATGTTAGTCAATGAGAGCTGTCTTAATTCGTACTACTGACTTCAGAAATGATTCCTGTACTATTTTTAGGTGACTTCTATCTGAATTCTATTCTCTTCTATTCTATACTTCTATCAAAGTAGTACTCAAGTCACCAGGAAGTTGCCTGGGAAAGTTGCGTGACTGTGTGAACCTAGCCTTACTGTAACCCAGAAATTATGATAAACATGAGTGATTTAAGTTGATTTACTAAAGGCAAGTTCAAGTTCAAAGGCAAGGCAAGACTGTTCACTTTGCAAAAAAAATCTCTAAGCTTAGTGAATATAGTGAAAATGTATTTTGCAAAAATATCACATGCAAGGAATTTTTCTTAAATATCAGTATTTTTGCTTGCAAATTATTGAATAATGAAAGTCAGCAGAGCTTCATCTCTTTCACTAAGTTAAGGGACAATTCCTTGCAAAGTGGCATTAACGGGTGTACAATGCTTTAGGAGGGTTTGGAAAGTAAACTCTTCTCACAAACCCTACAATATGACATAAAATATATCTTAAAGTATATCTCAAACAGTTAAATTGGTTTTCATGTTCTTGAAGCTTTATTTTTTAAAAACGGTAATACGGCATCGGTTTGGAAAGTGACACAGCAAGTTATAATATTAAAGTTAATCACACTGTTCCAAAAATCATGTGACGGGCTGTTTGATGATTTAGCTAAAAGGTAACTTCAGGCAAAAGTTGTTTTTCTTTTTCGATAGTGTGGAAGGTATAAAACTTCTTTCATGTTTTTATAGCTGTCTCTGCCCTGTTGGAAAGATTCTTGTAAAAGGAAAAACTTTTCTAATAGACAGATAGGAAACAATGCAATAATCAATCTCAATCTATTCTAAGATTAAATTAGTTCACACTGGCACTGTACAGAAAAAATGGAACATCATACATTTTTTATTATTATTATTATTATTATTCAGGATTTATATAGCGCCAACATTTACTTATCAGATAGTATAGCAGAACACTGTATAGAGTTAGGGGTTCCCAATAATGTTCTGTACCTGGACTGTGCAGATAAGTATTTTGATTTGTCATGCTTATTTTTATGACTTTGTAACACTAATGCACACAGTGGGGTTTATTTACTAAAGGTGGATAGTGCAAAATGTGGCTCACTTCTGCATAGAAACCAATCACCTCCCAGGTCTGATTGCTAAAGCTTAATTGAACAAGCTGAGGTTTGAAGCTGATTGGCTACCATGTACAGCTGCACCAGATTCTGAGTGCACCAATTTTAGTAAATCTACCCCAATGACTCTACGTAGAGAATTACTGTCTGATTGCGTAATTTCTTGATAACACACTTCTTTGGAGTGCAGGTAATCTTCATGAATATTTGACCTTCTAGTTTCACTTGACGACCTTCTATTCTTCAATATCTTCATTGGGATAGGGAAATAATTAGTTTTTTAAATCCTAAAATTTAAGAATGATACATTTACTGTTGAGTTACTATAGCTAGCTATTATACCTGAAATGTAATATATACCAGCTTAAAATATAGACCACACTAGGAAAGAATCTAGGTCAAGGTTTTTGATTAGAGATAAGTAAATGACTAAACGATCAACCCTGGCCACAGTTAACTAGATATGCACTGTTCATATCTACCTATCCACCAGTGGCTGTTATCCCCCACAGCAAGTAGGTCAAAGGCTTGGTATACTGATATCAGCCTGCCCAGCAAGTAAGGTTTTTATATATTGACAGGAAACACTATACAGGAACGCAGTAGCAAGAGGTTTTAGTTATTTGGATAAACTGAATATTCAGTTACAGCATGAGAATGGGTACATGCAAATCTACCCTAATCTCTATAAGATTATTTAATGTATTCTGTGTGCATAGCAATATTGATTGTAGTTTGGAACTTTACAGGTGCTAGTCAAATTCATCACACAAACATAACTTTTCGCACTTGTTAAAATCTTTTATTTTATTATAATCAACTTTTTAAAAAAATAGTCACTAAAAAATAAAATACTTCTTCCTAGAGAGCCTCTTAGGACCTGAGTATGACCAAAATTCTTAGTATTATGATTGTATACACTACACAAAAATCTCTGGTTAGCCTCACCCATTAACATAATACATATGTCTACAAAATATATAAGTTTGATCTTGCATTTTAATCATAATGGTGGGGTCAGTTTCTTGAGTCAGTTGACCAGGTTTATCGGGAACCATTAAAGAGATGAGCTGAACCATCAATCAAGTATATTAGATCTCCACTTCTCCACTCCTCAACCATGGAAAAAAAAGCAGGTATAAAAAAAAAAAAGCAGGAGGAGATTTGTATTTCCTCCTATTAGTGCTATTAGTGTGAACGTCTCCCTTTCTTATTTCAATATATCTACAATATTGCAAAGAGATATTATGACCCTCCTTTCTATGAACCTATCCCTGTTTAGTACCCAGCCTGGCTAAAGTCTCCCCTAGCACAGAGAGGTGGAAGGGGGGAGGTGCTGCCACCTATCCCTTTAACAGGTTCAAGTGGGCAGTGACATTTAACATTACATTGACATATTGACAACTCTTTGGGACACATCACCATACACAAGAGCAGACATCCTGTGGAAGTCATTTGGGCGCAGAATGCCAGCACACAATAAATAGGCCATCTTCCGTTTTGCATCTCTTCTCCCCTTGGGAGTACCACATTGTTTGGACCAAACATAAACCCGAGGTAAGTATAGTAGCAAGTCCCATTTGCAATCTTGGAACACCCAGTAAGAGGACAGCATGTGACTGGTCTAAACTCCGTGGCATGTTCAAAAATGCCAGGAGCCTGGCGGACAAGATGGGAGGATTTAGATTATGTGGGAATTTCAGAGACCTGGTTCAACAGCTCTCATGGTTGAATGGCAACCATTCAAGGGTATTCTCTTTATCGCAGGGATAGAGAGGGTAAAAAAGGGGGAGGGGTATGCCTATATATCAAGAATAATGTACAAGTCAATTTGAGAGATGACATCAATAGGGGAGCTAGGGAGGAGGTGAAATCCTTATGGATAGAGCTCCAAAAGAATCAAGCTAAGGGGAAAATAATACTGGGAGTATGCTATAGGCCCCCTAACCTGGATTAGTAGCAAGGATGGGAAGTGTTATTATAATGGGGGATTTTAATTATCCAGACATAGACTAAGGCTCACCAGTTCCTAAAAGTCTTGCAGGACAATTTCATTTGTCAGATGGTAGACGCACCAACTAGAAACAAGGCGTTACTAGATCTACTGATTACCAACAATACAGACCTGATCAGGGATGTGAAAATATGGGGCAATTTAGGAAACAGCGATCAGAGGTCAATTGGCTTCAGTATAAATCACACAAATAGGAAACACAAAGGGAACACAAAGACACTGAATTTCAAAAGAGACAACTTCCCTAAACTACGAACCTTGCTAGAAGAAATAAATTGGGATAAAATCTTAGAAACAAAGAACGCGGAGACTTCCTAAACTACGAACCTAGCTAGAAGATATAAATTGGGATAAAATCTTAGAAACAAAGAACGCGGAGGAGAGATGGGTTTGCTTTAAGAGCATATTAAATAAGGGCATTAGCCAGTGCATCCCATTGGGAAATACATTTAAAACAGAAAAAAAAGTCCTGGATGGCTTAACTCCAATGTAAAAATGCATATAAAAGCAAAGGAGAAGGCCTTCAAAAAAAAAATACAAGCCTGAGGGATCATCATCAGCATTCAGAATTTACAAAGAAGGCAACAAAATATGTAAGGGTGCAATTAGGGCGGCTAAGATGGAACACGAAAGACACATTGCGGAGGAGAGCAAAAAGAATCCCAAGAAATTCTTTAAGTATACAAACAGTCAAAAGGGAGGACAGACCATATTGGCCCCAGCTGCTAACTTTCATTTTTTTTTTCAGAAACAACCAAAGTTTCTCTTTTAAATAAGGTAATATAGGGAAAAAAATGCAAATAAATCATAAGTGAAATTTGTAAATCTTTGCTGGCTGTGAATCAGCCCGATTTGAGTTGAACTTCATACTTTGAGGATTGATTCACTCATCTATGTTGCCTACTGTAAAATTAGAAGTTGACTCAAAGATCCATGACTATCTCAAATTATTTAAACTACAGTATTGTAATTTTATATGGCTATTTGGCTCTTCTGTTTCTTCTACTATAATTGTGCATTAAACTATATAAGTAAATGTGCAATTAGGAAGCACATAATAAAAATTAACTTGTGTAGCCGTTTCCTGCATAGTGTTATGCATGGGTAGCCACACAGATCCTCCTGTGTTTAGTGGATGTGTCCATAAACAATATTGTGCTGAATACATTTTCATTAAGAACCAAAGAAACAAAGAGTAAAAAAACTGGAATATTGAAAAAACATTTTTTTTTAATCCATGTTGCCCTTGCCAAATAAATAATCAGTAGTGATATAATCATAATCAGTTCATTAGGGACTGGCCAAGATTGGAACTATGTACATGTATGGGCAGGCTGAATGTACCCAAGTTGATCGATTGATTAACTTGGGTAAAACAGCCCATTGGATTTTATATGTGATTATTGCTAGCGGCTATTATAGGCGCTAGCTGTAATCAGTGTGTTCTCTTGGCTGGTGTGGGGGGAGCCATACACGCTGGGAGAACACAATGGCTCTATGGGATGGATTCCCCTATCAACACTGACTTTGTTGATGGGGGAATCAAGCAATTTTCTCAATCACTCCATCTATGGCCAGCTTAACAGAAAACACTAACAAATAGTCTCCTCAGCTAAATAAGGAAAAAACTGTTCCAAAAACTGTGCATTCCTGCACCCTGTAATATATAATGTAACTATATCTGTTATCTAATAAGATACAAATAACTTTTATAAACAAAAAATGATTGTACATTTGATTTATATTGTAATTCTGTATCCTTATATAAAATAAATAAAACATGGAGCAGCTTTAATTTTGCACAGCTTTGTTTTGTCAAGGTCACTTGTCAATTCTTTAAAATGAAAATTGCTATAAAAAAGACAAGAGAGAACCCCCTATCGGGGCTTTTGAGCAGCCAATGAAGTGCAATAAAGATGATTGAAAAAATTGGATTTTATTAGTACAAAAATATATAAATAACATTAAAAGAAAGAATTCATTGAAATGAATGCTGACTGTTAGAGTCAGGACACGAACTGGGTATGGCGTACATATGCAACAGACAGCAGTTTACAGTGAAAACCAATGCAGGACACAATGTATACGGGGGCAGCCTGAATTCCCCCAATTATAAGCGTTAGGTTTAAATAACAATGAGCGCCTCTAAATAAAGACAATAGGCCGTACAATATATGTGGGACAACAGTAATTGTATATAGTAATCCTGACGCGTTTCGACCCTTCCTGGGTCTTCTTCACAGGATGGTTGTCCACACTAAAAGAGGGTAACATATATCAAACATAACATCAAATTACCACGGTGCCAGAAACCATGCAGGCATACCCTGTAATGTAATCAAATAAGTTATATAGTTACCTATCACAGGAATTGTGACATTACAATGTCATTCTTGACATTGCAAAATGTTTAGGATGATACAGTTATTTCTTCGCTCCCCTGTCTCCCCCGTGTCGGACCAACTCCCCCAGGGACGGGTGGTGGATCAGATGAGTCTTACGAGAGATCACGCTTACCAGCCCCCCATATGGGAGAGGGAGGGAAAAGAAGGGGCGAGACGGGCAATCCAAAACCGCACCCAGATAGGATTCACGTTAGTACTACAAATCAAAAAAATGGAAAATAATGGAGGGTCAGTTGGTTCATACCATGTAGTTGGGAAGTTTACCAACCATGGAGTTCTATGCGCTTACTAAATTATGAGTCCATGGATATACAGGAGGGCATTGCTGAAAAATGAAAAAGGGGAAGGGAAAAAAGGGGGAGGAAGGAGGGGGAAGGGAAAGGGGGATAGGGGGTTCTCTCTTGTCTTTTTTATGCACTGTATGGGGTGTGCGGCCTACCCGTCTACACTCATGTGAGTGCTCCTTGTTGTTTGATTTGAAAATTGCTATAATTCAAACACAGAATCTGTAATTGGTAACTAATAAAAGTAATATATAAATAGCAATTTGCAGTTCTCTACAAAAAAAAAAATTGAAAAATGTTTCCATTGTGCTGTGGCATAGATAAACATGTTTATAAGAGTTATTCATTATTTATGCTGCAGACATTGGATCTGGTGATTTTAATCATGAACACCTAGACACTAATTCATTTGCTCTTATGCAGCAACTGTTTTAATGCCAAATTTGCCGTTTTTATGCTAAAGTGATTCATTAAGTTCTATTCTTGGCAACTTAATAGCTGCTATGAATGTGTGATAAAATTTTACATTTAAACAGATCACATTATTAGAATATAAACCTGCCAATTTATATGAAATAAGGCCTTCATTACATTTTAAGGAACGTATAGGCTGAACATGCATACATGTATTTATAATCCATGGCTGCAAAGGAACACATAGCTTTTTACATTATGAAATTTAAAGCAGTAAATATCAATGTGCTTGCCTGTAATATGTAATTGAAACACAGTGCTCATTACAAATTACATAGGGGAAATTGGATACGCATTGGTTATAAAAAGTCTTTGGAGAGCTGGCTGCTTGCAGCCTGTGGACCACAGTTACTCCATCCATGGTAAAGTAGCAACAACTATAACAGTATCCAGGCATAAAGTTATAACACAGTTAACTATGATCTGACCTCTCTGGGTTTGTTCCTATATATTTAAAAAAAAAGGCATGGGAGTGTTCCTAACAGTGTTTCAAAGCCAGTGGCCTTTCATTCAGTATATTCTACAGAGATCAACTTTCACGCCTATAACACCACGCTATCAACACATCAGCTAGTCTATAAACCCTGTAGTTGAGAACCAAATTTTAGATTAATAAAAAGGAGAGAACTGTACAAATCATAACATAAAGCAGAAAAAATATATAAATGCAACCACCCCCACCTACAGTATCTCACAAAACTAAGTACACCCATTTTTGTAAATATTTTGTTATATCTTTTCATGTGACGACACTGAAGAAATGACACTTTGCTACAATGTAAAGTAGTGAGGGTACAGCTTGAATAATAGTGTAAATTTGCTGTCCCATCAAAATAACTCAACACACAACCATTGTTGTCTAAACCGCTGGCAACAAAAGTGAGTACACCCCTAAGTGAAACTGTCCAAATTATGCCCAATTAGCCATTTTTCCTCCCCGGTGTCATGAGACTCATTCGTGTTACAAGGTCTCAGGTGTGAATGGGGAGCAGGTGTGTATATTCTACGGAGATCAACTTTCACGCCTATAACACCACGCTATCAACACATCAGCTAGTCTATAAACCCTGTAGTTGAGAACCAAATTTTAGATTAATAAAAAGGAGAGAACTGTATAAATCATAACATAAAGCAGAAAAAATATATAAATGCAACCACCCCCACCTACAGTATCTCACAAAACTAAGTACACCCATTTTTGTAAATATTTTGTTATATCTTTTATTGTGACGACACTGAAGAAATGACACTTTGCTACAATGTAAAGTAGTGAGGGTACAGCTTGTACAACAGTGTAAATTTGCTGTCCCATCAAAATAACTCAACACACAACCATTGTTGTCTAAACCGCTGGCAACAAAAGTGAGTACACCCCTAAGTGAAACTGTCCAAATTATGCCCAATTAGCCATTTTTCCTCCCCGGTGTCATGAGACTCATTCGTGTTACAAGGTCTCAGGTGTGAATGGGGAGCAGGTGTGTTAAGTTTGGTGTTATCGCACTCACTCTCTCACACTGGTCCCTGGAAGTTCAACATGGTACTTCATGGCAAAGAACTCTCTGAGGATCTTAAAAAAATGAATTGTTGCTCTACATAAAGATGGCCTAGGCTATAAGAAACATATCACAGCACTCACCTCCATCCTTTCACCGGTCCAGCACTTCCTGGTCTTGTTTTCACAATATACCTACCCTTTGTTTCATTCATTTATTTACCCAGAGTCCAGCCCATGCAATTTTTAGTTCCCCCGAGTCGCCGTGGGAGACCCCCCTTTGGTGGCGCCCCGTGTTCGATGCTTGCTGGGACACGGGTAAGCGACATTGCTCCCTCCCCTCCCCTATATGTTAAAATACATTATAACCATAATAAAAGTTTTTTCATTGTTCATGCTTTTGTGCAATTGCATTGTGTTTTGATTACCTGTTAACTAATTCGCAGATACCTTCCTGATAAAGCGGCTACCATCCGCAAAACTAGTCGAGGTGCTATCTGTCTTCAAATTGTCCCACTGTTTTTTCCCCCTGTATTCGGGGTTGATTATGTCGGTGATATACATGAATTGTCATCATTTTTAATGTGTAATTGATCTTGTATTTGCATGAATAAAACCTTTTATAGTTTTACTTCTTTCACATTTGTACCTTTGTCTTATATGGCTATTTTACCGCTCTACCGTTCCGCGATAGTCCAACTGCCCCCATGTCCTTATAGTAGCCTGGTTGGGGACCAGGCTCCAGACTTTCCATTCATAGATTGCTGGATGATGGTACGAGTTCTTTAATCCCTATCGCTAGTTAATAAATACAGAGGCCACACCCTTTTTTTTCTAGGCTATAAGAAGATTGTGAAGACCCTGAAACTGACCTGCAGCACGGTGGCCCATACCATACAGTGGTTTAACGGGACAGGTTCCACTCAGATTAGGCCTCGCCATGGTCTACCAAAGCAGTTGAGTGCATAGCTCAGTGTCCTATCCAGAGGTTGTTTTGGGGAAATAGACGTATAAGTGTTGCCAGCATTGCTGCAGAGGTTGAAGGCCTGGGGGGTCAGCCTGTCAGTGCTCAGACCATACGCCGCAAACTGCATCAAATTGGTCTGCATGGCTGTCATCCTAGAAGGATGCCTCTTCTAAAGATGATGCACAAACAGTTTGCTGAAGACAAGCAAGCTAAGGACATGGATTACTGGAACCATGTCCTTTGGTCTGATGAGCCCAAGATTAACTTATTTGGTTCAGATGGTGTCAAGCGTGTGTGGAGGCAACCAGGTGAGGAGTACAAAGACAAGTGTATCTTGCCTACAGTCAAGCATGGTGGTGGGAGTGCCATGGTCTGGGGCTGCATGAGTGCTGTAGGTACTGGGGAGCTACAGTTCATTGAGGGAACCATGAATGCCAACATGTACTGTGGCATACTGAAGCAGAGCATGATCTTTTCCCTTCGGAGACTGGGCCGCAGGGCAGTATTCCAACATAATGACCCCAAACACACCTCCAAGATGACCATTGCCTTGCTAAAGAAGCTGAGGGTGATGGACTGGCCAAGTGTGTCTCTAGACCTAAACCCTATTGAGAATCTGTGGGGCATCCTCAAAGGGAAGGTGGAGGAGCGCAAGGTCTCTAACATCCACCACCTCCGTGATGTCGTCATGAAGGAGTGGGAGAGGACTCCAGTGGCAACCTGTGAAGCTCTGGTGAACTTCATGCCCAAGAGGGTTAAGGCAGTGCTGGAAAATAATGGTGGCCACACAAAATATTGAAACTTTGGACTCAATTCGGACATTTTCACTTAGGGGTGTACTCACTTTTTTTGCCAGCGGTTTAGACATTAATGGCTGTGTTTAATGGCTGTACCCTCACTACTTTACATTGTAGCAAAGTGTAATTTCTTTAGTGTTGTCACATGAAAAGATATAATAAAATATTTTAAAAAATGTGATGGGTGTACTCACTTTTGTGAGATACTGTATAAATGGCCTTTGCAGCAAGGTGCACATGGAAGGGTAATGCACATCACAAACAAACAAAAGTACTCCCAGCTCCCACTTACCAGCCAGCCTGCAAACATCCAAATTGGTCCTGTATGTCAAGTAAGTGTGCTGGGAAATCTTTTGTTTGTTTGTGGGGTGGTTGCCACTTTGTTGTACAGCATGGAATAAAGCCCACTGCTGTGCTGCTACATAATGTATATACGTACTGTCATTGGCAACACAAGTAAATGTAAAGAAAAAACTTTTTCAGCTATACATACACTTTTTTTTACAGTTTTGCATTCCTTCACTTTTTACCGTTTCACAAAAAGTCACAATTTAAAGTTTACAAATACTTGGTATCAATCCCTTTCATGCCTAAGTCTATTTCTGACATGTGTTGCTTACAAATTAAAATCCGTAATTTTTGCTAGAAAATTACTTCGAACCCCCAAATACTATTATTTTTTTAGAAGAGAATCTAGAGAATAAAATGGCGATCGTTGCAATATTTTATGTCACACTATATTCGCGCAGTGGTCTTTCAAATGCATTTTTTGGGGTAAAAAGACACTTTCATGAATTAAAAAATAACTTACCAGTAAAGTTAGCCCAGTTTTTTTGTATAATGTTAAAGATGATGTTACGCAGAGTAAATGGATACTTAACATGTCATGCTTTGAAATTGTGCATACTCGTAACAAACTACAGTACCTAAAAATGTCCAAAGGCGATGCTTTAAAAAAAATTAACAGTTACCAGGTTAGAGTTACAGAGGAGATTTAGTGCTAAAATTATTGCTCTCATTCTGGCAATCGCGGTGATACCTCACATGTGTGGGCGTGACCTATTTGTGTGTTTTCTTTGCTGCGTGAGCTCACGGGGACGGGGCGCTTTGAAATTAAATTTTTTTTCTTATTTTCTTTTTTTTACATTGTCTCTTTAAAAAAAAATTTGATCACATTTATTGCTTTATAAACCTCCATTGTGACAGTAATAGGTGGTGACAGGTATGCCCCGTACCAGAGGTGGGGGACTCGAGTCACATGACTTGACTCGAGTCAAACTCGAGTCACCTGTTTGAGGACTTGCGACTTGCTTGACAAAATTAAATAAATTACTCGACTTGACTTTGACTTGTCACTAATGACTTGCGACTTGACTTTGACTTGGGCTATTTGACTTGCAATGACTTGGCATCACCAGTGCTGTGTCTTGGCCTAGGCCAACAAGGCCTAGGCCTAGGGTGGCACTTTGCGAGCGGGCGGTAAAAGCCGCCCCCCCACACAAAAGAAAACTCCCCCCGAGTCCCGGCTTCTGCCCGCACAAATACAGCCCCGGGCAGCTTGCTAACATTGTGGGCAGGGATCGGATAGGTGTCCGCGAGCGGTGCTTGCAGTGTTCGTTGCCGACACAGACTTTTTTTTTAATTTGATGATGACTGCAGTCTCTCCTCCTAGGCTGTACAGGTCTCTGTATTCCATCTGGCCCTCCTGACTCCTGCTGCATAGTGAGTCGCGGGCCTCACGGTGGGGGAGGAAGGAACTGGAAGGCAGCTCAAGTTGCCCAAGGAGCCGACTGACTGAATCTGAGTGGAGCCCAGCAGCCAGAGAGTAAGTCATGGCAGTGTGGACTCTTGTATTATTATTCTTCTGACTGAGGGGACACTGGAGCAGGGACAGTCTCACGACTCAGGGAGGAACTGGTCTGGGAATAGGGGTCAGTGCAGTGGTTGTTGCAGCGCAGAAGAAAAAGCACAGAGCCGAGGAGGAGGAAACAGATTTGCAGAAGCTGCAGGTTTGTTTGATGCAGTGCCAAGCAAATGCTTCCCTGAAAACTTCCCTGCAAACTTTGCAGGGAAGCATTAGCTTTGCTTGGCACTGCATCAAACAGACCTGCAGCTTCTGCAAATCTGCACTAGTGATGTAGCAGCTAGCAGGGCCCTGGCCTGTACTGATGATTGCAGGATGCAGATATGATTGCAGATGCAATCATCAATATCATTGCACATGCTAAAACACCTAGGTAGGTACCCAAACCAGCAGCACCTTCTTTCCTTGTTTTCCCCTCCTCCTCGGCTCTGTGCTTTTTCTCCTGCGCTGCGACGGCCACTGCACTGGCCCCCAGTCCCAGACCAGTTCCTCCCTGAGTCCTTCACTAATTTTTGAAAATGCCTGGTCCATGCCTATACCTGAGTATGTGCCCAGGGGTAGGGAGCGACTGACGCCCCCATAAAACGGCAGGTGACTGGCCAGACCAGGTGCATGTAATTAAACTGGTGGAGCCATAGGCCCCGTACACACGGTCGGACTTTGTTCGGACATTCCGACAACAAAATCCTAGGATTTTTTCCGACGGATGTTGGCTCAAACTTGTCTCGCATACACACGGTCACACAAAGTTGTCGGAAAATCCAATCGTTCTAAACGCGGCGACGTAAAACGTCGGGACTATAAACGGGGCAGTGGCCAATAGCTTTCATCTCTTTATTTATTCTGAGCATGCGTGGCACTTTGTCCGTTGGATTTGTGTACACACGATCGGAATTTCCGACAACGGATTTTGTTGTCGGAAAATTTTATAGCCTGCTCTCAAACTTTGTGTGTCGGAAAATCCGATGGAAAATGTGTGATGGAGCCTACACATGGTCAGAATTTCCGCCAACAAGGTCCTATCACACATTTTCCGTTGGAAAATCCGGCCGTGTGTGCGGGGCATAATGCTCCGCCTACCCTCCTCCGCGTGGCATCCTTACATTACATCTTCTGCCCGGTGTTGGTCTCTCTGTGATGATAAGAGAGAGGGAGAAATTTGTGATGGACAGAACTTCCTTCAGTTTTGGACCATGAACAGGCACATGCTCCCCCCTTTGTTCAGGGTAAGAGTTATGTCAGTCCCTGCATCAAAAGCACCTGTTAAATGTGTGTTCAGCCATAGTGGGGTGATAATGCGACCCCATCGCTCACAACTGAGCGAAAAAGTACTTTCCAATTTAATTTTTTGCAAATGCAATGCATTTTAAGTGGCTATTCTCATCACCATTCAAGTGTCCAGATGTTGGCATTGTGTCAAGTTCAAACTTTGAGCTTAGTTATTTTCCCCCTCAGCAAGGACTACATTTTTTCAGGCTTGTTGGCCATTTAATTGCTGAGTGTTCTGCTCCTTCTCTGCTGTTTGGGCATTCAAAGTGTTTCTTTAATATGTCAAGAAAAAAGCACTAAGCAGTTTTGTTAATGTTGAAAATAAAACAAAACCTTTCCTGAAAACTGACTTTTAACTCATTTAAAGGTGGAAATGGGGTAGATCAGTAATTTGACTTAATTTGTGACTTGACCAAAATAAATGACTTGACTTGACTTGCTTGACTTCTAGCAGAGACTCGACTTGACTTGCTTGCTTTTCGCCACAGTAACTTGGGACTTGCTTGTGACTTGAAGGTTAAGACTTGAGACTTGCATGTGATTTGCACATGTGTGACTTACTCCCATCACTGCCCCGTACACACGATCAGGCATTGATCGGACATTCCGACAACAAAATCCATGGATTTTTTCTGACAGATGTTGGCTCAAATTTGTTTTGCGTACACACATTCGCACAAAGTTGTCGGAATTTCCGATCGCCAAGAATGCGGTGACGTACACCACGTACGATGAGACTAGAAAAGGCCAGTTCAGAACGAAGCGTGGCACCCTTTGGGCTCCTTTTGCTAACCTTGTGTTAGTAAAAGTTTGGTGAGAGACGATTCGCGTTTTTCAGACTCGTGGTTTTCAGATCGTTTTCTGCTGTTCGGTTTGTGCTTGTGGGTTTGTATCTGCTCTTCAGTGCGTGCAGCGAGTTACACGTGACTCTTCTCATTGTGTTCTTGTTCGTTTGTTACTGTTTTTCAGGTCGCTCTTCACAGGCCTTGCTGTTCTTCAGTGCGTTCTGTTACTTCGTTCTGAGCAGCCGACCGTTTTCTAGCCATGTTGCGTATACGTACTCCTCGTAGAGTTCGTGCTGTGCGGGGGCTTGGTGTTGGGGTCCTTACCTTGACACAAGTCCAGTCCATGAACAGGGTGGGGAGGAGTTCATGGACCAAGAATTGGTTGCTTCAGCATGACCAGTTCTGTCATATGCCTTTGCTTCGTGAGATCCGTGAGAATAATCCTGATGATTTCAGGAACTTTCTCTGTATGACGGACCCCGTATTTCACAGTTTGTTGGCTTTGCTGACCCCCCATATCAGCAGGCAGGATACCTGCATGAGGCAAGCCATCACTCCGGAGCAGAGGCTCGTCACCACCCTGCGGTACTTGGCGACGGGGAGAAGCCTGCAGGACCTCAAGTTCTCGACAGGCATCTCCCCCCAGGCTCTGGGGATCATCATCCCAGAGACCTGTTCTGCCATCATCCAGGTCCTGCAGAAGGAGTATATTAAGGTAAGATTTATCCTTTAACCGCTTTCCGACCGGCGCACGCCGATGTACGTCGGCAGAATGGTACGGCTGGGCAAATGGGCGTACAGGTACGTCCATTTGAATTTCCCTCCGTGTCATTGCGTGCACGCCGGCCGGGAGCTCCATGAGTCGGGTTGCGGGTCGCGGGTCCCGCGGACTCGATCACCGTGGGGATACCCGCGATCGTCTCACGGAGAGCAGGAACGGGGAGATGCTGAAACAGTATCTCCCTGTTCTACCTTGTGACAGTGTCACTCAATCTCTGCTCCCTGTCATCGGAGCAGAGATCAGTGTACTGACATACACAGCCCAAACACCCCCCTACAGTTAGAAACACCTCCCTAGTACTGATTTAACCCCTCCCTGCCCCCTAGTGGTTAACCCCTTCACTGCCAGTGCCATTTACACAGGAATCAATGCATTTTTATAGCACTGATTGCTGTATAAATGACAATAGTCCCAAAAATGTGTCAAAAATGTCCGATGTGTCCGCCATAATGTCGCAGTCACAATCAAAATCGCTGATCGCCGCCAAAACTAGTAAAAAAAAATTATTAATAAAAATGCCATAAAACTATCCCCTATTTTGTAAACGCTATAACTTTTGCGCAAACCAATCAATAAACGCTTATTGCGATTTTTTTTACCAAAAATATGTATCGGCCTAAACTGAGGAAAAAAAATGTTTTTTTATATATTTTTGGGGGATATTTATTATAGCAAAAAGTAAAAAATAATGCATTTTTTTCAAAATTGTCACTCTTATTTTGTTTATAGCACCAAAAGAAAGCTCTATTTGTGGGAAAAAAAAGATGTCAATTTTGTTTGAGAGCCACGTCGCACGACCGCACAATTGTCCGTTAAAGCGACGCAGTGCCGAATCGCAAAAAGTGCTCTGGTCAGGAAGGGGGTAAATTCTTCCGGGGCTGAAGCGGTTAAAATCACATTATATTGTATTTAATGTTTGATAATATATTGTATTTCTTTCCTCATTCCCAAATTACCATGATTGGAATATGCTGTGAATGTCCCCTTTGTCCTCATGCATGCTGGATTTTTATGTAATTATTTTTTTTCTCCTTCATACATATTTGCCTTCACTTACCTCCCCAGCATGGTCTCGTGGCCCTATATACACCTCGTGTATTCACTTAACAATGTATTTTATCAGCTCCATAGTAGTGCTTTACCCCAATGTTTTAAAATGTGATTTGTGCTTTAAATTCAGGCAGAGTGCCAGAGGCTTTTTTTGGGGGTCCCCAAATCATTTGGAACCCTCCCTCCCCCCAACTGCTAAGTCAGCTGATACCAATTCTCTATCTATCCTCAATCATCTATCTGCTGACTTTGCCAAACCCATACACACTATACCTATCTCTTTTGTGGTCAGATGTATGGATGAATTCCCCAAAGCATGTAGTGTAAGGGCCTGCCTGTATACTTTCAAATGGTACTGTTTAAAGTTTTTGTATACTATTATTATCTTGATAGGTAATAGTAGAATTTCCAAATGTGCTCAAATGTGTACAATGTGTATTTATATCTTTGTATTATGACACTTCTTACCTGTCCAGTGGGCTGCCAATAGTGTAACTAAGGAGGGGCTGGCCAAAGTAATACCCATTATTTAGGCATTCACCTCTCAATGAAGTGGAGAGGGTTACCTGTCCAAGAGCTCCCACCCTAAAATGTTAAAATGGCCCATGAGAGGGGGGGAGGGGGAATCTGATAGGTGTACCTTATACTTTGGTCTTTAAAAACTCCCTCAAATAAATGTTATCTTGATGTTGGCCAAGAATGTTTGTGTCTAATCTGCTTTCCCGGTTTATGTGCAAAATGACTAATTTTTTGTTGTTGTTTGACTCCACAGTTTCCTTCCACGCCACAGGAATGGCAGACTGTGGCCTCCCACTTTGCCCAGCGGTGGGACTTTCCTAACTGCGGAGGGGCAATTGATGGGAAACACGTCCACATCATCCCACCACCCAACTCGGGGTCATACTATTATAATTACAAGGGGTTCAATAGAATTGTGATGTTGGCGGTGGTGTTAGCTACTTACGAGTTCCTGTATGTGGACGTGGGGAAGAATGGCCGGATGTCCGATGGTGGAGTCATCGCCCATACGGAGTTCTACAGGCGTCTCCAGAATGGCAGCTTGGACTTGCCACCTCCAGAAGACAATGTGGAAGGACTCCCATTTGTCTTCGTTGCAGATGAAGCGTTTGCGCTGGGGGACCATCTTATGCGGCCATTCCCGAAGAGGACCCTCTCCCCGGACCAGAGGGTTTTTAATTACCGGCTGGCCAGAGCCAGAAGAGTGGTGGAGAACACGTTTGGAATCATGGCCAGCCGGTTCCGCCTATTTCTTACACCCATACACATGGCGGAGTATAAACTGAATCATATAATCCCGGCGTGCTGTGTTCTGCACAACTTTTTACGGCAACATTCTGCCAACTATGCTGGCTCAGTTGGGCCTGAGGCCAGGATTCTAAATGAAACAACCCTGACAGTGCTTGAAAGTGGCCGTCCTTGCTTGCCCCCCCTGAGTGCCCGTGATGTCCGGCTAACATACCTTGAATACTTTGCGGGTAGGGGGCTATCAATATGCCAGACAATGTCTGAAACCTTTTTCAAATAATAATAACAAAAAAAAATACTCAAATCTTTGGTGACATTTACTGCTTGTGTTTCTTTTAGCTGACCCTAACAGAAATGTGGTGAGTCCTGAAAATGGCGTGATTGTGTAACCTTACAAAGCACTGTTGGGTGTTATTTACTAAAGGCAAAGACACTTTGCACTACAAGTGCACTTTAAACTGCACTTGTAGTGCAAAGTGGATTTGCCCTTAGGAAATAACACCCATTGTCACAGAAAACACAAATTAGAGCACCACAAAAGTGTTGGAGCGTTGAGAAAATAATCCACACATTCTTGATTAACAATCTTTTTAATACCAGCACAATCACATGTGCTTTTAGAAAAGGTTTTTAAAACAAACCAACATGTTTGTTGTATAACAATTTTTGGGGTCACATTAGAAAAAGTAGAAATGTCCATTTAAGATTTAAACCAACAAGAAAGACACAAATCTTGAACTTACAAAGTTCACATTTGGTAGAACTTGAAGGAAATATCAGACTTGAGTATTTACAAACTGTGTTTGATATTGCGTTCAGATGGGGTGAAGTCACCCCAGGGAAAGCCAAATTTTGAAGATGCACACAAATTTCCGAATGTCAACATGTGCTAGCTGCCATCATGGGGGATCAAGGGACGTGTTTTTGAGGTGCAACCCCTTCCTCACAGCTACTTTATTATTGAGGAAGGGGTTGCACCCCCAAAACACGTCCATTGATCTCCCGTGATGGCAGATAGCACATGTTGACACACTGTGTGCATCTTCAAAATTTGGCTTTTCGCAAATATGTCAAAAAATGGTAAAAATTTTTAGCACACAAAAAACCCAAGGGATTTGGAGGGGTTCTAAACTCTCCCTAAAACATCAATGATGTTCTTCATTTTTTGTTGAACATCATGTTTTTCAGGATGTTTTCCAAGTCCCTATTACACCCCATGATCTCCCCGATCAGGATCTGTGCACTTTCCGAGGTGAAATGCCCTGGATCCACAACATCACGATCACCTAAAAAGATAGAAACAAAAACACACCATGTATTATAAATATGCCGGCATCCATCTCTTACCAGAGCCTGTGGTCGCAGACACTCACCTGTTGTGGTGCCAATTCCCACCACGTCTTCCTCCTCCTGCTCTGCTTGGCTTGGGTGGATTTCCCCTTCATCCAGAGGTGGGGGGTCTGTGGTCTCCTCGGATGAGGTGTGTCCTCCGAGTCTTTTCTCCCCTATGTAAAAAAAAATAGGTATACTTAGCACACAGATATTTGATGTCAGATATAGGAATATGAAACATTGCTTGGAAGTGGGGTACAATTGTCTATTTTGGCAGAGTTCCAAGATGTAGAATTTTTATTGTCCTATGTCAAGTTTCAATACTTTACCTGTTTTGTAAAAGCTTCACAGATGGAGACACCCCTATAGTATACACTGGAGCACCTGTGTGGGCCCCCTAATAAAAAGGGTGTTCTTGTGTCCCACACTAGTGCTACAGCGTCCAGATGTGTGTCCTCTCCTTACGCAGAATCTAGTTTGCATTTCATTCTAGTTACAAACCCATCTACACAACCAAATTATTTTCAGACAAGTAGGCCATAAAAAATGTGGGCAAATGCATATGGCCAAAACAATGGTGTTTTCTAGGCCGAACGAACAATGTTTTATATGAACGAATAATGTGCCCATGAACATGAAAGTTGCCATTTTAAACTGGATAACAGTTAAGAAAAGCACATGGAGCAGCACGAACGTAATAAACATAAAAAATAGGAACACAGGACAACTACTTACCTTTTTGCAGCACTCTCCGGATCTTTCTGTACTGCTCGTGCTCTCTTAATTTGAGGTCCGACCACCGTTTCCTGAGCTGATCTTTCGATCGTCGTACCCTGAAATTCCGGTGCAGACTCTTGACCACTTTCGCCATGATCTTGGCCTTTCTGACATTGGGGTTGGGATAAGGTCCATACTTCCCATCATAGTCGGCCCTCTTCAGGATGTCCACCATCTCCAACATCTCCCCATTGGGGAGATGTTGGGTCTGCTTCCTCTAGCGCTGGCTCCAGTGCTGCGCTGCACCTCTAATTACACTACTGGTAGGACTGAGTTAGTTACAAGCTGCAGCCTGCAGAGCATGCAGACGCGGAGGAAAACCAGGTGCCCCTAGGCAGCAGTGCGCCCTAGGCTGGATCCTAGTTTGCCTAGTGGTAGCACCGGCCCGGATTGTATGGAGGCGAGTGGGGGCCATCTTCCCCTCACTTGTCTCCATACCCAGCTAGTGACAGGACGCGATCGCCCCCGCCACTGCCGATGGCTCCAGTAAGCAGCGGAGGGCACCGGATTGCAGCGAGAGGGGGGCCCCTCTCCCACCGCCAATAAAAGTGATCTTGCGGCGAATCCACCACAGAGACCACTTTTATCTTGTAGCAGACCGCCTAGCTGCTGCCATAACAATGATATCCTCCTTCAAACAGCCAATGTAAAACTGCAGCTGGAGGTCCGTAAGTGGTTAAAGTGTTACTAAACCCACAGCAGTAAAATCAGGTTATATATGCAGTATTGTATGCTTGTTATACTCACAGTGGAACCTAAGGGGTTAATCATCTGCATTGTGTAAAAATGCTGTTTGATCCTGTCTTTTCTGATTCTCCCCTTCATCTACAGTCCCCAGTCCATCCATTGATAGTACAGAGCCCTAGGAGGAACTCTCTCTCGTTTCGTGTGTATTGCTAGAGGTTTTTTTTGGGTGGGAAGGTGCATGTTATTGGCACAGAGACAATCAACACTGTCCAGAAACAGGGTCAAGGGTCCTGCAACTTCATAGGACAGTCAGAGAAGAATGAAAACTCTTCCTACAAGCTTCAACCAGACACTGATAGAAGTCACAAGACTGCTATATACTGCTGATGAGAAAGGGTATTTAGCAGTTTTTTATTTACTATAATAATTGCATTTCCATGTTTTGTGTACTGTGGAAGACCAGATACAGTGAATGCAGGGTCCTGGGTTTAGTAACACTTTAAGAGTACCCTGTTCACAAAAAGTGACAATGTTATCATGATTTTACTGCAGAACAAGCAGTGTTGTGAACCTATTACAGCAAGTGAAAATCAATGGCGCTACTTGCTAGATCAACAGGTAATAAAACCATATTGCCGGGGCAAAAAAAGAAAACTGCTGCGATTATGCTAGCGATGACTATATTATATACAACATTTTTAAATTGCCCATCGTGCTAATTTTAAAACAGTTTTTAAAAAGTGCAGCAATACACAGTCAGTAATCACTAAACATGTAAGATCATTCCATAAATTAAACCAATAAGGTAAGCAGTCTATAAATAGTAAAATTCGTTTTGGCTCTTAGAGATTTTTCATGATGACCTAAGGCTGCACATGATGCAAATACTGCATAGGTTAGCTACTATCCAATCAGCCTTTGTGAAATAAACTCCATGATGAGTCAAAACGTTAATTATTGAGTTTATTAACTATTTTCTGTGTTGTACATAGCTGGATTATCTGTGGCTCTGATATAAGATAACATTCACAATGCCCTGTCTTTCTTCTGGATGACAAGCAGTAAGTCAGTGAGTTAAGAATATATCTGCATTCTGTCACCATAAAGCATTTACTTCACACTTGTATCTCCTCTGTCAATCTCTCTCTCTAAATAAACAGTCAGGGCAGTGTGTGTGCATGGAAGAGCAATACTAATGGATTATGATTGTGCTCAGTTATCTCCCCCTGCCAGAAAGATTTGAACATGCAAAGCCACCCACAAAGTAAAGCCTTCAGTTTGGAAATCCTTTCAGTGGACTACTGATAAAGTCTAATGTTTAACATAACCTTGCTAGTTACCAATCAGTTTGGTCCGTTCTCCTGGATATGGCAGACATTCCATGAAAAGCTGTATTGATCCCTCTGCTTATCCGCTCCGTCTTCTAACTAAACACATTTTAGTGGCACTAGGGCCTCAGGCTTTAACTCCTGTCATGGTGTAATCTGTTAGCAGATGGAATGTTCTCCAAATCTACCCCATGCTTGCAAAATAGTCATGTGATTTGCAAGCATGGGGTAGATTTGGAGAACATTCCATCTGCTAACAGACTCACCATGACAGGAGTTTAAGCCTGAGGCCCTAGTGCCACTAAAATGTGTTCAGTTAGATGACGGAGCGGATAAGCAGAGAATAATTGCAACTCTACTGCCGCGTACACACATTTGGATTTTCCGACGGGAAATGTTCGATGGGAGCTTGTTGTCAGAAAAACTGACCGTGTGTAGGCTCCATCAGACATTTTCCGACAAACAAAATTTGAGATCTGTGTAAATTCCGATCATGTGTAGACAATTCTGACGCACAATGTTCCACGCATGCTCGGAATCAAGCAGAAGAGCCACACTGGCTATCAAACTTCATTTTTCTCGGCTCATCGTACGTGTTGTACATCAACATCAACGCGTTCTTGACGTTCGGAATTTGCGACAAGATTTTTGTGTGACTGTGTGTATGCAAGACAAGTTTGAGCCAACATCCGTCGGAAAAAAAACATAGATTTTGTTGTCGGAATGTGCAATCGTGTATATGCGGCATTATGCCCCATCCACACGATCGGATTTTCCGACAACAAATGTTGGATGTGAGCTTGTTGGCGGAAAGTCCGACCGTGTGTATGCTCCATCGAACATTTGTTGTCAGACTTTCCGCCAACAAATGTTGGCTAGCAGGTTCTCAAATTTTCCGCCAACAAAACTTTGTTGTCGGAATTTTCGATCGTGTGTACACAAGTCCGTCGCACAAAAGTTTGTCGCACAAAAGTTCACGCATGCTCGGAATCAAGCAGAAGAGCCGCAGTGGCTATTAAACTTCCTTTTTCTCGGCTCGTCATACGTCTTGAACATCACCATGTTCCCACATTCACATTCGTAATTGTTGGCCAACATTTGTGTGACCGTGTGTATGCAAGACAACTTGGAGCCAACAACCTTCGAACAAAAATCCACGGTTTTGTTGTCGGAAAGTCCGATCGTGTGTACAGGGCATAAACAATGTATGAAGTGTGAACAAGCTGGTACCTTTCGAATGACCATGATCATTGGTGCTGTGGGCTTGAAAGTTTTAACCAATATTCTGTTTATAGTAAAGTAGAACTATAGGCAAAACTTTTTTTTTTTCATTTTGGATAGAGCAAGGGAGGGTTATAACCCCTGTCAGATTTTTTTGCCATCTGTGTCCCATTACGGAGATTTTTCTTCACTTCCTGTGCCATAGCCAAACAGGAAGTGAGAAGAAAATCTCTGGAAAATTAAAGAAATTTCTTGGGGACCCCCAGGTCACCAGAACTAATGTTCCCATTGGATGATTATTATTATACACGATTTATATAGCGCCAACAGTTTATGCAGCACTTTACAATGTAGAGGGGGGACAGCACAATTACAGTACAGTTCAATACAGAAGGGACAGGAGGGCCCTGCTCGTAGAGCTTACATTCTAAAGGGAGGGGGAGGTGGTACAAAAAGTAATACATGCGGGGAATGATTTGATGGGGGAAGATTTCCTCTCTATTACTTTATTATTATTTTTCATTATTAATTCTGGGGACAACCCAAAATGTCTGATTTTCTTTTACTTTCTCTTTCAATGATAATGGTAAAAAGGAGGAATAGAGAGGATGAATCTCCTTAATGGGGGCACAGGCAGCAATAAAAACTGGCAGGGGTTCTAATGTCTCTCCACTGTATCCAAAATAAAATAAAATGTTTTGTCTTTAGTTGTACTTTATTATAGGTACTTATATAGTGCCCTCAATTCACACAGTGCTTTACCTATATATTGTACATTCACATCAGTTAATGCCCTCAAGGAGCTTACAATCTCAGGTCCCTAGCTCACATTCATACATTCTGTATATAAGGGCCAATTTAGAGAGGAATTAACCTACCATCATGTCTTTAGAAAAAAAACCATACAGGCACAGGAAGAACATGCAAACTCTATGCAGGTAATGCCATGGCTAGGATTCAAGCTGCAAGGCGGATGTGGTAACCACTTAGCCACTGGTTGCTACCGATGTATATCTAAAGCCAAAACGTTTTTTTTTTTTAGAATAGGAAATTGTTAGCTTCCATTTCAAATTTTTTTTAGCTGTCCATGTCCCATTGGGGGGAGACTTCCTGTCCTGGAAACACAACAGGAAGTGAGAAGCAGTCTTTCAGAAGTTTGGGGGCAAATTCCCTCTTAGACGGTTGTCTCTGGAACAATGCTCCACAGGACAAATGGAACAGTTGAAAATCCCAGCAAGAGGGCACAGGCAGCAATATATTAAAAAAAAAATTCCCACTTCCTATCCAAAACTATATGAGATATGAAAACTATATAAAACAATTTGACTTCAGATATAGTTTAAAGATAAAACTCCTTTTTTAAAAGATCCTCAAACAAGCTATGCACCACTAGGACCAATAGTGATTGTCTTATGCCACGTACACACGACCTGTTTTGCCGTCAGAATAAACTCTGAAGGTTTCTCCGACGGAAGTCCGACAGAATTCCATTCCAGCGGTTTTGCCTACACACAGTCAACCCAAAGTCTGACCAAAGTCCGACCATCCAGAACGTGAGGTACAACACTTACGACGGGACTAGAAAAAGGAAGCTCAATAGCCAGTAGCCAATAGCTTCCGTCTCGTACTTGCGTCAGAGCATGCGTTGTTTTTGGTCCGTCGGAACAGCATACAGACGAGTGGTTTTCCCAATAGGAATTGGTTCCGTCGGAAAAATTTAGAACATGTTCCATTTCTAGGTCCATCAGAATTTTCCAAAAAAAGTCCGATGAGGCCCACACACGATCGGAATAGATGATGAAAAGCTTCCGTCTGACTTTTTCTGTTGGACATTCCGCTTGTGTGTACACGGCTTTACTGATTCATCCAAGTTGTGTGGTTCAAAATGTTAGAACATCTGTGTGAGAAAGTGATAGCTAAAGTGCTTCAGAAGTGCTCACATCCTTGCACAACTCAACCATTGCAAGTGATGTGGTAAAAAGTAGAGCAAAGCATGCCCAGCCTAAAGATGATGGATCCTGTTTTAAACTATCTACTTAATGTTCAGGCTTTGTATTTACAGTCAGTGTAACATAGGAGGAAAAATGCAACAGACATCTCTGTATACAAGATGCAATATTAGGAAAGCTGTAAATACTGGCTTTACTCAAAGTTTTTATGACAATAGATATTAAAATCCAGATCAGAAGTATAACTCTAGCTTGGAACAACTCTTGATAGGTGTCAGTTTATTCCTTTTACACTGGAGTCCTGCCTTGCTGCTCTATAATGGTATAACTTTTTTTTTTTTGTCAATTCTTTTTTAATGCATTGAGGTCATGGCTTTTTTCAGTCTCTTGGTATTGCCGACTATGTTTGCTCCAACAAAAGGCCTAAGTTTGTTTTGCTGTGTATCAGAGAACCGACTTGCTGCTTTCTCTTAGAAAAGTACTATATGAATCCTTTGAAAAGTTGTATATTTTCATTGTAATCTGAATTCCTTAATTAATTTGATGCTCTTTTGTAGTGGCCAACATTGTGAACTTCCATGAAAAGCTATCGATTCATTATACTAGCTGGAAAGGATGATCATGTCTTATCGTAACTTCTCCATGAACAACCAATGACTCCATGGATTAATGGGTCTGCAGACTGGAGCAGTGGCTCAGAATTAGTCAGTTTGCCATACAGGTGTTTCCCTGCTTACTCTGCAGCCTAAAGCTGGCCATACACATAACAATTTCACTATTGACTCCCCAATCCACGCTAAACAGCGTGGATGAACAAATACCCCACTGCGGGCTATTGTATTCTGACAGCCGATATAAGTAGCTGTCAAAATAACAGAACACTGACTGCAGCTAACCAACTGCAGTCAATGCTCAGCTTCCCTTTTTTACATCAAGATTCTTCGTTTTCACAATTAAAGTTTTCAGACAAAAATTCAAGCCCTGTATGGTCAATTTGAGCTAGAGTTACAGAGTTTACATTTACCAGTACAGAATTGATATTTACTAGCACAGTTCATAAAAGTGTCTCTAACGATCTTAGCACTGGTTTACTTTACCCTTTACATTTATTTCTGTGAACCGTTCTTCTGTGTATTTATGATTTTGTATTTCTTTTTTGTAGTTATAAGGACTGTTCAATAGCCATTGCGCCCATAGCAGTCTACCCTTGCACTGCAACAGCTGTATTATTTAGGCCTCAGGGACTTGAAAAGGTACTTTTTTTTTACCCGATCCTCCATTCCAACAGGTGCCCTCTTGCACTAGTTGACTGGTCCACGCAGCTTCTACTCCCCTACACTCTGGTGGTTGGGGGTCTTCTGATGTAATTTAGTACAATGCAGCATCCATAGCCCTATATTGGACGTGAGGACACCGAGGGATAGTCCACTATGAGAGCATAGGGGAGTGCCAGCTGCCAGTGGAGCAGGCATCAGTTAAGTAAATGCTTTTGAGGTCCCCTAGACTTAAGGTCCCCTGCACTTCAAATATGTATATCTTGTTTTTTCATGCTGTATTTGATCAGTTTTATGTAATTTATCATTTGGAAACATGACAGTTCACATTGCTTCTGGTATTTGCTTAGGACATACATAGCCATGTTGTATCTGGTTGATACTGTGGTAATAATGTCAGGTGTAATATTGTCAGATCCCTTTTGTCTATTGTGCTACTGTGTTGTTGGTAGTGATCAGGTCTCTACATGTTTACAAACAAGGCCAAGGATAAATCCAAGGATAAGACCAAGCTTAACTTACTGACCAGCCTGCAGGCAACCAAATAAACTGTCTAACAGTATGCGTTAAAAACAGGGGTTTAGTCTGCACACATTTGCAAATGCATACATAAGCCACAGAGCCTTGTCAAGGCACTCTGGTATCTGTGGTACCTAACACTAACTTATAAGTGTCCCCACAGTGGAGGCACATGCATTCTGATGGATAGGTGAGAGCAGGTGGACTGAAGGGGAGCCACAACTTCTTAAAGGAACAGGGGCACACTGAACACCCAGCATATAGCACAATGGCTGCAAAGATGTCAGTGCATTGCCTGACCAAAAACACAACAGTGATACAGTGTTTTTTGGTCAGGCAACGCACTGACACCTTTGCAGCCATTGTGCTATATGCTGGGTGTTCAGTGTGCCCCTGAAATATGAAATATTATATAATTAAATATTCCTTTAAATATCTGCCTGAGGGTGTCTATAGTATGCCTGTAAAGTGGTGCATTTTCCCATGTTTAGAACAGTACCACAGCAAAATTACATTTCTAAAGGAAAAATCGTCATTTAAAACTAATCATAATGAAATGTCGGGTCTCGGCAATATAGGTAAAACTCTTTGAAAAAAAGATCATGGGCTCCCCCCAGTCCATTACCGGGCCCTTCAGGTCTGGTATGGATTTTAAGGGGAACCCTGTGCCAAAATAAAAGAAAATGGTGTAGGGTTCCTCCAAAAGCCATACCAGACCCTTATCCGAGCACGCTACCTGGCAGGCCACAGGAAAAGAGGGGGGCAAGAGAGCGCCCCCCCTTCTGAACCATACCAGGCCACATGCCCTCAACATGGGAAGGGTGCTTTGGGGTCTGACCCCAAAGCACCCTGTCACAATGTGGATGGGGACAATGGCCTCATGCCCACAACCCTTGCCCAGTGGTTGTGGGGGTATGCGGGCAGGGGGCTTATCGGAATCTGGAAGCCCCCCTTTAACAAGGGGACCCCCAGATCCCGGCCCCCATGTTAATTGGTAATGGGGTATGTTGTACCCCTACCATTTCACAAGAGACAGCTTGGGACAAGTCCTTTTTGTCTTTTTTACCACTTTTGACACTTTTTTTGTGAAATGGTAGGGGTACAATGTACCCCATTACCAATTCACATGGGGGGAGGCCGGGATCTGGGCGTCCCCTTGTTAAAGGGGGCTTCCAGCTTCCGATAAGCCCCCCGCCTGCATACCCCCACAACCACCGGGCATGGGTTGTGGGGATGAGGCCCTTGTCCCCATTGGCAGACCCCAAAGCACCCTCCCCATGTTGAGGGCATGTGGCCTGGTACGGTTCAGGAGGGAGGGGGCACTCTCTCGTCCCCTACGCTTTTCTTGCAGCCTGCCAGATTGCGTGCTCAGGTAAGTGTCTGGTATGGATTTTGGGGGGACCCCTATGCCTTTTTTTTTTATTTGGTGCAGGGTTCCCCTTAATTTCCATATCACACCTGAAGGGCCTTGTATGGATTTTAGGGGGACCCCCACGCAATTTTTTTTTCAAATTTTGGTTTGGGGTTCCCCTTAATATTACATGGTAAAAATGTGCCACTTTACAGGCATACTATAGACACCCCCCAGGCACGATATTTAAAGGAATATTTCATTTTTATTGTTTCACTTTAAGCATTAAAAAGATCACTGCTCCCAAAAAAACTGACGTTTTTAAAAAAAAATGTTTGCATTGATATATGTCCCCTGGGGCAGGACCCAGGTTCCCAAACACTTTTTATGACAATAACTTGCATATAAGCCTTTAAAATGAGCACTTTAGATTTTAACGGTGTTCGTGTGTTCTTCCGAATTTTTTGCCTGTTCGGTATGTTCTGGTACGAACCGAACTGATGGGGTGTTTGGCTCATCCTTACTGGGCACCACCATCTTGGATGTGGTGCCAGCATACCCAGCAGAGCTGTCACTCAAGTGGCAATCTGTAATATTCCCCTTCACTCCTACCCCAGCAGCTACAAAAGGTTATATAGGGAGCCAACACAGACAGTAATTGGAGGTTCCCAGAAGAAAAGAGGGCTATGACCTTGAAGGAGGGTGGGGTTGTGCTAGGTAATAGAATCTCTTGGAGCATTAATTTCTTTCAGCAAGTTAAAAGGCAGGTTGCAAGTAAATAAAAAATAATTTATGAAAAGGAGAAATGCTGTAAGTATTTAAGCTTCTTGATTTTTATGTGCTTTTATCTGATTTTTTTTTTAAGTTGGTGACAGTGTCTCTTGCATACTAACACATGTTATATTTAATACATGATGCTTGGGACAATAAAGCTTCCATGTGTATGCTACAATCCCTTTGTCTCATATGTTGGGCCATAGGAACACATTGGTTTATGCTACAAACCCTTGTCTCATATACTGGGCCATAGCAACACATTGGTTTCTTGCAGCAGCTGCCAAAGTAAGTGTATATAATAAAGCTGGATACTTTTAAAAAATAAAATAAAAATATGCTTCTTGTATTTTAAAATAAGCTTGAAAAAAATTGTTTTGAATGATTATTTTTGAAACCTCAAACTTTAAGTTGAAGTTAGCAGACAGAAGTACCCTTTTCAATCTAATAGGATTTAGAACTAGCGAAACCCATACCCAGCTGAGACACTGCTGCTGATAAATGTAAATAACGCTCTTCTAATTGCAAGCAGGATTCATTAGGATTGTTTATACCTTTTCAAAAATTCCAGTAAATATCTCAGTGTATAAAAATCACAATTATTGGTCTGGCAGTATCAGCAAAAGTATAACATCTCGTTAAGCTCCCCTCATTTAAAGCAACACTAAACTTTGGTTTTAAAAACAACATTTTTAGTTTGTACTCATAACTCAAAAATGCACCTTCAATTGCTCTTAACTTCCTAAAAAAATCTTCAAATTCCTTTTTTTTATGCTGTGATCTGACTTCTTGTTAGAGACATTTTTTAATCTGCAGAAAGGCTGCAACTTAAAAAAAAACTTTAACTCTTAAACAATTTTGAATAAAAGTATGATTTTTTTTTTTGCATGCTTAAAGAGACTCTGTCACTTTGCATATACAGTTTCTTGAAGGTCCACTCACTGGCCCAATAATACTTACGTGTGCTGTGCGCCCCCATCGGTCCATCAAAACTCTTATATATTTACCTTGGGATTATTGGAATGGGGGAGCAAGTGGCTTTCTCCAATGATGCAGTTCTCAGGGCAGAACATGCCAATCACCAGACTGAAACACTGTAATGCCCCGTACACACGGTCAGACTTTGTTCGGACATTCCGACAACAAAATCCTGGGATTTTTTCCGACGGATGTTGGCTCAAACTTGTCTTGCATACACACGGTCACACAAAGTTGTCGGAAAATCCGATCGTTCTGAACGCGGTGATGTAAAACACGTACAACGGGGCTATAAACGGGGCAGTGGCCAATAGCTTTCATCTCTTTATTTATTCTGAGCATGCGTGGCACTTTGTCCGTCGGATTTGTGTACACACGATCGGAATTTCCGACAACAGATTTTGTTGTCGGAAAATTTTATATCCTGCTCTCAAACTTTGTGTGTCGGAAAATCCGATGGAAAATGTCCGATGGAGCCCACACACGGTTGGAATTTCCGACAACACGCTCCAATCGGACATTTTCCATCAGAAAATCCGGGGCATAACAGTGGAAGTATGTCATCAACTCTGTGTAAGCTCCCACACCACCTGATATAGAGAGTACACAGAGTTTGGACTCCTGGCTCTGATGGAGGAGCAATGAAGTATAAGTGAGTGGGGTGTTCTTTCAAGAGACTTTGTCACAATAGCCTGAATGAACAAAGTGACAGAGTCTCTTTATTAATCTTCCCTTGTGTAATCCATTGTATCTGATACGTCATGTGATGTTTTGAATTCATGCCCCCTTGGATCTCAACCTATGGCGGGAGTTAGTTGAAACCACGATAATTGGTCACGCAGCAGGCTGCGGCGATAGTGGGCTGGCCTGAGGGAGTTTGGAGTTGGAGCTGGAACAGGAGTCAGAGACTGGAGGATGACATCGGCAGACACCTGAATTCATGCAGTGGCCTCCAAAAGAGCGAAAACTTACACTGGAGCCGTAAGATATGCTTGCTCCATGCGGACTTGCAATTACCTATAACCACTAAGGCCAATAGCTCACACCCCATGTGAACCTCATTGTTTGAGTTAAACCAAGGCAACTTTGGATGGCTGCAGTACACTGTTGCCGGACACCATAGTTGCCAGAGATCGATGGATAAGAATATATGTATGGGACTTGGACTTGTTTCGCAGCTGACTGATACCCACTAACTATCCCAACACATATTCCAATATGATATTGGAGTATCCAGATTCAGAGCTCACTATTATTCTCTCTTCTAAGGCATATTAGTGGTATATCGTACAGGCAATAGAACTATGTGCAACAGTCCTGTGCTAATATCAAATTATGGACTACCCTGACATACAGTGAAATCTGCAGTTCAGCTCTATGACAACACATGTGGAGACCATGATTTATAAGCTAATAAAGCTCTACTATATTTACGGAACTGCACGCAATACCTTAATAGTGAGATAATCGGGGAGCCCTGGGGATTACATGTGCCTTAATTTCCAGCGTAACACTATTATGAATAATCATTTGCGGTGGTTGTCTGCACTGGAAATATATGAGGCATATAGTATCAACGTCTTGGATGTTAAATCAGTGACATTGTTTTTTATTTTGATTTGGTGATGGGATTGTGGTGTGACAGCACTGCGTATGGTACAAGTTGAGTACTTTTGATATGCGATTTTACTTATTTGATACTTTGACAATAAAAACATTTTTTAGCCCAATAATTAAGGTCTCTGTCATTGTCTAACTGACTTTCACTCCACCAGTGGGCTTTACCCCTGGGAATAGGGTGATTTTTTGTGTATGCATTTTTGTATGGCTTCAGTGGCAACACCTAACAGGTGAGTAGGCACGAGTAGCCTGACAATGTCAATACCCTCTAGTCTGTTTCTTTTTTTTTATCCATTGTATCTATGCAAAAAAGTAGTTCTGAATGCCAGGGTGACATAGCCTGAGATCTCGGTTATGCACATAATGTCAAACCAAAGAGTTATTCAAAGGCATCTCACTGCAGAGAATCATAGAGCACAAAATCTTCGTGAGGCCAGAGCAGCAATACAGAAATAAATGTCTATCAATAAGCAGAGTGCACATGAATAATGGTGGCATTCATCTGTGTGTGTGGGGTGGGGCAAAAACAGCAAGGAAGAAGACGCTCAATAGTGTGGTGCTAAAGAGAGGAGAAAAGAGTGTAGAGGAGAACTCTTGGTTTGGGGCAGAGATGAGATAGAGATACATGCTCAAAGTATTAATCAGGTGGTAGGAAATAACCTATAAGTTTACCATTTCTCCCTCTTTGACACCTTGGCAATTAAAGGCTGTCACTTTTCAAAAATGATAATGTGTTTGTATGTTATGCGGATGTGTTGAATAGAACCAAAGTTTTGCTAAATTATTGCAGTAAAGTACGACTTTCCATCTCTAAAATTTATGTTTAAACAGCACTTGCTTATTTTCTCTTAGCTTTGCCTCTGGAAACAATTCAAAATAAAACAAGTACAGGGAACAAAAGGAGGTATATTGATTAGAAGGGGGGTCAAAATGGCGGCCCTCCAGCTGTTACGGAACTACAAGTCCTATCATGCCTCTGCCTGTGGGAGTCATGCTTGTAACTGTCAGCCTTGCAATGACTCATGGGGCTGGAGGGCTGCCAGTTTGACACCTGTGAGCTACAAATACCAATCAGCAGCCCATGAGAAGGGCAGTATTCTCTACTCAGAGTTACACTTTACCTGTAAGCAGAACAGTAAAGATTAGTATAATGCAGTATGTAAAACCATATTCTCTTTCTCTCAAACCCCCAATATTCAATCCAGGTACTAAACTCATCGTCTAAGAAAAACATTAAAGCATAACTTCCTGCCTGACAATAAAAAGTATACACGCTGATTATAATATGGTTTAACGTACAAAGATATTTTAAGACCACTAGTTAAAAAATAATTATTATTTCTCATTTAACAGAAGCAGGCCTATAACATTCCTAACACCAAATGGCAAAGGTGACATATATAGAATTGTGACAGGAAGAAGACTTTAATCCCGCTGCAGGGTAAACTGTATAATGATCAATTACTGGATATGGCACCTAGACTTTGAAGAGCAAATCCAGGCAATCTATAACATTTACTGTCAAGAGGTAAGCCAATAAATCCCAATTATAAAAGACTCATTTAGGGCTAACTTTGTTATCCATTTGAGGTTAAATATATTTAATTAAATCACACCAATCAACTATACCCCTGCAGTTCCAAAAGTCATTTGTAGGTCTCCAGAAGAAGACAGGTGTTTTACTTTTAATATAAGTCTATTCAAAATGTCATCACAAAAACAATAATAGCAAAATAATGATACATTCCCTTCATGCAAGACTTTTATAAAGGTTTTTTTTCTAGCAGGTTTGCAGGTTGTGGCAAGCAACCCAAATATTTATCTACGGATTTTTAACACTTCTGTGCTGGAATGTAGCTCTTTCAGGCAATAATCAATAATGTAATGCACTCAGCATTGTTGGCTTAGCTTACTAATCAATACGTTGGCAGTCATGAAGCAGTTAATAACAAAAACTTTTTTTTTTGTAGTCAGATACTATTTAGTGTAAGTGGAAATAATGCTCTAAAAAAATTCTAAATTGCCACCAGACAGCTTTGTCATATAACAGGATTATTAATTTTTTTTTTTCTAAAGCACTGCTTCATCAGGAACTTCACTACTGTTTAAAGATAAATAAAAGTCCCTGAAGGGCCTGGTATGGAATTTGGGGGGACCCCCACACATTTTTCTTTTAATTTTGGTTCGGGGTTCCCCTTAATATTCATACCAGACTAATGGATAGTGAGGGAATCCCATGCCGTTTTTTTTTCAATCATCATGCCGCCACCGATTTGCCTCCATGGGAGGCACCCACCGTAATGACGGGCCTCTCAGGTGACAGCTCTTTTATAACTGACGGCGGGGCCACACGATGATGTAGACAGGTGACCCCGCCCCCTCTGACGCACAGGGACATCCTTAT
This sequence comes from Lithobates clamitans, assembly GCA_037952925.1. Classification (NCBI taxonomy): domain Eukaryota; kingdom Metazoa; phylum Chordata; class Amphibia; order Anura; family Ranidae; genus Lithobates; species Lithobates clamitans. Next base: position 2,458,788 of record JBBGZY010000239.1, read on the forward strand.
GGCTTTCCTGTAGCGTCAGATGGGGCGGGGCCACTCAGCTACGTAACCGGATGACCCTGCCCCCTCTGACGCTACAGGAAAGCCATAGGGATGTCCCCGTGCATCATAGGGAGGCGGGGTCACCCGGCGACATCACTGTGTGGCCCCGCCCTCAGTTATAAAAGAGCTGTCACCTGAGAGGACAGTCATTATGGTGGGTGCCTTCCATGGAGGCAGGTCAGTTGCATTTTTTTTTCTTTTTCGGTCCGTCGATGGAGGAGAAGAAGATGAATGGACTTTGTGGGACAGTTTTATTTTTTTATTTTTTAATAAAGGACTTATCCCCAACCCGTGTCATGTAATTTTTACCATTTTCACACTTTTTTTGTGAAATCGTAGGGATACATTTGTACCCCATTACCATTTCACACAGGGGGGAGGCCGGGATCTGGGGGTCCCCTTGTTAAAGGGGGCTTCCGGATTCCCATAATCCCCCCACCCATAGACCCCCACAACCACCGGGCAAGGTTTGTGAGGATGAGGCCCTTGTCCCCATCAACATGGGGACAAGGTGCTTTGGGGGGCTACCCCAAAGCACCCTCCCCATGTTGACGGCATGTGGCCTGGTACGGTTCAGGAGGGGGGGCGCTCTCTCATCCCCCCCTCTTTTCCTGCAGCCTGCTAGGTTGCGTGCTCGGATAAGGGTCTGGTATGGATTTTTGGAGGGACCCCCACGCCAATTTTTTTAAAAATTTGGGTGCGGGGTTCCCAGACCCAAAGGGATTGGTAATGGACTGTGGGGGAATCCCATTCCGTTTTTTTCTTTTGCCGAGACCCGACAATTCATTATAGCCGCCAGTACTTTTAAATGACTTTTTTTCCTTTAGAAATGTCATGCTCTCGGACTGTTCTAAACACGGGAAACATGCGCCACTTTACAGGCATACTATAGACGCCCCCCAGGTACAAACTTTAAAGGAATATTTCACTTTTATTGTTTCACTTTAAGCATTATTAAAATCACTGCTCCCGAAAAAACTACAGTTTTTAAAACTTTTTTTGCATTGATACATGTCCCCTGGGGCAGGACCCAGGTCCCCAAACACTTTTTATGACAATACCATGCATGTTAACCTTTAAAATAAGCACTTTTGATTTCTCCCATAGAGTTTTAAAGGGTATTCTGCGGCTTTCGAATTTGCCGGGAACACTCCAAATTGTTCGCTATTCGGCGAACTGGCGAACAGCCAATGTTCAAGTCGAACTCATCCCTACAACACATACAGGGATAATTAAAGATTCTATCATTTGGTTAGAATTGAGGGGAATTTAAGGAAATAAAGACAGAGGTTCCTAATCCTTACTCTACTACAAAAAAGTGTCTTGTTTGCAGCATGTGTCCTTATTGCAATGATTTTCCTAACATTCCATCTCTGTAACAAAAAGTCAGGGAAAATTCCCCCCTAGTGTGAAAACAAACAGCCCTAAAAGTCTTAAATAGTTTTTAAAACAACTCTGCCACAAAAAACAACCCTACGTTTTTCTGGCATTGGGGAGTGTTGATAACCCATGTCACACGCTGCGTTCCTTGCTTCATCCTCCAATGAACACAGAGGGAGGAGGGGAGGCAGAAGATCAACACTGATGGCACAGAATATGGGCGGCACAGTGGTGTGGTGGATAGCACTTTCGCCTAGCAGTAAGAAGGGTCGCTGGTTCGAATTCCAGCCACAACACTACCTGCCTGGAGTTTGCATGTTCTCCCTGTGCCTGCGTGGGTTTCCTTCGGTTTCCTCCCACACTCCAAAGACATGTGGGTAGGTTAATTGGATCCTGTCTATGTGAGTTAGGGACCTTAGATTGTAAGCTCCTTGAGGGTAAGGACTGATGTGAATGTAAAATGTATATGTAAAGCGCTGCATAAAATTGACGGCGCTATATAAGTACCTGAAATAAATAAATAAACATCTAACAATGCTTGTGTCCTTCTGTCCCTAAAAAAAACTTCCCCCCATGTTTTTGTATAGGCTGGGGCGGAAAATGAGAGGAAATCTCCCTTATGGGGATTACAGTTAGAAATAAAAAAAATGGCATTTTAACTCCTCCCCATTCTAGACAAAAAGTAAAAAAGAAAATTAAAAGTAGAGCTTTTCCGAGGTTTTAGTTTAAAATGAAATTTGGCAAAAATGAAAGTTGCAGCTGGTAAAGGTAAGTTTGGCAAGTACTTTACATCTACTGTAAAGTACGTGTTCACTAATTCACCATCACAAAAATCTGGTGCAAGCTCATTAAAGAACCAGCTCCCTCCAGCCTTCTCCAACAATAAACCAGAGGGTCAAAAATGTTCCCTTAAACTACTATGAACTAGAAACATACAGAATTTACAGTGCAGGATGCTAATGTTTATTAAATACTGGCATCCCTGGTACAAGACTAAGACTCTGTTCACATCTAGGCGTTTTTGGGCGTTTTTCTGCTCTAAGCCTCAGCTATAAAAACGCCCAACAAGACAAATCCCATTAATTTCAATGGCCCCGTTCACATCTGATTTTTTCTGTCGCCTAAACCAAAACGCCCCTCGCTTTTTTGGCAAATTACAGGCATTTTAATTCTTTTACAATGGTGACCTTTTGAACTTCAAGACACCTGTACAAAAATGCTGCAAAAACACCTGAAAAAACGCCCGAAAAATGCTGGTAAAATAGCAACACCTAGATGTGAATGGAGCCTAAGGCATTCATGCTGAAGGTTTTAGGTATCCTTTTTTGGCCAATGTTGTCAGAATTGATTGAATCTCTGGGCCAGTGGCTGGAGATGCAAGTGCAGACTGAGGGGTCCCAGAAGTATCTTAAATCAATAGCAGTGGGCTGGCAGAACAGAAGCTAATGTTATGTGGGCAATCTCATATAATCCTGCATAGGGAGAGAAAGTATTTAGACAGGTTGGAAAACCTTGTCTGATTGTAATTGTTTCCCTTAAGATAAGCAAGCACTTAGCCAAGATACTTCATAGAATGTGAGCAATGCCTTCCCCTCCCTTCTCCATAGACTAAACAGGAACAAGAGTTCCTGTTTAGAGCTAAGGCTGCAAAACAGACTGCTCAGATCATGCTTGCACAACCTATTCTACTTTGAGGTCTCTAATTTAGGTCTACTGGCTTTTTAATGACTGTGTGAGCATAGTCATAGAGTAGTAATAACCATTCATTGGCTCCTTCCACCCTCTGCCAACATGTTGGGTGAAGTACTGTATAAAACAGTGCTTCGAGAACTAGTTAGAAAATTACAGTTTCCCTGGTCTGCTTATTCTTAAAGTGATTGTAAATGATCACCTTGTAAAACAACCTATTCAGTTTAAAATAGAAATAAAAGGCAAACATTTTTGTATAGATATAAAAATACATTATAAATACATTTTTTCACTTTTTTATAAGTTATCACATTCCCTCTGTTCTAGGCTGCATAAGAGCTGGGGGAGGAGAAGCAGCAGCACACTGAGCTTCCCGGTGTATGGCTGTGCAGCGGGAGCGTGTCAGGACAAGTCTGATCATTGGAGGAGAGTACACTGAGTTCCCAGAATAGCTAGAGTACTGACCATGGTGTGTTCTACTGCTTAGTATGGTCAGTTTTTAAATTGGAAAGCAGAGGAACTGGCAGGAACACCAGAGATTTCCCATAAAGGAAGCCATACAAAGAAAACAGGATACTTTTTCATACAAGTACATGGTACAGCGGGCACATATCAGGAATATGAAGTGTTGGGGTAACAAACACTTTAACTCTCATTCTCTTCTGTAACTAAATACATGTAGAATGAGCAAGGCACAATGCACAACTAAAACAACTCTCAATTTTAGCTGCAAAGGTAGAAATACCTATTAAACTGTATTTACTGGGATGCTCTAAGCCACATGTTATTTAGGATGGCAGCAGAAATGTCACACTCTTACGTGTAAAATAAACATATTTATGAGTCTTTTGTTTATTATAAGATAATCATTCTTTGAAGTTAACAGAAAACTCCATTTATTTCCCCGTAACAATATAATATGCACCTTCTATGTCTTTTATATTTTAATTCTGAGTTGCAGAAGTACCAAAGATCAAATGTGGGTACTAACTAGAGGCTTTGCAGTCATGGCATAGGATTGTGAATGGATCCACTAATGGAATCATGTCCATTTTTGTGTAACACATAGTGGAATAGAGCTACAGATGGGCTTTTGCCCTTGCCCTAGCGTCCAAATATTTGTGAAGCATTACTTTTTCAGTGATCCAATCTGCTGAATTAAAGCGGCCACTGTTAAATAACCTTACGCAAAAAAAAACTATAGTATAAACTATATTGTGGATGGGACACCTATTAAACCCTGTTTCTTACCAAATGACAATTTAACAACTTCAATACTGGGCACTTTAATCCCCTTCCTGCCCAGGTCAATTTTCATCTTTGAGTGCTGTTGCACTTTGAATAACAATCACTCGGTCATGCAGCACTGTACCCATATAAATTTGTTATCCTTTTTTTTTAGACAGATAGAGCTTTCATTTGGTGGTATTTAATCTCTACTGAGTTTTTTTTTTTTTTTTGCTAAACAAATGAAAAAAAAATCTGAAAAAAAAGTTTTTCTTAGTTTCTGTTATAAAATTTGCAAATACATATTTCTTCTTCTTCACTAATGTGCACTGATGAGAATGCACTGATGGGCACTGATGAGGCTAATCTGATGTGCATTGATGGGCACAGGTGAGGCTGCACTGATGGGCACTGATGAGGCTGAACTGATGGGCACTGGTGAGGATGCACTAATAGGTATTGGTGAGGCTGCACTAATGGGCACTGGTAAGGCTGCACTGATATGCACTGATGAGGCGGCACTGATGGGCACTGATGAGGGGCTGATGAGGGGGCACTGATGGACACTGATGAGGGGGCACTGACGAGACAGCATTGATGGGCATTGATAAGCTGCACTGATGAGTATTGTTAGGCTGCACTGATGGGCACTGATTGGCACTGGTGGGGGAGTACTGATAATAAGGGCAATGATGATAAGTGCCCTGGTTATCAGTATAAATGTGCCCTGTTAGACTTGCTGGTTACTGGCTCTGCTTTACTCACGCTGTGACAGCACGTGAGGAAAGTAATGCCGATAACTGGCAAGTTTGTTTACATGTGGTCAGCTATGATCGGATATAGCTGATCACATGGTAAAGGGCCACTGCGATTGGCCCTTTAACCCGATCTGTGGTCAGCTGTGTCCGAAGGACACATCGATCACAGAGCGTGCCCAATGCGCACCCCAGAGGGCGCACAGGAGGCATGTTCTGGGAGAACGTCCATGGATGCCCTCCCAGAACAACAGAGCCACGCAGTAGCCACATGGAGCAGTATTCAAGTGTTTAAATATTAAAATCTTTATAACAATATGCTATAAAGTTTTTTGGGAAAGTTATTATCATTTTCTAACTATTGGATCTGTTTTAAGGCCCATGGCATATACTCCCTGAGGCTTCCCGATCATTAGTTTATCTTGGCATGACAATCATCTCTATGTACCTGCCTTTATTCATTGTGTACATTGTAAATACAGAAATATTTGCTTTCACGCAAAAACTTTTATTACTTCTATGCAAACATATGGCTCGGCCTAGAGCAAATTATTGTACTAGAATTGTAAGTAAAATGATGACAGTATAAAACTCAGAAGTTATTTCAAAAGAGACCAAAGCCACCTTAGATAAATTGCACAGATATTTTTAGTGAACTAGTAATGCTAATATAAAAGTTATTTTAGAACTATATAATCAAAAGTCTCCAGAGCATAAAATACCTGTCATTGTATTTCAATTTGCCATATTGCTGCTAAAAAATTTGTTCATGATGACCAGTCATGTCATTGTAAGAAGAGGCTAATTCCATTATCCTAATATCATTTTTAACAAGAAGGCATCTGTGCATAACTAATATCTCCACCAAAAATCCAATCTTTATCAAAACATAATCACCACTGAAAAGCAGAGGTCAGTGGTCTAAACCAGTAGTTTAAAATTAAAAAGAGTCTAATGAGGGCTATGCAGCATTCCCCAAAACAGGACACCCCAATTTAACATCACCATTCAAATAAGGAAGCACTATACTTCCTTTGTAGGATAGCACCCAGGTAGAGATTCTTTTCCACTGGATCTTTAGGGAGCTGCTGCTGCTTGTCTTTCAGAACAATTTGTGCCAGTCCACTTTTAAGTTAGGCAAACAAAACCTTGGGGCCACCTTGGTACATTTATTTTCTATATTCTCAATTATTCCACATTTTCTTTGACTCAAAAAAAGGTTTTCAATGACCCTTCATTAAGTTTACATAAAATAGTTTGAGACTGTTCATCACAGCTAAGCCAATTAGTCAACTCCTCTGTTGCAACAGTTGCAAGAGTCATAAAATTTATTGAAATATACTATATAATGGAATTCAGTAGGGCGTGACCTCAGTTAGAAAAGTAAATGCACAAAATCAGCAATGAAGGAAGTGAGTTCTGCAGGCTAGGCCCAACAGTGTCAATGCACCGTTATTTTCACCCTAAAAAATGTGACCGTATTCTTGTATCCCTAAAATACAGCAGCTAAATGCGCCGCTATTTATATATATTTTTCTGCTTACCTATAGTATACCAGTCTTTGAATACAAGTATCTACTCCCTATTGGTCAGTCTCAGTGGCCAAAAAAAGATACAGGAAGCAGGAGAGGGCAAGTGAAGCAACCCTAAGCTGGAGAACATTGAGGTCATGAGTCTGGCTATGCTGTCTTGCACAAGTGTCCAATTGGCTGAATGGACTTAAAAATCTATTGGCAGGTAAGACATTTCAAACATAAGTATATAAAATACATTTCTGGTTGTTTGCCTAGAATACGACTTTAAAGTGGAATTATATGAACCGTGTATCGATCACCATCCACTTTCACTGGCCGAGCTGAGACAACATCACTTCCGTGGATATATGGGAGTTCAGTCAGCTCGGTGTTGCTGAATATGTACAATGAGCTCCGCACGTGCAACTTACTGTACATGGGTGGACAGGCAGGTAAGTAACTTTAAGGCAGAAGAGATATAATTGGGTTGATTTACTAAAGGCAAAAAGGCCGTGCACTTGCTCCAGAGCCTAGTAAATGAGCAGAAGCTCTGCTGACGTCCATCATCCAATCATGTTCAAGCAAAAATGCAGTTTTTTTATTTTCCCCTGCATGTGATTGGGTACTCTTTGTAAAGTGAAGCCTTACCTCATTTACTAAGCTCTAGACTAGAGCAGCTGCACTTGCAGAGGGCAACTACACTTTGCAAAGTGCACAGTCTTTTTGCCTTTAGTAAATCAACCCCAGCGTCTCTTCTGCATTTAAAAGCCTGCCTGTTCGCAACAACTTTCATTTTTGCCCTAAAGTTCCACTTTAAGTTGGTGGGTTTCACCAAATATGGCTAAAGATCAAGTCTAGCCTTTTTGTAGGCCTTGCCCAGTTGTATCAACTTTCTCCTGTACTGAAAATGTTTAGCTTCTCACAGCATGCATTAGATGCTACAAGTCAGACAGAACTACTTCATTTCCTGGCTGAAGGAAGTCCAGCATTATCTAGCCCTTTCCTGCCCTTTCCTGTGTCTTACTGTCCCTGGCCTGCCCCTTTCATTCATTGTGTTTAATTTCTTCAATCATGGAAGCTCAACATCACTTGTGGGTTGTTACCTAGAGCAGTCTGCATTCAAATATAGCTTACCTAAGAACACCCTCATATCCAGACAGATATCTACTCATCAAAGCCTTTAGATATTTGCTCAAGAAGTAGTAGCACAGTGCTGAATAGCAAAAAATGTTCTGGTCATGAAGGGGGGTAAAACCTTCTGGAGGTAAAGTGGTTAAACCAAGGGCAAAGTTTACTTGGATGAGGGACAGGGCTTAAAAGTTCTAAATTTTGGCTGTTAGTGATAAGGAGCTATGCACTTTCCATGCAGCATTTCATATCCAGCATTATACATTGTAATTAATCAGTCAAGATTGTGACAATTAACACATGGATGCATTTTAATTATATATCTATATCTATATCTATATATATATCTATCTATCTATATATATTTATATATATATATATATATATATATATATATATTTGCATATGTTTGTTTGCTAAAGTACATAGGCATCCATATGGTTCACTGTCACAATATCAGTATTTAGAATGAAACCTCAACCATCAAACAGTATATCAAGACATAGTTGCACAAAAACTTCAAATGACATATCTAGTGCATTGGAATTTGCTAATGACTTGCTTTAAGACTGAAACACAGCTATTCCCGATTCATACTCATGAGCTTATGTCACATACATATGTTTCCCATAATAGCACTTACTGAAGATCCACTAGGATATGGTATGATTATCATTCTGTATTTCATTCTGTTGTATTATTCAACAACACACAACCTAAAATGCAATGTCCATGGTCAGCACTATTTAAGAATAAAATAGTAATAATGTACGATTTCCCCTGGGTTTGTATGCTTTTCAGAAATGCCAAATGAATCAGCATGAATCTATTTTTTGCAATAAGGCACTGCCGGAATTGGATTACCTTCATATGACCCTCCCTAAGGGCATCTACATTTGCAAATGTAACACAATTAGCAATGCCTATTAGAGTCAGGATTAAAGTGGTTAAAAGCCAGTTAGTGTCCCAAGTGAGGTTATGGCAGTGATTCTGTAATGTTATAGAACATTCAATCACAGAAGCTAGAAGCTTTAATTGCCCTTGAGTCATACATTCGATAGTACATTATGCAATAAGAATGCTGTACGTTCTATCAGTAAATAACTACATGTGCACTAAGATATCACTTTCAAAATATGAACTTAAACTAGTTTAAAGTGATCTAGATTAGTGTAGCCTGTAAACACTTATGGTTAACATCCCTAAAAGACTTTGGTTTCTCCTAATGATCAGCTGACACCACACTATCTACTCTATACTTTGATTCATGTCCATCTGTTCAATGTACATTAGCAGTGCATTCCCTGGTTTTAATTGATTTTTCCAAAAGATCATTATATTCTTGCTGTTTTCCCTTCACATTGCCAATTCCCTTTTAAAATTCCAATTGGACTACAGAATCTGGAATTACAGTCCCAAGTGCCAAGAGGAACACTGCAGGTAACCACACAAGACAAATTATGAGTCAGAAATCTTTCTTCTGTATTAATTGATAGGTATATGGAACAAATCCATCTCACCTAGCTTGTCAATATCCATTAGGTTATCAAACAGGCAATTATGAGAAGCAGGTTCTTCAAAAACTGCTTTTATTGCCACACATATTATGATTTGGCTATTTGGTTTGGGTATGAATTGTCCAGAGCTGACAGATTTAACTATACACAATTTTCCACATGTTGTTTATATTGGGTTGGGCAGATGGCTCTTATGTTGCCATTGCGATTTTAAGGCACCAACCTTTGCATAAAAAGAAATAAAGTTGTACACTTTTTTTTTGTATGTATGAAAAATGTTAAAATAGAGACAAAGTAGCAGATATCTTTTTATTGTAAAGAAACTTAGTGCAATGATACATATAAATTTGAGTGCCAGGGGACACATTTGGCCAGTATTTGCATGCAGGAAGATGCAAAACAATAATAAAAAAATCCTGATAGATGAAACAATTTCATGAAAGTAGACCACCAAGCCAAGGTTTTGATAGCTCTAGTGTGGTGCAATTTCAAACATCACTTTGAAATTCTGTTGTAGTTGCAGGCCTGTTTCCAGTACCCTTGTCTAGTTCATGCTGGCCAGCTCTCAAAAAGTAGTTGCATATGTTAATCCCAGTAATTAATAAACATGTTTTTCAAGTGGTCTTGATTGTTTCAGTACAAAGAAGCAAGGTAAAATTACCCACTTTGTGTACTTTAGGCTGTTAATGACTTACATTATGTACTATCATAACCAATTATCTATAGCGCACCTGCTAACTACAGTAAAATAGGTTGAAATCCGTGGGTTTTTTTTTTCTATAAAAATAACATACATGCCTATACTTACCTGCTCTGTGCAATCGTTTTGCACTGAGCGCCCCAATCCTCTTCTTCTGGGTTGCACGGCCGGCACTCTAGGCCCCTCCTCTTCATCAGGTGCCCCCACAGAAAGCAACTTTCCATGGAGGCACCCGTGAGTGCTCACTCCTGAGTCCCGCTGCTGCCTCCATGGACACAGACAGCACGACTTGGCCCCACCCACAGCTCCCATGTCACTGGATTTGACTGACAACAGTGGGAGCCAATGGCTTCTGCTGCTATCGATCTGTCCAATGAGGAGAGAGACAGGGGCTGGAGCCGCTGAGCTCGTGCACATTGCTGAATTAAATCTGGCTCAGGTAAGAAAAGGGGGGCTCTGTGGGGAGCTGCAGCACAGAAGGTTTTTTTACCTTAATGCATAGAATGCATTAAAGTCAAGTTCCTCCCAAAAGGGGAACTTCCGCTTATTTGCAAACTCTCGCCCATCTTTCAGGGGAGAGGAGGGACAGGTTGTTTTTGACAGGTCCAGGTCTCCACTTCTGGGAAATGGCGCCATGGTGCCATCCCTCAGGAAGTTTGGCCCCCCTCCTCCTTCCTTTGCCACGGGGTCAATTAGAAAGCACAGCGTGCTTCGCGCATGCGCAGTAGGGAACCGGCTGTAAAGCTAGAAGGCTTCACTGCCAGTTTACCTTAGTGTAGATGGCGGTGGCAGCACCTGACAGCCGATCTGAAAATTGGCTGGAGTGCTGACATTGCGGGCTCCCTGTACAGGTAAGTGTCCATATATTAAAAAGTCAGCAACTACAGTATTTGTAGCTGCTGACTTTTACTTTGTTTTTCCCCCAGGCGGAACTCCTGTTTTAAGGTGAAAAACCTTGAGGCTTTACAACCACTGTAAAGTGAACCAGTAGTTTGTCCATGCAGGGCAAAGCAACAGATCTACTTTAATAGTACTCAATGCGTAGTACCTTCTCTAGACTTTCCAATCACTCTTTTTGGCCACCAAAAGCAAATTAAAAAAAAAATACTTCTGGAAATCAGGGATCATTTAACTCACTTCCCTTTCTCCCCTCCTTCCTCTGAAGTTGGGCAGAGAGTCCTCAATCCATTTTTCTCTTTTCTACCTGCTGCTCAGAGGATTGGCAGGGGAGCAAAGGGAAGCTAAGTATGTGTAGCTGGATAGGCTATTGCCCTTGCTGTGTAGCTTAAAAAATGTGAAGAATTATCCTAGCAATATAAACAATAAAGCACAACAAAACAAATAATACCCACAATCAGATATACCATATATAGTTCCTCTTTGTTTGCGCAATACATTTTTAAAAATTGAGATATAAGGATTACATAGAACTGTTTTTACATAATAGTCTGAGCTAGAATACCTAACAGTTCTAAATAAACTATGTCACAAAATGTTTCTCATAGCATCATAAAGCGGGTTCTTGTGTTGTCAGATCATTTTTTTTCAGCACCAATAATTAAGTACAGGAAACACCAACAATACAGCTGATAGCCTCCCATGGCTTCCAATACCATTTCTACGCTGATGACACTCAAATCTATCTCTCTACCCTCAGCTCACCCCATCAGTCTCCTCACGTATCACTGATTTACTAACAGACATATCTGACTGGATGTCACACCACTTTCTCAAACTCAATCTATCCAAAACCGAGCTCATAATATTTCCTTCCCCATGTGCCTCTTCGTCTGACTTCTCTGCCAAGATTGATGGCACATCTATCAGTCAGTCCCCACATGCTAGGGCGCTAGGGTTAACTCTGGACTCTGAACTGTCCTTTCAGGCCAATCCCTGTCCAAATCATGCAGCCTCAGCCTACACAACATTTCCAGAATATGCCCCCTTTTACCTATGACACCACTAAGCTTCTAATTTACTCCCTGGTTATCTCTCACTTTGACTACTGCAACTCCCTCCTCATTGGATTACCTTTACGTAAGCTATCCCCTCTTCAGTCCATCATGAATGCTGCTTCCAGAATCATCCACTTTACCAACCGCTCAGTGTCTAGTGCCCCTCAATGCCAATCCCTCCATTGGCTTCCACTCACCTAACAAATAAAATTTAAAGTACTAACAACAACTTACAAAGCCATTCTTAACTCTGCCCCCAGCTACATCACTAACCTTATCTCAAAATATCAACCAAACTGCTTTCTTCCGTCCTCCCAAGACCTCCTGCTCTCTAGCTCCCTTGTTACCTCCTCCCATACTCGCCTCCAGGACTTCTCTCGAGCTTCTCCCTTCCTTTGGAACTCCCTACCCCAAGACATCTGTGTGACTTCATGCAAAGATGTCTATGCTAGTAGCTCCTGAACTTGCAAAACGTAGTCCTGGAGTTGCAGTGATTTGACCCCTTCTAATGCGGACAATAGGGTGTGACTTGTCATGCAATTTGAAACTGTCAAATTCCATGAAAATTTGCACCGGTGTGACCAGGGGCTTAAATTCAAGGCCTAGGGAGTTTCAGAGAGTAATTTCATGTTAAGCAATAGGTTTATTTTTAGGGTCAAAATTAAAGCATATCTAAACAAAAAAAAAAGTAACATACTGCTGCTTGAATGATAAGTTCACCTTTCAAGAAAAAATAATAAATGCACATTTTTTTTTGTAGGAAATATTTGTTCCTGCTGGAGCATGGAAAGTATTGCAGTGGATCAGGGGTGCAATGTCAAGCCTGTACAGCTTTCTGCCTGTAGCTTCATAGGGCTGTCTGTTATAAGTTGCAGGGCTTGTGCGTAAACTACCAGAGCACCCATCAGCGCCCTTGCAGTTTATTCAGAACTGCAAGCCATCAGTCGCGGTGGTTAATGGTATGTTGTAGTTCATTCAGGAAACTGTGAATGAATGACACAACTGTGTGGCTGCACTGTTTTTAAATTGTGACAGTGTGTGCAGGGAGAAGATCCCCTGACTGCTGTCACACCGAGAGGGGGCTGAGGGGGAACTGGTGACAGGTACTGGAATATGTTATATGTTCCACCCTAAATATGGCTGGAACATGTGACATGTTCCAAAAGAAAGAACCTAGCCCTTAATCTTTGGATGTCTTTTTTTCAGGCCTTTCTTTTTTCACCTGGTGAAAGTACACTCTATCTGACCTCTAGTGACAACGTTTACTCACTGCACTCTATCTGTGGAGGTGCATCATTGTCTACCTATGCTGTTCACCTGGTTCTGGTTACCAACACCTCCCCATCTCTTCATCTCTGATCTCTGCTACATAGAGGGGCACTGGAAAAAATAAGGACGAGGAAGGGAGTGTGTGTGTGTGTGTGTGGGGGGGGGGTAGGCTTAATGCTATTACAAAGTGTTACTTTCCTTAAAAGATTAGGGTAAAGCCTAGTTCACACTACTAGTTTTTTTCCATTCAACCCAGTTGGTTGAATGAAAAAAAACGGACAGCTCAGGTCTGAGCCGCTGTACTAACAATCAGATGTTAGTACAACCTTCTCCCCTGTTGTGCTATTGTATTCTGACGCCCCCCCCCCCCAGAACACTCCGATCAGCGCTCTCCCATTGACTGATCGGTAGACTGTTTTCGGACATGACCCTTCGACAGAAGCTGGTCGATGTCGCCTGACATTTGGCCCATGTGTACTAGGCTTAAGGACTAAGGATAGGGCAAGCATTAGTGTTAAGAACCCATTCCCATTTATCTGTTTTCCCCCCAGTTAGACCCCATACACACTTAGATTTTCTGCAGATTTTTGTCTTCAGATTTACTAACTTTAACTTTAACCATGTAGTGCAAGGGCCTGCCTGATTGCATACAAATTGAAACTCTTAAGGTTTGACCTCATATTATATGGTTTTGGTAAATCTGAAGACAAAAATCTGCAGAAAACCTGAAAATTATTTTGAAAATTTTTTGTTTCATGTGGGTAATAATTGTTTGATCACCATTTGTTCTTTCATACACGCATCACTAGTTTTGGTTTAATAGAAGATTTATTGAGTGGGTATTTGGAAATATGTTCAATTGTTTGCGAATGTTTTTTTTTTTTTTTCAGTTTGACTACTGCAACTTTGTGTTTTCCAAATTTTTGGTCATGTGAGCATGAGGGCATTTGCAAAAAAATGAAATGAGAAATCCCAACTATTCGTACTTGTTTATGTCTCTACGGCACCGCTTTGTGCGTTTTGAAAAAAAAAAATAGGACATGCAGCAATTTTGTGCATTGAAATGTGTTAAGGCAAATTTATTGAAACAAATCACAACAAATATACATGTATCACATAGGTGTTTGCATATTTAATGCATCTGCACTATGGAAAAAAAAACATTTTCTCCATGATTTGCTCTCAGCTGTTAATGCATTAACAAAAACACTGAATCACACAAGGAGTAATATGCCTGAAAAATAGGATAATTACTTTCTTTTATCGTGCTATTTATAAGCATTCTCAATGAGCCTCCCAAGCTTAGGGCACCTAAGGTGAGCACTCAGCCACAAATCACGTGTCCCAATAACTTTACAGATGTATTGGACTGGAGGCTCTTATTTGCCCCTTATTAACTCCCCTTTTGGAGGCTTCCATGGGCCCTCTATCCATTACTCCATAATGTGATCAGGATTCCCTTTAGTTCAATCTATTCAACCTGGATCGTTTTCTGTTGATTGGTGGGTCTATGGTGGTACAAATTGGGAAAGTTTTTAATATAGTACTTTTTAACATAGTACGCTTTGTTTGTTTTGTGTGTAATTGTGCATATGCATGTATTGATATTGGTCATTAAGCTTATCCTGTATTGGGCACCCCGCTGAGGAATGGTCTAATGCATAAGGCTTTGTGAATATATATTGATCTAAATTTGTGCTGGCTGGGCTATGTGGTCTCCGCTGGTCGATCGCACCGTTGGATGCACTTTGACACCGGAAGTGTATGCGGTGGTCTGTGCGGTCCGGCGAGTGCGGTGATCCACAGTGAGGCTTGGTCGGACTCAGCACTATTTAAGAAGGGTGACGCAGCGCGCCGCCTGTGCCCCTGGAAGACGTGATGATGTCACGAAACGCGTAGGGCGGAGCCAGACGACGCGCTGACGTCACCCCCAAGCGAATCTATCTCCAGTGGACGGGTTTGTCCGAGCTCCGGTGGCCACGGAGCCGGACTTAAGGCTGTTCAATTATCTGACACTTTGTAAGTGTACATCTGCTTTTTATATATTTTAATAAAGCGTTAAGTGGTTTTACACTATGTGAGCCCCTTTTTATTTTCATGGTATCAATGCCCTGGGTTGTTGGAGCGGCTGCTGAGGTGATGACCCCTGGTGGACACTGCTGCTAATCTCCATTCTGGCTTTAAAAGATCCCTGCTTGCTGTGATCCTCTGTAGTGGGGGGTCATGGCATTCTGGTAAGAAGTAACCCCTTCAGTACCTGGTGGTGGACTCTTCCTCGCTGTTACTGATCTTCACTATTCATCACTTGGATTTTTTACTTCTCACAATTAGTTTTATTTTTATTTTTATTCCTATTTTTTCTATCGGGGTTCTGGACATTTAATAACATTTCATTGATGTTTATTGATTTTTTGGACTCCGTATAACACTTGTTTGGGATTTCAATTTATGGACTTTTTTCAATATTAGAGTTCTACACATTGATTTTTTTGACATATATGAATTTTGTCACTGTCAATTATTTATTATGTTTCATTAGCACTAGCGCAACCTCTTTTTTCTTTATGCTTTTCCACATTTGATGTTTTTGTGAAGGTTGCTGCTGATTCACTGTATTTTATTTCAACACTTGGTTTTTAGCGCAGTTTCTTCTACCATTTTTTCATTTATCTGCAAACATCCTAGTAACTGCTGCTCTTAACTTAATTTTAGTAGTTTAAACACATGGATATTTTTGAGTTCAGGGCTAAGAGGGTGGTCGAC
Organism: Lithobates clamitans; assembly: GCA_037952925.1. Classification (NCBI taxonomy): domain Eukaryota; kingdom Metazoa; phylum Chordata; class Amphibia; order Anura; family Ranidae; genus Lithobates; species Lithobates clamitans. The sequence goes on from JBBGZY010000239.1 coordinate 2,474,724, forward strand.
ACCACCGGGGTTTTCGATTCCAACCCCACCCCCATTGACTCAGGAACAAGTGGTCTCTTTGTCCGTTTAAAGAATTTGACCATATCTGAACTACACACACAATGGGACATAGCCTATCTTGAGACCTACATTAGGGAGGCTATGGTTCCCAGGAGTCTGAGATGGGAAATATCCCCCCAAAAAGGTGAGGTTGACCTAGAGGGGTGGTTTAAATTCTTCAATGACTCCGGCCTTGGCCTCCTGCGTTTCCTCATCCAGAGGAAGACCAACAAACTGGCCCGTCTGGATGATGAGATTAAGATTGTCAAGGAGAAACTGACACCCTCTGCCTCCAGTGACGAGTATAGGGAGTGCTCTAAAACCCTTCTCAAAACATTAGAGAAGGAAGAAAGAGACCAAAAGGTCAAAAAGAAGAAAAAATACCTAAGGGACAGGGAAGACTACCAGGCTGGCCTAGTCTTTGCCTGGCAGAAAAAACTTGCCTCAGAACAGGTAGAAGACACAACTATGGATACCCAGCCAGCAAATGGGGGAAGTTTGAGATCTACATCGAAACCTACCCCTGCACATAGAGAAAGGGAGTATCAGCACTCTCCGGTGAGGAACACCTCTAATAGGAGCAGGGATAAGAGAAACAATAAAACTAAGGGTAGATTCCCGATACCCGCACCTATGTATCCTCATTTAGGTCCAACCCCCTATACATTTAGTAATCATTATGATTACAGCTATGCCAACCAGCTTGATAGGCAAAGGGTTAATTCACCACGCCCTTGGGGTACCCCAAGGGGGGGGCCAAGACCAGGTGGGTCTCAGCGCCGACCTGGTCCTGACTATAATAACTACACCCATTACCCGACTCAAGATAGGGATTTTGGGTCCAATATCCCTATTCAAAATCGTTTTTTTTCCCCTTTCTGACGCTGAGGCTCCAGACTTTTATGACCAGCAGTCTCAGGGACGTACCTACAATGGGGCTGAGAGAGACATGGGGCCTCACTATCCCGCTAGATATGCAGGTGATTATGATCAACCAAGACCGAAACCTGCCCCCAGGTCACAGGGGGCACAGGGTGGTTCGGATTTGGGTTTTTCCAGGACCAATCAAGGCCAAAAAAGGCCAGGAGAACGAAAAGAGGAGTCAGAGGGGGGAGGCGGATCCAACAAATCAAAAAGAAGGCGCCCCTAGGAACAGGAGTGTTCAACTTGAGCAAACAGACACTGACCGATTCTGAACTACAACTGTTAGACAAGGGTCTGAAATTTGCTCCGCCCAGGAATCTGAGCAAGTTCCAGACATACATGGACATACACAAATATATACGAAAAATCAATATTAAGAGGTATATATTACATAATCCCATTGTGAGTAATGCGAGTGGTTCAGGCTCAAGTTTTAGGCATTCAGGCCTTGCTAATGCCTCACTTTTCAACCCTCCAGGGTCCATCGCCCCGGCGGTTAAGACCTTTAAGGAGGTGGTTCTGAGGGATTTGGAACGTATTAGGGTCAGAAAAACGAAAATGAGCGCCACCTTGGAAGCTGGTTTAGACTCTTTGTGTAATAACAAGTCATTGGTCATCCGCCCTGCGGACAAGGGCGGGGGGATCGTCATTCTTGACCGAAGCGATTATCTTGCAGAGATGCATCGGATCGTGGATGACCTAGATACGTACACCCCCCTCACGAGAGATCCTGGTGCTACATATAAGAAAGAATTAGAGTTAATAGTAGACAGGGGTTTCCATCAGGGCATCCTGGACAAAAAAGAGAAACTCTTTTTGATACCGAGGGCCCCTCGTACCCCTGTCATCTATTATCTCCCCAAGGTCCATAAAAGCCTCACTTGCCCCCCGGGACGGCCGATTGTCAGTGGCATTGATTCGGTTACGTCCCGGGTGGGCAAGTATATAGACCATTTCCTACAGCCTCTTGTTCAAAAGGTCCCCTCCTTTATCAAGGATACCACACAGGTCATTAACATGTTGTCCCATGTAGTGTGGAAGCCAGGTATTAGGTTAGTCACTGCCGATGTGACTTCACTTTATACCATCATACCCCACGAGTTGGGGTTTGAGGCAGTAGAGATGTACCTAACTCGAGACTCTGATCTCGCCCCGCCCCAAAGGAATTTCATCATGGAGTTACTTTATTATGCAGCGAGCCACAATTATTTTTGGTTCGATCATCAATTTTTTCGCCAGGACAGGGGTGTGGCCATGGGGGCTAAATACGCCCCCAGCCTGGCCAACCTCTTTATGGCCAAGTGGGAGGAGGACGTCGTCAAGGCCTGGACCAGACCACAGGTGGTCCTGTGGGCCAGGTACATTGACGACGTCCTCCTCCTATGGGATGGCAGCGAGACTGAGCTTGAGAACTTCATGACCTTTTTGAACGATAACAACAGGGGCATTAGGCTGAACTTTGAGACAAGCATGGAAGAGATCAGCTTCCTTGACCTTAAAGTCAAAGTCCAGGGTGATAGATTGGTGACGTCCACCCATTTTAAGGCTACGGACAGGAACTCCTTCATTCCCCTTGACAGTTGTCACCATGAGTCTTGGCTGAAGGCGGTCCCAATGGGGCAATATACACGCCTTCGGCGGAATTGCACCGAAATCGAGACCTTTGATAACCAAGCAGCCTCTCTAACTAAGAGGTTTGTTGAGAAGGGCTACGATCAATCTGCACTATTAAGGTCGCTGGCGCAAGTGAGGGAAAAAGATAGATCCCTGTTACTAAATACAGGCCAACGACGTGACAATGAAGGGGACTTTAGTCTACCTTTTATCACCACCTTCTCCACCCAGCATCGCCAGATCAAAGACCTGATAAAGAGACACTGGCACATTCTAACCACAGACCCTATTTTAAGTACGGTCCTACCTGACAATCCTCGCATTATATTTAAGGGTGCATCCACGCTGGGCAATAAAATCGCCCCAACAGTGCAGGATCCACCCATCACCAACAGGTCTTTTTTTCATGACCTCACAGGGTATTATAAATGCAGAAATTGCCAAGCCTGCTCCCACAACAGTGATAGAGGTAGGAAAATAAATCAATTTATGTCTGCTAGTACCTCACGAACCTATCAGGTTAAACCTTTTATAACCTGTTCGTCAGAGGGGGTCATTTATCTTATTCAATGCCCCTGCGGATTGCAATATGTGGGCAGGACCAAGAGGGCCCTTAAAGTTAGATTATCCGAGCACATTGGTAATATCCGCAGGGGTTTTGATAAGCACCCTGTGTCGAGACACTTTGACGAAGTGCACGGCAGGGACCCCTCCAATACTCTGTACGTTGGGATTGACAAGTACAGACCACATTGGAGGGGGAGCTCTCTTGTAAGAGAAATTTCCAAATGTGAAATGTCTTGGATTTACCGACTTCGAACTTATACCCCTTTTGGGTTAAATGTTGACACTGATGTTAATGCGTTTATTAATAACTCTTAACGTAGGTTGACATCAGTGTCTGCAGGGTTATATTGGGTCATACATATGCACAATTTTCCTTTCTAATTTATGGTTTGTTATCAATGTCCCTTTTTGAACAACATATATGCTTATTGGTTTAAATCCATTCTGAATCCCTTATTTATTTCATCACATCTCTTTTATCTTTAATTCTGTAACAAAAAAGAGACCCACTTTATATACACCTTTTGCCAATTTTGCTTTTATTTACATCAGGAATTATACACTGACATTTCCAATTGGAATATGGACCTTTGCTATAATTCCTGGCACATCCACTAGATGGCGCTACTCACTAGGTGTTGGCAGTTGGTGACTACAACTGCCAAAATATCCCATTTCCGGCTTCGGAGTTCCGTTGTCTGGGGTGGAGACGAGCACCTTGAAGTTAGTTGAGCTCGTTGGAGGCTCTGAGGGATGGATCCTGTTGACCCCTTTTGCTCCAGTTCTTATTCATGCATCTGGAGTTAATTGACCTCATTTTTTATGTTTTTTACACATTTTATTTTCTGTTCCAAGATTGAAACCTCTCTCCAATTATAAAAGGGAACGACATACGCCTTTTGGCGCTGTCGCTTCCAATAGATGGTATTGGACTGGAGGCTCTTATTTGCCCCTTATTAACTCCCCTTTTGGAGGCTTCCATGGGCCCTCTATCCATTACTCCATAATGTGATCAGGATTCCCTTTAGTTCAATCTATTCAACCTGGATCGTTTTCTGTTGATTGGTGGGTCTATGGTGGTACAAATTGGGAAAGTTTTTAATATAGTACTTTTTAACATAGTACGCTTTGTTTGTTTTGTGTGTAATTGTGCATATGCATGTATTGATATTGGTCATTAAGCTTATCCTGTATTGGGCACCCCGCTGAGGAATGGTCTAATGCATAAGGCTTTGTGAATATATATTGATCTAAATTTGTGCTGGCTGGGCTATGTGGTCTCCGCTGGTCGATCGCACCGTTGGATGCACTTTGACACCGGAAGTGTATGCGGTGGTCTGTGCGGTCCGGCGAGTGCGGTGATCCACAGTGAGGCTTGGTCGGACTCAGCACTATTTAAGAAGGGTGACGCAGCGCGCCGCCTGTGCCCCTGGAAGACGTGATGATGTCACGAAACGCGTAGGGCGGAGCCAGACGACGCGCTGACGTCACCCCCAAGCGAATCTATCTCCAGTGGACGGGTTTGTCCGAGCTCCGGTGGCCACGGAGCCGGACTTAAGGCTGTTCAATTATCTGACACTTTGTAAGTGTACATCTGCTTTTTATATATTTTAATAAAGCGTTAAGTGGTTTTACACTATGTGAGCCCCTTTTTATTTTCATGGTATCAATGCCCTGGGTTGTTGGAGCGGCTGCTGAGGTGATGACCCCTGGTGGACACTGCTGCTAATCTCCATTCTGGCTTTAAAAGATCCCTGCTTGCTGTGATCCTCTGTAGTGGGGGGTCATGGCATTCTGGTAAGAAGTAACCCCTTCAGTACCTGGTGGTGGACTCTTCCTCGCTGTTACTGATCTTCACTATTCATCACTTGGATTTTTTACTTCTCACAATTAGTTTTATTTTTATTTTTATTCCTATTTTTTCTATCGGGGTTCTGGACATTTAATAACATTTCATTGATGTTTATTGATTTTTTGGACTCCGTATAACACTTGTTTGGGATTTCAATTTATGGACTTTTTTCAATATTAGAGTTCTACACATTGATTTTTTTGACATATATGAATTTTGTCACTGTCAATTATTTATTATGTTTCATTAGCACTAGCGCAACCTCTTTTTTCTTTTTACAGATAACATCACTCCAGTAACATAGAACAGGAACTACCAGCACTTCAGACGCCGTATTATTCTTCATAATATGTATAAAACTTAAAGAAATAAGGTTATTTATACACTGTAAAAAAATTTAAAAAAAGTTGTTTTAACTTGGACTGCATCTGAAGTGCTGGCAGCTTCTATGATCCTGATAAGTGGCCACAATGGGTATGGCACTTTCACCTGAAAGCTATATTTGCTGCAAAGTCATTGTAAACACCAATGAGTGCTCTCTCAACCTCACAGAGTATATTTACTTCTTGTGGAATGCTATGTACTCGCACACTTCCATTACTTCTTGTTTGCTCTGTATGACTCATTTAGATCAAAAGTCCCTTAGGGTGATGTTTACTCTGTGTCTCTGCTCTTGGCCTTGTTTGGTATTTATATCTCATCTGAATTTAAATTACTTTTACACAGTGTGATCAGATCAGCAAGTGGTAGGCATTTACAGATTATCACTGTCTTATTTGTATGGAGTTTATAGAGGACATGCTTTAAAATCAGAATCAATTCTATTTTTTTTTCATTACCTCATTACCAAAGTGTATGCAACAAAAAATTGAATTTCAGCAAAGAAGATATTAGGCTGTGGATAATTCAGTGGATGGACTTGGATGTATGGATCCAAGTGGATGGATGTTTATTAAAGGTTCTAACAGCCCCCCGTTAAAGTGTAAGATAAACGTGAACAAAGAACCCTTTGCAAAAGTTCCTCACAAATGTCTGCAAGGGACCACAAAATCATAAAGCCTTCTATGAGAAATTTCAATTCAGCCATCATATGACACAATTTGTCAGTTTTGCCAATTTCCAGAGTAGCCACATTTTGTTTAACAGCTTAACCACTTGCTTACTGGGCACTTAGGCCCGGTTCACACTGGTGTGATGTGAGAACCCTGCGAATCCACTGCGGGTTCCCGCATCGCACCGACTCGCATGGCAGTTCACACTGCCATATGCGAACTGCTGGGGAGTGTCAATACATTGTTAACGACACCCCCAGTTCAGCTTGCATATCGCACTGCAAACTGACAGCTCAGACATGAATTGGATCACACAGGTGTGAACAGCCATGCGATCCGATTCTGGTCCAAACAAAAATAAGGGTCCTGTGTGTTTTTTGGCCGAATGCAGTGCGATATCAGCCATACTATCTGTGAACAGCAGTGCGCTGCAAATCACATGCGATGTCTGGCATCGCACCAGTGTGAACCGGGCCTTAAACCCCCCCTCCTGCCCAGACCAATTTTCAGCTTTCAGCGTTCTCACTCTTTGAATGACAATGTACTCAAATGAAATATTTATCATTTTTTCCCCACAAATAGAGCTTTCTTTTGGTGGTATTTGATCACCTCTGGGTTGTTTTTTTTTTTAAATGAAAAAAGACCGAAAATTTTGAAAACAAAACGGTTTTATATTTTGTTATAAAATTTCGCAAACAGGTAATTTTTCTCCTTCATTGATGTACGCTGATGAGGCTGCACTGATGGGCACTAATATGCAGCACTGATGGGTACTGATAAGGCAGCACTGATGGGTACTGATAAGGCAGCACTGATGGGCATTGATAAGGCAGCACTGATGAGGCAGCACTGGTGGGTACTGAGAGGTGGCACTGATGGGCACTGAGAGGTGGCACAGTTGGGTGGCACGGATGGGTGGCACTGATGGGTGGCACTGAAGGGCACTGATGGGTGGCACTGATAGCTGGCACTGATGGGTTGCACTGATGGGCACTGATGGGGGGCACTGATAGCTGGCACTGATGGGTTGCACTGATGGGCACTGATGGGGGGCACTGATGGTTACTGGTAGGTGACACTGATAGGCAGCACTGATTGATGGCACTGAAGGGCACTGATGGGTGGCACTGATAGCTGACACTGATGGGTTGCACTGATGGGCACTGATGGGTGGCAGTAATGGTCACTTGTAGGTGACACTGATAGGCAGCTCTGATTGATGGCACTGATTAGACACTGATTGGCATTACTGGTGGGCATTGATAGGTGGCACTCTTGGGCATTGATATGTGGTGGTGACTGGTGGGCACCGATTGATGGCACTGTGAGCACTGGCAGGCAGTACTGGTTGGCACAGATGAGGCGGCTGTGCCTCTTTCTCTTCGGGACTGATGTCCCTTCAACAGAAGCCGATGATCGGCTTTTTTTCTCCTCACGCTGTCAGCATGAGGAGAAAAAAGGAAACGATTACTGAGCTTCTGTTTACATCACGTGATCAGCTGTCATTGGCTGACAGCTGTTCACGTGGTAAGGGGCCGGGATCAACCCCTTACTCCGATCTGTGATCCCCTAAGTTTTATTGACTCATTGATCACAGCGGGGAGCATGCTAAGGGGAGGACGTCTATTGGCAGCCTCCCGGCAATGTAGGTCCGTGCTGTGTCCGTCATTCGGCTATAGCGCGGACGGGATGAGGTTAAGGACCACCCCACGTGCATATAGTGCGGCAGGGCGACCCTTAAAGAGAAAGTAAACCCTGGTGGGTTTTACTTCCTCTTTTGTTCCCTGCAAAGTAAAAGCATACTAGCCCATTATGTTCCACTTACCGCAGGAAGTGCCGCAGGAAAACAACACTAGATTCCAGGCACTGGTGAGCACATGATTTTTAAGAGTCAACAGCTACAGAAAGGTGTGGCAGGAGAGGCCCCAGTAAGAGATGCAGCTGTAAAATATTTTTAAAGATTTTAATGTTGATGGTACTCAAGGCCAAATGTCGAACCAGACCAGTCAATTTCTTAGCTTTTACAGTCATAGGGATAACTGGATCAGACAGGTCTCTATCCCTTTGGAAGCTTGCAGTCACATGAGCAAAATGCATTGAAGTGATGATGTCACCACGCCTCGGTTCCGGTAACATAATCACTTCCATCATGCCACCCTACAGATGCTACTACAGCTGAGACTCCCAGTGAATGGTATGAAGGGGCTGGGTCTGTCAGCACAGTGGGACTGCTACACACCTATTTGTGAGCAGTTGGAGACCGAAGGAATAATACAAGCATAAGACCCTAGCACGGTTGGTAAGAGGTTAAGGACCACCCCACATACATATACAGCGGCAGGGAGACCCTTAAAGAGGTAGTAAACCCTGATGAGTTTTACTTCCTCTTTTGTTCCCTGCAAAGTAAAAGCATACTAGCCCATTATGTGCCACTTACCTGTCCCCGATGTCTCGCTGGTGGAAGCATCCATCTTCACCCCTCTTCCTTCTGGGGCCACAGACCCCGGCTCTGTGACTGGCCAGAGTTGCGTGATGGCACTCCCACACATGCGCGGGAGCTGACGGTCACATAAATGGCACGATTGTGCCCTTTCTTCAGTGCGCATGCACTGATGACGTTGGCGCAAGTGTAAATGGTAAATATCTCCTAAACAGTGCAGGTTTAGGAGATATTCCCAGTACCTACAGGTAAGTCTTATTATAGGCTTACCTTTAGGTAAAAGTGGTATGTAAGGGTTTACAACCACTATAAGAGCAAAATAATGTATCTGTACATGATTTCTTTCTTCGGGTCTGGGGCACGTGCGCACGCCGCCGGCGACCCGCTCCCGCTGTGATTGGACCCGCCGATCGGTCTGCCTATGAAAACAAGGCAGTATGTCATTCTGTTAGAGGGGAAGATGAAGCTTCTGGGGGTTATTTACTAAAAGCAAATCAACTTTGCACGGCAAGTGCACTTGGTAGTGCAGTCACTGTAGATCTGAGGGGAAGATCTGAAATGAGGGGAAGCTCTGCTGATTTTATCATCCAATCATGTGCAAGCTAAAATGCTGTTTTTTATTTTCTTTGCATGTCCCCCTCAGATTTACAGCGACTGCACTTCCAAGTGAACTTTCAGTGCACATGTAGTGCAAAGTGGATTTGCCTTTAGTAAATAACCCCCATTATTTGCTAAGCAGGAACTCGGACCTCTGTCTTTCCCCCAGTTAAACCATCCCCCACACAGTTAACAAGCACTCCCAGGGAACACATTTAACCCTTTGATCTCCCCTGGTGTTAACCCCTTCCCTGCCAGTGTCAGTACAGTGACAGTGCACTATTTTTAGCACTGATCACTGTATTGGTGTCGCTGATCCCCAAAAAGTGTCACTTAGTGTCAAATATGGGAATTCCACAGTACACTCTTACAGTAAAGAACCCTCTACGTAGTTTAAGGTTAAACCTCTTTTCTTCTAACTTTAATGAGTGGCCACGTGTCTTGTTAAACTCCCTTCCGCAAAAAAGTTTTATCCCTATTGTGGGGTCACCAGTACAGTATTTGTAAACTGAAATCATATCCCCTCTCAAGTGTCTCTTCTCCAGAGAGAAGAAGTTCAGTGCTCACAACCTTTCCTCATAACTAATATCCTCCAGACCCTTTATTAGCTTTGTTGCCCTTCTTTGCATTCGCTTCATTTCCAGTACATCCCTCCTGAGGACTGGTGCCCAGAACTGGACAGCACACTCCAGGTGCGGCCGGACCAGAGTCTTGTAGAGCGGGAAAAGTATCATTTTATCTCTGGAATGAATTCCCCTTTTTAACCGCTTGCCGACCAGCCGCCATCGTTATACTGCGGCAGGTCGGCACGATCTCGTGAATCGCCGACATTGTACGTCGGCTCGCGGGACCGGGCACGCGCACGCCGCCGGAGGCACAAGCCCGCTGCATTGCGGGGGTGCCGATGCTCGCGGCCGACGGTCGTGATGACCACCAATCACGAGCGATCGCGGGCATGAGAGGCAGAGCAGGGACGTGTGTCTGTAAACATACAAATCCCTGTTCTGTGAGGAATGACAGATCGTGAGTTCCTAATAGCTAGGAACCACGATCCGTCACTTCCTCTAGTCAGTCCCATCCCCCTACAGTTAGAACTACACTTAGGGAACAAAGTTAACCCCTTGATGGCCCCCTAGTGTTATCCCCTTCCCTGACAGTGACATTTTTACAGTAATCAATGCATTTTTATAGCACTGATCGCTGTATAAATGTCAATGGTCCCAAATATGTGTCAAAAGTGTCTGATGTGTCCGCCATAATGTCGCAGTCCCGATAAAAATCGCAGATCGCCGCCATTACTAATAAAAAAAAAATAATAATAAAAATGCTATGAATCTATCCCCTATTTTGTAGACGCTATAACTTTTGCGCAAACCAATCAATATACACTTATTGCGATTTTTTTAATCAAAAATATGTAGAAGAATACATATCGGCCTAAACTGAGAAAAAAATGTGCTTTTTTAAAGAAAAAATGGGAATATTTATTATTGCAAAAAGCACAAAATATTGTGTTTTTTTCAAAATTGTCTCTATTTTTTTGTTTATAGTGCAAGAAATAAAAACCGCAGGGGTGATCAAATACCACCAAAAGAAAGCTCTATTTATGGGAAAAAAAGGACCTCAATTTTGTTTGGGTGCAGCATCGCACGACCATGTAATTGTTAAAGCGACGCAGTGCCGAATCGCAAAAAATGGCCTGGTCATTCAGCAGCCAAATCTTCCAGGGCTGAAGTGGTTAATGCATGCCAATACTCTGTTTGCTTTTTTAGCAGCAGCTTGGCATCGCATACCATTGCTGAGCCTATCATCTACTAGGACCCTAAGGTCCTTTTCCATCCTAGATTCCCCCAGAGGTTCTCCCCCAGTTTATAGATTGCATTCATATTTTTGCCACCGAAATGCATTATTTTACATTTTTCTACATTAAATCGCATTTGCCATGTAGTTGCCCACCAGTGGCGGCCGGTGCTCAAAATTTTTTGGGGGGTGCAAACAAACTGAAAAATTCTGAAAAAAATGCCATCAATTGCAGCCTCACTGTGCCCATCAAATGCAGCCACTGTGCCCATCAAACGCAGCCACTGTGCCCATCAAACGCAGCCACCATGCCCATCAAATGCCACCACTGTGCCCATCAAATGCCGCCACTGTACCCATCAAATGCCGCCACTGTGCCCACACTTTTTATGGCAATAACTTGCATATAAACCTTTACAATGAACACTTTTCATTTTTCATGTTCGTGTCCCATAGACTTTAACGGTGTTCTTGTGTCAGTACAAATTTTTTGCCTGTTCGCAAGTTCTGGTGAGAACCAAACCGAACCGGGCGGAGGGGGGGTGTTCGGCTCATTCCCTATTCATGGCAAAGATTCAACAAGATGTTGGAAAAAATCCTCAGAGATTTTGGTCCAAATTGACATGATAGCATCACTCAGTGGCTGCAGATTTGTTGGCTGCACATCCATGATGTGAATCTCCCGATCCAACACATCCTAAATGTTCCATTTTGGATTGAGATCTGGTGACCGTGGAGGTCATCAGAGTACAGTGAACTGATTGTCATGTTCAAGAAAACAGTTTGAGATGATTTGAGCTTTGTGACATTGTGCATTGTCCTGCTGGAAGTAGCCATCCGAAGATAGGTACGCTGTAATTATAAATGGATGGACATAGTTAGCAACAATACTCAGGTGGGCCGTGGAGTTTAAACAATGCTAAATTGGATAGTTTTCTGCATACCTAGTTGTAACTAGTGGTTATTTGAGTCACTGTTCCCTATCATCTAGAAGCAGTCTGTCCATTCTCTTCTGACCTCTGACATCAACAAGGCATTTTTGTCCATACAAATGCTGCTCACTGGATATTCTCTCTTTTTTGGACCATTCTCTGTAAACCCTAGAGATTTTTGTCTGTGAAAATCCCAGTTGATCAGCAGTTTTTGAAATACTCAGACCAGCCCATCTGGCAACAACCATGCCACGTTCAAAGTCACTTAAATTCCCGCTCTGTCCCTTCCTCATTCTGATGTTCAGTTTGAACTTTAGCAAGTTGTCTTCACCATGTTTGGATGCCTAAATGTATCGAGTTGCTGCCATGTAATTGGCTGATTAGCAATTTGTGTTACCAAGCAATTGAACAGGTGTACCTAATAAAGTGGCCAGTGATTGTATATGGCCACCACACCTGCATGATGCGAACAATATAAAAGTGATTTATTGTAGAAAAATCACCATAATGGCACAACATACTGTACACATATGACGAAATGTCCATTTATCATACATTTGTGGTCATTTTCCAACTTGTCGGGAAATCTTTATGCCAGAGAATTCAATTTTTTACTCTTCTAGTAGAAGAGTAAAGACAGAAAGAATGGTGTATGCATCACTGTCACTGCTAGGCAAGAATCACAGTATGCTCTAGTTTCTCAAAATCTTGTTTACTGATGAATATGTCATTTTTGGAGGATATTTGTCTTTCTATTGCTACATTTGGTAATGGCTTCCTCCAGATGTATTTTCATTTGCTTTACCACACAAGCCAAATTTATGGTGACCTATGCGTTGGTCATGTGTGCTGCATTTAAGCGCGTGTCAACATGCATCAATGTATAATTGCAACATGCCTTAAAACCTGAATTCTGGTGATAAAGTGTCCTTATTATCAACTTTTTTCCTAACATGTGTTTCCTTGTAAACAGTTTAAAATATGCGCCCCTACAATTTAAGGTCCATGCCACTAGGAAATTACAGCTGAGAAAATTGGAATCTGCCTACAAATTTCCCACCCACTTGGCTTTGATGTCCATGGTTATCAGCAGCATTGTGTAACCACTCGATGATAATTGAATGCTGAGAAGAAGTAAAGGATATCAGTGAAGTAAAACATCATTGCAAACAACTGGACTACAATACTAACATGTAATATAATGAGGTTTAATTGCACAAAGGTAACATAACTAATTTTTATGTCACTGTGCCAATCATTATTACGGTTTATTTTACTCACTTACTTCATTAGAAATGGCAAAACACACATTTTCCAACATACAATAGTTAGTTATAATGCTTCTAATGTGAGTCAAAAATTCCAGAGATCAAACCATAGACTGTGTGCAGACAGGAATTTTATTGAAATATCAAATAGTCAGGTTTAAACAGATCTAGTCCTTTGATATTCTGCCGGATACACTGTGACATTAAATAATAACTACTGTGTACTCCAGACACAGTAATGAATATGTCTGAATTCACCAAGTGAATAGTATTGTGCCTTCATTAACTCTTTTTTCAGTTTTAATACCATCTACTGAATAATAGTATTGGCTTCTTATAAAAAAAAATTTGAGTGAAGTTATAAAGAATTTTGATGGGTATGATCTCAATATATAATGTTAGGAATAACTGTTTTCCTTAAAATAAACCACATACCTTTCATGGAAACAATTGTTTATTTACGTCACAGGCAAAATGTAACCAAAAAGCTACAAAAGAAGTCCCACCTCTTTGCTATGCTGTAAATGCTGTCTGTTCTGTGTACAAGAATGAGCAGATGATGGTTGACAAGGGCAGATGCACGGTCTGGCCATCCCTGTATACATGCCATGGGACCTTATTTATTCTAGATGTTGTTTAGGTGACTTCTATGGCAGGTGAGAAGCTGTAGTCCAAACTTCACTTCATGATGTCCAAACTATGCTCCTGATTTCCAAATTGGGGCACCTCCTTCACTTCCTTGAGACATTCAGAAGGGTCTTCTCATTTCCTCTTGACACCAGCCTGGGAACCAGATTATCTACATTTAATACCTTAAAACAGAATAGCAATAACAATGAGATAACCTTACGGGTTACATTGCTTTTATCCCCTTTTTCTTAACTATCCCAAAGACTACCCTACTTTTATCTGTATACTGGTCTGTTAACATGCAAAGAATAAATGTTTCTGCTTGAATTGAATAGGGGGCTGCCTCCACACCAAGACACAGTGCAGAACAAGGCACTGAAAGTCATTTATGAGGAAGGATCAACTGTAGGGAGACCACAGGTAATGCTGGTGACTAATCTTTAGCTCTGGTATTCCTTTTTTGGGCACAGATTTCAAAGTTCATGTCTTCTTTAAAGTGGAAATTCACTCAAAAAGTGGTTCACTCCCTCCCCACAGCCAGTAAATGAGTTACAATTCTTTTTTTGGGGGGGGGGAGTACCAATTTTTTCAGTAACCGCTTTCTCTTCTAGGTGACACTGCTTCCCTCACGCCCTCCCACAGCCTCCTGAGACACATTACATGTAGGGATGAGCCGAACACCCCCCTGTTCGGTTCGCACCAGAACATGCGAACAGGAAAAAAATTTGTTCGAACACGCGAACACCGTTAAAGTCTATGGGACACGAACATGAATAATCAAAAGTGCTAATTTTAAAGGCTAATATGCAAGTTATTGTCAATAAAAGTGTTTGGGGACCTGGGTCCTGCCCCAGGGGACATGAATCAATGCAAAAAAAAGTTTTAAAAACGGCCGTTTTTTCAGGAGCAGTGATTTTAATAATGCTTAAAGTCAAACAATAAAAGTGTAATATCCCTTTAAATTTCATACCTGGGGGGTGTCTATAGTATGCCTGTAAAGGGGCGCATGTTTCCCGTGTTTAGAACAGTCTGACAGCAAAATGACATTTTGAAGGAAAAAACACATTTAAAACTACTCGCGGCTATTGCATTGCCGACAATACACATAGAAGTTCATTGATAAAAACGGCATGGGAATTCCCCACAGGGCAACCCCGAACCAAAATTTAAAAAAAAAAATGATGTGGGAGTCCCCCTAAATTCCATACAAGGCCCTTCAGGTCTGGTATGGATATTAAGGGGAACCCCAGCCAAAATTTAAAAAAAAAATTGACGTGGGGTTCCCCCTAAATTCCATACCAGACCCTTCAGGTCTGGTATGGATTTTAAGGGGAACCCCGCGCCAAAAAAAAAAAAAAAACCACGTGGGGTCCCCCTAAAAATCCATACCAGACCCTTATCCGAGCACGCAACCTGGCAGGCCGCAGGAAAAGAGGGGGGGACGAGAGTGCGGCCCCCCCCCCCTCCTGAACCGTACCAGGCCACATGCCCTCAACATTGGGAGGGTGCTTTGGGGTAGCCCCCCAAAACACCTTGTCCCCATGTTGATGAGGACAAGGGCCTCATCCTCACAACCGTGGCCGGTGGTTGTGGGGGTCTGCGGGCGGGGGGCTTATCGGAATCTGGAAGCCCCCTTTAACAAGGGAACCCCCAGATCCCGGCCCCCCCCCTGTGTGAAATGGTAAGGGGGTACTTACCCCTACCATTTCACTAAAAAACTGTCAAAAATGTTAAAAATGACAAGAGACAGTTTTTGACAATTCCTTTATTTAAATGCTTCTTCTTTCTTCCTTCATCTTCTTCTTCTTCTGGTTCTTCTGGCTCTTCTGGTTCTTCCTCCGGCGTTCTCGTCCAGCATCTTCTCCGCGGCGTCTTCTATCTTCTTCTCCTCGGGCCGCTCCGCACCCATGGCATGAGGGGAGGCTCCCGCTCTTCTCTTCATCTTCTTCTCTTCTTCATCTTCTTCTTCATCTTCTTCTTCATCTTCTTCTTCTTCTTCTCTTCTTCATGTCTTCTCCGGGCCGCTCCGCAGCCATGCTGTGGCATGGAGGGAAGCTCCCGCTGTGTGACGGCGTCTCTTCGTCTGACGGTTCTTAAATAACGGGGGGCGGGGCCATCCGGTGACCCCGCCCCCCTCTGACGCACGGTGACTTGACAGGACTTCCCTGTGACGTCACGGGGAATGCCACAGGGAAGTCCCGTCATGTCACCGTGCGTCAGAGGGGGGCGGGGTCACCGGGTGGCCCCGCCCCCCGTTATTTAAGAACCGTCAGATGAAGAGACGCCGTCACACAGCGGGAGCCTCCCTCCATGCCACAGCATGGCTGCGGAGCGGCCCGGAGAAGACATGAAGAAGAGAAGAAGAAGAAGAAGATGAAGAAGAAGATGAAGAAGAGAAGAAGATGAAGAGAAGAGCGGGAGCCTCCCCTCATGCCATGGGTGCGGAGCGGCCCGAGGAGAAGAAGATAGAAGACGCCGCGGAGAAGATGCTGGACGAGAATGCCGGAGGAAGAACCAGAAGAGCCAGAAGAACCAGAAGAAGAAGAAGATGAAGGAAGAAAGAAGAAGCATTTAAATAAAGGAATTGTCAAAAACTGTCTCTTGTCATTTTTAACATTTTTGACAGTTTTTTAGTGAAATGGTAGGGGTAAGTACCCCCTTACCATTTCACACAGGGGGGGGCCGGGATCTGGGGGTCCCCTTGTTAAAGGGGGCTTCCAGATTCCGATAAGCCCCCCGCCCGCAGACCCCCACAACCACCGGCCACGGTTGTGAGGATGAGGCCCTTGTCCTCATCAACATGGGGACAAGGTGTTTTGGGGGGCTACCCCAAAGCACCCTCCCAATGTTGAGGGCATGTGGCCTGGTACGGTTCAGGAGGGGGGGGGGCGCACTCTCGTCCCCCCCTCTTTTCCTGCGGCCTGCCAGGTTGCGTGCTCGGATAAGGGTCTGGTATGGATTTTTAGGGGGACCCCACGCCGTTTTTTTTTTTTTTTTTGGCGCGGGGTTCCCCTTAAAATCCATACCAGACCTGAAGGGTCTGGTATGGAATTTAGGGGGAACCCCACGTCAATTTTTTTTTTTAATTTTGGCTGGGGTTCCCCTTAATATCCATACCAGACCTGAAGGGCCTTGTATGGAATTTAGGGGGACCCCCACATCATTTTTTTTTTTTTTATTTTGGTTCGGGGTTCCCCTGTGGGGAATTCCCATGCCGTTTTTATCAATGAACTTCTATGTGTATTGTCGGCAATGCAATAGCCGCGGGTAGTTTTAAATGAGTTTTTTCCTTCCAAATGTCATTTTGCTGTCAGACTGTTCTAAACACAGGAAACATGCGCCCCTTTACAGGCATACTATAGACACCCCCCAGGTACGAAATTTAAAGGGATATTACACTTTTATTGTTTGACTTTAAGCATTAATAAAATCACTGCTCCTGAAAAAACGTCCGTTTTTAAAACTTTTTTTTGCATTGATCCATGTCCCCTGGGGCAGGACCCGGGTCCCCAAGCACTTTTTATGACAATAACTTGCATATAAGCCTTTAAAATGAGCACTTTTGATTTCTCCCATAGACTTTTAAAGGGTGTTCCGCGACATTCGAATTTGCCGCGAACACCACAAATTGTTCGCTGTTCGGCGAACTTGCGAACAGCCAATGTTCGAGTAGAACATGAGTTCGACTCGAACTCGAAGCTCATCCCTAATTACATGTCCCAGGACACAGCTGGCTATGGTTCCTCAGGAAGCCTCAGCTGGCTCCCACATCCAAATGGGTGTTGCCGGGAACCAACAGTGGTAGGAAGAGCCAGCCGCAGGAAGACAGCACTAGATTCCAGGCACTGGTAAGTACATGATTTTTAAGAGTCAGCTACAGAAAGGTGTGGCAGGAGAGGCCCCAGTAAGAGATGCAGCTGAAAAATATTTTTAAAGATTTTAATGTTGATGGTTCTCAAGGCCAAATGTTGAACCAGACCAGTCAATTTCTTAGCTTTTAAAATCATAGGGATTACTGGATCAGACAGGTCTCTATCCCTTCGGAAGCTTGCAGTCACATGAGCAAAATGTATTGAAGTGTATTGAAGTGATTATGTCACCTCGGTTTCGGTGACATAATCACTTCCATCATGCCAATCTACAGATGCCACTACAGCTGAGCCTCCCGGTGAATGGTATGAAGGGGCTGGACTTGTCTGTCAGCACAGTGGGACTGCTACACACCTATCTGAGAGCAGTTGGAGACCGAAGGAATAATACAAGCATAAGACCCTATGGATCGGTGAGAGCTTTCTATGGTTTAAGCTAAAAGTGTGGCCAATCAGCTGTTAACACCCTATGTACTGCCTGGTGGGGCTTGATGGGGTCTAACTCTATAGGCATTCATAAAGGTTGATGCTACAAACTGAACTGCTTCCGCACCTTGCTTGCTTGCCACTTGGTCTTAACCTCCTGACTCCTCACTGTTAAAACACATTTGTATCCCTTCGTCACAATTGCACTAATAAATACTGATATATACTATAGAATTCTCCTAACAAAGTAAATGTCCTCTGTTCCTCTCCCTCTACCATCACAAATAGAAGTGACATTCAGTGTACAGATATACAACATGGTCCTCATGCACTGGGCAAAGTTTAAATATTGTACATAACAAATAATGCTCAACCTGTGGCCAAATTGGACATATATAATTATATTGTCACTCTAGAAATCATCAGAAGGATCAGGGTGAGCAACAAAGCCCTATTCAGCATATAAAGGTCTTGCCCACAAAGGGCAGAGTTTCACACACACCATCTAGGCATCCTATAGAGTCCAGCTCAGCATACATTCTTTCTGGGGTTTAAAGAGTTCAGCCACTCATCAATCAACCAATGCCAAGTCAGCAGCAGTATTAAGGTGGCCAGTACACAGAACATGAAGAGCGCCTTACCTCACCACATAAACATTATCCTGAGCCCAAAACAGCACAACGTCAACCTGAGTATATGGATTTCGTCCTCTTGTACCTGGCCATTCTAAACTGAGAAGACCTGTGACATGTAACAAAGATTGATGGAAGAACAGTGGCAGGTTTCAGGGACAGTGGCTCCTTTCTGACATTTGTGAACCCTCATGCTGTTAGGCTTGAGATCATTCAGGGAGGAGAAGCTATATTGTGGTGGGACATGAACATCTGGGGGGGGGGGATTATTATGGAGCATATTTTTTTTATTATTATTATAGTGTTATTGCAGTGTTTCGAAGAAGGTTTTCTTATGGTTTATTACAGTATGTGGCCTAAACATATTTGCAACAATTCCTGTCTTCCTTGCAGCCCAGGAACCACAGAGGTATGGGGGGAGAAACTAAGAAAGAAGCTTGACTTTAAATAAACATGTTGACATCCATTGTAACCAATACTGGATTTGAATCCCTTACTCCAAGGCCAACTGCCTTGTGTCACTTCCTCATTCCCCAATGTACTGGCTAGCCTTAGCACCTACACCTGATGATTACAACACCTGGACAAGATGTCAGCCCACTCTGCTTACAGATCAAATCTAGGTGTACAGACACAGACTGGGTCAAATATAATTAACCTGGTACATTATTCCAAAAGAGCACAAACTAAACAGGGACAGCAATAACGAGGGCCTAGCTGTATTGAACTAGCAAGCAGATGGGCAGGCGATAACCTTTTATCACACTCAGGAATCATCACTGACAGTCCACCGCATGACTCGCAGATGGTCATATATCGCCCCTTGGAGCCCTGCCAATCTAAGCCATGACCCCTATTGACTATGCAAAATCCAGCCCTGACTGTAGCAATTCATGGGATTCAGCACTTGGCACAAAGACCATATTTAACATTCTTTACTGCTGTATTTACTCTGCGACAAGAAAACTGTAAGATAGCTGATGTCTAAAGTGGTATTTGCAAATTTGTTTTTGTCGCTGCATAATTTTTCACCTAAACTTGTTTGTAGTTTTAAAAGTTCACAATTGATAATTATTAACAAAAATAAACTGGGAAAAAATCATTGCATGCTAGTATCGCTTAACAATAACATACATCTCCATGAAAGGAGACACACAGAGAAGAATATTGGATAGAAGAATGCTTGCTCTGGGCCAGTGAGTTAAAAAGTACTAATAACAGGGAGTCACTATAACAGCCAGGAAACCAGCATTTGTAGAAAAAGAGGTCAGCAGACGCAATGTCTGTCTTTCTCTTATTACACGTTTCTTTAACATGTGTTTATTTAGCTATCACCCTTAAAGTGACATTGTTGCTCAAAAAAAGGTAAAAAGATAAGAAAGAAGGTACCTGTGACAGAATATGATTACCGACGTGACCTCTGAAAGGTTTTACCCCCTTCATTAACAAATAGGGTTGCCACCTTTTCTTCAAGTCAAACCCCAACACGTTAGTGGCGCACGCCACTGCGCTTGCTTAACTCAACCCTTTCAACTGTATGGGGCTGGGCTCGTGTGCAATGCACATGGCTACAGCAGAGTGGCGTGGGATTTTAGGGGCTAAAAACAGGTGGTGAGGAGGAAACATAATGCTTTTTCACCACTTGTCAAATACTTCTAAAAAATGATCCACTGTGGATCACGCTTCAGGGTGCAGTGCGACTCCATTTACACTTGTGGTTGGGAGACAGTAAAAATTAAAGGTCGAGCTCTGTTTTTACTGCTACCCAACTGTTCCCCTTAAGCTGCAAAGGCAGCAGAGAGGGATGTCCATATGTCACATCCAAAATGCTTTGCATCACAGTGCGGCAAAAATTGTCCGCACTGTTGGTTTCAGTGAGCAGTAATGCCTGCCGAACGTGGCCCATCCAAGTGAATGGGGGTTTCCCGCATCTGTGTGCAATGCATTCAGTTGCGGGGCACTGCTGTGGGGTTTAAACAGGTGGTGAGGAGGTGATATAACACCTCTTCACTACCTGTCAAATGACCCAGGAAGAGCGATCCAAAGTGGATTGCTCTTCAGAGGGTACCACACCTGTAAATGAACCCTAATGCTGTTCAGCCATTCCAGTTTATTCTGTGAAATAAGCAGAGAACTGGGGACAGGGACAGGGCTATTGCTGAGTAACCTCTTGTCTGCAGCAATTATAAAAAGCTTCTGCTCAGCTGGGGGCCATAGGAAGGAACACTATTTAACCCCCATGCACAAGTGCTTACCTCTTGTGGAGATCCAGACCAGACTGTGGCTCTGCGCTCAATCTGCTCAGCTGGTGGCCTGGGGAGGAACATGTTAATGTTATCAGGCACAAGTTCTTATTTTTATTCAGCAGTTCCGACAATGTAATCAGAGTCCTGACGTCCACTTCTATACCAATCCGCCATCAATGTAATTGCCGGGAACCACCGGGACTATTTGATGGTTTTCGGGCTCAGGGAGAGTAATCCTTGTGCTGCAGTTCTCGGCAATTACATTGCCCGACAGATTGGTATAGAAGTGGACGTCGGGACTCTGATTACATTGTCGGAACTGCTGAATAGAGATAAGAGCCCATGCCAGATAACATTAACTAGTCATGTTCCTCCCCCAGCCACCAGCTGAGCAGATGGAGCACAGAGCTACAGTGCAGCCTGGATCATATGTCCAGGTACCAGGCGGAAGGAGACCCAGACCCATGATTCAAAATGACTTAAAACCCGTACTATATGGGTGAATCCCAGACAGGTGGCAACCCTATTAACAAAGCATTTTTTGCTATTAAGCACTGTGCTACTTTAACTGGCAATGGCACAGTCATGCAACACTGTACACAAATTAAATGTATAGAATAGTTTTTACACAAATAGATCTTTCTTTTGGTGCTATTTGATCACCACTGGGTTTTTTATTTTTTGCGATATAAAGGAAAAAAGACCATAAATTTTGAAAAAAAAAATATATATATTTTTGACTGTATACCTCAACTATGAGAGACAAAATGTGGAAACAAATCCAGACAATCACATTGTCTGGTTTTTGAAAGAATTTATTTGCAAATTATGGTGAAAAATAAGTATTTGGTCACCTACAAACAAGAAAGATTTCTGGCTCTCACAGACCTGTATCTTCTTCTTTTAGAGCAGGGGTCTCAAACTGGTGGCCCTCCAGCTGTTGCAAAACTACAAGTCCCATCATGCCTCTGCCTGTGGGAGTCATGCTTGTAACTGTCAGCCTTGCAATGCCTCATGGGACTTGTAGTTTCGCAACGGCTGGAGGGCCGCCAGTTTGAGACCCATGTTTTAGAGGCTCCTCTGTCCTCCACTCATTACCTGTATTAATGGCACCTGTTTGAACTTGTTATCAGTATAAAAGACATCTGTCCACAACCTCAAACAGTCACACTCCAAACTCCACTATTTTTTTTTTTTTAAAAGCCCATGGCATGCATAACACACCCAAAAACTTCACCTGGTGCCAAAAAAATGTGCACTCACATAAAGAGTGAAACACAAAAAAGAGCAAACGGGTACACAAGAAGAGTGCCTTGCCCTGAAAACCCCGGGGCGTTAGGTTCCAGACGGGGACAAGGGTACTTTACAATTGGTCCATCTGGCCGAAACCAGACGGACCACGTTCTCTGGAGGGCCTGCCAAAACAGACACACCCATGTACTAGGTGAGGCTCTCCCGAAGGGAGACCCCATGAGAGAGGGCGAACTAAGCCAAAAGGCCATGTCCACCCCTTCCCAAGACTTTCAGAGCTGGCCTGAGGACCCGCATCCCTACTCATCACACAGTGCAACAAACCGTGTAAAAAAATAAAAATACAAAAAGTGACAAACATAGGATTAATAAATAAAATAAAGTGGGGAAGGGATAAGTGAAGAGGAGAGTGAAAAAGTTGGCCATTGTGTGAAACAATGACCGGGCCCTCCGGCCAGGAATAAAAAATTCCTCTGGTCCCTGCCAAAAGGCCCGGCCCAAGAGGCAGGTGCTAAAAAAAGTGTGTTCGATGGTGCGGTGACTGTGGTGCCTCAAATCAAAGTGACTCCCACTCACAGTGATTTTTTGCCACCCCTGGACTGCCACTCCAGGGGCACATACTCCATAGGCTTTCAGGACCAACCCTGACAACGACCTAGACCACAGTCGCCCCCACTCCAGGCAGAAAGGCATGAAGTTCAGGGAGCTTGGTGAGAGCCCTTTAGCATCAGGCTCCACCGTCACTCCCATCACTCCTTCCTAATTACATTTGGGAAATACTAACCACTCCCCCCCTCCCAAAGGAGGAGTAAGTGTTCTCTCCCGAATAACTGTCCGTAGCTAGAGCTACCACAATCTAGGCCAGAAGGCCAGGGACCTGACCCTCAGGCCAGACCCAGATGCAGCACCCATCCTCACCAGAAGCACCCTTCCAGATGGCTCAGACTCAACCATCGGCCAACCCCCAGTATCTGTTGGGCAGCGTGGCATAGTCCCTGCTGAAAATGCCTTTCCAGGCACTATAACCCCATTGGAATTGCTGGCCTTCCCCAACTCCAAACTCCACTATGGTGAAGACCAAAGAGCTGTCGAAGGACACCAGAAACAAAATTGTACACCTGCACCAGGCTGGGAAGACTGAATCTGCAATAGGCAAGCAGCTTGGTGTGAAGAAATCAACTGTGGGAGCAATAATTAGAAAATGGGAAGACATACAAGACCACTGATAATCTCCCTCGATCTGGGGCTCTATGCAAGATCTCACCCCGTGGGGTCAAAATGATCACAAGAACGGTGAGCAAAAATCCCAGAACCACACGGGGGGTCCTAGTGAATGACCTGCAGAGAGCTGGGACCAACGTAACAAAGGCTACCATCAGTAACACACTATGCCGCCAGGGACTCAGATCCTGCAGAGCCAGATGTGTCCCCCTGCTTAAGCCAGTACATGTCAGGGCCCGTCTGAGGTTTGCTAGAGAGCATTTGGATGATCCAGAAGAGGATTGGGAGAATGTCATATGGTCAGATGAAACCAAAGTAGAACTGTTTGGTAGAAACACAACTTGTCGTGTTTGGAGGAGAGAGAATGCTGATTTGCAAACCAAAGAACACCATACCTACTGTGAAGCATGGGGGTGGCAACATCATGCTTTGGGGCTGTTTCTCTGCAAAGGGAACAGGACGACTGATCCATGTACATGAAAGAATGAATGGAGCCATGTATGTTGAGGTTTTGAGTGCAAACCTTCTCCCATCAGCAAGCGCATTGAAGATGAAACGTGGCTTGGTCTTTCAGCATGGCAATGATCCCAAACACACCGCCCGGGCAACGAAGGAGTGGCTTCGTAAGAAGCATTTCAAGGTCCTGGAGTGGCCTAGTCTCCAGATCTCAACCCCATAGAAAACCTTTGGAGGGAGTTGAAAGTCTGTGTTGCCCAGCGACAGCCCCAAAACACCACTGCTCTAGAGGAGATCTGCATGGAGGAATGGGCCAACATACCAGCAACAGTGTGTGACAACCTTGTGAAGACATACAGAAAACGTTTGACCTCTGTCATTGCCAACAAAGGATATATAACAAAGTATTGAGATGAACTTTTGATATTAACAAAATACTTCTTTTCCACCATAATTTGCAAATAAATTCTTTCCAAATCAGACAATGTGATTGTCTGGATTTGTTTCCACATTTTGTCTCTCATAGTTGAGGTATACCTATGATGACAATTACAGGCCTCTCTCATCTTTTTAAGTGGGAGAACTTGCACAATTGGTGGCTGACTAAATACCTTTTTGCCCCATTGTATAGTATATTTGAAAATTGTTCAATCCTGATGTACTGACAACTGATGTACTGATCTCATTTCGTAAGGTCCTTAAAATGCCAGGACAGTACACACCTCTCCCAAATGAACCATTTTTGGAAAGTAGACAGTCCAAGGTATTTAGTAAGAGGCATGGAGAGTTTTTTGAAGTTGTAATTTTTTGTCACAATTTTCTGGAACATGAAGAAATTACATTTTTTTTCTTTTTTCACAATTTACATACTACCACCAGTGCAGTACAGTGTCATCATATGACTGGTGTGGTGGTGATCAGGGATACTGACTACTGACAGTATGTGAAAAAAAACTACTTTTCTTTATTTAATGTTTTTAAACTTTTTTTTTCCACAATTTTTAACAAAGTAGTTCAGTGCCACCATAGTAACAAAGCAGCTGGGTACCTGGAACTGTACCGATGGACACATTGGTTACAGTTGCTTTGCTCTGCAGGTCCGAGGGGGCACGCAAGTGCACATATGCAAAGCAACATACAGTATCTCACAAAAGTGAGTACACCCCTCACATTTTTGTAAATATTTTATTATATCTTTTCATGTGACAACACTGAAGAAATTACACTTTTGCTACAATGTAAAGTAGTGAGTGTACAGCTTATATAACAGCGTAAATTTGCTGTTCCTTCAAAATAACTCAACACACAACCATTAATGTCTAAACCGCTGGCAACAAAAGTGAGTACACCCCTAAGTGAAAATGTCCAAATTGGGCCAAAAGTGTCAATATTTTGTGTGGCCACCATTATTTTCCAGCACTGCCTTAACCCTCTTGGGCATGGAGTTCACCAGAGCTTCACAGGTTGCCACTGGAGTCCTCTTCCACTCCTCCATGACGACATCACGGAGCTGGTGGATGTTAGAGACCTTACGCTCCTCCACCTTCTGTTTGAGAATTCCCCACAGATGCTCAATAGGGTTTAGGAGACATGCTTGGCCAGTCCATCACCTTTACCCTCAGCTTCTTTAGCAAGGCAGTGGTCGTCTTGGAGGTGTGTTTTGGGGTCATTATCAATACTGCCCTGCGGACCAGTCTCCAAAGGGAGGGATCATGCTCTGCTTCAGTATATCACAGTACATGTTGGCA
The DNA here is from genome assembly GCA_037952925.1 of Lithobates clamitans. Taxonomy (NCBI): domain Eukaryota; kingdom Metazoa; phylum Chordata; class Amphibia; order Anura; family Ranidae; genus Lithobates; species Lithobates clamitans. The sequence goes on from JBBGZY010000239.1 coordinate 2,500,288, forward strand.
TTCATGATTCCCTCAATGAACTGTAGCTCCCCAGTTCCGGCAGCACTCACGCAGCCCCAGGCCATGACACTCCCACCACCATGCTTGACTGTAGCCAAGACACACTTGTCTTTGTACTCCTCACCTGGTTGCCACCACTCACACTTGACACCATCTGAACCAAATAAGTTTATCTTGGTCTCATCAGACCACAGGACATGGTTCCATTGATCTATGCCCTTAGTCTGCTTGTCTTTAGCAAACTGTTTGTGGGCTTTCTTGTGCATCATCTTTAGAAGAGGCTTCCTTCTGGGACGACAGCCATGCAGACCAATTTGATTCAGCGTGCGGCGCATGGTCTGAGCACGGACAGGCTGACCCCCCACCCCTTCAACCTTTGCAGCAATGCTGGTAGCACTCACCAAAGACAACCTCTGGATATGACGCTGAGTACGTGCACTCAACTTCTTTGGTCGACCATGGCAAGGCCTATTCTGAGTAGACCCTGTCCTGTTAAACTGCTGTATGGTCTTGGCCACCATGCTGCAGCTCCATTTCAGAGTCTTGGCAATCTTCTTATAGCCTAGGCCATCTTTATGTAGAGCAACAATTCTTTTTTTCAGATCCTCATAGAGTTCTTTGCCATGGTGAACTTCCAGTGACCAGTATAAGAGAGTGAGAGCAATAACGCCAAATTTAACACACCTGCTCCCCATTCACACCTGAGACCTTATAACACTAATGAGTCACATGACACCAAGGAGGGAAAATGGCTAATTGTGCCCAATTTGGACATTTTCACTTAGGGGTGTACTCACTTTTGTTGCCAGTGGTTTAGACATTGATGGCTGTGTGTTGAGTTATTTTGAGGGGACAGCAAATTTACATTGTTATACAAACTGTACACTTACTACTTTACATTGTAGCAAAGCCTCATTTCTTCAGTGTTACATGAAAAGATAGAATAAAATATTTACAAAAATGTAAGGGGTGTACTCACTTTTGTGAGATGCTGTATATATACACATTGCTGAGCCTGCAATTAGAGCCCGCCCATAGTAAAAGTACTGTGGGCTGCCCTAAAGCGGTTAATACTTATCTCTCCAGTGCCTCTGATTTACCTTTTCTTGAAGTGTTCTGTGGACTGAAGGATCTTTAGTATCTGACACACTTCCAGGTGTGTCAGATGCTTGGTTTCCCACTGCATGCTGTGATTATGCCTGCCGGTCCATACATAATCACAACTCACAGACCTGGCATGTGACACAACCAAAAGGGTGTTGGATGCTGAATGATCTTCAGCTCCTGTAGTTCTTAAAGACAGCAAGGTTCCAAGGCTTTTCAGAAAGGTCAGTATTAAAGTATATCAAAACCCAAGAACAAAATTGTGCTTACTATTCCTTAGATGTGGTGGCTGCATTAGATTTATCTTTCTAGACTTTTTTCCATTGCTTTTACCGAGTAATCATGTCAGTAACACGTTTCCTGTCCTAAAGTGACAACGCTCACTCACCATACTGTATCTACAGTATGTAGGAACAGAATTGTCACCCTAGGCCATGCTCCTGATTTGGACTATAGAACACTTCCCCATATCCTCATCTCCATGACCTGTTTTTTTCCTTTAGAGAAGAGAACTGGGAAGACTAAAAACATTGTATGAGATCTCAGATCAGTGTACAGGAAGTTATAAGGACACAGGAATATATTACTCTTTTCTCCTTGAGTTTATATATATACAGTAATTTAGGTAGAGTAATCATTCATACAAGCAGGAAATAATGTTTCTGAGGCATTATCTAAACACATAATGTACCAAGTATCTCAAGTGAATTTATTTGTATTAATTTGCTGTCCCCTCAAAATAACCCAACACACAGCCATTAATGTCTAAACCGCTGGCAACAAAAGTGACAAAACCTAGGAGTTACGTAATCTGTGACTGACTGAAGACATAAGACTATGGACCCAGATGAAGATTGTGAACAGGGAGCAGCAGTGGTGGTGGAGTGATAAGGGGGGACTCAGACCTCTCATCACTGGAGGAGAGCACTTTGCTCTTTAGGGCAAGAGCTGTGGGGAACTGCAGTGGCATAGTTCCACTGTTAATTGAGTCCTACGCTTACAATGAACTTACTTGTTCACAATGCAAACAGCTGGTCTGCAAAGGTAAGTATAATTTTATACACTGCTTCTTGAATAACCCTCTATCCCAAACAAATTTAATGGTTTTGATGGAGGTCCTTTAACCACCGCCATATAAAAATAAATGATCACATTATCCACATTGTATTTCTCTCACACAGTGTTTTAAGGATGTATAACAATTATTCAGAAGCCTCCGCACAGAGTTGTAAAACATTTTCCCATAGAATAATTTTATAAAGAACCCTGGATTCATTTATTAACCTCAATACACTAAATCTTAAAAAAATTAAACCCAAGCCTTAGGTTTTTATATTCTTCTTGGCCACCCAGTGAGAGCCTTTCTTTTCATTTATATGTTTTCCTCTTTCAAACCACCCTCGTGCTATTTGGGATATAAAGTAATAGAAGGGGATGCAGATGTAAAATGAGGCCATGCTCTCTAATGAGTTTTACATTTTCTACTAAAGAATAACAAAAAAGCTGAACTAAGAGGAGGGGGTTATGTCCAATTATCTTACATTTGGAACAATTTAAAGAAAAGAATATCTACAAAATACAACTGTAAACTTTTATTAAACTTGCATCAATTAATATGGAATTAAAAACATCTGTATAACTTTCTCTATCAATCACAAAATATACAATACTTGGGACTTTCATACATTGCATAAGCACAGAAATTTGTCATAAAAAAAGTTACATGATTATAACCACTTAAGCCCCAGAAGGATTTACTCACTTCCTGACCAGGCCATTCTTTGCGTTACGGCACTGCGTCACTTTCACTGACAATTGCGCGGACGTGCGACGCTGTTCCCAAACAAAATTGATGTCCTTTTTTTCCCCACAAATAGAGCTTTCTTTTGGTGGAATTTAATCACCTCTGCGTTTTTAATTTTTTAGCACTATAAACAAAAAAAGAGTGACAATTTAAAAAAAAAAAACTAAATGTTTTACTTTCTGCTATAAAAAACTTCCAAAAAAAATAAAAAAAACTAATTTATTCATCAGTTTAGGCCAATATGTATTCTGCTTTGGTAAAATCGAAAATAAGAGTACATTGATTGGTTTGCGCAAAGGTTATCGCGTCTACAAAATAGGGGATAGATTTATTTTTTTTTTGTCAATGTCACTGGTTTTTGGGAACCAGTGACATTATTACAGTAATCAGTGCTAAAAATATGCACGGTTATTATACTAATGACACTGGCAGGGGTTAACATCAGAGGCGAGCAAGGGGTTAAATGTGTTCCTTGCAGGTGTTTTCGAACTGTATGCGGGACCGTGGTGTGACTGGGGAAACACGCAAATCCATCTTTATGCTTAGAAGATAGACAGGATCTGTCAGAATGGAGACCAGCCTTGTTTACGCTGATTGGTTCCCCCGCTGGCCAATGGGAGCACGCGCCCACAGTAGCGAGTTCCCGAGCCGACGTAAAGCTACAGCGATTCGGGGGATCGCGCCACCTTGCAGCAGTATAATGACGGCAGCTGGTGGGCAAGCAGTTAATTTGTGATGTGACTAGTCATATCAGCACTGGTGATAATCTGGCATTATAGTCAATTCAATTAAAATTAAACAATTTGAAATAAGCTGTTTTCAAGCAAGATGCACATTTTATGCTCTCGATTAGGATTTGACCTCGTCCTCAATAGTTTTCACTGTACTCACTGCAAAATAAAAGTAGAAATAGCCCATTAGTCCCTTCCCTCAAAAGGAGCTTTAAAACCACATGCCAAATTGGATGTAAGTCAGAGACTTTTGAGAATGCTAGCTCCCTGGTTGTCATGCTGCTGCTTTGGCTTCAATGTTGTCCAAGTTCCTAGCCTAGAACACATATAAGGATAAGGAATTCTGACACTTTTCTGATACTCAATTACAGCATGTTTGTTCCAGGTCTGGTACACCAAAGTACGCCTAAACATAGTCAGGCAAATTGCAATTTTGTGTGGAGGCCAGTATTGGCAGCCCCGTAATTTTCCAATGAAAAAGTCATTTTAACTGAATGGCATTCGTTTTGCTAAAACACTGCATCATAAAAAGTTTCTGTATTTTTTTTTTAATGTATTTTATTACAATATTTTTTAAAGATTATAATGCAATAAAGTAGCTTTTGAAGCATGAGGTTATACAATACAAAGTTGGCTGGAAAACAGCCATAGAAAAAAATAAGGATTAAAGAATATAGAACATTGGACAATAGACGCAGAGAATAGCTATGCAGTAACAGATAGCAGTGCTCTATCAGTGTGAGGGTGGGATGATCGGGTGTTGATATTGCACCCAGAAGGCATCCCCTGGGGAGTTCTTAACTGCAAATGTCGAAAAAGACCCAGGGATCCTGCATAGTAGTAAAAACCTGCATATAGTAAAAGCATTGTTGGATGTGAAGGCTTCCCTGAGTTAAGGTTCTTGAATGCAAGCTTTTAAGTGAGACTTGTGAAAAGTCCAATATGGAAAGAGAGGTGTCCTGTCCAGGAATTAAACTAAAGGGATGTATTTATTGGATTTACTTTGTTCCAAAGGGTTAAGTATAGATGTGGATATTTGATATGTATTTGATATGTAGATCCACATGACTGTAATGCATATTTTTGAAGTAACAAGGTTGTTTCATGGGTGCTGTTATGAGCTGTAACATATCTATTGTGTGAGGATATTATCATGCAAGTAGGTTAAATATGCTTAGCATACTAAATTGTGGGAATTAGTGAATATGTGTAGTTTTATTTGTGCATGAATGATGATCTGTGCCTCAGAATGTGGATGATATGAAGTTACTCATTTTGCTGTATTTTATTTAGATTTTTAAGGCTTGATGTTTAACTGGTCCCATGGTTACCCAACAGGGGGCTGCAGCTGGGGCATTAGAATACTTGGATCATATGTAGGATTAAAGAGATATGTGTAAGATGATGTATAAGTCTCAAAGTTTTGCTGCTCTGGACAAAGTTGTTGATTGAAAATGCGTTGGACAGACCCTGTGTTGTTATCACATAGGGACCACACACACAAGAGAAGAGAGAGTGATGTGGGTTATTAGCTATTAGCTTGAACTGTACTATCCTATGTGCTCCTGCGCATAGCATAAGCATCAATGATTGCAAGTGTATTTCTTTTATGTTTTCCTCTCTTTTACGGAAAACTGATAGAGGTGTATATGTTTTGAAAGACTACAGTTGCTGCTTGGAAGTTTAAGCATTAGTGGATGTTTATCCCCAGCATGCTTTATTTGGCCATCTTATTTGTTTAAGTGGTCAATGTTGGAAAGTGAGTGCATTATTATTGGGGCAGTGATTGGTAAGAATTGTGTGGAGTATCATGTGGAAACCATTGAGTGGATTTTCATAGACTTTGGTGCACATGTCAGTGTGGTGGACTTTGTTGCACACATTTAGGTGAACTACATGCTCTCTACGTGTCTTGGCCTACTGAACAATTCATTTTAATAGTTTGTTGGTTTGCACAATTGCACTTTATTGATTGCTGCACTTCAAGAGGTACATCACTTTATGCCATTGTATATATCAGATTATATGATTTGTATTTTTGCACAACATTTGCACTTTTATTTATGCACTTTATATAGGTGTTTTGTATATGGTGTTCAATATATAATTTCATCCAGCATATACAGTTATATATACATTTTTGTTTTATTAATATTATAGCATTCTTTTTTTTCTTTGTGTCAAGTCTAATGCCTCGTACACATGATCGGACTTTCTGACAACAAAACCGTGGAATTTTGTTTGAAGGTTGTTGGCTCCAACTTGTCTTGCATACACACGGTCACACAAATGTTTGCCAACAATTACGAACGTAGTGACGTACAAGACGTACAGCGAGCCGATAAAAGGGAAGTTCAATAGTCATGCCCCACCCTTTGGGCTCCTTCTGCTAATGTTGTGTTCGGTGAGCATTGATTCCGAGCATGCGTGGACTTTTGTGTGATGGACTTTGAGAATCTGCTAGCCAACATTTCCTGAAGGTGACCAAAATGGACTGCATAATGTGTCTTGAAACAGCCACTTGTTGTTTGCAATGGAAGCCCAGGTGACAGGATGACAACACAAGAGCACAACTGGGAGACAGGGACAGTGTATTGTCACACTATAATCATAAGTGCCTGAACATGGAACTTTGCGACAGGATTGCCAGCTTTTATTTTATGTAAATTTGCAAATTAAAATATTGAAAATGTCTTTTTAACATTACTATAGCATGTTAAGATTATATTATAATTATATTATATTATATTTTAGTGTTGGGTTGACATATGACCTATCTGTATGTTCCTGGATTGTTGGAAGATACTAAAGCAGCCAAGAAAAAAAGAACATAACTCAAAGTTTCTAAAAAAAAAAAGAAAAAACATACAAGGCTGAGGTTCAGATGCCCACACTAATGCCCCGTACACACGGTCGGATTTTCCGACGGAAAATGTGCGATCGGAGCGTGTTGTCGGAAATTCTGACCGTGTGTGGGCTCCATCGGACATTTTCCATCGGATTTTCCGACACACAAAGTTTGAGAGCAGGCTATAAAATTTTCCGACAACAAAATCCGATCGTGTCAATTCCGACCATGTGTGGACAATTCCGACACACAAAGTGCCACGCATGCTCAGAAGAAATTCCGAGATGGAACAGCTCGGTCTGGTAAAATTAGCGTTCGGAATGGATATAGCACTTTCGTCAGGCTGCAATGTTTAAAATTGTTTAATGCAGCACACTCTCTTCTTTATAATGTGAGAAAAATGAAGTTGTTTTGCTGCTCATATTCACACAGAGTTCTTACAAACTTCTTTCTTTATTATTTATCATGATTTCATCAATATATTTTGATTTGTCACATCTGTCAAAAAATATATATGTTTGTTTTTTTGGGTTTGTATTTTTTTCAAGCCTGATCGTGTTTTATTTTTTATTTTTTTTACTCGAGAATATTTTTGGGTGTGTTTTGTGTGTCAAGTTACCATAACACCATTATTATCTTGTCTTATTTAATCTCAAGGAGATTGTTTGGTGTTGGTGTCCCTTGTTAATTTTACATTGTATTTTTGAAATGTACCTGCCTCCTCACAAACAAACTGTTCTTTTTGAAGGAAAACACACATAGGCGAGTATAATTGAAACCAAAATTCCTTTATTAAGGGATCAGAACCAAACACAGAGGGAGGCAGCGATGGATAAACATCATAAATTGCTGAAGCCTTTGACCCCCAGGGCACACATCAATTATTTTACTGCAAAATTGGTGGCCTGAGGAGTCCATATCTAAGGGAGTGCAGTCTGGTCCAGAAGTCCCAGAGAACAGCTCGGTCTGGTAAAATTAGCGTTTGGTTAGATAAGTACTCCTCATGCCACCAATTAGGATCTTCAAATAGGTGATGTCTGCCGTGGGGATCACCGGCTTCACAAATTGCAGCAAATTATCCAGCGCTGCCTTCCTCTTTGTTTGGTTCTTATATTCGGGGTGGTTTACCTGCCACAGACAGGGCAGCTCCCTGAACATATCTATGAAGATTGGCATAAAGTCCTGATCATTGACAAGATCCATTTTCTCTGCAAGACACAACACAAGACAAACCCTAATGTCAGGCTAAAGTCTCCTAATCTTGTCACAATACAGGCCTCAATCTAGAAGCAGTATAGGCCCAATTTTAAATCGTACCTTCGTTATCACGATTGGCGCCTCAGATTCTCCTTCCTCCACTCACAGATTGTACATACTACGCACGTGTGTTACGATTTATATACACTGCGCATGCATCAAGCTACGCCCACCCATGACGTTCTTTCTAGTCTATTTCCCACCCCTTCTTGTTCAGCGCAGTGGGGGAAGAGCACATGGCGGAAACAGAGCAGGTGTCTGATAATTACACCAACGAGGAGGAGGAGGAAAGCCCGGAGCCAGAAACGTCCCGATCCCGGAAGAGACGATTTAAGGCATCAAATATGTCCTTTGGGGAGATGTTGGAGATGGTCGACATCCTGAAGTGGGCCGATTATGAGGGGAAGTATGGACCTTACCCCAACCTCAATGTCAGAAAGGCCAAGATCATGGTGAAAGTAGTCAAAAGTCTGCAGAAGTATTTCGGGGTACGACGATCCAAGGATCAGCTCAGGAAGCGGTGGTCAGACCTCAAAATAAGGGAGCACGATCAGTATAGAAGGATCAGGAGAGTGCTGCAAAAAAGTAAGTAGTTGTCCTGTGTTCCTATTCTTTATGTTTATTACGTTCGTGTTGCTCCATGTGCTTTTCTTAACTGTTGTCCAGTTTAAAATGGCAACTTTTTTGTTCATGGGCACATTGTTCTTTCGTATGAAACATTGTTCGTTCGGCATAGAAAACCCCATTGTTTTGGCAATATGCATTTGAATACCTTTTTTCTGGCCTACTTCTCTTCAAATAATTTTGGTGTGTAATTGGGTTGTTAACTAGAATGAAATGCAAACTAGATTCTGTGTAAGGAAAGGACACTCAGCAGTAGTTTACACATCTGGACGCTGGAGCACTAGTGTGGGAAACAAGAACACCCTTTTTATTAGGGGCCCCACACAGGTGCTCCAGTGTATACTATAGGGGTGTCTCCATCTGTGAAGCTTGTACAAAACATGTAAGTATTCAAGCTTGACAAAGGAAAAAAATATTTCTTCATCTTGGAACTCTGCCAAAACAGACAATTGTACCCCACTTCCAAGCAATGTTTCATATTCCTATTTCTGCCATGAAATATCTGTGTGCTAAGTATACTTTATTTTTTTTTTACATAGGGGAGAAAAGACTCAGAGGACACCCCCCACCTCATGAAGAAGTGGAAATCCCCCAAGCCAAGCAGAGCAGGAGGAGGAAGACGTGGTGGAAATTGTCACCACAACAGGTGAGTGTCTGCGACCACAGCCTCAGGTAAGAGATGGATGGCGGCATATTTATAATACATGTTTTTTTTTGTTCATTTATTTTTGTAGGTGATTGTGATGTTGTGGATCCAGGTCATTTCACCAGTGAGAGTGCCCAGATCCTGATCAGGGAGATCATGGGGTGTAATAGGGACTTGGAAAACATCCAGAAAAACATCAATGAGGTTAAAAACAAAATGAAGAACATCATTGATGTTTTAGGGAGAGTTTAAAAGACCTCCAAATCCCTGACTTTTTGGTGGTATTTGTAATGGAAGAATTTGTTAAATTTTTTGACATTTTATAGAAAAGCCAAATTTTGAAGATGCACACAGTGTGTCAACATGTGCTATCTGCCATCACGGGAGATCAATGTAGGCATTTTGGGGGTGCAACCCCTTCCTCAATAATAAAGTAGCTGTGAGGAAGGGGTTGCACCCCAAAAACACGTCCATTGATCCCCCGTGATGGCAGTTAGCACATGTTGACATTCTGCAATTTGTGTGCATCTTCAAAATTTGGCCTTTCCAGGGGTGACTTCACCCCATCTGAACGCAATATCAAACACAGTTTCTAAATACTCATGTCTGATATCGCCTTCAATTTCTACAAAGTTAAACTTTGTAAGTTCCAGATTTGTGTATTTCTTGTTGGTTTGAAACATGCCTGTTTTACCTTAAATGGACATTTCTACTTTAATTAATGTGACCCAAAAAATTGTTATACAACAAACACGTTGGTTTGTTTTAAAAACCTTTTATAAATGCACATGTGATTGTACTGGTATTAAATGCTCCTTAAATTTTGTGTTGGTAAAATTGTGGTTTTCAGTGACAATGGTGATATTTCCTAAGGGCAAATCCACTTCGCACTACAAGTGCAGTTTCAGTGCAGTCTCAAGTGCACTTGTAGTGCAAAGTTAATTTTCCTTTAGTAAATAAAACCCAACAGTGCTTTTTTATGTTACACAATCACGCCATTTTCAGGACTCCCCACATTTCTGTCAGGGTCAGCTAAAAGAAACACAAGCAGTAAATGTCACCAAAGATTTTAGTAGTTAAAATGCTTTTTTAATTTGAAAAATGTATCATACATTGTCTGGCATATTGATGGCCCCCCTACCCGCAAAGTATTCACGGTAGCTAAGACGGACCTCGCGGGCACTCAGGGGGGGCAAGCCAGGATGGCCAGCCTCAAGCGCCGTCAGGGTTGTTTCAGTTCCAGGAATTCCGGCCTCAGGCCCAACTGAGGCAGCATAGTTGGCAGAATTTTGCCTTAAAAAGTTGTGTAGAACACAGCACGCCAGGATGATATGATTCAGTTTATACTCCGCCATGTGTATGGGTGTAAGATATAGGCGGAACCGGCTGGCCATGATTCCAAATGTGTTCTCCATCACTCTTCTGGCTCTGGCCAGCCAGTAATTAAAAACCCTCTGGTCCAGGGTGAGGGTCCTCATAAGAAATGGCCGCATAAGATGGTCCCCCAGTGCAAAAGCTTTATCCACAACGAAGACGAATGGGAGTCCTTCCACATTGTCTTCTGGAGGTGGCAAGTCCAAGCTGCCATTCTGGAGACGCCTGTAGAACTCCGTCTGGGCGATGACTCCACCATCGGACATTCGGCCATTCTTCCCCATGTCCACATACAGGAACTCATAAGTAGCCGACACCACTGCCAACATCACAATACTATTGAACCCCTTGTAGTTGTAATAGTATGACCCCGAGTTGGGTGGATGATGTGGATGTGTTTCCCTTCAATTGCCCCTCCGCAGTTAGGAAAGTCCCACCGCTGGGCAAAGTGGGAGGCCACAGTCTGCCATTCCTGTGGCGTGGAAGGAAACGGTGGAGTCAAACAAGAAAAGAAAATTAATCCTTTTGTACATAAACATGGAAAGCAGATTAGACACAAACATTCTTGGCCAACATCAGTATAAAATTTATTTTAGGGAGTATTTAAAGACAAAGGTATAAGATCCACCTATCAGATCCCCCCCTCTCATGGGCCATTTGTTAAACTTTATGGGGTGGGGATATGTTTGGGACAGGTAACCCTCTCCACTTCATTGAGAGATGAATACCTAAATAATGTGTATTACTTTGGCCAGCCCCTCCCTAATTTACACTATTGGCAGCCCACTGGACAGGTAAGAAGTGTCATAATACAAAGATAAAAATACACACTGTACAAATGGAAGCACATTTTTACATTCTGCTATTACCTATCAAGATAATAATAGGATACAAAAACTTTAAACAGTATCATTTGTAAGTATTCAGGCAGGCCCTTGCACTACATGCTTTGGGGAATTCATCCATAAATATGACCACTAAAGAGATGGGTATAGTGTGTATGGGTTTGCCAAAATCAGCAGATAGAGGATTGGTATCAGCTGAGTTAGCAGTTGGGGGGAGGGAGGGTTTTTGGGACACAAAAAAAAGCCTCTGGCACTCTTCCAGAATTTCAAACACACATCACAAATTTCTACATTTTAGGGTGTGTTTAGGGTAAAGCACTACTATGGAGCTGACAAAATACATTGTTAATTGAGTAGATAAGGTGAATATAGGCCCAGGAGAGCATGCTGGGGAGGTAAGTGAAGGCAAATATGTATGAAGGACAAAAAAAACCCATAAAATTCCAGCATGCATGAGGACATTCACAGCATATTACAATCATGGTAATTAGGCAATGAGGAAAGAAATACAATATATTAACAAACATTATATACAATAAAATGGGGAGAGATGCCTGTCGAAAACTTAAGGTCCTGCAGGCTTCTCCCCGTCGCCAAGTACCGCAGGGTGGCGACGAGCCTCTGCTCCGGAGTGATGGCTTGCCTCATGCAGGTATCCTGCCTGCTGATATAAGGGGTCACCAAAGCCAACAAACAGTGAAATACGGGGTCCGTCATCCCAGGGGTGGATCCAGGGGGGGCAACGGGCAATTGCCCCCTCCGAGAAATTTGTGACAGACCAGTCAGCGGATGGATGAGTGAGCGGGAGGGAGGCCGAGTGTGCCAGTTAACGAGCAGGCGGGCCAGGTGAGAGAGAGCCTGAGCAGGCAGGTCGGCGCCGGCGGACGAGTGAGGAGGGGGTCGCAAGCCGTGTGTGCATGTTAACGAGCGGGCAGGTCGGCGCCGGCGGACGAGTGAGGGGGGGTCGCCAGCTGAGTGTGCGGGCGTGCAGGGCAGACATTGAGTGAGGGGGCGGGCCGGTCCACAGGTGAGCGGAGAGACTGGCCAGTCAGTGAGCTGGCGTGCGGGGAGCAGAGAGATGACATCATCTCTCATCGTCCGCCCTGCATCACTGCAGTTCCGCCCTCACTGTACAGCCATGGGCAGCAGAGAGATTACATCATCTCTCTGCTGCCTGCCTTCACTCTGACAATCTGCACCTTAGCAGGCCAACAACAATGAGCAACATGTGGCAGGTGACGTGGCAAGTGTAATCCGCAATGTGTGGCAGGTGACGCTGGCAAGTAACAATCAGTAACATGTGGCAGGTGACGTGGCAAGTGTAATCCGCAATGTGTGGCAGGTGACGTGGCAAGTGACAATCAGCAGCATGTGGCAGGGGACCTGGCAAGTGACAATCAGCAGCATGTGGCAGGTGACGTGGCAAGTGACAAGCTGCATCTGAAGGCAGGTCGACGTGGAAAGTGACACACTCGGGGCTCCCACAGATTCTGCATTATGGTGAGTTGAACCATTTCATTTTATATTACAATGTAATAATATAAATAATGCTCTTCAATCATCCTGACACTATAACCATGGTGCAGTGATGATGAAAGCGCTAACACTAGCCATTGCCTTGATAAATTGCCTGCAAAAAAACATAATTTCTGGCAGTGCCCCTCCCGAGACTAGACTCTGGATCCGCCCCTGCATCATCCTGAGAAAGTTCCTGAAATCATCAGGATTATTCTCACGGATCTCACGGAGCAAAGGCATGTGACAGAACTGGTCACGCTGGAGCAACCAATTCTTGGTCCATGAACTCCTCCCCACCCTGTTCATGGACTGGACTTGTGTCAAGGTAAGGACCCCAACACCAAGCCCCCGCACAGCACGAAATCTACGAGGAGTATGTATACGCAAGATGGCTAGAAAACGGTCGGCTGCTCAGAACGAAGTAACAGAACGCACTGAAGAACAGCAAGGCCTGTGAAGAGTGACCTGAAAAACAGTAACGAACGAACAAGAACACAATGACAGAGTCACGCGTAACTCGCTGCATGCACTGATGACCAGATACAAACCCACAAACACAAACTGAACAGCAGAAAACGATCTGAAAACCACAAGTCTGAAAAAGTGTGAATCGTCTCTCACCAAACTTTTACTAACACAAGATTAGCAAAAGGAGCCCAAAGGGTGCCGCGCTTGGTTCTGAACTGCCCTTTTATAGTCTCGTCATACGTGGTGTACGTGACCGCGTTCTTGGCGATTGGAAATTCCGACAACTTTGTGCGACCGTGTGTATGCAAAACAAGTTTGAGCCAACATCCGTCTGAAAAAATCCATGGATTTTTTTGTCGGAATGTCCGATCAATGTCCGACCGTGTGTACGAGGCATAAGAATTATTTGCAAATGATTTAGATAATTTTGTTATTACTTATAAAAATCAACCTAATAGCTGCCAGAATTGGGAAAAGATCCTCCCAAGAGCCACAAACTGAAAAATACTTGTCCATCTTTGCATGACTCAAATCAGCAATGCACCAGCCACCATTTCCCCATTATACTGATAATAGTGTATGTGCAATATGAAGGAAATTTAATCCTGCTCCTCATAAGAGTAAGGGATCAGAAACCTTTGTGCAAGTTGAAAATGTTCCTGTGCATTGATCACCTGCTCTGTCCCATATTTTGACATAAAAATATCTAAAAGAACCATTTGGCTTCAGTTCTGAATTGTTGGAGAGGTTTAAAAAAGCGAAGAAGATTGGGGTTGATTTACTAAAACTGGAGACTGCAAAATATGGGGCAACTGTGCATGGCAGCCAGTCAGCTTCTAACTTCAGCTTGTACAATTAAACTTTGACAGAAAAAATAAATGGAAGCTGATTGGTTTCTATGCACCAAATTTTACACTCTCAGGTTTTAGAAAATCAACCCCACTGTTACTGTCTGAAATGACTTAACTAATGGGTTAATTGACCTAAGAAGGATAGTTTGCTCTAAACATTTTCTTTCCCCACAACACTGTAAAGTTCTGTTACATATTTCAGTGATTCCCCGTCTAATGACAATAAACTCATCATCACGTTCCCAGAAATCCCACTGATGCATACAGTGTGTTGCAGAACACTGGCAAGATGTTTCAAGATGGGAAATGCTAACTCTCTCATAATGACATTGTTCTGAAATCAGTTTAAAAAGCATTGTGTTCTGTAATGAGATTACAAAATAATGACTCAACATATGCAGGATGATTAGTAGTAAGTATGCATGTAACTGGTTTGGCTGATTGGGAAATCTGATGCATAAATAATTGCGAAGAGACAACCTTAAACATGTGTTAATGTTTATCAGATAATAGTGTCTGATTATTGCTATATCCTATGGATGGATGTGTTCAAGTCATATTTAATTATGAACAATATTCCACTTTTCTGTGCAATTGTTCTTTTAATTTGCTTTGTCTTGAAACACCCTATAAAATAATGTATGTTTGTTAGTTAACAGGAGGTAGGAATTGTATTTTTCTGCACAGATGAAAGCTACTGCTGCATGCTGGGATTACAGGAAAACTGTCAAGCCCCTGAGAAGTAGTATTTGTTCTGGGCTGTAATAGCGCACCAATATCTAATATAACGTGTATATATATATACACTCACTGGCCACCTTATTAGGTGCACCTATTCAATTACTTGGAAATCAGCCAATCACATGCATTTAAGCATCTAGACAGGGTGAAGAAGACTTGCCAAAGTTCAAGCCAAGCATCAGAATGGGAAAGAAAGGTGATTTAAGTGACTTTGAAGTTGAACATGGCATGGTTGTTTATGCCAGACAGGCCGGCTCGAGTGTTTCAAAAACTGCTGATCTACTAGGATTTTCACACACAACCATCCCTAGGGTTTACAGAGCATGGTCTGAAAAAGAGAAAATATCCAGTGAGCAAAAGTTGTGTGGACAAAAAATGCCTTGTTGATGTCAGAGGTCAGAGGAAAATGGGCAGACTGGTTTGAGATGATAGAAAGGCAACTCAACTCAGTAACTCAAATAACTACTAGTTACAACCAAGGTATGCAGAATACCATCTCTGAACGCACAACACATCGAACCTTGAAGTAGATGGGCTACAGCAGCAGAAGACCACACCGGATGCCTCTCCTGTCAGCTAAGAACAGGAAACTGGGGCTACATTTACACAGGCTCATCAAAACTAGACAATAGAGGATTGGAAAAACGCTGCCTGGTCTGATCAGTCTCAATTTTAGCTGTGACATTCAGATGGTATGGTCAGAACTTGGCGTAAACAACATGAAAGCATGGATCCATTCTGTCTTGTATCAATTTTTCACACTGGTGGTGGTGGTGTAATGGTGTGGGGGATATTTTCTTGGCACACTTTGGGCATTACCAATTGAGTATCATTTAAACGCCACAGCCTCCCTGAATATTGTTGCTGACCATGTCCATCCCTTTATGACTACAGTGTACCTATCTTCTGATGGCTACTTCCAGCAGGATAATGCACCATGTCATAAAGCTCAAATAATTTCAAATTGGTTTCTTGAACATTACAATGAATTCACTGTTCTCCAATTGCCTCTACAGTCACCAGATCTCAGTCCAATAGAGCACCTTTGGGATGCGGTGGGAGATTTGCATCATGGATGTGCAGCTGACAAATCTGAAGTAACTGTATGATGCTATCATGTCATTATCAACCAAAACCTCAGAAGTAGCGCTGGTAGATTTTCAAACTACTGCCGATAAGTAAATTTTGTGGGTTATCTGTTCATACATAGTCAGATTTGCCTCTGTTCCAGCTGGGCTGAGTTGCATGAAATTTCGCACTGTGCTTGTGGGTGTTATTGTTACTATGGGCCAGTGTTGGAAAGGCAACACGTTGAAGTGTATGAGTGCTCCTCTGTCCCGGGGATAACTCGGTGGAGGTGGTCCTCCAAGTTGCATCCTGGGAGAGGGTATTTATGGGACAGACGCCATGTTTTGAGGTTGTTTACCGTCCACCTGCTGGCCCTCCTGGCCGACAGCTATGCGCTAAGAGTACTACCTCGTGGTCCTCTGATCGGGAGGCACATGTGGGTGGGCCCGGAAGCATGTCTGGGGCCTACCACAGCGGCAGAGGAATGGTCCTGGGCTGTCTGTCCTGTGTGAAGAAGCTGG
Organism: Lithobates clamitans; assembly: GCA_037952925.1. Taxonomy (NCBI): domain Eukaryota; kingdom Metazoa; phylum Chordata; class Amphibia; order Anura; family Ranidae; genus Lithobates; species Lithobates clamitans. The sequence continues at coordinate 2,516,688 of JBBGZY010000239.1, forward strand.
ACAACTGAGAAGATCCCAGGGGAGGACCCGTCATGGAAGGATCATGCAGAGTGCTGGTCTGGAAAGGGGCCTGGTGACTCAGTTGGAGGACGTATCCTAACGTAATCCTACCACATAGTACTGCCGGGTTTGCCTAAAAGTTCTAGTGCTGTGTTTGCTATTCACTGTAAACCATTACATCCTGTGGCAGAGGATCGTACGGGTTTTGTTCCAATCAAGTCTGTGGCAGAGACTTTTGTTCGTGCTGCGTACTGGCTGCTAGGTTGGTGAGAGAAACCTATCCAGGCGAGCAAAGATTTAATTCTACAGAGAGAGTGTAATAAACTACAAGCTCTCAATTCCTAAAGTTACACTAAGAACACTACGAAAAGGTATTTGAGCTACCCTACAACTTTCCTTCTACCTCTTTCCTGCTAGTTCCTGCAGCTCAAGTTTATTGAAGCATTGGAAAAGATACTCAAGTGTCCGATGCCTGCATTGTATGGTAGTAAACTCAACGGGACCCTAGACCCGGTTCTGGTGAAATAAAGGTAACGAATGTGACTGTAACAGCCCGCTTTAAACCAGCAGCTCCACCGAGAGTTATTGCTACATGTGGGGGCGTCGTCCGGGATTTGTTAGCCGTCAACCTCCCGCAACCCTGGGAAGTATTTCACCGGGAGTTTACGGTAGAAGTTTTTTGGACTTTGTCGTTTTTCAGGAGAAGAAGGGGTTAAAGTTGTAGGACTTTGTTTCTAACTGCGTAGGCTGGGCGAGAAGTAAAAGCCCGGGAGCTACGTGATCAGAGGAACAAGTGGGAGGAGTCTAGCCTACTTGTTGCCGCGTGGGACGCGTGTGTGTGTGTTTGGCGCCAGAGAAGAAGAGAGGCCTCGTGACCGTGCTGAGAGGATCAGAGTGCGGCCATGTGTTTTTCGGTGATACAGCCAACTATGGGACCTAGAATGTTCCCTACAAGTACCGCTGCGGGTGCTATGCTGACCGGAACCTTGCTGACAGATACTGGTATTCGTCTGAAACCGCAGGGGAGGTTTGTTCTCTACACAGTCGGAGATATTGAAGGGCTGGGAATGCTTTGCCACAAGTGTGAAGGACTGGTCATACATCTCCGTCCATTTGGTTGTTGTTTGCAGTGCGGAGAATATTTGTTCATATTGGAGCAACTTACTATGTCGCCCCGTGCTTATCGGGTGGACTGGGCTACAGGTATTGCCACAGGAGAAGCTGCTACTGTTGTTGTTGGAGAATGACAGGATGTGATGTCGCCTGTTGCCACTGAGAGTGTTCCTGAGAGAGATACCGCTGCTACTACCTCATCAGTGGACATTACTTTGATTTCTGCGTCCACTACACCTATCCCTGTTGTACCTACCCAGAGGAAGGTGGGATACGTAAAGGCTTCCCACGGCTGTGGTCGAGGCCTACCCCAGAGACTACCCAAACTGGAGCCGGAGAAATATATGGATCAGGAGAAGTCCACGTCAGGAATGGGTGAGAGATCAAAGGGGAATGTATCTGGGACTTTGTGTAAATATTTGTCGGCAGAAGAGTTGAGAGATTCGGAGATAGATTCCATGTCGGATCTCTCCGGTGATGATGATTTTTTTGAGACAATGTCACAGGAACTGTTATGGGCTCAGTGTGAAGATGTTGCTTCTGCCTTGACTTTCTCGGAGTGGACAGCTCTGGATCCTGGGAAAACATCACCTTGTGTGGAGCCACACAGTACTATCAAGGAGACATTGCCTAAAGTTACTACTTTGCTTCCGACACCTGTTGGGTCTATAGTGAGCAAATCATCGAACTCTTGTGTGTCTCCTGGTTTGGGGAAAAATACATTGTTGCCCAAACTTGCACGTTTGCAGAGAGTGCTTAACAAGCGTGTCGCTACAGAATATGGCTTAGAGTTTCCCTGTGTTACTCAGGACATTATGCAAGAAATTGAAGCTAACCGGGAACTGTGGTACAGTGAAGCTGTTTGGGACTATTTGTCTGTGCCTAAGCCTTTCTGGAAAACTGGATGTTCTGTTGCTATTGATGAACGATTCAGTGGATGTTTCCTACACTGGAACTATGGTCGGCACATCTATGCTGACAAAGTGGTCATTTGCAGACCAGGAAAAGATGATATTGTGTGCTTTATCACCACAGTGGATAAACTGGGAAAGAAACTCACATTGCCAGATCCTCGGTTTTATTGGTGATTATGAACAGAGGACTTTGGGGTGTGTATAGTTAGACAGTGTCAGTGTTTAGCGATCTTCGTGGTCAAAATATAGTGTTCATCTCAGCGTTTCTAAATCCAAAGACTATTTGCTAGCTGGATTTTTCCTCATTGAAAGGATGTGATTTACCTAAAAAAATTAAATAGGGATGGACTTCTAAAGTTTCTTTAGTTTATTTCTTTAAAAGGAGAAAAAATACAGGAAGAGAGTGTCATTCTTCTGCTGGAATGAGACTTTGCTCCTAAACTGTTATTGAAGATATTGTTCATATTTAGTGTGTCTAGCTTTGTTTTTTTTCAGGAGCAACTGGATCCTCCATCACGCTGTTAGCATTTTCAGCTGGATAGATAGTGGGGTTGTGACAGTCATAATGTGATTTTATTTGGGGATGTGAACATACTGTTATATAAATGTTAAAACTGTATATCTCTATACTGTCTTTCCTTCTTCTTTTCCCTTATCCAAGTTCCAAGTTCAAATACCTACTCTCAGGCTTGGGAGTTATTTTTGACAGACGTTGAGGACAATGTCTATTGTAGTGGGGGGAGTATGTAGCGCTGGTAGATTTTTAATCTACTGCCGATAGGTAAATTTAGTGGGCTATCTGTTCATACATAGTCAGATTTGCCTCTGTTCCAGCTCGGCTGAGTTGCATGTAATTTCGCACTGTGCCTGTGGGTGTCGTTGTTACTATGGGCCAGTATTGGAAAGGCAACACGTTGAAGTGTATGAGTGCTCCTCTGTCCTGGGGATAACTCGGTGGAGGTGGTCCTCTGAGTTGCATCCTGGGAGAGGGTATTTAGGGGACAGATGCCATGTTTTGAGGTCGTTTTCCATCCACCTGCTGGCCCTCCTGGCCGACAGCTATGCGCTAAGAGTACTACCTCGTGGTCCTCCGATCGGGAGGCCCACGTCGCTGCGGCATGTGGGTGGGCCCAGAAGCATGTCTGGGGCCTACCACAGCGGCAGAGGAATGGTCCTGGGCTGTCTATCCTGTGTGAAGAAGCTGGACAACTGAGAAGATCCCAGGGGAGGACCCGTCATGGAAGGATCATGCAGAGTGCTGGTCTGGAGAGGGGCCTGGTGACTCAGTTGGAGGAGGTATCCTAAAGTAATCCTACCTCATAGTACTGTCGGGTTGGCTTAAAGGTTCTAGTGCTGTGTTTGCTATTCACCGTAAACCATTACATCCTGTGGCAGAGGATCGTACGGGTTTTGTTCCAATCAAGTCTGTGGCAGAGACTTTTGTTCGTGCTGCGTACTGGCTGCTAGCTTGGTGAGAGAAACCTATCCAGACGATCTAAGATTTAATTCTACAGAGAGAGTGTCTCTCTGTCTCTCAGCTACAAGCTTTCAATTCCTAAAGTTACATTAAGAACACTAAGAAAAGGTATTTGAGCTTCCCTACAACTTTCCTTCTACCTCTTTCCTGCTACTTCCTGCAACTCAAGTTTATTAAAGCATTGGAAAAGATACTCAAGTGTCCGGTGCCTGCATTGTATGGTGGGAAACTCAACGGGACCCTAGACCCGGTTCTGGTGAAATAAAGGTAACGAAGGTGACGGTAACAGCCCGCTTTAAACCAGCAGCTCCACCGAGAGTTATTGCTACATATATATCTCTAATAAAGGAGGCTTCTAGCGGACAGAGACCCTATGGAACCACAAGGATAATCACCTGCAGTGCCACATAATCAGAATGCAACAATTAATCACCAAGTGCAACAATTAGTCATATATCTTTATAAAGTACAAAAATCAACATAAATATAAACGTTCAATCCTTAAGTGCAGTATAATATCACAATAAAAATAAAGTATAAATGTATAAAAGTGTATAAAGTGCCAATAAAGTACATAAAAGTCCTGTATAGTCCAAAACATATATCTATTATAATTCCTCCACCCATGACTCAGATTGTTGCCAGACTCTTCCCAGTGTAAAGAGGCACCAACCAAAAATGTAAACACCCAAATTTCACTCACCCAGGACATCATATATTATTGTACTGGCAGTCTCTGAATTACTAACTCAGGAGTACTGAATAAACACCTCATAGTACAGCTATCACAACAGTACAAACATGGAAGATGTGTGTGCTTGGAGTAGTTTCAGTGTGCCACAGAGTTACAAAGTTACATAGTAGGTAAGGTTGAATAAAGACAACAGTCCATCCAGTTCAACCTGTATTGGTGTGTGTGTGTTTGTGTAGATAATAATTTCCCATATCCCTGCATATTGTGTTTGCTAAGATGCACATCCAAGAGTCTTTTAAAACTTTCAATATTTCCTGACACCACAGATTGTGGAAGAGAGTTCCACATCCTTGCCACCCTGACAGTGAAAAACCCTACGCAGCTTAAGGTTCAACCACTTCTCTTCCAGTCTCATCATGTGGCCCCGTGTCTTCTTCCCTGGGACTGAAAAGTTTAATATTTATGCTGGGATCACTATTGTAAATATCGCTATATCGCTATTATATTGTAAATGTAGTGCTTGTAGTCATTCCTCATAACTGAGGTCCTCCAGTTCCCATATTCATTTTGTTGCCCTTCTCTGGAGTCTGGACTCTCTTCAGCTCCATCACATTATTTCTGAGGATCGGTGACCAGAACTGGACGGAATACTCCAGATACAACCGAAACAGAGTTTTATAAAGTGGCAGGATTATCGTTTTAGCTCTGGAGTAAATCCTCTTTTTAATGCATGCTAATATTCTGCTGGCTTTGCTTGCTGCAGCTTGGCATTGCATGCTTTTGCTCAGTCTTTCTTCTGCTAGGACCCCAAGATTCTTCTCCATTCTGGAATCCTCCAGGGTTCTCCCCCTAGTGAGTAACTTTCGCTTATATTTTTAACCCCAAGTGCATTACCTTACATTTTTCAATGTTAAACCTAATTTGCCATCCACTTGCTCACTCCATTCATTTATTCAGATTCTCTTGTAAGGGTTATATATCCTGCTGTGATGCTATTGCCCTACTTATTTTTGTGTCAGCAAACACTGAGCTTGAGCTATTTATCCCATCCTCTATATCATTTATAAATAATTTAAACAGAATTGGTGACAGGACAGAACCTTAAGGACCCCACTAACCACTATAGACCATTCTGATTACACGGTATTTATCACCACCCTTTGGACACGCACCTGTAGCCAGTTTTCTATCCAAGAACAAACCCTATGTTCCATACCCACAGACCTCAGTTTAAAGACTAATACCCCGTACACACGGTCGGACATTGATCGGACATTCCGACAACAAAATCCATGGATTTTTTCCGACGGATGTTGGCTCAAACTTGTCTTGCATACACACGGTCACACAAAGTTGTTGGAAAATCTGATCGTTCTGAACGCGGTGACATAAAACACGTACGTCGGGACTATAAACGGGGCAGTAGCCAATAGCTTTCATCTCTTAATTTATTCTGAGCATGCGTGGCACTTTGTGCGTCGGATTTGTGTACACACGATGGGAATTTCCAACAACTGATTTTGTTGGAAAACTTTATAGCAAGCTCTCAAACTTTGTGTGTCGGAAATTCCGGTGGAAAATGTGTGATGTAGCCCACACACGGTCGGAAATTTCCGACAACAAGGTCCTATCACACATTTTCCGTTGGAAAATCTGACCATGTGTACAGGGCATTAGAGTTTGTGGGGGACTGTATCAAATGCTTTTGCAAACTCTAGATACACCACATCCACTGGCTTACATTTGTCCTGATGGCAGCTCACTTCTGTAGAATGTTAACAAGTTGGTTTGGCAAGAACGACCTTTCGTAAACCCATGCTGATTACTACTAGGGATGGGTTTTATGTTCGGGTAGAACATGAGTTTGACTCGAACATTGGCTGTTCGTCAGTTCGCCGAACAGCGAACAATTTGGGGTGTTCACAACAAATTTGAAAGCCGCGGAACACCCTTTAAAGGTCTATGGGAGAAATCAAAAGTGCTCATTTTAAAGGCTTATATGCATGGTATTGTCATAAAAAGTGTTTGGGAACCTGGGTCCTGCCCCAGGGGACATGTATCAATGCAAAAAGAAGTTTTAAAAACTGACGTTTTTTTCGGGAGCAGTGATTTTAAAAATGCTTAAAGTGAAAACAATAAAAGTGTAATATTCCTTTAAATTTTGTACCTGGGGGGTGTCTATAGTATGCCTGTAAAGGGGCGCATGTTTCCCGTGTTTAGAACAGTCTGACAGCAAAATGACATTTCAAAAGAAAAAAAGTAATTTAAAACTACTCGTGGCTATTAATGAATTGTCGGTCCAACAATACACATAAAAGTTCATTGATAAAAACGGCATGGGATTTCCCCACAGGGGAACCCCGAACCAAAATAAAAAAAATGCGTGGGGGTCCCCCTAAATTCCATACCAGGCCCTTCAGGTCTGGTATGGATATTAAGGGGAACCCCATGCCAAAATTTTTAAAAAATGGCGTGGGGGTCCCCCTAAATTCCATACCAGGCCCTTCAGGTCTGGTATGGATATTAAGGGGAACCCCGCAACAAATTTTTTTTAAAAATGGCGTGGGGTCCCCCTCAAAATCCATACCAGACCTGAAGGGTCTGTTATGGATTTTAAGGGGAACCCCGCGCCAAAATTAAAAAAAAAAATGATGTGGGGTCCCCCAAAAATCCATACCAGACCCTTATCCAACCTGGCAGGCCGCAGCAAAAGAGGGGGGATGAGAAAGCACCCCCCCTCCTGAACCATACTAGACCACATGCCTTCAACATTGGGAGGGTGCTTTGAGGTAGCCCCCCCAAAGCACCTTGTCCCCATGTTGATAGGTAGAAGGGCCTCATCCCCACAACCCTTGGCCGGTGGTTGTGGGGGTCTGTAGGCGGGAGGCTTATCGGAATCTGGAAGCCCCCTTTAACAAGGGGACCCCCCAGATCCTGCCCCCCTGTGTGAATTGGTAATGGGGTACAAATGTACCCCTACCATTTCACAAAAAAAAGCATCAAAAAGGTTAAAAAACACAAGAGACGGTTTTTGACAAGTCCTTTATTAATTTCTTCTTCTTTCATCTTCTTTCTTCTGGTCTTCCTTCGGTGTTCTTCTTCCTCCTCTTCTTCTTCCTCCGTTCTTCTCGTCTCGCATCTTCCTCCAGGCATCTTCTCCGCTCCGTCCGCACGATCTGCCTCAGTGGGAGTCTTCCCGTGTGACGCTTTGGTTCTTCTGACATTTCTTATATAATGGATCATAATCATTTCTTTATAACGGATCATAACGGAGGGCGGGGCCCCCCAGTAACCCCGCCCTCCTCTGAGGCACAGGGACTTCCCTGTGACTTTCCCCGTGTTGTCAGAGGGGGGTGGGGTCACCTGTTTATGTAAATGGGTAAAACGGCTACCTCAAAGCACCCTCCCAATGTTGAGGGCATGTGGCCTGGTACGGTTCAGGAGGGGAGGGGCCGCTTTCTCGGTCCCCCACTTTTCCTGCGGCCTGCCAGGTTGCATGCTCAGATAAGGGTCTGGTATGGATTTTTGGGGGGAACCCACGCCATTTTTAAAAAAAATTGGGCGCGGGGTTCCCCTTAAAATCCATACCAGACCTTAAGGGTCTGGTATGGATTTTGAGGGGGACCCCCACGACATTTTTTTTAAAATTTGGCATGGGGTTCCCCTTCATATCCATAACAGAGTGTGATAAATAAATAAATGCAGCGCTAAGTGTCATTAACCATGCGTTTTTCTGTGGTTAAACAAACGTATAATCAAACATGCGTTTTCAGTGATTATACAAACATATAATCAAACATATCACCTTTCATAGGTAATAAGGATGTTCATCCGAGAAAATGTGATGGTGATTCAAAAATATAAGTGAAAAATAAACAACAAATTATAAGTGCAGTATCTACACACATGAATCATCTAATTAGAATAATATATATCACCCTACATCACAGCAGTGTATAGTGGTATATAAAGGAATAAAGTCCATACATAAAAAACTCTAGCGATAACGCTGTGCAAACTGTGGCACTGATGAGATCCCGTAGTGATTGTTACATCTGGTGGGCAATCTTCCTGCATACAGATTTCATATAGAAATAGTAAGGTGGATGCGCTTACCAGAAGGGATGGACACTCTCACCGTACGGCGGGGTGTCATAAGGGCTTGTGGATCCAGATGATCCTATGGGTGTTCACTGGAAACTCGGTGAGGCGTGCCAATGGACAGTACCGGAAATTGCATACACAGCGACTTCAGAGACAAGGTAGAATGTAGGTCATCGGATGGATTGATGGATTCACCTCTCCCAATACGCTGGTGGCCGAAAGGATGTATGCTCCTGTAGATGGACAATCGTCCGAAACATGTCGGGTTGCTGACTGCTGTTATTCTGTTACCACGCTAATTTCCAATCCTATTTTTATTCACCTTGTGATCACTTGTTCAACTTTTTTATCTGATGCTTGTGAAACGTCTGCTGTACCGCTGGTGATTTAAAAATAAACCTGCTTTTATCGGTTCATGCACCATGTGGAGATTCCCTTTCTTTTCCCTATGTGGATGACATTGTGACGTGGTGAGAACTACATTCTGTCGGCCACCAGCGTATTGGGAGAGGTGAACCCATCCATCCATCCATCCGATGACCTACAGTCTACCTTGTCTCTGAAGTCGCTGTGTATGCAAATTCCGGTACTGTCCATTGGAACGCCTCACCAAGTTTCCAGTGAACACCCATAGGATCATCTGGATCCACAAGCCCTTATGACACCCCGCCGTACGGTGAGAGTGTCCATCCCTTCTGGTAAGCGCATCCACCTTACTATTTCTATATGAAATCTGTATGCAGGAAGATTGCCCACCAGATGTAACAATCACTACGGGATCTCATCATTGCCACATTTTGTACAGCGTTATCGCTAGAGTTTTTTATGTATGGACTTTATTCCTTTATATACCACTATACACTGCTGTGATGTAGGGTGATATATATTATTCTAATTAGATGATTCATGTGTGTAGATACTGCACTTATAATTTGTTGTTTATTTTTCACTTATATTTTTTGAATCACCATCACATTTTCTCGGATGAACATCCTTATTACCTATGAAAGGTGATATGTTTGATTATATGTTTGTATAATCACTGAAAACGCATGTTTGATTATACATTTGTTTAACCACAGAAAAACGCATGGTTAATGACACTTAGCGCTGCATTTATTTATTTATCACACTCTGTTATGGATATGAAGGGGAACCCCATGCCAAATTTTAAAAAAAAATGGCGTGGGGGTCCCCCTCAAAATCCATACCAGACCCTTCAGGTCTGGTATGGATTTTAAGGGGAACCCCGCGCCCAATTTTTTTTTAAAATGGCGTGGGTTCCCCCCAAAAATCCATACCAGACCCTTATCTGAGCATTATATGTTTGTATAATCACTGAAAACGCATGTTTGATTATACGTTTGTTTAACCACAGAAAAACGCATGGTTAATGACACTTAGCGCTGCATTTATTTATTTATCACATTTTGTATACGGTTATCATACTGGTGATGCTGGCTGCTGATTTACACTTTTAAGAGAAAAAAATTTTAGTAGCGCAACAATACTTTTCTCTCTTTCTTATATCCATAACAGACCTGAAGGGCCTGGTATGCAATTTAGGGGGACCCCCACACATTTTGTTTTTATTTTGGTTCAGGGTTCCCCTGTGGGGAAATCCCATGCCGTTTTTATCAATTAACTTTTATGTGTATTGTCAGACCAACAATTCATTAATATCCGCAAGTAGTTTTAAATTACTTTTTTTCCTTTGAAATGTTATTTTGCTGTCAGACTGTTCTAAACACGGGAAACATGCACCCCTTTACAGGCATATTATAGACACCCCCCAGGTACGAAATTTAAAGGAATATTACACTTTTATTGTTTCACTTTGGGCATTATTAAAATCACTGCTCCCAAAAAAACGGCCATTTTTAAAACTTCTTTTTGCATTGATACATGTCCCCTGGGGCAGGACCCAGGTCCATAAACACTTTTTATGACAATAACTTGCATATAAGGCTTTAAAATTAGCACTATTGATTATTCATGTTCATGTCCCATAGACTTTAATGGTGTTCGCGTGTTCAAACTAATTTTTTGCCTGTTCTCAAGTTCTGCTGCGAACCGAACTGTGGGGTGTTCGGCTCATCCCTAATTACTAATAATAATACTGTTTTCATCAGCAAACTCTTGGAAATGGTCCCTTATCATCCCCTCAAATAGTTTACAAACTACCGATGTTAGACTGACTGGCCTGTAGTTTCCAGGAATATATCTCTGCCCTTTTTTTGAATATTGGTTCCCACATGAGCTTTTCGCCAATCAACTGGTACCATTCCTTTCAGTATGCTGTCCATAAAGATTAGAATAGCAGTCTGGCTATAACCTGACTGAGTTCTTTGAGGACTCTTGGGTGTAAGCCATCCGGTCCTGGAGATTTATTTATGGTAAGCTTTTCTAATTCTTTCCACAGTCGTGGTTGTTATACCCATCCTTTTCCTGTGTGAACACTGAGGAGATGAAAATATTTAGTACAGTTGCCTTCTCCTTGTTGTCTGTAACCATCCTCCTTCATACAATTACAGGGCGGAAGCGGCATCAAAACGTCACTTCCACCTATAGCTCTTAAAGGGAAATTAGTTTTTAATTATTTTTTCAAACAATTTTTTTTTTATTTATTTTTTTTATTGCATGTTAGTATAAATATGAGATCTGAGATCTTTTTGACCCCAGATCTTATATTTAAGAGGTCCTGTCATGCTTTGTTCTCTTATATTCCTATAAATAGGAATAAAAGTGACACTTTTTTTTTTTTTAAAGAACAGTGTTAGAATAAAAAGTAAAATAAATAATAATAAAAAATAATTTTTAATGCACCTCATCCCACCGAGCTCGCGTGCATAAGCGAAGTAGCGCCTGCATATGAAAACGGTGTTCACACCACATATGTGAGGTATCACCGTGATCGTTAGAGCGAGAGCAATAATTCTAGCACTAGACCTCCTCTAACTCAAAACATGCAACCTGTAGAATTTTTTAAACATCACCCATGGAGATTTTTAAGGGTAAAGGTTTGTCGCCATTCCACCAGTGGGCGAAATTTTGAAGCGTGACATGTTGGGTATAAATTTACTAAGCGTAACATTATCTTTCACAAATTAAAAAAAATGGCTTTTACAACTTTACTGTTGTCTTATTTTTTAATTCAAAAAAGTGTATTTTTTCCAAAAAAGAGTAAGTTGTAAGACCGCTGCGCAAATACGGTGTGACAGAAAGTATTGCAACGACCGCCATTTTATTCTCTAGGGTGTTAGAAAAAATATATATAATGTTTGGGGGTTCTAAGTAATTTTCTAGCAAAAAAAAACAAACTGTTTTTAACTTGTAAACACCAAATCTCAAAACGTGGCTCGGGGCTGAAGTGGTTAAAACATTTCATGGGATTTTTTTTACTCTCTTCCACTATGTGTCCCTCATGGTCTTTTTTAGCTTCCCTGATTGTGTTTTTACACTTATTCTCTTTTAAGGGGTATGTACCCTTAACAATAAACTTCTTCTTATTTGCAGCTGTTGGTGTGTTAAATGGTGTGTTAAATATACAATTGAAAGTGTTTTGTTTGATCTATTTAATAAGTGTTAAATAAATACCTTTTCATCCTCCCAGAAATCCTGTCTCTTTGCTTGTGCTAAATTCTTAAAAATTCTTAAAAAGTTACATTGTTTTCAGTTCTGAGGATTACACAACCACTGTAGTCCTATTCTGTTTTTGCTGTCCTGTAGTGCAAATGTACAATGAGTAAGGTTTACCATCCTGGGTCAAGTTATTGGCACAATCACTAGGTTAAAAGGGAAATTCATGTTAAAAAAACAACCCAGCCACCACATCTAAGTCAGGATAAGCTGCAATGTATTTCATTTTTGATTACCTGTTTAGATGCAGTTTAATGCTGTGAAATGTTTCAATAATTGACAATTTTACCAGTTTGTGTCCCACCCCTGAAATAATAGAAAATAAGCAAATGTTTAAAAAAACTGTGAAAAATAAGTTATTTCTTGTGAAAGTGGTACACATTGTGTATGTGAAATTGGCAAAAGCATAAGTTTAAGACTCAGCTTTTCACTATACTTTGAAACATCCATGAATGTGTAGTGGTAATTAACTATCTATCCCCAAGCAGTACATGACAGGCTAAACCCTTTGTAAAATATCTGATTAGGTTTAATACAGTGTATAGCTCACTATCGATCTAATATGGTGTAGCAGCATGTTAAGAGATGCTTTCTCTTCCACCTTTAGATCTAAGAACATTATCAAAGCCAAGAAGAAAAAGATCACCTTTGAAATTAGAGACCTGTGTACTGGACTGAAATCCACATTCTAAGTCAACTTTATGTCACAACGAGGAGCAAAAATGCATCAATAATTTGTGTTTTTTGACACAGAAAGCAGCAGCAGATACTGATATTGTTTATATCCTTCCTTTTCCAACAGGTTTACTGCAATAAATTGTAGTCACAGGTACTGTGCCCACAAACACAATGTTAAACTGGTTTGGGGTGGCAGATGTAGGGATGTGGTATTTTTGCTAATATCTTTTTTGTTTTTGTTTATTTGTAGCAAGTGGTGGGCTGCAGTCAGTCTATCTGTACCTCAACAGGAGTAAGCTCTAAGCATAGAATGTATGTTCCCTGGCTCTTGTTGTTTGAGCATGCTCCAGTGGAGAGAGGCATTATTTTGTGTTATGGATTTTTGATTTTTTTCCTATGGATTTTTGATGGCCTAACCAATTAGCATGCTTGAAGAACCTAGTGATACATGCTTGGAGAATATTAAATGCTTAGGACACTCCCTTTTCAGTCTTTTCGCTCATTGACTTCTGCCCTGCAAGGATGTCACTGCAGTAGAATTATTTTTCTCCCTCCCAAGGCCTTGTGGTCTAGGGTTTGGAAGAAAGCAGGAACCCATCCCGAGAGATATTTCCAAAGACACTGTTTTTTGAAGCCAAGTTGAGTGACAAGCACACACAGAAACCATTCCATTTTGTCCTGTCTTAAAATACAAAGATTGAGTTATCACAAGGACCTCAAAAGCCAAGGAGCCGAAGATCTGTAAAATTCCAGCCAGCAAAATATGTGTTTCTTAAAGTACATAGAAAGATCTTATGAAAAATTCATGGAGAGGTTAGAGCCTAGTCTGATGTTTGAGACCATCAATTATTTGGGAATATCCTGATCCACACATCACCCTTCTTCCCATATCACTATGTCTTTTTATTAGAAAGCTTTCCAAAGGTTATAATTCAGTACTGTAGACACAGTCAGTAATCAAGTATAAAATTAACCAATACAAGATCATCTGATAAAAAGCCAAATTCAATAGATATGGGATAATGAAAATTTGCCAGCAGGTATAGTACCTTAACCAATAACACTATTCTAGTGATACACAACTCATTGGTAGTTATAGTTCTCTGTTCTTAGGGATCCTATTTTGTGCAGTAGGCCTATTCTTTAGCTGTTTGTCGGAGGTGTCCATCCTTTTTACAGTGCAGTTGTCTCACAGTATTATTTTTTTGAAAGTTTGAGCACTTTGAGAGCAGTATTTTGGTTTAGAAGATCAATATTTATTGAAAAGTCATTAACAAAAGCGCCATACAAGTTTGGAATAATAATTTAAAAATGAGAAAATGTGTCCTATTTAATGAAACAGTTGTGTCTCAAAACACTGAGGAACAAAGCGAATATTTTAAAAACCGTCTCGGCATCCCGTTGGCCAAATGCTATGAAAAGAGAATTAGCCACATGTGGTTATTGAAGAAATTTTCAGAACTCACTAAAATGTGTTTACTGTTCCATTCAAATAGCTAATATTAATCCCTCACATAATGAAATGCACAGTTATGTTGCATAAAATCTTTAGCAGTTATAATGTAAAATGCACTTTCTTCCTTGGCATATAATGTTTTTACTTGTGTATGAAACCCAGTTTGCTAAGCCCTACAAAACAATGATTATGAAATGGCACTGACTAAAGTGTTGAGGAGACAATGGTTTCAAATGAATTTTGCTATTTTAAAGTCTGACTCCAACTAAAACTTTTAATTTTCTTTTGGATAGCTGTGGGAAGGGTTAGAGCTATTGTTAAAACAGTAGGTGACAGAAAATCTCCTTAATGGGGACACAAATAAATATACAACCACATTTTTTAGTAGAGTGTGCTTATGAACTTCTGCATTGGTGACAACTATGAGCCCCATTTCTTGTAGGTGTCACTGGGACACACACTCTATATAAGCATTCTTCTATTCTCAGCTGTTCTCATCAGGGGCTAAGGGGCTTAGATAGGTGGGGTAGAGACTAATGATGATGAAGGAGATGTGGCAGCAGCAGCTTAAATGGAGCACAGGCACGGTCCCTTATAAAATGCGGAGACAGCAATATACTGTGGTGGCAGAGGCTTAACTAGAACCTTCAGAGCCCCAGGGCAAGAAACCATGAAGGGCCCCCCTGACCCCTCCCCTCCCTCCAAGCCCGGGGCCCTTTACTCCCATCACGGGACCCTTTATTACGGTCCAGCAGGTGGACCTTTTCACATGTTCTGCAGCCAACCCCTTTCCTACTGTCTTGGGTAGGGTTGCCACCAATCACAGCTGATCACATGTAAACAGACTTGCAGGTTATCAGCAGTCCTTTCCTCCCACATTGCAACTGTACGAGGAAAGGAGAGACATTAACCACTTAAGGACCAAGCCTCTTTTTGAGATTTGTTGTTTACAAGTTAAAAACTGTTTTTTTTGCTAGAAAATTACTTAGAACCCCCAAAAATTATACATTTTTTTTCTAACACCCTAGAGAATAAAATGGAGGCCATTGCAATACTTTCTGTCACACCGTATTTGAGCAGCAGTCTTATAAGCGCAGTTTTTTTGGAAAAAATACACTTTTTTGAATTAAAAAATAAGACAACAGTAAAGTTAGCCCAATTTTTTTATATTGTGAAAGATAATGTTACACCGAGTAAATTGATACCCAACATGTCACGCTTCAAAATTGCGCCCGCTCATGGAATGGCGACAAACTTTTACCCTTAAAAATCTCCATGGGCGAAGTTTAAAAATTCTACAGGTTGCATGTTTTGAGTTACAGAGGAGGTTAGGGGTAGAATTATTGCTCTCACTGTACCGATCACAGCGATACCTCCCTTGTGTGGTTTGAACACCGTTTTCATATGCAGGCGCTACTCACATATGCGTTCGCTTCTGCACGCGAGCTCGGCGGGACTGGGCCTGTTTAAAAAAAAAAATTCTTATTTATTTTACCTTTTTTTTTTTTTTTTTTTTAATTAAATCTTTTTATTAAATTTCTTAGCAGACAAACAAAAAAAAAACACAAGACATCATACACACTGAACCAAAAATGTAATAATATAATTTCAAAATCCAATATATCAATTATTAATCCAAAAGGAAACAGAAAGAAAGAGAAAAAAATAAAAAAAAATAAAAAAGAAAGAGCAAGAATGTTTTTTTTTTTTAAATAAAGAACATGTTTATTATCAATAACGTCATACAGGTAAATTGCATATCGTACAACTACATAAAGAAGTAATATACAATGCTTGTAAATGAGCATGGCTGGCATATAATATGACAAAATATAGAATTAGGTATAACTTCAAATAATACAAAATTACAATTTCCCCTCTAGATTGTCTTTCTCCATTATCAGGGTTGTCAACACTAGGTACCTCCATTAGTTTGGTACATTGGATTTATGCAACGTGAGATGACTCTATCTCTCCCACTAGTTATGCGGGTTACCACAGCCAATCAATCCATGCAGGTATTAGTGTTATCTAGCCATCTGTCCCATATCTTGTGGTATTTGGCTGGGCATCCCCTGTGTCTGTACAACACCTTTTTGTATGGCAATTATGCATTTACTTCCCCAACCCATGCCTGGATAGTAGGGGAGATGCTAAGCAAAAAAACAGATAATAAAAGAACCAAAACACTCTGTAATTAAGTATGATTATAACAGACTGAGGGTGTAATATGGCCACGTCTGTATAAAATTAATGACAGTTGCTGACACCAATCAATAATGGGTGTGTTCCTCTGAATTCATGCAGCATATGACAAGAAAACAAAAGAAAAAGTGAATTCATAGATGAGGAACATGCAAGAGTCGAATTAAATAATTAAATGCTGTTTATTGAAAAAGCTCACTATAAACACCAATCCAAAAATATCCTGAAAACACAGGTACCATCACCGTTAAAAAAGACAAGACAGTCATGTGCAGACACAGATGGCCACCTATCACATCCAGCCACTCGCATGTAACATGTGAAGTCATTCAAAATAAATAAACATGAATGATTTCAAAGTAAAAGGTACAAAACATTGCTGGAAGTCCTTATGGCATAAAGGAGGGGCAGCAGATGATAAACAGTAAAAACTGATTAGGTGGTGGGTGGTTGTGACGACAGATCTGATCAACACTGTATAGTGATCTGGAGGGCAGAAATAACCAGGGAGGGGGAGAGAGTGGTGAAGGGCCACAGTGGAGAGGCCCTAGATGGAGGGATGTATGGATGACTCAGCAGAGGCCTCGGGGCACAGGTGTGTGCAGACTTGTGGGATCGGGGTCTCTCTAGGCCGGGAATGGCTCACGAGACTGGAGGCTGGAAGGTATAGACGGAAGATGCAGGCAACTGAAGTTGGAGGAGCGGGGCTAGGCTGTATGGCTGACTCTGTGGAACGGATGCCAGGTAGTAAACACTGGGGATAACTAGAGATAACTGTCCCAGATCAGGGATGCAAAGAGGTAAGATCTCACCCAGTGTTGATTGCCGTCCACGTCAGGGGAAGAAGTTGAAGCTGTCACCGTCTCCTGCTTGTAAAGTGCCTTGTTGCTGGTAGTTCGATCCTGCAGGGGATCATCCGGAGTGTGCCTCCATCATTGGTAGCAAGTGGGCAGTGAGAGGAGGTAAGCCCAAATAGTTGCTGCGGGTAAAGCCCGAATGGCTGATGCCGCAGACTTCCCCTCGTATGGTTTCTGTGTGAGGATTCAAACAGCCGCTTAACTCGCGGGTCAGTGTGATCAGAGCTGGTGGGGGAGATGGTCCTCATCCAGTGTTTGGCAACTAACTTTCTAGCGCAAAATAAAGTTTCGCTAAGGAATATAGCCAGGGACCTGTCCATGGTGGCGTCTGGGAGTAACCCCAACAGGCATTATTTGGGGTCTAGTTGTACTGGCGAGCCCATGTGGTCGTGTAGAAATTTTATAATTTGTGCCCAGTAATCTTGTATCGCTGGGCATGACCATAATAGGTGGAAGAATGGGTATGGATTGCTTGAACATCTTGGGCAATTTGGATTCTGGTTTGGAAAGAATTTGGCTATTCTGGGAGGCGAGGTAAGATTTGTGTATTACATACAGCTGAGTCAGACGCTCAGATATTTTAGGTGAGGTTTTTTTAACATTTTCTAATATTTCTTCCCAGTCAGAATCATCTATTGGGCCTACATCTTCCTTCCATCTAACTTTCGCTGTGTCTACGGATCTCGCTACCGATTTATTACGTAATGTGGTATAGAGGGTGGATATAAGTTTTTCTGGATTTGATCCTGTAATCACGTGTACCAATGGTAGCATTTGCGGGTTGGGGAATCCATTCGCAAATTGGGTTTGGAGCGCGTGACTCAGCTGCATATAGCTAAATTGCATATGGGATGGGAGGTCAAACTCCTCACAGAGTGTTTGAAAGCTTCTTACTCCAAATAAAGTAATGACCTGAAACAGGAACACTGGCAGCGCATCCAGCGGCCCCAGGTAGGGATATCAATTCCCCCAACTGGGGGTTGTGCCGCAAGGGTGTGTGTGAGTGGAAAAAATCGGCTCCAGTCAGCCTGATCGCCCTCTCCCATATGTATCTATGTTGAAATAGCAGCAAGTTCCGCCCCTCTCTTTTCGGCCTTCTGTTCCCTCCCCTAAATAGAACTTGTAATGGGGAATGTGTGTCATTGTTCGGCTTCTCGCATACTAAAGTTTGGTATCTAACTTCTTCTGTCTTATGGATATAGTAAAAGTGTGAGAGCTGTGCGGCTACGTAATATGTGTACAAGTCTGGTAGAGCTGCCCCTCCCGAGGAGGTGGGATTCTTGATCGTGTTCCAGGCCAGCTTGTGTCTATTGGGCCCCATACAAAATAGTTGATGATTTTGTCAATTGTTTTAAAGATTTTTAGAGGAATGAGTATTGGGGAGTTCCAGAACATATAAAGGAACTTTGGCAGTAAGATCATTTTAAACAGGTTGATTCTCCCCATTACTCCCAGGGGGAGTCTTGCCCAGGATTGTGTGCGGGATTTTAAGTATGAAAAAAGCAGTTCAATGTTGTTGGTAAAGTATTCTGAAGGGTCTCTTGTAATCTCCACACCTAGATATTTAATAGAAGTGACTCTTTGTAGAGGGAGGGAAGCCAAGGGATGGGAGCGACAAGTCAAGAGGAAGAATTTGTGATTTGGACCAATTCATACTCAAGCCCGAGTGTTTTCCAAACTCTTCAATGGTCAAAAGGGCTGTTTGGAGAGATGGGCCAGTGTCCTCCAAATATGGGAGCATATCATCTGCGTATAGACTCAGCGCCTCTGTCAGAGATCCCATGCGCAGCCCCTGTATATTCGAGTTCAGCCTAAGGGAAATAGCGAGGGGCTCTACTGTTAGGGCATATAAGAGAGGGGATAGCGGACATCCCTGGCGGGTTCCCCGTCCCAGTGGGAAAGAGTCAGACGTCCACCCATTCACTACCACTATAGCTACCGGGGAATAGTAAAGTAGTTTTACCCATTTTATGAAATTGGGTCCAAACCCAAATCCCCTCAGACATTCAAGTGCCACTACCACCCTATCTCCCATATTCTCATGATCCGCCTGCATGTTCATATATAAGCGTCCTAGTTTCATGGCTGTATTTTTTCCAGGCATGAACCCCGTCTGATCAGTATGAATAAGGGAGAGAATGCTGTGATTGAGGCGCATAGCCAATACTTTAGCGAAATTGGGCGATAGGATTCCGGTAGCTGAGGGTGGAATAACTATGATTACTGCTTGGCAAAGGGATTCGGGAAGGTACTCGGATTTAAAGATATGGTTGTATAGTTTCAATAATTCAGGGACCAATATCTCCGAGTAGGCTGCATAGAAGTCCAGTGGTATACCATCCCCACCGGGTGCTTTAGCTAGCGCCAGGGATGCTATGGCCAGGGCGACCTCATCTGCCATGAGGGGGGCTTCTAGATCATTCATCTGGGATTCGGAGATTTGAGGAAAGGGGATGTCTTGGAGAAAGGCCCGGGTTTCTTGTTCAGTAACCCTCACCTTAGAGCAATATAAGTCAGCATAGTATTTTTGGAATGCTTCTGCGACCAACGGAGGGTCCGAGAATGTGTCATTGTGGGAGCCCGCAAGAGTAACCACTACTGGAGGGCTAGCATCTTGTCGGGCCAGGTATGCTAGTAATTTATCCGCGCGTTCACCCTGCTCAAACACTCGTTGTCTCAAAAAGAAAAGTTTCTGTTTAGCTTTTTCAAACTGTAACTGGTCCAAAAGACGGGTATGGAGTTTGAGTGCAGATGCTTTGTCCTGTGTGGGGTCTTTTTGGAACTCACTTGTTAGTAAGTCTAGTTTGTCAGAGGCTTGGTGAATGATTAATTTAGAGGAAGCTTCTAGTCTATTTATTCGCGAGGATAGGATAGTACGGACGTGTAATTTGAATGCCTCCCATATCATTCCCATCGGGGCTGTGTCTCTGTTAACAGTAAAGTAGAATTGCCACTCCCTGTGTATGTCCTCTTGGTCTTTCAATGCCGATAGCCAAAAGGGATGAAGGCGCCAGGTGTGGGGTCCTATGTTTGGGGCTAGCTGTAAAGTAGCCCAGCATGGGGCGTGATCAGAAAGGGATCTAGTGTGATAGCCTGAGTCTGATAGCAGGGGAAGTAGTATATCAGAAATTAAAATGAGATCAATTCGGGACATGGTGGAGTGTGTCGTCAAAAAGCAGGAGTATGCCTGAGTATTTGGATGTTTAAGTCTCCAGGTATCAGTTAGTGAGAATTCTTTTAGTGTACACCCAAAGCGGGTAGTATCGGGGAGGTGGGTGCTCTGGCTCAGTTGTAGTCTGTCCTTTTGGGGGGTTAGAACCATATTGAAGTCCCCCAACCAGATACCAGGGACATTGGGGTGTTGCGCCATGTATAACAGTCCTTCAGTGACTAGGGTAGATTTGTATGGAGGGGGTATATAAAATGCCATAATCAAATATTGTGATCCGCTTAATATGCAATGCAAGAAAATGAATCTACCTTGAGGGTCTGTGCGCACAGAAATAATTGCGAATGGGGTAGTTTTGGCTATTAGAACCAAAATCCCCCGGGAATATGGAGTGTGGGTGGCATGGAATGCCCATCCTATCCAGGGGCGCTTCAACGCAAGTTGAAGTTGACCTGTAACGTGTGTCTCAACTAGAATGGTTATGTCTGCTCGATATGATTTAAGACAGCTAAAAACTGCTGTACGCTTGAGTTTATCTCGAATCCCCCGGATATTCCAGGTAAGGAATTTTATGTTAGTCATGATGGTTTAATGACTAATATGTTAGAGGTAAATATAGGTTGTTTCTCAGGGGTGTATACCACCACACTCCATATTGAGTCAAGTGTAATTTCACCTCGTTTCCCCCCATGGCAACAAACTTATTTCTTCACATTATATCCTAATAAGTCATTGAACATGTTCTTTAACTTACCCTGAACGTTTCCCCTGTCCCCCCTCCCTGCCCTCAGCCTTCCAAACTTGACTGGGGCATACATCCCAAAACTTGTGCTACTACAACAAAGTGACATTACTTGCAAATCAAAAAGGATAGTGCACATTAAACATGTCGTCGCCGGCGGTAGCCTATTGGGCAGCGCCGGCAGCGGCTTAACGATCTCCTGTTGGGGGTGAACAAATTCTGGATATGAGTCCAGCAATGGAGTATGTTCGGTCTCTGTAGCTTACCAACGTAAGCAAACCACATAAACCTGAGCCTTCGCTCCGCCATGGTAACTAGTAGTGATAAATGAGCGCTGTCAAAGTTAAGTTCCATGGTCATGGTATGTCTATAGGAGAGTGTTCCTCCCTCTTTGTAAGTAAGGGGGAAGAAGAGTGACTCACTGTTCCATGGTATGTATGTCCTCCAGTTAAAGATGTCCGCCATAAGGACTGTCGTTGGGTAGTTTGTGCGATCCATATATTGGAGTTCTCATAGCACGTTGTGAGTTGGAAGAACAGGTTGGTATTGCTCAGATTGTGTCAGGAGACTTATGGACCGTTTATTGCCAGGGACAGAAGTCCTAACAATTTATTGCCACAATTTCTGAGTATCCATGTGCAGTCATTGTAAGGGCAGACCGTGTACTTCAATAAGTGTTCATTATGGCGGTCACAGAGAGTATTGTATGTAGGAGACTAGGAAATGGCACTTACATTATTTAGCAAGCTGGGGCGTGTTTCAGACAGGACGATTCTTCTCTGTATCCCGTTGATCCACCCATGCTAATGCCAGGGTTGGGTCTTCAAAAAAATGTACCCTGTCTTCTCCAACTATGCGAAGGCGAGCTGGGAACAACATTGCATATTTGATGTGATGAGCTCTTAGACGGCGTTTAACTTCTGTGAACCGTGCACGTTGCCTCTGAACCTCTGCTGAGAAGTCTGGAAACGCCGAGATGGATCCGGATTGAAAGGGAATATTGCCTTTAACTCTGGCAAGGCGTAGGACCGCATCGCGGTCTCTGAAGTTAAGCAACTTCGCTATGAAGGTGCGCAGTGGTGCCCCCTCAGGTGGCGTGCCGGCATACGGTGGGCCCTCTCCACCATAAATGTAGCCGAAAAGGCATCTCTTCCATATGTAGCGATCAGGAGCTGTTCGAGGAAAGTGGCTGGATCTGTGCCCTCAGAGCCCTCCGGTAACCCAATAAAACGTAGATTGGACCTGTGGGTCCGGGTCTCAAGATCGTCCTGTTTCTGTGCCATTTGTTGCAGTTGGCACTGTAGATCCTCATGAGAATGCTGCAGGGGGTATAGTGTGTCTCCCGCTCGCCCGATCCTGGTCTCAGCTTCGGGGACCCGCCCCCTTAGTTTAGTCATATCGTGCCTTATTAATGAGATGTCCACTTTCACCTCCTCTATCTTTGACGTTAGAGTGGACTGACATAGAGATATAGCTTCCAGTACTTTCTCTGTGCCGGCTGCCTCGTGCTCTATGTGAGGGGCCGCGTGAGCTTCTGGCAAGGTGCCATCTTGCTCCTCTGGGTCCCGCTCCGTCCTCCGATATCTATCTAGAGATAAAGAGGCTGCATTGTTTCTTTTCGGTGGGGACATGATGCGACAAGTTTGCGGTAACAGTTCCCACGATTTTGAGGTAAAAAATCCATATTTTAGGTTGCAGGATATAGATATAAGGATCTTCCACGAGCGGAGCTTCAGTCACACACGTCCTCTCACATTGCTGTCCAGGCCACGCCCCGAGCAAAAATGTTTTTAAAGTAAACATTCGTTCCTTCTTTTCTCAAAGTCCCCAAACATTTCTCATATGGGAGCACAACTATTATGGCCCCCATAGACATTCAATGCTGTATACGGATTTATTTTACCTTTTATTTTTTATTTTTACCCTGTTCTTTAAAAAAAAAAAATTGTGTAATAGAAAAAAGCATGACAGGACCTCTTAAATATGAGATCTGGGGACAAAAAGCCCTCAGATCTCATATTTACACTAAAATGCAATAAAAAAAAATGACCCTTTAAAAGCTATGGGCGGAAGTGACGTTTTGATGTCCCTTCCGCCCTGCAATGGTATGGAGATGGGTGGGGGCCATCTTTCCCTCACTCATCTCCATACCCAGCAAGGGATAACATCCGATCGCCTCCACCACTGCCAACGCCTCCGGTAAGCGGTGGAGGGTGGCGGAGGGCACTGGAGCATGGCGGGAAGGGGGGGCCCTCTCCCGCCGCTGATAAAAGTGATCTTGCGGTGAATCCGCCGCAGAGACCACTCTTATCGGAAAGCGGACCGCCAACCGGAGAAGAGGATACTGGGGTTATGGCAGCTAGCTGCTGCCATAACAACGATATTCCTCTTCAAAGTTAGGACGTGCGGTGGTCCGTAAGTGGTTAATGGGCAAGACTGTCAGTACATTGTTTATACTGATAATCAGGGCAGTGATCATCAGTTCCCTGATTATCAGTACAGCCCCATCAGTGCCAATCAGGGCAGCCTATCAGTGCCGCTTATCAGTACTCATGAATGATGCCTACCAGTGCCTCCTCACTAGTGCCCATCAGTACTGCCTTATCAGTGTACATCAGTAAAGAAGAAAAATTACTTATTAGCTAGATTTTATAACAGAAACTAAGAAAATATTTTTTTTCAAACATTTTGGTCTTTTTTAGTTTGTTAGGCAAAAAGAAAAAAAAAACAGTGGTGATTGAACTCCGTCGCTCCCCCTCAGGGAGGAGCGAAGTGCTGACGTCACCACGATCCTCGCTGATCCCGGAAGCTACGGGCAGCGCTGTGCAGCCGGCCGGCAACTGTTTTAATGCGTATCTTTGATCTTCAACATTGTGAGTGTGATTACTTTTACTTCTACTTTTAATAAAGTGTTTAAATTTGTTATGCTATGGGAGCTTTTGTTATTTATATTTACATGGGAAACGAGTGACCATTCGCCATGCAGAGGTTTCCTGCTACAGAGGTCTATGAGTGTCAGTTTACGGTCCATACCTGAGGCTGGGGTCAACAGCCATATGCCTGCTTGATCTCCCGAAAAGAGATCTAAGGAGTCGGTAAGGGGCCATTTTCTACATAGGTGGAGGAGCTTTTCTGTCACCACTGAATCCTGGGTGATTTAGCCATATGTCACATACCATTAGGATGCTTACCACTCTCTCCCTGGCAAAGACTTTGCACATTTATGAACTGTACACTCTATGTACTCTGCATCTTGGACTTTATGTTGTTCACTGTCATCTTTACCTGGCTTGTTTGAAATATGTGGGTCATACTATCACTGTTTTTTATATGAATCTCACATATAGGAATTTACAATATAGTTTATTCATCAGTATGTTCACATCATCTCACTGGTTTTATGTCACACATTGCAGCGCAGCCTTTTTTTAGTTTTGATTTGTTTAACAAGTGGATGTGTCTCACATTTATGGTTGCAGCTTTTTCACATATACTGTTCTTTTTGGGGATAGCGCAGTAATTTTTTTCAGCTTGTTACTTTATTCACCATGTCTTTCCAGAAGGCCAAAGACGGGGCCTCAGGTTTTTTCCAGTGTAAAAGAATGGCTTTGCGTGCATAAAACAGGGTGAGGGAAAGCATGGTTCATTGTGCCCTTAGTGGAGCTATTTCCTCCACCAGGCTCAATAAACATGAGATCGTCATGGGAACAGGTATAGAAATCAGACCCTGAATGGTTTTTGTCACCCCGTCCAAAACTCCTGTATCAGCTGACACTGCCAAAATACATGGTCGAAAATCCGCCCCCGCTGTGGTACAACGCCAGCAAGTTGCATCATCAAGGCCATAAATGCTGGCTCGTCTTGATGGGATATAATATACCCTATGGAGTATTTTAAATTGAATATATTGATCACGTGCCGATACTAGGACCTGAAATGGGTCAGAAGCTATGCAGACATGGTACGGGGGTCAGAGGCTGCGTGGACATGGTACAGGGGGTCAGAGGCTGCGTGAACATGGTACAGGGGGTCAGAGGCTATGCAGACATGGTACAGGGGGTCAGAGGCTACGCAGACATGGTTTAGGGGTCAGAGGCTACGAGGACATGGTACGGGCAGTCAGAGGCTGCGTGGACATGGCACAGGAGGTCAGAGGCTGCTTGGACATGGCGCAAGGGGTCAGAGCCTGCTTGGACATGGCACAGGGCGTCAGAGGCTGCTTGGACATGACACAGGGGGCCAGAGGCTGCTTTTATAGTGTTCTCCTATTGAATGGCTCAGATCTGCTCTAGCTGTCCTCCCTCCTCGGCTCAGGCTGATCAGCACAATTCAAATCAGTTTCTGACTGACCTGAAGTGGAGAGTGGATGATCAGTCAGAGTCAGGCCAGCGCAGCATTGCTCTGTTCAGCACTCCCTCCGTTCCAGGCAGAAACAGATCGACCTCCTCCTCCTCCTCTGCTGTGACTGTGGCAAGATGTCAATGAGAATGGAGTGCCTGATATTCAAAAATGGTGCGAGGCAGCACCATCACTTCACTGCGTATGCGCCCGCCCTGCCGAACATGTACAAGATTTCCAGAGCTCGGCAGGCTTCAGGATGGTGCATGCACAGCTGCGCTGTCGGCCAGCAGCCATCTTTCTTACGGGCACAGTTGCCCGTAACGGACATTTACACTGGCAGATGGTGACAGCAGAGGACCATGCCTGTGTAATGTGTGTTGAAAAAGCCTACTTAGGGATCAGCTCCTGTGTAAAAAAGGCTATTCACTTACTGTGAAATACGCAGTAAAATGATACAGTGTTTTATGTCTGACACTGAAAACGTACTTATTCTTTCACAGTGGTCTGATTTCTGAGAGGTTGTCACCAGGACAAAGAAAGGATGGGCTACGTAAGGGCCTTTTAAGCTATCCAGTGCATTATCTACAGTAAAATCCACTTTTGACTAAACAACATGTAGCAACACAAAGGGACAAGCATTCAGCTCTAAAAATTCTTACCATATAATTTAGCAAGACTGTAAATTACTTCCTCTGCCAACATTTATTTTGTGAGAAACATCAATATTATATAACCAGCAGCCACAAACTAACTTGGCATTACTCCAGGAGAAAAAAAAAATAATGGATGACAGTTTGAACTTAAACTTCAAAATCTGATTTATGCTGTGTATAGCCATGATCTCAGTGAATGATAGTCTGCAACAGAATGCGGTGTTAATTAGACAGGTGCAGGAAATCCAGGAATGCACATCAACTATGTACAGCAAAAACCTGATGGCTTCCTATAGATAATAATATTGAAAGTGGACTGTTCCCGCATTCATTCTCAAGCCATTTGATGGACATAATACTGTTTGGCATTTGTCACATGTAAGCATGTTAAGGTGTAAGTTAATTTTAAGGTTGAATATAAAGTGTAAGGTAATTTTAGAATGATTTTTGCTCTTGCTCCCAAACCATTGTTTAGGCAAATTAGCCATATTTTCTGTTTCTAGATAAATTATGTATGGCTGTATATGACAACCTTAATTACGGTACCAGCTCCTCATGGTACAGGAAGAGCTGTCTCTTGTTTGTAAAAGATACTTCTCATAATGGTGAAAGGACATGACCATCAATTTATGCATGCCAAACCAACTCTCTTCTCCCCTGCCTTATGCTTACTAAGCTATACTAGGCCAGCCTAGGCTTATAAGAAAACAGACACAAGTAAAAGCAAAATATTCCCATTTGTATAAGGTTTTGAGAATAGTTTATAATCCTAAATAACTAAAAAATGTAATTAAAAAAAATATGCTTCCTTTTGAATTCTGTGACCAGGGGTTGTAAATAAGGATGAGCGAATCAGCCTTCATTCTGTTTATGGTCATTCATCAAACCCATGGTAAAGTCTGAAAATTGCAAACTTTAATACAAACCCTATTGAAGTCTATAGGGGCAAATTACGAAATTAATTTCTGGCCAGTTTCTAGCCTATTAGACAAGGGATAGTCAAGTAGGGGACATATACCAATGCAAATAAAACATTTTATAAAGTACTGCACAGAAGAAAGAGTGTCTTTCTTATGTGACTACAAGCGTGACATGGAAGAAATACTATTCCTTTCTATTGTACGCTTGGGAGGTGCCCTTGAAGGCATTTTAAACGTTCCTACCTACATCTTATGTTTTTCACCTGCATAAGATGTGCATTGACATGTAGTTTCATAGTGTGATCTGTTGCTCTGTAAGCACATTCCTTTGTAAGCAGTTTTTGTTTGTGTTCAAACATGAGGCATGTCATATGGCAATGCACAGGTTAATGAATGACATCTGTTTGTAGTCTAAGAACAGATACGTTCCGTGAAGAAACTATATATCTCACAATCCCTAGATCTCTCAGCCTAGTGTTCTGCAGGTGAAATAACCATAATTAGATCTGACACAGCCACAAGCACGCTGTCACGTACCTGAAGGGAGACTGAAATGACGAGGTCAGCCTCTCTTGTATCTCCAGCCCAGGACCGGCTGAAAGTGAAACAGAAGGAGCCGAAGGACCGGAGGCACACGAGTGCCTGCAGGTGAAGGCCTGAAGACTTGCAGCAGGAAGTTGTAGCTGGTCGCAGGACTGTAGTTGTAGAGTAGGTCACAGCTGGCTGCAGGACTGTGGTGGCAGACACTTGGATAGTAGTGCTGAGCCGAGCAGGGCACAGAAGCAAGGTCGCAAGGAAAGCCGGGTTCGTTAACAGGTCGGCAGCAGGGTACCGGAAAATCAGGCTGAGGCAGGTCAGGGAGGAAGCCGGGATCGTCAGCAGGCGGGCAGCAAGGTACTTGAGCGACAGGCAGAGACACGTCAGATGGGAAGCCAGGATCAGAAACCAGAGATCAGATAGGCAGAGTCCAGAAGCAGGGCCAATGGGAGCCAAGGTCATCAACGGGAATCAGATGGAACAACACAGGTTTCAGAGCAGCAGGATAACAGCTGAAGACCAGTCAGCACAGATCAGTGGTCGGGACCCCTTTAAGTAGGCCATCTGGCGCCACTTGGCGCTAAGGGTGCACTCCTGCGTGTGCACGCCAGATGCCGTGCAGGCGCATAAGCATGCATGGGCATCCGCCGTTGCCTGCGAGCGCACGCATGTGCGCCAGCACGCGCTGGGTGGTTTCTATTAATTTCCTTACATTTCCCCCCCTTACGGGCAGCCTCCAGATGCCCACTAAGACATTCTTCTCAGGATGGAGGTGAAGATAGGCTTGGACAAATCGTGGAACGTGCACATTAGAGTAAGGTTCCCATGAGTTATCTTCAGGGCCATAGCCCTTCCACTTTATGAGGAACTGAGTTTGGCCCCTTCTCTTCCTACAATCAAGGACAGATTCCACCTCGAATTCCTCATTTCCTTCAACCAGCAGTGGAGCAGGAGTCTCAGGTTCTCGGTCAGGAAAGGCATTAGCCACAGACCGTTTCAAGAGGGACACGTGAAATACCGGATGAATTCTTAGATTCTCTGGCAGACACAACTCGAAGGCGACAGCGTTAATCCTCCTTTTCACCAAGAATGGACCAATATATCTTGGTCCTAACTTCTTTGAAGGGCAGGCCAGTTTTAAGTTTGTAGTAGATAACCACACTTTATCTCCGGGTTTCAGATCCAGATTACCTCTTCTTCTTCTGTCATGGAACCTCTTGTCATCAATCTGGGATTTAGAAATGGCTTCTTGCAGAAACTGGTTGTTAGTTCTCCAGAACTCCAGACGATCCTGTACTGCTGGTACCGGGGACTCTTGGGGAACATCGGGCAAGAAGGGTGGGTGAAACCCATAATTGGCAAAAAAGGGGGTTGGCTTGATATAGGAGTGGGCATATGGAAAAATGCAGCGCATGTACAAATGAATATAGGTCTTTAAAATGGTGAA
The DNA here is from genome assembly GCA_037952925.1 of Lithobates clamitans. Lineage (NCBI taxonomy): Eukaryota > Metazoa > Chordata > Amphibia > Anura > Ranidae > Lithobates > Lithobates clamitans. The sequence goes on from JBBGZY010000239.1 coordinate 2,545,634, forward strand.
ACAAGAAATAACTAATTGACCACAGGTGCCTTGAAACACAAACGTCCATAGATGGATGTAAATGTCCAACCGCACAGGAGGTATAAGTACTCCAAGGGGTGGTGATGGTCTGATGGTTGTCAGAAAACACCTGGCATCATACAGCGACTTCCCAACCGAGAAACCGGGTCCCAATGGGTCATTCAGAGAAAGTGCAAAAAAGCCTCTTACCAGATCCTGTGGATTCCCATGTCAGCGACAGGGAATCGCATGCGCAGTTTGTCACAAATGACGTGGAATGGGAGCTCAGGAATCGCCAATCTCTTGGATTGTGGTCTGTATGGATCTCGGCCGGCAACCGGATGGGTCCTCACAACGAACCGTCCTCACACCGAACCGTCCCAGCGTGCATCAGAAGTTTCACAAACGGTCCCCCGAAAGGAGCAGTTGGAGGGACTGGATCTCATGCGGTAAATGTGGAAACAAAAAGAATGTGCCTCCACATGGTGCAGATAAAAAAGGGTGTTTTTATTGACAAAAACGACCATACACAAATAAAAGCGTGATCACGGTGGATAAAAACAAATGGGCAACAAAGAGAGTGGTGTATGTACCCGACGCGTTTCGACCTAGGGGTCCTCAACAGTTCAACATACGTGAAAGGGCGTCAGGCTTCCCATTCTTGGATTCGGGCCGGTAAGTTATATGAAAGTTGAATCTTGCAAATAAGAGAGCCCATCTGGCCTGGTGGGGTCTTAACCTTTTTGCGGTGGTCCGTGAATACAAGAATAGGATGTGCGGCTCCCTCAAGCAGGTAACGCCATTCTTCAAGGGCTGACTTGATAGCGAGTAATTCCCGATCACTGACATCATAGCTCCTTTCCGGAACACTTAGTTTCTTGGAGAAGAAGGCGACAGGGTGAAGCAAAGATTTTGCCTCTTGTCGTTGGGACAGTAAGGCTCCCACGGCTATTTCAGAGGCATCCACCTCAAGGACGTAGGGCAAAGCAGGATCTGGATGTTTCAGGATGGGTGCGGATGTGAATAGACTCTTAAGTTTCTTGAACGCAGTCTGAGCTTCTGAGATCCATGAGAAGGTCATGCATAGCTTAGTTAACTGGGTTATAGGGGATATGATGCTGAAAAAGTCTTTAATGAATTTTCTATAAAAATTAGCGAACCCCACAAACCGCTGCACAGATTTTTTATCAGTAGGGGGAGGCCAGTGGAGCACTGCAGAAACCTTCTGTGGGTCCATAGTGATTTCGTCTGCGGAGATAATGAGCCTCAGGAACTGGATGGTACACTTCTCAAACTCACATTTCTCCGCCTTGGCATAAAGATGATGTTCCCTTAGCCTACTTAACACCTTCTTCACATGAACTCGATGAGACTCTAAAGAGGTGGAAAAAATGAGAATGTCATCAAGATAAACAATAGTGAACAAATCAAGAAAGTCCCGGAAAACATAATTTACGTAATGATGGAAGGTGGCTGGAGCATTACAAAGTCCGAAGGGCATCACCAGGTACTCAAAGTGCCCAAAACGAGACCTAAAGGCCGTCTTCCATTCATCCCCTTCTCTTATTCGGATTAAATTATATGCTCCTCTTAAATCTAGTTTGGAAAACACACAAGCTTCTCATAGTCTCTGGAATAATTCAGGAATGAGAGGCAAGGGGTACTGATTCTTAATGGTTACTTTGTTTAAGTCCCGGTAGTCAATACAAGGCCGGAAGGAGTGATCTTTTTTCTCCGAAAAGAACATTCCTGCTCCGGCAGGGGATAAAGATAGCCGAATAAACCCCTTATCAAGATTTTCATCAATATACTTCCGCAACTCCAATTCTAGTACTGAAAGTGGGTAAATCCTGCCAAAGGGGATTTCTGCACTAGGTAAGAGCTTGATAGGACAATCGTACAGGCTGTGAGGGGGAAGAGTGTCAGCATTCTTTTTATTAAAAACGTCCAGGAAATCGTGGTACACTGAGGGTACCAATTTAACGGTTTCAGGGTCCATATTGATACAGAGTAGCGGTTCTTCGGAAACAGGTGGAGGAGGAAGGCAGAACTTTCTGCAAAAATCAGAAGAAAAAGTCACTTCCCCAGTAGCCCAATTAATGAAGGTGTTATGTGCCTTCAACCAGGGCTGCCCAAGGATGACAGGGAATAGTGGAGATGTAATGACATCTAAACGTAGAAGCTCACAATGCCCAGAAGTGGTGAGGCATAGGATGGGTTCAGTCTTTAACGTGACGGGTCCCGATTTAATACCTGAACCATCCGCCAGGTGGACTGTGAAACTGTTTCTTTTGGCACACAGAGGTAGTTTGTGCATGGTAGCAAAGGCAGAGTCCACAAAACAGCTGCAGGCCCCAGAATCCACAATGGCGGAAACGGCAAGAGTCTTTCCTTTTAACTGAAGAGAGACTGGCAGCAGGGTGTGGAATTGGCTGGAAATTAGTGCCGCAATTGCAGCAGATGGAAGGAACGGTTTCCTATGATGTCTTCGGGAACAGGTCTGTAGGAAGTGTCCCTCATCATCACAGTAAAGACAGAGATTATTGCAGCGGCATTAAGACCTTTCTTGTTGGGACAGAGGAGGCCTAGAAAAGCTGGCATGTAGAACTTTCTTGACGTCAGCAACTTTTTCAGGCATAGTCGAGAAGGAAGCAGGTGCTGGGTCCACCGAACAGGCAGGCAATAGGTGAAGATTCCTGGCTCTTTCCAACTGTCTTTCACGCAGGCGACAGTCAATTTGAGTGCAAAGGTGGATCATGTCATTCAGGGAGGAGGGTATTTCCACTCTGGCAAGCTCATCCTTGATGGCTTCTGACAGGCCAAGATGAAATCGGAAATGTAATGCTGAACTGTTCCACTTGGTATTTGTACTCCACAAACGAAAGTCTGAAACATAGTCCTCTATAGGCCTGGAACCCTATTGTAAATGGCTCAGCAAGGTTTCGGCCGTCTGGTGACAAAAAGGATCGGCATATAATTGGGCCATAGCGGTAAAGAAGGATTTGACCGAAGCCAGGGTTGGGTCATGTTGTCTCACCGCATTGCATATGAGGAAGGAGGGGGCAAACCATGACAGAAGCAACGTGAGGCCAGTATCCTCTGTCCCGGTTATCATGGGATCCGTGTGATCTGGTGACACAGGTCCTAAATTCAACATTTGAACAGGGTATTATAGTGTTCCCTTTAATGTAATCTTTATTGTTGTAGATTTTGTGACATCCGTCTCCCAGATGCTGCAGGGAGAGTATAAGGAAAAGGGTAAACCAAAGAAGAGAGGGGGAAAAGAATAGAGAAAGATGAAAGAATACCAAAGAAGAGAGTGCATTTCCTAGAGTGAGTTTGTCCGAACCCAAACAGTTCACAGGGGAGTCAGACAAATATTTAATCCAGGGTTCCCATATCTTTTCGAATCTAGTTCATTTGTCTAATAAAATTGCTGAAAGGCGTTCATTCACCATGATCCATGACAACTTGTTTTTCACCAAGTCGAAGGGGATCGTGGGTGTCCTACAGGACCTAGCTATCACTATTCTAGCTGCCGTGAAAATGAAGGCTATGAATTTCCCTGCCTGTCTTGGTGTTCCATCAACTGATTGTTATAAAAGAGCATGCTTTGGTGATTTATGTAAGTTTACCTGTGTAAGTGAATAAATGAGATAATATATACAAATCCCAAAACACTTCACCTTGGGACAGGACCACCATATATGTAATACCGTGCCTTCCATCCCGCACCCTCAGAAACAAGAGGAATTCAATCAATGAGGTATTTATGTATGATCTTGACACACACTGTGACATTTTGGACCATTTATCCATTTTGAATGTTTTGCCTATGTCTTTCTCCCATTTCGTCATATAAAACAATTTGTCTGACTTGAACGTCAGTATGTTATAGATTTTAGAGATGTGGCCTGTGTGCTTGTCAAAGGACCTACACAAATACTCCATTGAGGTAGACGTGGTTATATCAGATGTACGCTGTAAGGATTTCAAGAAGTTCACCATTGGATCATAATGAAGGAACTCTAAGTTCGGGAGTTGATATTTGTCACGTAGGGTTTCTTTTGATAAGATCCCTCTGTGGTCACAAAGGTCAGCAATGCGCATCAGACCTTTGTTGGTCCTCCAGGCAAAGGTGTGAAGATTGAGACCTGGAGTGAAATCTGGGTTGCCAAGCAGGGGAGCCATGGGAGTATGTGGGGACTTAAAGCCGTAAGGCTTCATTATTCTATCCGACAATTGTAAAGAGAACGATAATGTGGGGAAGATCATAACTGGTCTGTCTTTTGGTTTTAGCCACATTAATTGGCTAATCAGTTTTGTGGGATGTAAAGAGGATTCCAATTTCATCCAAGTAGGTTGGGGTGAAACAGAGTGAAAGTGGATTATTTGTGCTAGTTGTGCTGCATGGAAGTATTTAGCTAAGTCCGGGACTCCCAGGCCACCTTTTGTGTAAGGTACGTTTGTCACTCAAGGTCTCTTATTCCCCCATATGAATTTCAGAACCTTATTTTGGAATTTGCGTAATTCCGGCATACATATTGAAATAGGCAATGTTATGAATAGGTAAAACAACCTGGGAAAAAGATTCATCTTAATTGTGTACAGTCTACCAAATCACGATGGGAGGTTGTTTTCCCATCGTTGAAGATCTGCTATCATCCTTCTGTACAATGGGGGATAATTTGCCTGATACAACGTATCTATAGTAGGCATCTGGAAGATTCACAAAATATGGAAGGGCCTTTGACTGCCATTTAAAAGGAAATGATTGTTGTAATTGTATTACTGTAGTTGCATCCAAAGAGGGGTTAAGGGCAGCCGATTTTGCATGGTTGATAGAGAGACCTGAGATAGTGGAAAAGTGGCACATTATTTGATAAAGTGTCAGGAGTGACGTGACTGGGGAGGAGAGGAGGAGGAGGCTATCATCAGCAAAAAGAGCACACTTGTGCTCAAAGTCCCCGCAATGAATCCCTTTTATGTGGGGATGGCACCTAAGTTTGATAGCCAGGGGTTCCAGGGCCAATATGAATATACAGTACACAGTGCTAAAACACAAAAAATGGCCTGGTCACAAAGGGGGCAAACCTTCCGGAGCTAAAGTGGTTAACCACTTCCCGCCCACCATATAGCAAAATGATGGCCGGAAAGTGTTTTCATTATCCTGACTGGGCGTCATATGACATCCAGGAGGATAAGCCGCAATTGCGCGCCCGCGGGGGTGCACATTGGTCAGTGGTGTGGTGTGGTGTGTCAGTCTGACGTAGGTTTTTTACCACGTGATCAGCTGTGTCCAATCACAGCTGATCACAGTGTAAACAGGAAAAGCCGTGTATCAGCTTTTCCTCAACTCATGCTGGAGAGCCGATTGTCCGGGGGGGTCTGCACTGGTAGATTATCAGTGCAGCCCCCCGAGGATTCCCACCCAGGACCACCAGGGATGCCCACCCATGAACACCATATAAGCCCACTATAGCCCACCAGGGATGACAATCATTGCCCATTAGGGATGGCACTCTGTGCCTATCAGTGATGCCTGCCAGTGCCTCTGATTAGTGCTGCCTATCAGTGCCATCGATCAGTGCCATCTATCATTGCCCACCAGTGCCCATCAGTGCCGCCTATACACGCCCTCCAGTGCCACCTATCAGTGCCCATCAGTGCCATCTATGAGTGCCCATCAGTGCTGCCTATGAGTGCCCATCAGTGCCACCTATCAGTGCCCATCAGTGCTGTATATCAGCTCCCCCTATCAGTGCCAATCAGTGCTGCTTATCAGTGCTGCCTATCAGTGCTGCATATAAGTGCCACCTCATCAGTCTGACCTCATCAGTGCCAATCAATACTGCCTCATCAGTGCCCATCAGTGCAGCCTCATCATTGCCCATCAGTGAAGGAGAAAACTTACTTATTTACAAAGTTTTGTAACAGAAAGTAATAAAAACTTTTTTTTTCTTCCGAATTTTCTGTATTTTTTTTATTTGTGGCTCAAAAAATAAAACCCCAGAGGTTATCAAATACCACCAAAAGAAATCTCTTTTTGTGGGAAAAAAATGACAAAAATCTTTTTCTGGTACAGCGTTGCATGATCGTGCAATTGTCACTCAGAATGTGATAGCACTGAAAGCTGAAAATTGGGCTGGGCAGGAAGGTGTATAAGTGCCCTGTATTGAAGTGGTTAAAAAACTCAGTCCAGCACTAGTTATCTATCACATGCTATGACTATCGACTATTACATGTTCAGGTGTGAGTTATTACAGCTAAAACTTTCAATACTGTTAAAACATTTTGATACAGAAGAAATCCAGGAAATTACTGTGCTGCTTACTATGATCATTTCAAATATATTTTTCCTTGAGATGAATTTGACTCTTCCATTACTGTATTCTATTTCTATGGACCCACACGGTGCCAATCTGGTTGGTCAGTTAGCTCATTTTGACCAAATTGCTTTAGTTACAGTTGTTGCACGTATGTGACATTTCCTTTTGATCAAATTGTATTACATCATCTTTTACACCACATGAAACATCAGCCTCTACAGCCATGAATGTTTTGTTAGACAATTTGTAAACTGACTAGTAAAAATATTCAGAATAAGATCCATGTTTGAAAAATTAGTATGTTTACTCTTCATTTTGACTTTCTTCATCCAAACTATAATTTAAATCTGAGTGCAGTAAAATAGTAGGGATTGTAATTTTTCACCACAAAGCCCTAGCAGAAAATGCTAAAAAGTTGGACTACTGCACTCTGTCCTGGTCTCTAACTACTATTCCTTAATTAGAACTTGAATCTAAAATTAATAATTATTTGCTAATATGCTGACCACTTTTTAGAAATGTGAGTTTCCTGGTTGTCAAGCTATGGAAGAGTCCTAGGGCCAAAAAAAAAAAAACATTTTCAAACTCAAAATTCTGTAAAAAAAAATATTTATGATGGCCCCAGGCTCTTCCATATCAAGCTGATCTAATGACTTTTGTAAAATGACACCCATGGCAGCACATCAGATGCAGATGTTGGGCAGCTTGTTACCTCACATCTTCTACATCACACGTTATCTGTGGATGTGATACGTTCCACTTTTCTGCACATCTAACCTGCACAACATAAAATGTAACATTTATTTCCTATATTAAAACATTAGGAACCAAACTATTGCACACACCAAGTGTCTCTTTCAGAGGTACATCCATAGATACCTATCGAGTTCTACTGTGTAATTTTAATACAGTAATACCTTGCATATTATCTCCTCTATCTTTTTTCAGCTACTAACCATAATCTCTTTTTCTCCATTTCTAGAAGCTGATCACTAAATTTTTTCCACAAATTATACAGTGTGCCTTTCTACACAACATCATTCTCTTTGCTAATATCTATATCTCCCAGGGTCCTGACATCTTACTACCAGCCATCTTTCCTAATACTGATCTGCCATTCCAGCTTTTTTTTCTTCTCTCCTGTACAACACCTATTTTTTTCTTCTTTTGCTGATCCCTATTACTAGATTATGTGAAATATTTCAAAAATCCAGTCTCTAATACTATCTACTCTTGTGTGTTTCACATTTTTTTCTAAATAGCTTTTTACTGTCTCTGCTAGTTATTTAAAACTGTAGTTCTCCCAATTCCCATCCCCGGCATGTTGCAACACATTTGTGGCTCCATCAGGGGAAAAAGTGTGGTACAATTTGTGTTAGTGCATTGTAGAACTTTATGCCCAACAACATGGCTGCTTCTAGTTTGCCCCTCATATATTTATAGTCTTTGGGGCCTCCAGTGTGCGTCAAAAAACGACAAAAAGTGTAGCGCTAAACCTTATCATACATAACCCTAAGTGGGTAGGTATACAGTGAAAGGGATCACCAATAGAAAGACCCATATATGGCTGGGAAGTCCCGTTATAGGTGTTTATGGTCAAACAATAAATAACAGTGTTTTAGTCCTTTAGATAAACAATTTATATAGATCCAGTATCCCAAAACAGCAGATCAGCTCACTACCACCGAGAGAAATGAAGGCTTACCAGATGTGGTGGACCCGACAGGGCATACGCCAAATTGGGTCAGATAAGGCTTGGGTGGTAGAAAGCTGTGGATATCTGTGGTGTCACAGATTGCTGGATTCCTCCAACTGGTGTCCGGGTCCTGGAAGGTGTGTGGAGTTCAAAGGATATGGATGGTTCTGTAGGTCCCAGGGGGGAGGGGATGAGGTATTCCGTGGGTGGTTCCCTCAAACCAACATTCATTGGGTATAGATATTAAATGGGGAAGAAAGAAAAGAAGGGCCACATAGTGTAAATCCGAATAAAAAATTTAATAAAAGCTTTAAGGAAATACACTCACGTATAAGTCCACAGGATAATACAGCGCTGAGAAAAAGTGGCCACAATGGGGTCCTGCCCAGGCTTTTCTTTCTTCCCCATTTAATATCTATACCCAATGAATGTTGGTTTGAGGGAACCACCCACGGAATACCTCATCCCCTCCCCCCTGGGACCTACAGAACCATCCATATCCTTTGAACTCCACACACCTTCCAGGACCCGGACACCAGTTGGAGGAATCCAGCAATCTGCGACACCACAGATATCCACAGCTTTCTACCACCCAAGCCTTATCTGACCCAATTTGGCGTATGCCCTGTCGGGTCCACCACATCTGGTAAGCCTTCATTTCTCTCGGTGGTAGTGAGCTGATCTGCTGTTTTGGGATACTGGATCTATATAAATTGTTTATCTAAAGGACTAAAACACTGTTATTTATTGTTTAACCATAAACACCTATAACGGGACTTCCCAGCCATATATGGGTCTTTCTATTGGTGATCCCTTTCACTGTATACCTACCCACTTAGGGTTATCTATTATCTATTAATGTTTGAAAATTGCACAAGCTTTGTGGAATATATGCAATACACAGGCTGATTGGAGCACTTTTACCTATTTATTCATTCATTGAAGTTTATTACACATTAATGTATAGTATTAATAGAGTTTGTATATATTTTGTATGTTAAGCACAATATCACTTTATTAATATTTTAGTGGAAATTTCTTACATTTTATTTTGATAAGCGCAGCGTGTGTACAATTTGGTTTAACTATTTTGCATGGTTATGAGACATGCGTAACGTTAGCAGCTGATCATTTGCAAAGATACACTATTTTGGAGACCAGATTTGGTCAATTACCTGGAGGCTCACAGGACTACAAATTAGCATCTCATATTATATGGTGGCGGCGCACCTGGGTGTTTCACCTTTTTATATGATATTTACTATCAAGGTGTTTCATGATTGGACTGTATCACTTCTATATGGACTGTAATATTTATGGGACTTTATTTCTTTGTCATTTTAGCACACAATTCTGTTTTGTAAATGAGTAGGAGTACAATGTACCCCATACTCATTTACATAGGGAGGGGCCAGGATCTTGGGGCCCCCGTGTTAAAGGTGGCTTTCAGATTTTAATAAGCCCCTGCCCGCAGACCCCACAACCCTACCCAGGGTTGTCGGGAAGAGGCCCTTGTCCGTATCAACGTGGAGACAAGGTTCTTTGGGGTTGGGTCAGCAGAGTCCCCCACCCCAAAACACCCCTGCATGTTGAGGCCATGTGGCCTGGTATATTTCAGAAAGGAGGGAGTGCTCATGTCTTAAAAAAAAAAAAATTGGCGTAGGGTTTCCCTTAAAATCTGTACCAGACCCAAAGGGCCTGGTATGAATTGGAAGGACCCCCACACCATTTTTAAAACATTTTTGTATTGACAGCAATGGTATTGTATTGCCGGCAATTTTAAAGGTCTTTTTTTCTTTGGAAATGTCAGTTTTGCTGCAGCAGGTTCTATACGCAGTACAGATGTGCCATTTTACAGGCAATATTTTTTTTAAATGTTTGCATTGATACATGTCCCCCAGGGCAGTACCCAGGCCCCCATACCCTTTTTATGGCCAATAACTTGCATACAAGCCTTCAAAATGGGCACTTTTGATTTTTCAAGTTCGGGTCCCAAAGACTTTATTTGGGTTTGCGGTTCGGGTCCGAACTTTGCGATGTTTGAAAGTTCTGGTGTGAAACTGTAACGGGGGGTGTTCGGCCCAACTCTTTTAGCAAGAAGGAGGATAACTTTCACACTATATTTTAAGTTATTTAGTAAAGATAATGTTTATTTATACCACAATTTTGACAACATTGTTTGAAGTAAATTCTAAAATTGTACTATTATTCTATACAAATGTTGTATCCTTTATGATATATTCATCACATCTCCATCAGAACTTTTCCAGATCGCGGCCGCACATTTTTTGGGGGGCGACAGGCGTCCCGCGATTCTCTGGCATTCTAAATAACAGGGATCGCAAGGGCAATTTGTGGTGATTCGGAATCATGGACAGAATCGCAGCAATTCCGCCTGCGATCCGGAATGCCATAGTGTGATAGCTACTTCTACAAATATGATGTCAACCATCAACATATACATAAGCCAATTTAGTTATGTACGAAACAAAACCTTCAATCGGGCCTTAAGGGCTTTTGAATTTAGCCAAAATATACACTTAACCTCCATTTGATATAATATTTAATTTAAATCAACTTTCCTTAGCACAATTTTTATTCTGAATGGCCCAAAATTTAAACATTCAGGTTTACCATCATTTTTGACCCAAACATGTCTAGACATGTTTTTTATCTCTTTAAACGAATATCATTGACCTGTTCCAAGATTTTACTTCTTATTTGTCTAATTATTTTCACTACATATAATATGGGACTTGGAAAACTAACTATGTACAGTACATCACTCCAGTATAGCTGCAGTTCCAAAATGATTTATTTGTTTGGTTTATGGATTCCCTCATATTGGTTATATACTGTATAGTACACAAGCTTTACAATGACAACAGTGGAAGAAACCCACTCGTCTCTGTGGTAGCAGTGTATATGATTTGGGTATCACATTTTTCCTTATCTAGATGACTACTGTATTAGACAAAAATGTCTCTAAGTGTTTTGTCTCATTTATATGCTACACTGAGAATTTTTTTCGTAATATTTCCCTAAAATCTTTGTCTGTAGGACAGGACAGTAAATTATAAACAAATAAACAGCTTCTTCAGGCATGGTACATTCAGGGCTGTCTAATCCGTCTTTATTCACCCCTCCTGTACCTGCAGCTCCTGCCGTCAACATTTTTAGGGACCTAGTTTTGCAAGATTTAGCCAAGCTTCCTCTCAAAAAGACATATAACCAGTCCTTTCCAATGCTTGGGTTCAAATCACTGTGCGAGAGGAAAGACATTGTAGTCCGTCCTGCCGATAAGGGCGGAGTCATAGTCGTGCAGGACAGACTGGACTACATTCAAGAAATGTATAGGATATTAAGCAACCAGGACACATATAGGGAACTTACCAGAAACCCTACTGCCCATTATAAAAAAGAGCTAGACCAACTAGTTTTAAAAGGTTTTAATGAGCAGATTCTAAATAAAAAAGAAAGGGCTTACCTAGTACCTACTGCACCTAGAATCCCAATCATGTACCATCTGCCCAAGATCCACAAGGATCCTGTTCCCCCTCCGGGTCGACCAATCATAAGTGGAATCGACTCTGTAACATCACGTATCGGTAAATATATCATTTCTACCTTCAACCATTGGTCAAAGGCACTCCATCGTAGCTTAAGGATACGACTGATACCATTGGGCTACTTGAAAGTGTGGAGATTGGGGGGAACTGCTGATGGCCACTGCAGACGTGGCATCATTGTACACCTGAATCCCCCATACCAGAGGTATAGAAGCGGTCACACATTTTCTGAACAGGGACCATTCCATTACCAATAAACAAAGTGAATATATTATTGAGCTATTACAATTCGCTACCAAACACAACTACTTCTGGTTTGATCAAAAGTTTTTCTTGCAACAGAAGGGTGTGGCTATGGGGGCTAAATTTGCCCCTAGCCTTGCCAACCTTTTTATGGCAAAATGGCAGGAGGATGTCGTCTAATCTGAACACAGGCCCTCATTGGTACTGTGGGCCAGATATCTAGACGACATCCTCCTCCTATGGGATGGCACCCCCGAATCCCTCAGGGATTTCCTTGTGTTTTTAAATGACAACGATCTGGGGATTTCGTTGACATATGAATTTAGCTCATCTAAAATTCACTTTTTGGATCTCGAAATCGAGATGGTCTCATGCCAATTTAAGTTTAAAACGTATTTAAAAAATACTGACCGTAATAGCTTTATACCAGTTGACAGCTGTCACCACCAATCCTGGTTACAGTCTGTGCCTCGTAGTCAGTTCCTGAGATTGCGCAGGAATTGCACAGATGTAAACAACTATTTTACTCAAGCATCAACACTGAGGGACAGATTCATAGAAAAGGGGTATGACCCAACATTGTTAACCTCAGAAATAAATAGAGTGGCTGCAATTGATAGAAATTCTTTGCTGACACCAAAACCTCCTCGTGAACAAGAAAGCTCCTTTAAATGCTTTACGCTCACCACTTTTTCAGTCCAACACAGAGAAATCAAAAACATAATTTACCCACCCCAGAAGATGACTTTTTTAGTTGAAACATGTCGGGTGGACCCCTCACAACTACCGCTACATGATTTACATGCTTGTTTGATCTGCAAAAAATGTGAGTTTGTTTTTTAATGCTATTTTTAATAAATCCAAGTTAAAACGTTATTACGCTATGTGAGTGTTTTCATCCCTCACATGTTATATGAATCTTTCGCTTGGCTTATGGTGGTGTGATTACTATTGAGGAAGTCGTGCTGATTACTTCCCCCCTTCCCTCCGTTGATGTGGTGATGACATCTGACCAGATAATACATCTAGACCAATTGGTCATCAAGCCTTTTTGACCTGTTTTGGCATATGCTATTTCAGGCCACTATTTCCGGTAAGCCTCCATACTCTCTGGTGATGGTCCTGGCACTGCTTTTAAATTTCTGTGCACCTCTGGTCGTTTAGAGTTCATCCATCTACCAGGCTACCGGGTCTATTTGATCTTCTTGCACGTATAAGAAGAACACCTGCATATTTTTTATACACTGTTTTACAGACTTCTTCTTGGTGTTATGGACTTTTTATTGTTTTTGTCTATTGATATACTCATCTAAAGCACATATATATATTATTTTTCACCAGTTACTATCATAAGTACTCACGTGAGAATTTTTCATTATTTGTTGTCACTTAATGTCCAGTTTATTCATAATTTATTCACTCAATAGCGCCACACTTTGAATCTTCAACACAGAGAAATCAAAAACATAATTTACCGACATTGGGATATACTTGAGAATGACCATGTTTTAAAGGAAATACTCCCAGAACAACCTAAGGTCATCTTTAGAGGTGTGCCTTGTTTTCAGGGAAAAATTGCACCTAATATCATAAATCCCCCCATACGACCTTCTTTTTCTCATAACTTAGTGGGTTATTTTCCCTGCAAAAAATGCACTGTATGTCAATACAATTCCTGTGGTAGACATAAAAGCCTTGAGTTTAAATCGAACACTACAAACTGTACATATCCCATTAAAACATTCTGCACTTGTGCTACCACACATGTCGTTTGTCTGATTATCTGCCCCTGCGGGAAGCAGTATGTGGGCTGTACAATTCGAACTTTCTCTGTTAGAGTCAGCGAGCATATCGCTAAAATAAAAAGTGGTGACGTCAAACATAATGTGCCTCGACATTATAGAGAGCATCACAGACGAGACCCTACTGGTTCTCAATTTCTTGTCATAGATAAATATACACCTCCTTGATGGGGAGGAGCTAAGACAAGGGGAGTCTCTCGCTTGGAGACTTATTGGGTCCACCAATTGCAGACCTACTCCCCTTTTGGGTTGAACATAGAATGGGACATCAATGCTTTTATCAACCAAGCATGATGCCTTTTGTCTATTTCTGGTACTTTAGGGTCCAGTTGGTACCTATTAGAATATCTTTTATGAGAGGTTTTTATAAGTATTTTTAAATGTTTTTATGAGGGTATTTTTTATTAAGTTCTTATTAATTTTTCTGACAACATATATTTTAGAATGTATTTTGGATTTCTAATTTGAATATATACTGGTTTGGTCCCTATCACAAATGTCAGCTCGATCCAACCAATAACGTGTCCTTTCTGAGGGGTGCCATCATTAGTCACACCTTAGTATCATATATTTTTTTAAATATATTACAGAATTTTTATTTATTTATTTTTTTTCTACCCCCACATGGAATCTCGGGGTTCAAACCGGCGACCCTTTTGCTGCTGGGTGGGAGTGCTGGCCACTACACCACTGCCCATGTTCAGGTTAGAGCAATTTTGGATGTAGTGTTTTTCATTTTTGCTGCCAGAAGGGCGATACCTTGTGACTTAGTGTATTAATATACACGTCCTTATGACAAACGGCGCCATGTTGTAGGTTATATACACCGGACATTGTGCCGTTTTAAGCCACATCTGCTCCTATATGTCCCCCAGAATAGCGGTGCCATGTTTTTGGCTGTTTAAACCAGTCACTGTTCCATATGATGTCACATCCACTTTCACATGTTAAAATGATGCTTGGAACTCTTGTCCGGGCGCCATTTTGGCAGAACCAGGAAGTAATCCTCCTCTACATATGAAAACGAGGCTTGGAATGCAAACCCGGGTGCCATTTTGGAGGAACCAGGAAGTAATCTCCATAATTTGCACTTTCAATCAGACGGAGGGTAACCAGTATCTATAAATACTCAGTCAGTACAGTGGTCCAGCACCCCAGATGATGACTTCTAAGTCGAAACGTGTTGGGAGGATATGCTGAGACCACTGTCTTCTTTTTACTGCTAAAAATGTGAGTGTATTTCCTTTGCTTTTTATGTATTAAAATTTCCATACGGGGCTGACTGCCTGTATATACTGAGTCCATCCATACCTTACACCTGTTCGGAGGTCCATCTGGAGGTCATATCTGGATAGAGCATCTGATCCCCTTGGTATATTATACCACAAAGCTTAATTGACTCACTAGGTGTACACCTATTTGAGTTCAATCCCTCTGGTAAGCAGCTTCTGGTGTCTTTGGTGGTGGACCTACTATTAACTGTTATTACATCATACATATTTGAAGTTAAAGACTGATTATATCCACATGTGGTTGAGGATTATCATCACACATGATTGAAGCTTGTCACTGACTTTTTTCTTTTTTGGACATCACACGTCCAAGTATCTCTGTTTATAGACATCACATGTCATAATAGAGGACTGCTTGGAGTATTTTTGAGCACATCATTTATTATTCACGTTTTTTGTACTCATATTATTTGTTATGGTTTATATGATCACATAAGCGCTGCAAATTTCACCCAATTTGTAGGACGGGACAGATGAATATCTTTTTAAAGCGGTTGTAAACCACTGAGTGCCTTTTTTTTTTTTTTTTTTTTTAGACCTGCAAGGTAAAGCCATAATGTGCTAGTGTGCATTGCATGCTAGTACATTATGTGAAACTTACCTGAAAAGAAAACATTTCAGCAAAGCAATGTCATCGCTGGAGGCCGCTTCTATCTTCACCCCTCTTCCTTCTGGGTCCGCAGACTCCAGCTGTGTGACTGGCATGGATGATGTCACTCCCACGCATGCGTGGGGTAGCCGCCATTTATGGCACAGGATTCTAAAGGAATAGCCCATGTGGCCGTTCCTTCAGAGCGCATGCGCCAATAATGTCATCGGCTGAATATATAGTAAATATTTCCTAAACGGTGCATGCTTAGGAGATATTTACAGTACCTTTAGGTAAGCCATATTATAGGCTTACCTATAGGTACAAGTACAACATTGAAGTTTACAATAAAAATATTTCCAAGTTGGGGAGCGTATGTTTCTAATAGGCGTATCGTGTTTTTCCTGTGCTAACACAGATTCTTGAGTTTACTCTAAATTAAACAAATTTTATTAAACAATGTTAATTGATCTTGTGTTCGATATCTCCTTGAAAATCTTTTGTAGAGTGTTTAACTTCTCGTAAAAAATCATGAATTATCCTGTAGTTATTCCTCTTTTCAGATTTTGGGTGATGACTTTCTTTATTTTACCACTCTCATCTTTGCTGATCAGCAAATCCAAGAAGTTAATTAAACTGTCTCCCCACTGTATGATATATATATATATATTTTTTGCATTACTATATAGTTACATAGTTACATAGTAGGTGAGGTTAAAAAAAGACACAAGTCCATCAAGTTCAACCTATGTGTGTGATTATGTGTCAGTATTACATTACATATCCCTGTATATTGCGGTCATTCAGGTGATTATCTAATAGTTTCTTGAAGCTATCAATGCTCCCCGCTGAGACCACCGCCTGTTGAAGGGAATTCCACATCCTTGCCGCTCTTACAGTAAAGAACCATCTACGTAGTTTAAGGTTAAACCTTTTCTTCTAATTGTAATGAGTGGCCACAAGTCTTATTAAACTCTCTTCTGCGAAAAAGTTTTTACAATATATCCCTTAAAGAAAAGTGTCCAGCTTTCTATGACAGAAGCTTACCTATTAGCACTAAAAATTGCCAGAATCTAGTAACAAGTTCATCCCCCATAGACTTTGATTGGATTTGCAGCTAAATTCGGGTTTGCCAAATCACAAAAAAAATTGGCCTTACCCCTTGGTGAATTAAATCCCCACTGAGAAAGTGTGTCAAGTAGGTACTAACTGATGTTCAATTTGAAAACCATAAAAGTGTGCAAAGATAAGTCAGGGTGCTAAATGGATTGTATGTAGGTTGTATATGACCTTTCTTGCAAAGGAAGTGTGAAAGTAAAGCATACTCCTAAAATGCATTTATTTCTATATATACCTGAAATACGCATTTAAACTGAGGACAAAATCATTTTAATCCATTAGGAGCCATCAATATTCTCTATTTATTTTATTTCACCAATGACCCAGACTCCAGAAGAGGGCAGTGCTGAAACCATAGAACATGCAGGTATTTATTTTACCCACCCTTTAAACCTCTACATAATTAGGGCCAGTATTTGATTCTTTGATTTTTATTTCATTGGACACCCAGCATCCTTAACTTTCTCTCTCCAATAATCCACACTGAAAGGGGTGGTCAGTACTGGAACCAAAGAAGGCAAAGGCACGTATATGCACCACTCCTCAATTGAATGAGCAGCCTGCTAACTCACATTCCCTTCTACACACTCCAGAACCATTATTTGATTTTCATCTTACTGAACACCAGATGCCCTTATCCATTTCTTCCCAATGATCTAGAATCAAAGGAAGGGCAATAATAGAACCATAGAACACACAACCATTCATGTACACCACCCTTCCATTTAACGAGCAGCCTACTACCTAAAATTCCTTCTACATACTTTAGAGTCAGCATTGGAGTCTTTCCATGTTACCCTTTGGATCCCCAGTACTCCTATTTCTCTTTCTACAAACGTCTGGGCTCCGAGAGAGCATGTACACCACCATTTCACTAAATGAGTAGGTGTAATGTTTGTGCAGAATCACTGTGACCCTTAACCCCTTTTCTCCTGATGCATGCTGGGGGAGGGGCTGTACCAGGAAGTCAGTCACGAGTGTGTTTGGGACTGGAAGCAGCTGCATGATACTTAAAGGTAAATATGAAAGAAAAAGACTAATGTGCAAACCTAGGCTAGCTCTAATTAACTATAATTAAAATAAATATGTGGCGCTGACTCAAAACTGTGTATACACTAAAATGAATAATAATACTTAGGAAACGTGCTAAAGCTATAAAATAACTTCTCAAGTGTACACTTGAGGAGTTATTTTATAGCTTTAGCATGCTTCCTAAGTATTATTATTTATTTTAGTGCATACACATTTTTGAGTCAGCATGTCAGACTTCCACGTAGCAGACAGGCGAGCCCGATGTAGCAGGGGAAGGCCTCCCTTACGTATCTGGTTCCCGGTCCCTGGTAGTATGGACAGGAGGCACGGGAGCACAGAATGGTATGAGAGCCTGGTGGGTTAGCTGCAGAAGGATCCCGGTAAAGGTGGTTATGGAGATCTCCAGTAACTGAAGCACAGGCAGCAGATGCAGAGCAGGAGTGGAGCAGGCAGGTCGGGTCACAGGCAGAGGTCGGCAACAGGCGGGCAGCGTAGTACAGAGGAGCAGGCAGATTCATACTCAGGACAGTCCGGGATCAGTGGCAGGCAGCAAGCAAGGAGAAATCAAAGACAGGCCGGTGGTCAGGAGATCAGGTTCAACAGGAAACAGGAAGCAGGTGCAGGGATACAGGGAGCTGAAGATCGGACAGCACCGAGCCCCTTGTGCAGACGGCCTAAATAGGCAGGTTGGCGGCAAACACCGGGCACGCGTGCACGCCGACGTGCGCCGGCAAGCGCCCCCGTATGCACGCGCCCGCACACCGGCACCCGCGGCGGCGCGCCCGGGCATGCGCCGACGCGCCCCAATGCACCGCGATGCCCACCAACAGCGCGTCTGCCCAAGGGAGCTCTCTGACAGTGCCCCCCCTCAAGGGCAGCCTCCGGATGTCCAACTGTGCCAATATGGCGGCATGAGTACTCCTGAAAGTCCTCAGAAGCTCTTCGGCATGTAAGTTGCCCTCTGGCTCCCAGGAGTTATCCTCCGGTCCGTACCCCCTCCATTTTATCAGATACTGCAACTGGTTGCGTCTCCTCCTACAATCCAATATAGCCTCCACTTCGAATTCTTCTTTATTATCAACAATTATGGGCTCCGGTGGGTCAGTACTTGGGCCAGCAAAGGTGTTGGGTATAACAGGCTTCAACAATGAGATGTGGAAGACCGGATGAATCTTCAGAGTACTGGGTAAGTTGAGTTCGTAGGCCACATTGTTAATTCTCTTCTTGACTGAGAACGGGCCCATGAATTTGGGACCCAATTTCCTTGAAGGACAGGTCATTCTTACATTGGTCGTGGACAACCAAACCTGGTTGCCAGGTTCCAGGATGAGCTCTCCCCGCCTCTTCCTGTCAAACGTCCTCTTATTATACTCTTGGGTCTTGGCCATGGTTTCCAGCAAGAGTTTGTTGTTAGAAAGAAAAAAGTCCATAGTGTCAGAAACTGCAGGGATCGTACATTCGGGTAAAGACCTGGGCAGGAAGGACGGGTGGAAGCCGTAGTTGGCAAAAAAGGGTATTTGCTTAATGGCCGAATGTAGAGAGTTGTTATAAGAGAACTTCGCAATTGGCAGAAGAGAGACCCAGTCGTCCTGTGAGAAAGATGAAAAACAGCGGAGGTATTGCTCCAGAGTTTGATTAGTCCTCTCCGTCTGCCCATTAGTCTGGGGATGATAAGCAGAGGAGAGTGCCAGCTCGATTTCCAGGGAATCACAGAGAGCCTTCCAGAACCGAGAGGTGAACTAAACACCACGATCCGATATAATATTTGCTGGGACTCCGTGTAACCTGACGATTTCTTTTAATGAAGACCCTTGCTGTCTCCATGGCCGAAGGCGTGCCCTTCATAGGCAGAAAGTGAGCCATCTTGGTTAACCTGTCTACAACGACAAAAATGGTAGAGAAGCCTTCTGCCTGAGGAAGCTCTACAATAAAATCCATTGATATCATCTTCCACGGTCTTTCTGGGACGGGTAACGGTTTTAGCAGACCCCAGACTCTCATTCGGCTATTTCTGCTTCGAGCACAGGTAGTAAAAGATTCAACATAGTTCTTGCAATCGTTTGCCAACAGAGGCCACCAAAAAGTGCGCTGCACTAATTCGGTTGTCTTTAACACACCGAAATGTCCAGCCATCTTGTGATCATGGCAGAGCTCTAGCACTGCCACCCTCAAATCTTCAGGGATCACGATTTTACCCTTGTGCCAAAAAAGACCATCCTGGGCCCTCACTTACTCTCCGGAATTTGGGGTCCAATTTGCAGAGGCTTGTTTTATGCGGGAGAGTAGATCTTCTTGGAGTAACAGAAAATTTCCGGATGGAAGAATGTTGTCCGGATGCACAGGTCTGCCGGAATCAGGGAACATACGGGACAGAGCATCCGGCTTGGTATTTTTGGAACCAGGTCTGTATGTTATATGGAACTGAAATCTGGAGAAAAATAGGGCCCACCTCGCTTGCTGAGGTTTCAGTCTCTTGGCTGTTTGGAGATACTCCAGATTTTTATGATCCGTATAGACCAGGATAGGATATGCTGCACCCTCCAGTAAATAACACCACTCCTCCAAAGCGGATTTGATGGCCAGAAGCTCCCAATCACCCACATCGTAATTTCTCTCCGCAGAAGAGAGCTTGCGGGAGAAAAAGGCCACTGGGTAGAGAAGGGTCTTTGGGCCTTGCTGTTGGGACAGAACAGCTCCGACTGCAACCTCTGAAGCGTCCACTTCCAGGACGAATGGTAGGGCAGGATCTGGGTGTTTCAAGATTGAAGCAGAAGTGAACAGCTCCTTGAGTTTTTCAAAGGCGGATTGTGCCTTAGGGGACCACTGGAATCGGTTCCCTTGTTTGGTTATTTCAGTGATGGGAGCAAATATTGCAGAAAAGCCCCTAATGAACTTCCTGTAAAAGTTCGAGAAGCCAATGAACCTTTGAACCCCTTTCTTATCGGAGGGAGCGAGCCACTCCAGAATGGCTGATACCTTCTGCGGATCCATTCTTATACCTTCAACGGAAATGTTTAGGCCTAAAAACTGGATACTTTGAAGTTCAAACTGGCATTTTTCTGGTTTAGCGTAAAGTCCATGCTGCCTGAGACGAGCCAACACATTTCTGACGTGCCTGCGATGATCGGAGACTGAGGAGGAGAAGATCAAAATATCGTCTAAGTAGACAATAACATATAGATCCAAGAAGTCACGGAAAATGTCATTAACAAAGTGTTGGAACGTAGCAGGTGCGTTGCACAGGCCGAAGGGCATAACAAGGTATTCGTAATGCCCAAATCTGGTGCGAAAAGCTGTCTTCCACTCATCTCCTTCACGAATACGGATCAAGTTGTAGGCACCACGGAGATCTAACTTGGAAAAGATCACTGCGGATCCCAATCTCTGGAAGAGTTCAGGCACTAAAGGCAAAGGGTAATGATTCTTGATTGTTACTTTGTTCAGCTCCCGATAATCAATACAAGGACGTAAGGAATGGTCCTTTTTTTCCACAAAGAATATACCAGCCCCGGCCGGAGAGGTAGATGGACGGATAATTCCCTTCTTCAGGTTCTCATCGATATATATTTTTAAGGTGTCCAACTCCTGCTCTGTTAGTGGGAAAATCCTCCCAAAGGGAACTTCTGCTCCAGGTAATAGCTCGATTGGGCAATCGTAAGGCCTGTGGGGAGGTAAAGTCTCTGCTCCTTTCTTACTGAAAACGTCCAGAAAGTCCCAGTAGGGTGCAGGGACCAACTGTTGTAACTCGGACTCAGCGTCTAAACAGAGTAGTCGGGTAGTCTCAGCAGGACTGGTATGAAGACAGTGTTGCCGGCAATAGTCAGAAAAGAACTTGACTTCTCCACTTGACCAGTCAATGCTGGGGTTATGGGCCTGTAACCATGGCATCCCAAGTATGATGGGGAAAAGAGGAGAGGAGATGGCATCCAGGCGCAGGAGTTCTTGATGGTTAGAGCCCATGGTGGCTAACAAAGGGATGTTTTCTTGCGTGACGGGACCGGAACGAAGAGAGGAGCCATCAGCGAGGTGTACAGAAAGTCCCCGAACTTTTAGACTGGAGAGGGATGTGATGGTTGGCAGCAAAGGTTAGGTCAATGAAGCACAAATTGAAGATATTGGCAGCGACTTAGGTGACTTACGTGTCTTGTTTGGGCAAGACCTCACATAGTGTCCAGGTTTCCCGCAGTACATGCAGAGGTTGTTAACTCTTCGGCGTTGGCGTTCTTCTGGATTGAGAGAGGGACGGAACAGACCAAGTTGCATTGGCTCAAAGGTATCAAGAACCGGTGTGGCCGGTGCCGGGAAGGACTGGCTGGGAGAGCTTGGAGCCTTGGGTAACATCCAGGTAGGGCGGAATTGGCTGGAAGACCTCTCAGAGCGACGCTCTCTGAGGCGTCGGTCGATCTGGATAGACAGGTTGATGAGTTCATCCAGGGTTTGTGGTACACCGACCGTGCTAACTCATCCTTCAGAGGATCAGACAATCCCGTGCGGAATTGGTAACGTAAGGCCGCATCATTCCAACCAGTGTCGGAGCTCCACAGCTTAAATTCCACCACATAGTCCTCTGCGGCTCTATGCCCTTGTTGAAGGGCGTGCAAGGCGGCTTCAGCAGTCGCTGAGGATCACCTGGGGATCCTCATACAACTGGGACATGATGGTAAAGAAAGCATCAAGGTTGTCCAGAGCTCCAGATTTCTGCTCCAGGAGGCGATGACCCCAGGTATGTGGTTCACCCGATAAAAAAGAGATTACGAAGCCCACCTTGATTACCTCCAGGGAGAAGGTGCGGGGTTGCAGGGCAAAGTATAGTTCGCAGGCATTGCGAAAGGCCCGGAATTTACTGCGGTCACCGGTAACCTCTCGGGTATGGGTACCCTAGGCTCCGGGGGTAGCATAACTACTGAGGGCACGGATGTTGCTCCGGCCAATGAGGAGGCTTGCGGACGGGTTGGAGCTGACAGGACTTGGACTTGTTCTTCCAACCTTGTGTAGCCTTCCTGGAGGCTCTTCACGGCTTGTGTAAGACCCGCCAGGTGTCTACACAGTTCCTCCATGGGGGAGGTCCCCTGCTCGGGCTCGGACATGGCTGTCTGATACTGTCAGACTTCCACGTAGCAGACAGGCGAGCCCAATGTAGCAGGGGAAGGCCTCCCTTACGTATCTGGTTCCCGGCCCCTGGTAGTATGGACAGGAGGCACGGGAGCACAGAATGGTATGAGAGCCTGGCGGGTTAGCTGCAGAAGGATCCCGGTAAAGGTGGTTATGGAGATTTCCAGTAACTGAAGCACAGGCAGCAGATGCAGAGCAGTAGTGGAGCAGGCAGGTTGGGTCACAGGCAGAGGTCGGCAACAGGCGGGCAGCGTAGTACAGAGGAGCAGGCAGATTCGTAGTCAGGACAGTCCGGATCAGTGGCAGGCAGCAAGCAAGGAGGACTCAAAGACAGGCCGGTGGTCAGGAGATCAGGTTCAACAGGAAACAGGAAGCAGGTGCAGGGATACAGGGAGCTGAAGATCGGACAGCACCGAGCCCCCTGTGCAGACGGCCTAAATAGGCAGGTTGGCGCCAAACACCTGGCGCGCGTCGGCATGCACGCCGACGCGCGCCGGCGCGCGCCCCTGCACACACGCATGCGCCCAAACACCGGCACCCATGGCGGCGTGCCCGGGAAGGCACGCGCGCCGACGCGCCCCAACGCACCGCGATGCCCACCCAAGGGAGCTTTCTGACACAGCACCACATATTTATTTTTATTATGATACTTAGAGGGAGACCTGTTGTATTACGACTCCTTCATGTAAGAATGTACATCGTTTTCTGAGTGAGTAATAAACCCTTCGCTGGTTAAGAAGTGCATCCAGCCTGTGTGTAACTTGCTGAGCGGATACTGGCAGCATTGCTAGCAAAACCATGAGAGATCCAGTGTCGAAGGGACATAACAGTAGACTATTAACTAAAATTCTGTCACATATTTCAGAGCCTCTGTCTCTCTGTTTTATGTCATTGGACATGCTGTACCCTTATTTTTCCCTTTCTCCAATTATCTGGGCTCCAAGAAGGGTCAGAATCTTTGAACACACAGACATATATTTTTCGCAAATTTAGACTGATCTAAGATGGATGATAATGCCACTACAGACAAATAACCAGTGTTAGAATTGCTAAAGTGGCTGCCTGTCCATCTCTATGGAACTGCTCCATCTGTAGCCAGATGCACCAAAATATTGCTCTTTTGCTGGCCCAAACACTGGCGAATACGTTTTTTTTTTAGTTTTAAATTTCTTTATTGAGAAAAGCTATAACGTAATGTACAGTAACTCAGGAGGCAAATACAACTGGTAGTTGACATCAACATTAAAGGTAGGGATTATAGTACTAGGCGTATACTAACATGTGTAGTACTGACCCCTTGTATGCTCCAAAAGAAGAAAGCATAAAAAAGAAAAAGAGGAAGGAATAGGTAAGGGGGTAAAAGATAGGAGGAGAAGAAGAAAGGAGATAGAAGATGAGCAGGCTAGTGCTCAGTAGTATAAGGTAAAGTAACATAATAAGCTTACCAGTAGTCAAACCCAAAAGGCTAATTTCATTCCAGGAGATGGACCGTCATAGTTGATACCTCATAATTTAGTCAAGGACGTGGCAGAACTCTATGATTTAATAGACAGAATTGCCAGTGGTGATAGAATTTATTAAGTGTCAGCTGTGCCTTTGCAAATAAAAATTCTATTTTTAGGTAGTCGTTGAGGATAATTTCAAAAGTTGATGGTCAACAAGAAAACCCGCTTGCACTTGTAGTGTCTTCGTTCATTGGACTTTTTACTTGCACAGCATACGGTCACATTAAGACATTTTGGTTCACTTATCACAGGGTGATATTAGCGTATTAATATCACATATTAATGGTTCAACATTATTTAGTCATTTTGTTCACTTGATAGAGTGTGATAAGAGGTTTTGTAAACACAATTTTTTATTGCTGTAAAATCATCAAGGTTTGACACTGGTATTCATCACTTGTCATAGGGTGATGAGAACACGTGCAACACAGTTTTTATTAGGATAGTCGTTGAGGATACCAATGGTGTCATGGAGAGTAGGTGGACAGATCTGTTTCCAGTGACGGGCAATAGATAACCGGGCAGCAATGAGTATGTGTGTAATGATGGGGTAAAATTTGGAGGGCCAATTAGATAGGCCTAGTCCAAAGAGAGGCATTTGTGGGTTAACGCAATGGGTATGCTAGTAACATCCTGAATAAGTGTGGAGATGTCCATCCAGAAAGCACTAATAGATGGACATGCCAACCAAATATGGAAAATATATCCATTCATGTCACAATTTCTCCAACATTTGATAGAGTAGGTTGGGAACATTTGTGCCAATTTCACAGGGGTACAGTACCACATATACAAATTTTTCATTGAGGTTTCCCAATGGGAAATATTTTTAGAGTATATGGTGGATGAGCATAGTGCTCGGTACCAGATAGGGGGAGGGATCTTGATTTGTAACTTAGATTCCCAGTAGTTTATAGTTGGGGTGTGTTCCTCCAGATTTGGTTTTGTTAGTAGTCCATAAAGATAGGATATGCCACGAGTTTAGTTGTTGGTTGAGGAAAGAAATTGTAGCATGTCCTTAGTCAAAGTTTTGTGTGAGGTTGAGATGGCGGTGAGTATATGACAGAGTCTTAAGTACATATAGAAGTCCTTATTGGAGATGGCTAAACAGTCTTTAATTTGGAGGAAGGATAAGAGTTGGTAAAGTTGGAACAGGTCCCCAATCTTTTGAAGACCCTGTGAGGACCAGTTCTGAAGTGGAAGGTCTGGTGATAAGAACGATAGGGCTGATAATGGGAGTTGGTGAAGAGCTTTCACATGTAGTCCTCTTGCGGATTGTAGAACCGATCTCCAGGTGGATAATGTAGCATTAACCATTGAGAGGAAGGAGGATGGTATCCTAGCCATATGGCAGCAAATAAAAGTAAAAGGGTTTAGGCAAAGGCATTTGCTTTGATAAGGGTCCAAGGTTGCGATGAGGACATGTCCCATAGCTTTTTGGTTTGGTCCACAATTATTGCTTTGTAGTGCATACGGAGGTCAGGAACACCAAGGCCCGCATAGGCCTTGGGTGTGTTGAGTAGCGAGGCTTTGATGCGTGGCTTGCGTGCCACCCAGATGAAGTGATTGATGATCCGTTGAAGTATGGCTATGTGTAATTGTAGGATCGGTATTGGCAAAGTCCTAAAGAGATACAGAACATGTGGCAGGAGAAACATCTTGGACAGGGCAATTATTCGCAAATATTAGGGGGGACACGGGGCAACGAGTCCCGTTGGTGATGGGGAAGGGGGTGGATAACATGCCCGAAGTCAGAACTCTTGCACTCAGTGTAGAGTAGAGACCCAGAATGGCTTCGCAAAATGGGCCATGGATGGCAAATTTCTGAAGGGCTGAGTCTAAGTATAACCAATTAACCCTGTTGAACGCCTTCTCTGCGTCAAAAGAGATCAGCAGAGAAGGCGTTCAGTGGTGCTCGGCCCAGTGGATAAGGTCTATAAACCTTTGGGTGCCATCTAAAGCTTGTCGGGAGGGGATGAAGCCCACTTGATCTTGGTGGACCTCACTGGCAAATCTTTATCTCTAGCAATGGGAGTAACAGCTTATTGCCTCATCTACAGATAGAGCAATTCCACAGGAACAAACAGGCAGCCTCTTAGCAATCCTGCCTCTGATAATTTAGACAAATTGTCAGCATCAAGATCAATAGCAGCAAAGTCACCCGTCTGACATCAGCTTTACTCAGAAGATGAAAATAATTGCAACCATAAGGATCTAGATAGAAGGTTAAACAGATACAGGGTCAAGCTCAGAGCTGGTCTTGAGGTTGATAATAGTTAGTTTGCTAAATCAGCGTACTGTATATGTAAATTGTGCATGAACATACAATCCTATTATTAATATACAGTATATGCAAATATGTTTTATTATGCATTGCACATCTGTGTTTCCTCTAGTTATATCTAATTTGGTTTTGTTTGTGTAACTTTTTTTTCACA
This sequence comes from Lithobates clamitans, assembly GCA_037952925.1. Lineage (NCBI taxonomy): Eukaryota > Metazoa > Chordata > Amphibia > Anura > Ranidae > Lithobates > Lithobates clamitans. The sequence continues at coordinate 2,572,360 of JBBGZY010000239.1, forward strand.
CAGCGGAAAAAAGCTATCATATTTATATATGAAAATATTTATGTAGCTTAATTTCGTTTTTCAATTTTAATACTGTTTTTTTATTACGTGCCTTAGTATAAATTCACTTGAGCATGGAATCTGCCAATTTAAATTATTTATGTAAAATAACTAATGCATGGCTCTGTGCATTAATTCAATCCTGAGGCAAGGGAAATTTCCATGACCATTATTTAGCTTGTTTCTGTTTCACTCTGCCCTCCTATGCCTCAGATAACATGAATATGAAGATACCTTCATGGAAGACTGGAAAGAGGCAAGAGCTATAATATAGTAAACCAACACAACCTGTATATGTACAATACCTAAGACCCAATTAATAAAGCTCAGCTGAAGAAAGTCAATTTTATTTCAATGTACTTTTTTCTTTTTTTTTTTTACTTTTTTACTTCGCTTTTATCATTGTTTCTATGAAACAGTAAAGTTGAAAACATCAAATACATTTTCAGCAAAGTCCATCAAACTAAAAAAAAAAATCAAACATTTTCATTACGTTATTTTTCAAAAAGTTTACAGATTTCAAAGCCATTGACTTTTTAAGTAAAATGTGCCTTGATTTTTAAACACAATGTATAGTGGTTTGTTGGCATATTTCCTTTACTTGAATATTAGGACTAACATATACAATTTTCAAAAATACTTTTATTTTTTTGGCCACGCATTTATAAAATTTTACAAAATGATGCTTTCTAATAATTTTTTTGAGCCAGTTAGTAAAGGTTTAGCCTTTTTTTGCTTTTTTTTCCTCTATACCATATGTTTTAAAAAGTCTGTTTAACCACTTCCTGCCCACCAAATGACGGCGGAGCGGTGTGGCTCTCATTCTGGGACGACGTCATATGACGCTGCCCAGTTTAGCCATGATGTTCCTGGGACACGGCACAACCCCAATTTTTGCAAAGAGCCGTGGCCCTTTACCCATGTGTTCGACTGTGTTCAATCACAGCCGATCATATGTAAACTAGGAAGTGCCATTTATCGTCTTTTTCTCTCTCTGACAGAGTGTGAGGTGAGGAGAGCTGATAAACAGCATCTCCTCACAGGAAAAACATGTAAAGGTAATCAGGGAACTGATCATAAATACCCTGATAACAATGCAGCCCAAACAGTGCCTATCAGTGATGCAACTCTGTGCCCATCAGTAACACCAGTCTGTGCACATCAGTGACACCAGTCTGTGCCCATCAGTGACACTAGTCTGTGCCCATCAGTGAGGCCAATCTGTGCCCATCAGTTATGCCAATCAGTCCTACCTTTCAGTGCCCATCAGTGCCTGCCCATCAGTGCTACCCATCAGTGCCCATCAGTTCCCATAAGTGCCGCCCATCAGTGGCCATCAATACCGCCCATCAGTGCCCATCAGTGCCACCTATCAGTGCCCATCAGTGCCGCCTATCAGTGTCACCTATCAGTGCCCATCAGTGCTGCCTATCAGTGCTCATCACTGCTGTATATCAGTGCCATCTATCAGTGCCCATCAGGGCTGCATATTGGTGCCTCCTCATCAGTGCCACCATATCAGTGCAATTCAGTGCCGCCTCATTAGTGCACATCAGTGCCACCTCATCAGCGCACATCAGTGTAGGAGAAAAATTACTTATTTAAAAAAATTTGCTGACAGAAACTAAGAAAAAAATTTTTTTAAATAGAAATGTTGGTCTTTTTTTAGTTTTTTTAGCAAAAAAAAAAAAAAACAGCAGTGATTAAATACCACCAAAAGAAAGCTGTTCAGTAAAGCCCCGTACACATGGGCAGAATGTCGGGAGACATTTGCTGGTACAAAAAATACCGTCCGACATTCTGCCCGTGTGTATGTCAGCCCTCCTGTCAGAACACTTTATCTAGCGTTCTCTGCCATTGGCTGAGAGCGCTGATCTGGAGTTGGTTGGCTGTTGGTTTTCCAGCATGCACATCCGAACGGCTGGCTTCTGTCGGGCAGACCGACATACATACAGACAGAATGCCGGTCGGTATTTTTTGTACCGGCAAAGGTCTCCCGATATTCTGCCCGTGTGTACGGGGCTTTACTGAAGGGACAAACTTCAAAATATTTTTTGTACGTGAAAAGAACTAATGGTTTTCATTTAATGTGTACTGTTTTCGTACTAGAAAAATTGGATATGAAAGACTGCATGATCAGAAACTACAAACAATAATGTATGCTACAACATTTCTACGTCAAATTGTCATTCGAGAATTTTCTTACTATTAGTACTACTCAAGAAAAACTGGCCGATTGATCACCCGATTTTCCTGTATTGTGTACTAGGCTTTAAGCCGGATACACACAGGCCGAATGTCAGGAGACATTTGTCGGTCCAAAAAAAAAAACGGCTGACATATGTATGTCAGGACAGAAGCCGGCCGGCTTCTGTTGGAGGTGCATGCTGGAAAACCAGCAGCCGACTGACATCCAATCAGCGCTCATAGCCATTGGCAGAGAGCGTTGTTTGGAGTGTTCTGGCAGGGGGGCAATCCCCCTGTCAGAACACAACAGCTCAGCTGAGGAGATCGCTTGACTAACTTTGCATGGTTAGTACAGCGGCTCCCGACCAGAGCTGTCAGAGTGTGTACCTGGCTTAAGGCTCAGGACAAAATATTCCCAAACACCCCTACCCAGGTGTTTGCACAATAAAATGCTCAATTGTAAGTGGAGAGGTCTAATGCAGAGTAAAACTTACCAAGAACCCATGGTCCAGCAGCAGCCAGGATCCAGCAGAACAGAGGCTTTGGTAGACCAGTCACCACTACTAGAACCTTCAGGAAGGAAGATTGAAAATTATATTCTGCAAATTCTGGGGGAATTAACACATTTTTTTGCAAACCTGTAATTCCATTGCTTTATTTATACTTGTTTACTGTATATTCTCTCTGATTTGTCAATCACTGTTACAACAAATCAATTACAGAGATATATCATCACTGATACATGAATTACATCAAATTATAGACAATTATTATAAAATTAAACAAATTAAGACTGTAGTATTACCATGTAGAAACTTATAGACCCAAATAAGATCTTTTGTATACCTAATCAAATGACTTGAACATAAATTATCCAGTTAAACTGATTAAACATGCCTATATACGAACAATTAAAGCCTGTGTATCGAAGGGTAAAAAAAAAAATCACACACACGCACAGCATCGCTCCAATGGAGTTAAATATATAGGAATAAGAGTCTAATGAGTGATTAAACAAAAACTCCAAAAGGAAACCATCTCCTAAAAACAATGGGACAACCATCATTCAGAATTATCCCCTATATCAGATGCAGGAATATCCTACTAATCCCAATGGGGGGATTAATGAAAAATGTCTAAGAAACACTTTGGGGTTGAATACCCAATCACATACAAGGAAAAAAAGAAATAAACAGCATTTTTGCTTGCACATGATTGGATGATGGAAGTTATCAGAACTTCTGCACATTTACTAAGCTCTGGAGTAACTGCAAAGGGCACGGTCTATTTGCCATTTGTAAATCAAACCATTTATCTCACTTTGCCTCAACCAGAGTGCAGTTGATCAGCTTTTAAATCCTATTTTTTTTAATCTATGCGCAGAAAATGAAAGATAAAAGCTGATTAACTGCTAAGGGCAATGGCACCAGTTTAGATAGAACTTGTCCAAGACACTTTTCCTTCATTTGCCTTAATGTCTCCACACATACATGTATTTAGTCATCCAATGAGTTTGGTTTGTGTGTCAAACTAACCACTGACTACAGTGCAGTACTCCTTATTCATAACCTCACCCAAATACACAAATAAGCCTATTAGTCTCCCATCATTCTTGACCTCACTCATACAGCCAACCCACATACAGGTAAATGATTTAATAATTATATATATACAGTATAAGTATGGCACCTTTGGAACATTAAAAAATAAATCAACTTGATTTATGTCGTTTTTATTCAGGCAAACGTGAAGTATTGCTTTAATATTTTAAATGTCCCACTGTGGCCACCAGGTAGAACCAGTCATACAGAGTTCGATTTTTTTTTAAAAAATTTTTTGGTAAGCTTGTGGGCTAGAGCTGCACGATTAATCACTAAAAATCATTATCGCGATTTTTTTCCCCCTTGCGATCTTGACAAAGTATTTCTTGATTCTTTCTTTGCAGAGAATTCTCTCTGCTCTGCTGAAGCCGACAGCCATCAAAAGAAAGGAAAAAACGGGCAGTCTGCCAAGAATCACAACATTCTTTAGCAGTGGAACTTAAGTATAAACATTGTAACAATTTGTCCTTTAGATCAAAGGAATATACTTTGGTATGTAAATGAGGGAAGTTTAACCAGTTAAACACTTAACCTTTTTCTGACATTTGTTGGTTTCAAGTTAAAATCTTTTTTTTTTTTTTTGCTAGAAAATTACTTAGAATCCCCAAACATATATATATATATATATATATATATATATATATATATATATATATATATATATATATATATATATATATATATATATATATATATATATATATATATATATATATATTTAGTAGAGACCCTAGAATAATATGGTGATTGTTGCAATTTTTTATGTCACACTGTATTTGCGCAGCAGTTGTTCAAATGCAATTTTTTGGGAAAAAAATTATACTTAAATGAATTAAAAAAAAAAAAAACTAACCAGTAAAGTTAGCCCATTTTTTTTGTATAATGTAAAAGATTTATTTTACGCCGCGAGAATCTTGATCTTTTTATTCTAAGCAAAAAAAAATCATGATTCTCATTTTGGCCAGAATCGTGCAGCTCTACTGTGGGCTGAGCGATAAAAGGTCTAACTCAGTGGTCATCAACCCTGTCCTTAGGCCCACTAACAGGCCAGGTTTGCAAGACAACTGAAATACATCACAGGTGATATCATTTGCAGCTCAGTGATTGCAGTATTCTAGTCTGCATCTCCCCAAGGTAATACATAAAACCTGGCCTGTTAGTGGGCGGGGAGGACAGGGTTGATGACCACTGGTCTAACTGTTTCCTATGTGCTTCCACTGCGGTTATTGAGATCTGCCGGCTAAGACCAGGTGCTGTCAGAATAACTGAACCCCGATCTGAATAGACAGAGCCGCTGTTTGACCAACATTTTCCTATTTGGCTCCTTTGATTTTTCATCAACAGAGCACTAGGTCAAAGACAACAGGGCAACCATGGAGCAAATTTTGGCCAGTTTGTCATCTGTAATTCACATAGTGTATGACCAGAGCTCAAGGGATCAATTCCCAACGGTTCCTTGCTGGCATCGGCATCTTCTTCTGTATGCCGGTTTTCAAGCGATCTTCATTGGCCAGTGAGGGATGACGGCACCCTTGCACATGTGCACATGCTAGTCATTACAGCACACATGTATCAGGCTGGCCACTGTAAACTGAGCTGCACATGCGCAGCTCTATTTACATTACAAGGATTGCTATGAGCAGGCATGTAAGTGTATTTTATTGCAGAAGAGACACTGCATGTATCTTTTGCAATATACAGTAAAGCCTGCTTAGTCACAATATGTTATAATGGAACATTAGTTCTGCTTTAAAGTGGTATTAAACCCAAAACCAAAAATGTATTATATTGCAACTTACCAAACATTCGACGTGGTGGCTGTATTAGTTTTCTTTTTTCCCTCAGTTTTTATTTAGTGATCTGGACAGCAATATACTTCCTGTATTAGAGTGCCTCTACTCTGGATGTAGGAGCACAGGGAGCACCTTTGGACAGCAGAATTGATAGTCCGGGGGGAGAATAGTGTTAAAGGAGTTGTAAAGTTAGAAGGCTTTTTATCTTAATGCATTCTGTGCATTAAGATAAAAAGCCTACTGTGTGCAGCAGCCACCCCAGCACCCCTTAATACCTACCTGAGGTCCATCTCTGTCTAGCGATGTCCACAAATGTCTCGGCCATCCAAGCCTCTTCCTTCTGATTGGCTGAGACACCGCAGTGGCACCATTGGCTCCCTCTGCTGTCAATCAAAGTCAGTCAGCCAATCAGGAGAAAGAGGGGTGGGGCCGGGCTGCAGCTTTGTGCCTGAATGGACACAGAGAGCTGTAACTCAGCTCGGGTGCCCCTATAGCAAGCTGCTTGGTGTGGGGGGACTCAACAGGAGGGAGGGGCCAGGAGCACAGAAGAGGGACCCAAAAACAGAAGGATTGGGGCTGCTCTGTGCAAATCCACTACACAGAGGAGGTAAATATGACATATTTGTTAATTTTATTTTTTTTTTAAACGAGACTTTACAATCACTTTAAGCAGGGACCAGCCGAATTTTGATCCATCTATGGGCAGGCTGGTTGTACAGAAGTTTATCTCTCAATCAACTTTTATACAACCAGTCAGTTGGAACATTTTTGCTTTCTCAGTACTGCCCATTATAGCCAGTGGTGCTGATGAGTGTACAGTAAAACCTTGGATTGCGAGTAACGCAGTTTATGAGTGTTTTGCAATACAAGCTGTTTTTAAAAAAAAATCCTGACTCGTTTTGCAAGCGTTGTCTTGCAAGATGAGCAGAATTCAAGCACTCTGGGGTGTGCAGTACCGCATGTGGCCAGAGGTGTGGGGGCGCCGGTGACGCTTGGAGACAGTGTCTCCGGCACCCCCCCACCTCTGGCCACATGCATAACTGCATACACTAGCAGTAACACTGGAACAAATGATTTGAGTTTCCATTGATTCCTATGGGGAAACTCAATATGATATACAAGTGCTTTGAATTACCAGCATGGTTCTGGAACAGATTATGCTCGTAATCCAACCCTGTATTCTGATGGCAGACAGGAAAGCCTTCCTGCTGTCAGAATACAATAGTCTCGCGGGAGGGACTCCCCTATCCACCTAAAATGTGTAGATGGGAGAGTCATTTCATTCATTTATTTTGTTCAACTTGCTGATTGAACGATAGAAAATTAATCATGCATGACCTGCTTTAGATGTACTAGCAAAGTTAGATACACTAACAAACTGAAGCTAAATTAAAGCTAACACTCTACAACAGTGGCAGCTGGTGTGTTTTTTTTGGGGGGGGAACAACCACCCCCCGAGTGTCCGGCATCACCTAACCCCCCCAGCTGCTGGGCACTTCCAGGTTTAAAGTTTGCCACTGCACGGCAGCCATCTTTATGATGCAATCAGGGGAGTTTTATGAAAGAAGTGGACCTGTGTGCAAAATTATAAGTTGGGCTCTAAAGTGTGGGGCACGCAGCGCACCACAACAAATATTGAGTGTGGTTTTTGGGGGCTGTAGGTAGCGCCTGCTGATTACATAGTACAGTAAAGATGCCCGATGACTGAGGGTTTTCCTTGTGCGCCCGTTCCGCTTCAACTCTGTTCCTTCTTGACAGGGTTGCCAACCCCCCCCCCCCCCCTGGCTTTTTATTTTTACACTGAGAAAACATAGAAAATCTATTACTGTGAACCTGAAATATGACAGAAACTGCTATTAGAAACTAATAGGGGAAAAGGTGGTGGAGGGATAGAGGCAGAAGAGGGGAGGGGGAGGATAGATAGAAATAGATAGGAGGGAAGAGAGATGGGGAGATGGGAAAGTAGGAGAAGTAGGAGAGAGATGGAGGAAGGGGGGAGGAGGAGGGGGGAAAGAGGAAGGGGTGAGAGAGGGATGTGAGAGAGAGGGGAGAGAGAGAGGGTGGGTGAGAGAGAGAGAGGGGGAGAGAGAGAGGGAGGTTGAGAGAGGGGTGAGAGAAGGGGGAGGGGGAGAAAGAGGGGGAGAGTAAGAGGGTGGGTGAGAGAAGGATAGGGAGAGAGAGAGAGGGGGGATAGAGAGAAGATGGGTGAGAGAGAGAGGGGGTGGGAGAAGAGGAAAAAAGGGGAAGGGGGTGAAAGAGAAGGGGGAAGGGAGGGAGAGTGAGAGAGAGAGAGGGTGAGAAGGGGTGAGAGAGGGGAGGGGGTAAGAGAGAAGGGGAGTAAGAGGGAGAGGAGGGTGAGAGAGAGGGGGAGGGGTGAGAGAGAAGGGGAGTAAGAGAAAGAGTAGAGGGGTGAGAGAAAGAGAGTGAGGTGATCAGTATGTCTGCTATTCACAATTAAGGGCCGTCCCACCATTATATGAACAGCCAGAATTCTTTTACCAGTCCAGGAAGTGTCTTCCTCTCTCTCGGTCCCTCTCCCCACCCCACCCCCCGGAGTTGGAAGACAACTAGAGAAGGGAGTGGAGCGAAGCCATGGCTTCAGATTAACATTGCATTAATTAATAATTGGTTATGATAGGACATGCAGCCCTGCGGCTCCAGCCCACCAAGCAAATGCCCGGTGCCCTATGACCAGTCCGGGCCTGGAGAGGAGGCATCGCACTGCTCCTCTACGCCTGTCAGTAGCCTCTGGAGCACGATCTGAGCACAGATCAGGCTTCAGAGGCAAAGCAGATTTAAACGCATATCTAAATTTACCCTTAGAGTATCATGTATACTCCTTGTAATACATTTAATTTTTAACATGAAGATTTTATACAAAAAAAAATAATACATTACATTACATTAAAACTACTATAACAAGAAGCTATAATCTAAGTATTATTAAACACAGATTTATGAAAATAATATTGACCAAAAATCTGTTTTTTTTTAATAACAGTGTATAATTGGTATCTGCATGTTATCACTTTAGCACCACTGAATAGTAGTAGAAAGTGAATTAAAGTGATACCGATGCTGGCCATACATGGGTAGAATTCCAAAAAATTTTCTTTTGAAAATCAGAGATTTTATGCATTTTGTGATCCGATGGTGCCACCATGGATTTCGAAATTCGACCAACCAAGCCTTCAATTTCACCTCATGTTTCTACACAAAATAATTTTTGTGGCCGGGAATCTTCTTTTCTTTCCGGGAATTTTCTTTTCTTGTGCTCATGCACATTTCATTTTTTATATATTTTTTATTATAATTTGTACACGATTCTCCCATCATTGATTAGAAAATTGTTTGTTTTTCAAAAAATTTCCAAAATGCCCAATCACTCAAATTTGATGATGGCACGAAAATCAACCATTGTTGCAACCCACTAATGATGTGAAATTTCAAATGAAAATTCTTAGGAAAGATTTTCAATAGAAAATTCTTTCGTAATTCGACCCATGTAGGGCCGGCCTAAAGTCTGTTTTTTTTTTTAACAAACATGATATAACATGATTGTTAAAAAAAAGCAACCCAGATCCTCCTCTTCTCCGGTCCCTCTTCGGCACTCCTGACCCCTCCCTCCTGTTAAGTGCCCCCATAGCAAGCAGCTTGCTATGGAGGCACCCGAGCTGAGCCGCAGCTCAGTTCTAACACAGCGCCACTCCCTATATTTTGAATTTTCCGCAGCTCTGTGTGTCCATTCAGACACAGAGCCACGGCCCGGCCCCACCCCCTCTCTCTCTCCTCATTGGCTCACTGACTTTGATTGATAGCAGCAGGAGCCAATGGAGCTTCGCTGCTGTCTCAGCCAATGAGGAGGGGAGTCCCGGACAGCCAATTCTCTTGTGCAACATCACTGGATCAAGATGGGGCTCGGGTAAGTCTTAGGGAGGCTGTTGCACACAGTTTTTTTATCTTAAAGTGATTGTAAAGTCTAATTTTTTTTCCTTTAAAAATAAAAAACATGTCATACAGTACTTACCTGCTCTGTTGCAATGGATTTGCACAGAGCAGCCCAGATCCTCTTCTTCTCGGGTCGCTCTTCGGTGTTCCTGGCCCCTCCTTCCTGACGAGTGCCCCACAGCAAGCAGCTTGCTATAGGGGCACCCAAGCCAGGCCACTGCTCCCTGTGTCCATTCAGATTGGCTGAATGACTTCGAATGACAGCAGAGGGAGCCAATGGTTCCGCGCTGCTTTCTCAGCCAATGAGGAGAGAACAGCTACAAATACTGTAGCTGCTGACTTTTAATATAAGGACACTTACCTGTCCAGGTATCCCGCAATGTTGGCACCCCAAGCCGATTCATTCATCGGCTTTGGGTGCACACTCTGGCATCTTCACTAAGTGAAACAGGAAGTGAAGTCTCACAGCTTTGCAGTCTGTTTCCTACTGCACATGCGTGAGTTGCACTATGCTTTCTGAATGGTCCCGCTGTCCTCTGGGACCTGTGTGTCTCCCAGAAGGCAGTGGGGAGGGGGTAGGAGGAGAGACGGAAATTTTGTAGATCACCGTGATCGCAGTGCGCAGGTACCTGGTGTTGACAGGTAGCCACTTCCCCCTCCCTGCCAAAAAGTGCCAAATGTTGCAGTATAGGGGTGGAGGGTGCGAACAAATGGAGCTTCTCCTTTTTGGTGGAGCTCCGCTTTAATACATAGAATACATTAAGATAAAAATTCTGCCTTTACAGCCACTTTAACACAGAAGTAAACCTTAGATAAATGCCATTTACTTTTCTAATGCATTATGTATCATAAACTATTGTAATGAAATATTTGTTAAGCTTTTTTCATCCTTTCGTGCATTTGAGTGCTGTTGATCTCCTTCAGCCTCTTTTCAGCCCATTTCTGTCTACCTACACTCAAACAATGGCTGCATGGATTGGCATCTTGTCATTTCCTTCTGCAACTCTTGTAAGAGAGCCATAAGTTTTGAGCAGAAGCCCAGGGCAGCGCTGGCGCTAGTGTCTCCTTTAACAGACCCCCAGGAAAAAGAAACTGCAGCAAAGTTTCAGGCAGCTGCAATAATTGACAACATGTTTGCCTTTTTTCATTTAACAATGTTGTCACACACATAAAAGTAATACTGAACACAAGGAAATGATAACATTAAATATTTATTTTAATTGAAATGCTATTTAGAGTATGATGCGTAAAGCCCAGGAGCTATCAGAGGTGCTGGCTTCTATTCTCTTCTCACACAGAGAGGCCAAGGTTATTCTATCTCTTTCCTCCTCCAACAGTATGATCTGCCTGAGAACGCACTGAGTTTCACTAGACTGATTGTCTATAAACAGCCAACTCTTTTTTTTATTTTTTTTTTCACTGGGGTTTAAGCCAAAACTCCTCTCTTGTTCCTCCCACAGTTTAGTCAGTTAGTCAGCCCGTGAGAAAATTGCAGGCAATAACCTGACTGTGCACTGCTGTATTGGCAATTCATATTAAAATCGTTGCTACATCCCATTATTTCATCTACATCATAACTGAAATAGCCGTACTTCCTGTATTCCTAGATAATCTGCTCCCTTCTTCTCTTTTCTCATCCATGCAGTACTTCAACATGTAAAAATAAATCTTTTTTTTTCAGTTCGCAGTGAGAAAATAACAGCTGGAAAATGTCCAGATCAAAGAAGCCAAAAGACCTTTGGGCAGAGCTCCTCTGTAAAAAAAAATTGTCAACGGTTACAAAGAATAATTAAAACATGACCGCCTATTTACCAATGACTGAATGTGGGAAATATTAGATAAATATTACTTATTGTATTCTTAGGCATGTAGAAGATTATTCAAATCATAATTGTGCAAGACATCATCATCAAAAGAACTTCAGTAAATATCACTCGTGATCCATAAGATTAAAAGGCTATTCAGCTAATAAATCAGTACTCGGTGCCTTAAAAGCCCTTTCTATGTGCTTTAGGAGTTTTGACAAAAAACGCCCTTCTTACTTGAAGTGTCACATTCTCACTTTTCCCAACTCTTTCCATCTCTCACTTTTCCTGTCTTTTCCAATCTGTTGCTCCATGTCCTCATTCTAGGGCCCCAGACTAAAGCCGGCCATACATGCATCAAAATTCAACCAGTTCAGCAGGGACTGGCAAAATTTCTATCCATGTATGGGCAAGGTGGTTGTAAAGAAGTTAATCTACTGTTCCACTTCTGTACAACTCCTCTGTTGGGTTTTCCCTGCTTGATCAGTGCCACAGGTTAGAGCCAGCAGCGCTGATCAGTGTACAGATACTCCTCGTTTAACGATTTAACTTGTTGTTTTTGTTAAACAAGTTTTCGCTTGTTTCACAACCGCTTGGACTTACGACCAGCTCCCCCCACCTGAACGATGAGCTGTACATCATTGCATTGTACAGTACAGAATTTTTGTTTGTGTTCTGTACTTATGCAAATTAAAACAGCGTTATTTAACTGGAGTTTTGTGTTTAGACCTTTTTTTCACAATACAGTACAGTACAGTAGTTAAGAATGCTTAAAATATTGATTACTTGTGGCTCCTCATTTTAACGACCAATTTGTTTAATGACCTGGTCGCTGGAACGGAACCTGGTCGTTAAGTGAGGAGAGCCAGTATTCTTACAGCAAGAAGTCTCCCTGCTGTCAGAATGCAAAGACTCTGTGTACTTGCCTTTCACCAAAGCACTGAGCGTCATTTCTGTCTGCTGCCTGGCTCCTCTGTTATCAGCATGAGTTCTGGCAGCTTTGCCCGATACCAAAAGTTAAAATAGTGACAAGAAGGGAGCTGCAGCACACATCCTGTGACTCATATCCACAGCTGTGCTTGTTCTCTGTACTGTGTGAAGTGGGTGTGTCCCTTCCCTCTAATCAGAGCTTAGAGCTGTCGGTTCTGTGAAGACCTCAGATCCCCGTCCCCTGCTTCTGAGCTTAGAAGAAATCCTTTCATTTTTGTGTTTTCAGAATGATCTACAGAAGAAATTTCTGCAGATAAACAGGTACAGCTTATGTAGGAGGATTTGTTTAATCTCTGTATCACCTGGAGTCGGTGACTTTACTGGTTATATGTGAGGGTTTATAGCCACTTTAAAGCTGGATTTATGGCAGACTGGAATAAGAAGGGACAGTCTTTGGAGCTAAACTCATGCCCTGCATTCACATCTGCTGACAAGTTGCAGGAGGAAAGGGCAAAGAGATAACCAAATCAGTCTTGTGCTGCTCTTTCATTGTCTAATCATAGGTTAGGGACAGGAGATCAAAACTCAAAACTCAAAACTCCCACTCTTCAATGTGCTAGCACAGTGGCGTAGAGGTTAGCACTCCTGTCTTGCAGCACTGCGGTTTAAGTCTCACCAGGACACTCAGAGCAGACTAGAACAGGAAGGGACACACTTTGGAACTAACCTCATGTCCTGCATTCACATCTGCTGACTAGGAAGATGCTGCAGAAGAAAAGGGTAGAAAGATGACCTATTCAGGCTTGTGCTGCTCCTTCATTCATTCTTCATAGAACTAGCATATTGGTTTAGAGGTTAGCATTTCTGTCTTTCAACACTATCTGCAGAGAGTTTGCAGAACATCTATGTGCTTGGTGGGTTTCCTCCCACACTCTAAAGACACGGTGTTAGGTTATTCTGCTTATATCTAAATTGCCCCTAGTATGTGAGATATGGACTTATGACTGTAAGTGCCTTAAAGGCAATAGCAAATGTAGATTATGGTCACTGTTTAACAACTGCCTGTAATAAATAATTATTCCTCATCAATGTAGCCGAATTTGGTGGCACAAAAGAGGTAAGTATTTACACCTTTCTTTTGTAGACAAGTAATTTTAACCAGTACATTTTTTGCAACAAGGTCACTTTAAATGCAGCAGAAAAAGTCAGGTTTACATGCTTGCTGTGCTTTGTGGTAGGACTGTGCAAGTCTCAGGACTGGATTGGACTAAAATACAAAACCTTTGGAAGCCCTTTTCTGAATGCAGCAGGCCTGTGTGCAAGAACACAAGTTGAGCCCCATTGTGGGCCTGCAACAATGGAAAGCCAGGCCCTACTGCACTCCCTTATCTCAGAGTCTCCTCTTATATCAGAAGCCCCTCTAACATCAAAGAGCCCCCACTAACATCAAAGTCCCTCCTTACATTAGAGTCCCTCCTTATATCAGATCCCCTCACATCAGAGTACACCCTTGAATCTGATTCCCCTCCTACATCAGAAGTCTCTTCCTACATCAGAGCCCTCTTACATTAGAGTCCCTCCTTATATCAGATCCCCTCACATCAGAGTACACCCTTACATCTGATTTCCCTCCTACATCAGAAGTCTCTTCCTACATCAGAGCCCTCTTACATTAGAGTCCCTCCTTATATCAGATCCCCTCACATTAGAGTACACTCTTACATCTGATTCCCCTCCTACATCAGAGCCCTCTTACATTAGAGTCTCCTCATGCATAAGATTCCCCCCGTACATCAGGTTCTCACTAAGCTCACAGCCTACTCTTACATCAGAGTCCCATGTTGGATTAGAGTCCCATGTTGGATTAAAGTCCCAACGTAGATCAGAGTCCCCCCTCACACAGGGGCCTCCCTTACCTTACAGTCCAGCAGCAGGGCAGGAGTTGGGAGGCAAAGGCTGAAGGCAGAAGCAGAACCGCACAGAGTAATTCCTCCTTCTTTGAATGCTTGGAAAGCATGTCATTGGTTGCAAGTATACTCCCCCCTCCCCGATTCTTCACCACCTTTTGGTGTAAATAGCAGTATAGTATTTACTGTATGTGGCTCCTCCAAAATCTTCTTTTATTACATATGAATTAAAAACACAGGGTAACCCTTTGATGAGTTTCAGCCTCTCAGGGCTTCAATCATGTATGATTAACCTCTTGCCGCACATGTAACGCATTCTGTGTGCTTTCTGACATAATAAGAGACTGAGCTATATATCTTTGTTGCTGTGGTTCAAATTCTGAAGTATATGTAAGCTTCTATCAGCAAAGTTTCCACACTCTTGCAGCCATCTTGCTATCAGAATTTCAAGATATTTACCTAATAGGTTTGATTGAAATCTTAAGTTGAGACCTCATTTGTATTATTGTTACTTCAAAATTATTATTGTAAAAAATATTTTTAAAAAAGACACATTTTGGACCTGTTACCACTTTAAGATTAACAGCAAACAAATGCAGTCAAACTTCCTCCATCACTTAACATGATGTGAATTTTCTTGTAATGAATTTTCCAAAAATCAAGCACCAATCAATATGCAAAGTGGAGAAATAATTACAAGCAGGAACACAACCTAATTTTAAAGACTTTAATGCATCAAGTTCTATATCTGTAAAATGGGGGGACTGTAATGCAGGGTAGTCATAAAACATTATGACTATATGTTTTTATCCATAATGAAATTACTTTTACATGTTTATTATATTTTTTAATGACCTAACTTCTCAAATTTAAAGCATTAGTAGAATTATTACATACAGTAAATACAAAGCTCTGTGCTGCTGAGTAGCAAAAAACGAGCAAATGTAAAATTACTCAAAGATATAAAACCCCCATACACCAAAGCAAGTATTTTTTAGAACCCAGTAATAAGGGTTGTCTTCTCATTTCTAAGTTTATTAAAGGAGATTTCTATTTTCATATTGTTCTAACCACCCTTCAGCCTTCCTTGATGATCAGTGTTGGCCTGAACTACTGTTGTCCTGGCTACCTAGTTTCCTTAACAATATTCAGCTCTTTCAAAAGGAGGTTATGTATGTCAAATGGTACATGCTATGTCTTGGCATTAAGGTGTGTGAAAAAGGCCCTTTCTTTCCACTGAAAAAGATAAAATATCACTAGATATGAATAAAAAGCATTAACACTTGCTGGAAATGAAGGATTTTGACCAATTTTATTTTGAATTTAGACATTTAGAACCTGTATACAGTTTTTCAACTGTTTGTATACATTCATTGGTGGTATTCATTGGTGGTCAGTAAAAAAAAAACAACGCCCCTTATATTTGTGGTCATGTGGAATAAGGCAGCCCTTACGGTGGTGGTCAAAATGCAATCCCTACGGATGGCTTAAAAGATTGTTGGCTTCATGCAACTGGCTCTACCAAGTGGCATTGACCTCAGAACTATGCAGACACCTTAAGATAGGAGGTAATTCAGCCACATTCAGCCACATTTCAAGAAACCCCTAGCAACCTTTGGAGGAACCCTAGGGTTCCACGGAACCCTGGTTGAGAATGGCTGATTTAGAGGTTCTGACCTTTGGGAAGAAAGAGGGAGTGACCCTCATTTTATAATACAGCCATAGAACACAGAACTTGCATAATTGGCACCTGCAGCCTGAAACATCTTAATATGAATTCAAAGTTTTTACATGTACCTGTTTTATGTATTTTTTAAAATAAATGCATATATTTTTATATATATATCCATATTAAAGAACATAATAAATAAGTCTAGGGGTGTAATCCAGAATGTGGACAGGCCACTGAGTTTTCATTGTACATGATGATGCCAGGGACAGGGCAGTTAAAAAAATAGGAGAGGAAGAGTGGCTTCATGGGTTCAGATGACCATTCTGGGAGTGAGGATTCCTATGTATTGCAACACCCTAAACTGAATGAGTTGTAAAAAATTGGAAGGGGTGGGGGGTAATCTTAAAGTACAACTAAAGGCAAAACTTTTTTTAGTTTTGGACAGAGTGAAGATGGATTAGAACACCTGTCAGTTTTTATTGCTGTTTGTGCCTCCGATAAGGAGATTCACCCTCTCTATTTCTCCTTTTTATCATTATTATTGGAAGTGAAAGCAAAGGAAAGTCCCAAAGTTTGTGTTGTCCACAGAAAAGTAATAGAGGGGGAATCTTCCAATGGGGACACTAGTTCTGATGACCTGGGGGTCCTTAAGAGATTCCCTTAATTTGCAGTGATTTCCTCTCATTTCCTGTTTCAGCTATGAGACAGTTACATAGTTACATAGTAGGTTACATAGTAGGTGAGGTTGAAAAAAGACCATCAAGTCCAACCTATGTGTGTGATTATATGTCAGTATTACATTGTATATCTCTGTATGTTGTGGTCGTTCAGGTGCTTATCTAATCATTTTTTTAAACTATCGATGCTCCTCACTGAAACCACTGCCTGTGGAAGGGAATTCCACACCCTTGCCGCTCTTACAGTAAAGAACCCTCTACGCAGTTTAAGGTTAAATTTTTAATTCTCTCTTTTCTTCTAATTTTAATGAGTGGCCACGTGTCTTGTTAAACTTCCTTCTGCAGAAAAGTTTTATTCCTATTGTGGGGTCACCGGTATGGTATTTGTAAATTGAAATCATATCCCCTCTCAAGCATCTCTTCTCCAGAGAGAATAAGTTTAGTGCTCGCAACCTTTCTTCATAACTAATATCCTCCAGTCCCATTATTAGCTTTGTTGCCCTTCTTTGTACTCGCTCCATTTCCAGTACATCCTTCCTGAGAACTGGTGCCCAGAACTGGACAGCATACCACAGGTGAGGCCGGACCAGAGTCTTGTGGAGTGGGAGAATTATCGCTTTATCTCTTGAGTTAATCCCCTTTTTAATACATGCCAATGTTCTGTTTGCGTTGTTAGTATCAGCTTGGCATTGCATGCCATTGCTGAGCCTATCATCTACTAGGACCCCCAGGTCCTTTTCCATCCTTGATTCCCCCAGAGGTTCTCCCGCCAATGAGTAGATTGCATTCATATTTTTGCCACCCAAATGCATTATTTTACATTTTTCCACATCAAACCTCATTTGCCATGTAGTTGCCCTTTTTGGAAGGTTTCCACATCCTGTGGAGAAGTTATTGCCCTGCTTAGCTTAGTATAGTCCGCAAATACAGAGATTGAACTGTTTACCCCATCCTCCAGGTTGTTTTTGAACAAATTAAATAGGATTGGTCCCAGTACAGACCCCTGGGGACCCCACTTTCCACCCTTGACCATTCCGAGTACTCCCCATTTATCACCACTAGTGATGAGACCGATGTTCAAGTTGAACGTAAGTTCGAGTCGAACATCAGTTGTTCGCCTGTTCGCCGAACAGCAAACACTATGCGGTGTTCATGGCAAATTCGAAAGCCGCGGAACACCGTTAAAGTCTATGGGACACTAACATGAAAAACCAAAAGTGCTCATTTTAAAGGCTTTTATGCAAGTTATTATCATAAAACGTGTTTGGGGACCCTGGTCCTGCCCCAGGGGAAAACATCAAAGTTTTAAAAACGGCAGTTTTTTCAGGAGCAGTGATTTTATTAATGCTTAAAGTGAAACAATAAAACTTAAATATTCCTTTAAATATCGTGCCTGGGGGGTGTCCTTAGTATGCCTGTAACGTGGCACAGTTTTCCCGTGTTTAGAACAGTACCACAGAAAATTTACATTTCTAAAGGAAAAAAAGTCGTTTAAAACTGATCGCGGCTGTAATGAATTGTCTGGTCTCGGCAATATAGATAAAACTCATTGAAAAATATGGCATGGGTTCCCCCCCAGTCCATTACCAGGACCAGGACCTGGTCTGGTATGAATATTAAGGGGAATCCCGAACCAAAATAAAAAAAATTGTGTAGGGGACCCCCCAAAATTCATACCAGGCCCAAGTCTGGTATGGATATTAAGGAGAACCCTGCGCCATTTTTTTTTTTAAATGACGTAGGGGCCCCCCTAAAATCCAGGGACCCCTGCGCCAAAATGAAAAAAATGGCGTAAGGGTCCCCCCAAAATCCATACCAGACCCCTGGAAGCCCCCTTTAACAAGGGGACCCCCAGATCCTGGCCCCCCCTATGTGAATTGGAAACGGGTACATTGTACTCCTGACAATTCACAAAAAAAGTGTCAACAATAGTAAAAATGACAAGAGACACTTTGGGACAAGTCCTTCATTAAAAAATAAAAATATTCAAATGTCCCGCAATGTAAATGCATCTCACACTGCCCGACGGACCAAGAAAAATCAAACAGCTCTGCCTCCATGGGAGGCTCCCTCCGAGTGACGCTTCTTCTCATTGACAGCTGTTATATAGCTGAGGTCGGGGCCACTCGGTGAAGTAAATAGGTGATCCTTCCCCTGACGTCACATGGAATAGAATGAGTTTTATCTATGTTGCCGAGACCCGACAATTCATTACAGCCGAGATCAGTTTTAAATGACTTTTTTCCTTTAGAAATGTAATTTTGCTGTGGTATTGTTCTAAACACGGGAAAATGGCGCTACTTTACAGGCATACTATAGACAACCCCAGGCACGATATTTAAAGGAATATTTCATTTTTATTGTTTCACTTTAAGAATTAATAAAATCACTGCTCCCAAAAAATGGCAGTTGTTAAAATATTGATATATGTCCCCTGGGGCAGGACCAGGTCCCCAAATACTTTTTTGACAATAACTTGCATACAAGCCTTTAAAATGAGCACTTTTGATTTTTCTTGTTCATGCCCCATAGACTTTAACGGTGTTCGCATGTTCGTCCAAACTTTTTGCCTGTTCGCCAGTTCTGGTGCGAACCGAATCGGAGGTTGTTTGGCTCATCCTTAATCACCATCCTCTGAACTTACCCTTGTAGCCAGTTTTCAATCCATGTACTCAACCTATGGTCCATGCCAACGTACCTAACTAACCTCGTACAGTAAATGTTTATGGGGAACTGTGTCAAATGCTTTTGCAAAATCCAGATACACGTCTACGGGCCTTCCTTTATCTAGATGGCAACTCACCTCCTCATAGAAGGTTAATAGATTGGTTTGGCAAGAACGATTCTTCATGAATCCATGCTGATTACTGCTAATGATACCGTTTTCATTACTAAAATGTTGTATATAGTCCCTTATCATCCCCTCCAAGAGCTTGCATACTATTGATGTTAGGCTAACTGGTCTGTAATTCCCAGGGATGTATTTTGGCCAATATTTTTTAAATATTGGTGCTACATTGGCTTTTCTCCAATTAGCTGGTACCATTCCAGTCAGTAGACTGTCAGTAAAAATAAGGAACAATGGTCTAGCAATTACTTGACTGAGTTCCCTAAGGACCCTCGGGAAGTCTAATCCCTAATTCTGTCCTCTGTTAGCCGTGAGGGTGCTTCCTGTTATGTGTCATGAGGATAAACACTGCAGTTTTGGTTACTGAAGCCCCCCAATTCCCTCGTCAAGACTGAGTAGAAGAATAAATTCAATACCTTCGCCATCTCCCTATCCTTTGTAACCAGATTTCCTTCCTCACTCTTTATGGGGCCAATATTTGATAACCATTTATAATTTTCCCTCCACTTCACAATTACTGTATGTGCCACTTTGTGTTGATCTATCACATAAAATCCCAATAAAATACATTCACGTCTTTGGTTGTAACATGACAAAATGTGGAAAATTTCATGGGGTGTGAATACTTTTTCAAGGCACTGTATATGTAACAGTAAGTAAAAGGAAATATCTCTAAAATAAGGCAAATTCCCTCTTAGACATTTGTCACCAAGCTTCTCTATTGGAATTTATTCTTGTTCCTTTCACACTCAGAATTTAGAATTTTCTTAAGCTTCAGTTCATGTGAGAGACTAAATCTCCACACTGAGGCCACAGACAGCAATAAAAACCGACAGGGGTTCTATCCCTTCCCCACTCTATATAAAACAAAAAGATTTTCTATACACTCTAATGAAAAAAAGCAACAGGGGAAGTACCTTATAGTGACCAACTGGAATCTGTTTTTTGTAACTGAAATTAGGCAGACTGTTTATGGGTAATTTTCTATTCTTTCTATACCTTACTGCACATCACTTACATTTGCACTGTTCTTAATAGGATGGCACACCTTTCATGTTCTCAACTCCTTTCAGACTGCAAGTTCACATGGGAAAGACTCCTTGCCATTCATCCAATCGATTGTTGCATTTAATATCTGTGTAAATTCTACGACTTGCACAATGCTGCTTTAATAAACTTCACTGTATCCAAAATCAACAAAGCTCACCACCACATATGTCAGCCAGCGCTGTTTGTCATGAACTTCCTCTTTCATTCATCTGTTAGTCACTACTCCTATACACACAACCACACTCACACAAATAACCAAAATGATCATTCTTCACTAAATAGTTTCACAAAAAAGTCATTGTAGTTACTGTTAGGTGTACTGGAAATGAGTAAACATTCACTAATCTTCCTGTATTTCAAACCATGTCAAATGCAGGTTCATTACAAACTTTATGTTCATCTCATCTAAAAATAATGTTTGAATGTGAGAAACTTAAATGCTAACTTCAGCTTAAAAAAAAAACAAAAACATATATACATATATGAACATATTTGTGCAGCTAAAAAAATGTGTATTTTATATATATATATGTATATTTTATTATATAAAAAAAAAAAAAAAACTATATATATATATATATATATATATATATATATATATAGTTTTTTTTTTTTTTTTACTAAAGCCTGCAGAGCATTGCATCTGTGATCAGCAGATCATGACTGCATTGTCAGGCTCCTGTCTTCCCCTACCTGTGTGCCCATATCCCTGCACAGGCTTTATGTTACAAAGCTAGAGGAAGAATACATGGACTACGAGCCTGCTGATGCTCCAAACTTTCAGCACATTCAAACTACAAGTATGTTTGCCGTGGTGGGAGACAGGACTTTTTCATTTTCAGATTTCTGTGAATGAATGATGTGACTGTGTGGGTGAAGCCCCACACAGTCGTGCTGTTTTAAAAAAGTGACAGCTATTTCAGGGAGAAGATCCCCCACTCGCTGTCACAGAGGGGAGTTCTGGTGACAGAAGGCGGGTGCATAGGAACATGTTACATCCTAAATATGAGCGTAACGTAACATGCTCCTAAAGGTGAACTTATCCTTTACAAATGTAAATTGCGGGAATATGGGTCAAGTTCTGACAAACCCATTCACTCATCTCCACCAATTAGGATGTAATTTCAGTCAAACTGCTACATACACTTTGATAAAAGGGATTCAGAAAATTTGAAAAATAGATTTCTGTTAGTTACATCAATGATACTTACAATGGATTTCATAAATTTTAAGTAAATATGTAACTAGCTCAAAATGGTTATAAAGTCTATTTTTTTCCTTTAAAAATAACATACATGTTATATTTACTTACTCTGTTGCAGTGGATTTGCACAGAGCAGCCCAGATCCTCCTCTACTCGGGTCCCTCTTCTGTGATCCTGGCATTTCCCTCCTGTTTAGTGCCTGTTATCTGGGGCTCCGTTGGAGAGATTTACCCTCACTTCCTATCCTTCTGACAATGATTTGCCAGACAGGAAGTGAGGTGAACTCTCCAACAGCAACACGGACAGAAATCAAAATTCTTTTCTTTAGTAGGGGAAGGTCAGATCCCCAGTCAGATTTTAATTCTTCTCCATTTCTTTGTTTTTTCCCCTTGCCTGATGAAAACATTGTCAACAGGACAAGAAGCAAGGAAGCTGTACTTTGACTGTGCAGACAATAGAGCTGTAGGAGAAGCCCACCCATTACCGGAGGGGGGTGGGTAAAAGCCCAGTCATTCTGAACAAGAAGAGAGAGTAGCAATGGTTAATCTTTATTACAAGAAACTTCTGTACACAGGCAAAACTTCACACTGGATCAAATCACAGATCTGGAAGAAATACACAAATATATAAATCAGGAGCAATATTTAAAATTATTTATATTTATATAAAATATCACTCACATTTAGGAGGCTTTTAGCCGGCATTGTGGATGGTCAAAACCTGGAAATAGTATTTATGGTCAGTAGCTCAGCAACAGTTGAATAATAGAAACATAAAGGCTAGGTTCACATATGTGCGGGTCAGAACCTGCAGGCAAAACGAGTTGCTCTTTTGCAGATGCGTGGGGTGCTAATAATTTTTAATGGCGTCTTCATGCACCAGCGCATATTGTAATGCGTTAAAACTGCATGGTGTCACAACACATGTGGTTCCTTGTGGCTGTATTTTTAAAAAAGGGTTGAGGGCATTTTTTCCCATGTTTCCCACAGGTGCAGCAGCCCATTCAATTCAACTACTTACCTCCCGTAGGACGACCATGGATGTCCTCGGGTTTCAGTAGTCACACCAGGATGATGCCTGCACCTACAGGCAATTCCCAGTAAGGCAGAAGTGATCCAAGTGGCTAATTAGCCACTCAATTACTTCTGAGGGTGGGGGAAGGGGGTCCCACCTTTTCCAGGCTCTATTGTCCCATCGCGTAGGCCGGTAACCTCGCAGCTGGTGGCGATTGCTGCACTGAACAGAGAGAAAGAGGAACTGAAATTTTTCCTCTCTCTCTGTAACCACAGAAACTGGGAGCAATGAGTAGTTTGTCACTTCAGGTTCAGCCTCTTTGTTTACCTGGTCACCAGTGACCAGAAAAGTAGCTGATAAGCAGATCTGCATCTTATCGGCTGCATGGGAGGCTAGAGGAAGAATTCGGGGTCTAATAGACCCCAGATCTCTCCATAAAGAGGAATTGCTATGCCCATGCTGTCACAAGGGATGTTGTTCATTCCTTGTGATAACAAGTTAATCCCAAAAAGAAAAGTGTAAAAAAAAAAATAATAATAAAAATAATTTAAAAAAAATGTAATTAAAAAAAAAAGTAAGGCGCAAATGCGAATGTATACACTACTCCAGCACACATATGTAAACGGTGATTGCACCACACATGTGAGGTACTGTCGCAAACATCAGAGCAAGAGTAATAATTCTAGCATCAGACCTCCTGTGCAACTCTAAACCTGTAGAGGCATTTAAAGCGTCGCCTATGGAGAATTTTAAGCACGGTAGTTTGACACCATTCCACGGGCAGACGCACTTTTAAAGCGTGCTATGTTAGGTATCTGTTTATTCAGCATAACATTATCTTTCACATTATACAAAAAAATTGTGATAACTTTAGTGTTTTGTTTGTTTTTTTAGTTCATGAATGTGTTCTTTTTCCAAAAAAATTGCATTCGAAAAACCGCTATGCAAATACCGTGTGACATAAAAAAATGGCAACTCCCACCATTTTATTCTATAGGGCCTTCTATATATAATGTTTAGGGGTTCTAAGTAATTTTCTAGAAAAAAGGAGATTTGTACATGTAGGAGCGAAGTGTCAGAATTGGCCCAGATACGAAGTGGTTAATAGGCTGCTGTGCCCACGCAAGTGCGCTCAAACAGACCTGCACATATGTGAACCTAGACTAAACCCACTTACTCCCTGTAGCATGTAGATACCACAGCAACGCATTTCATTCAGTGCCCTTTTTGTCAAGCTAGGTTTTCCTGGTCTAACCATTACTGTGGTGTGGAGGAATTAATCATCTGTTGCAGTGCCGTTGACCCCGGTTACAGAGGTCTTGGGCATGTACAAAGCTATTTCAAAGTCTCCTAAATGTGAATGAAATCTGTTACATTTATATAGATACAGGCTTCTTTAAATATTGGGCCAGATCTGCACACCCTCTTCTGTTGTATATATTTCAAGGTTTTTATCAGAGCATTCCCTGTGCCATTGCTAGAGAGCTGAATGGAAGATTTTGATGCTTGATGAAACAATTTTTGATCTATAAACTCAGGAAAATACCAAGATGAACTGTCAAGCGTGGAACAGATGAGTTTTTATTTCTTGTAGGAAATACACTAGGGCCACCATGATTCAAGTAAGAATACATGTTTTTTTTTTTGTTTGAACAATATTTACTTTTTTCTGGAGTTTTAACTCTACATTTAGCAGAATTAAACATCCTCAATTCTAACTTCTGTTATAATCTACAGGTGGATCAGAAGCTACTCACACACATATATGCCAGGCACCTCATTTATAATAAATTGCAATCTTAGTACATGTGAATATAATAAAGACTACAAACAATTTAAAAGCTTCAATTATATTATATAAAATTGGAATTGATTAGACTGGTATAATCACACAAATTGTCATAGTCAAAGGCTAAGCTTAGAGAGAAATAATCACATAGATAACAAGTCTTTGGTAAATAAAACAATTTGCATGGTGGTCTTTTTAAGTGAGTTGAGTGATATATAGAAGCATTCTGTAAATGTTATTTGCATTTGTTGTGTCAGTATTTCTGAACAGCCTTCAGGTACTCAAGGCTAAGTATAAATGCTAAGAAATCTTTTTTTTTATGTTAACTGTGTCTCATTTATAGCAACAGTTGTAATAATCTTATCCTTGTAGCTTCACCAGCTCAGTTCTTTGAAATATATTATGTACAGGCAAGTAAAAATCAATACAAGACACTGAAAGTCCTCAACGTGAAGAATAAAAAATAATTGTGAGGTTAAAAAATTGACTAGGTGTTAGTTATTAAAGCAGTACACTTTTGGTCAAGTGAGCCTATGTTCATACCCAAATATGTGTAGTGGAATTAAAAAAAAAAAAGGAATATCCTTTACACTTTTTTGAATGATGTGAATACAGCTTTGATGTGCAGCTCTTTCCCATCAAGGAAAATGTCAGGGCCCATTTACACTATTGCATTTTAATGCACGAGTTCCAATGCACTAAAAATATGTGTCATGGTTCGACATAATATAGATAGTGTTTTAAAAACTACATGTCTGATTTTTTTTTTCCTGCATTTTAGAGCATTGGGAGGCCCATGGATATCAGTGGCAATGCAGTGGCCGTATATATGGGTGGTTGTAGACAGTTGTAGCCACAAAGCTTGCTCAAAGCAATGACAGCCTGACAACGGCCACAGCTCTCTATGACTTTTCACATGCAATTGAAAATGTAACTATTAGGTGCTGTTATCGACAGATGATCACCCCTGAATACAAACAGTTCCAGGGGTGATCATGTGTGCCTAACTGCAGGTAATCACTCCACGTACAGGACGAATAGACAGCTGTGGACGCTCAAAACCTGTCATCTGTGGCACTAATCGCAAGTGTGAATGAGGTCTAACGCTAAACTTCTACGCACACGCATGGTTTTAATTGGGCCTTGACGCTCCTCTGATAGCTTACCAATTTAACCTTTCTTTCTGACTCTCAATATGACACTGTATTTTACTCTTAAATCATACTACCTAGTCTGCTTTCTTCTTTCAGCAAGTTCGTTCTCTCATCTTTTCCCTCAGTTGTGCTATTTCTGCTCTGTCTTTTTGTTGGAGATACAACAACTTTCAGCTTAGCCTATTGACTGCAGTTCAAAAACAGGACACTAGATGTCGCTAATGCTCAGTGATATGATATGCTATGCATTTTTCTATGATGTGTTGTATTTCCTATACATAGTGTTGTACTTGTTGGTTTCTTTTTCCTGTCTGTGTTCTTCTTACCATGTGAGGTGACATCTTTACTAGTGTGGTTATGTTCCAATAAAGAAGCCAGTTCCTGTTACTCCACAACGTCTGATCTGAATTGACTCCGCCGCACCCAGCGATCGTACTCTGCAACCGGTTATGGGCCCAGTGTTCGGATAAAGTCATATGACCAGGTGCGGCCCAGGCAGAACAAAGCCTCGAACGGGAGACAGTGTGGCTGATGCGGAGATCGACATAAGTAAGTTTTCCAGTGAAATCTCCTATAGACAAGTAAGACTGTTCGTATTTAAAGGAGAGAAAAAATGCCCGGAAACTCAGAGCTTAAACTCTCAGTGGCCAAGCTGAACAATAACAATTATCAGCTATGGAAGTTCAAAGTGGAAATGCTATTATCCAGAGACGACTTGTGGGAGGTTACCACTACAGAGAGGCCACAGGATAATAATCAGGACTGGGACAAGAAAAACAGACAGCCACGGGCCACCATAAGCTTACTAGTGGAGGATGATCAGCTCATTCATATACGCCATGAGGACACAGCGAAAGGCATGTGGGGCGTACTGAAAAGTCTGCATGAAAGATCCAGTTTAAACAGCAAGCTGTTTCTGCTGTGGAAACTTTACAAAATGAGACTTGGCAGAGAACAGGACATGCAGGAGCATATAAACGCAATACTGGAAGCGATTGCGCAACTTAGATCAATCGGGGAGAATATAACAGACACTCACACTGCAGCAATGCTGTTATGCAGTTTGCCCGATAAATATACTGCACTAATCAATGCACTGGAGACACGAACTGAGACACATCTGACGCTAGCATTTGTAAACACCAGGCTCATAGATGAGTATCAGAGAAGAAAGGAATTAGTGCATGACTCCACAGAAACCAACACCAGAACCGCTCCTAAAGTTACAGATGCAAGGTCACACAGGAAAGAGACCAGAGTGTGTTTCAGATGCCACAAACAGGGACACATAAAGAAAGACTGTACTATTTGGAAAGCATAGCAAATAAGACAGCGTCCCTCTTATGCTAAACAAAAGGTCAAACCATAATCAATGATCCATGGGAAGGAAACTGGAATGCCATATTTAAAACGACAGGCAACAATAAATGCCAAGGCTAGTGCATCGATTCCCGGGGCAACAAGTCACATGACGAGTGATAGAAGTTTCTTCACAGAACTTGATCTGAACAACAAAAAAACTATTTATCTTGCAGATGGAAGCAAAATACATGCAGAAGGATATGGGCATGGAACCCTTATATGCCCGGATGATGCGGGACACAATTTAGCCATACCAGTGAAAGATGTGCTTTATGTTCCTAATCTAGAAGGAGGACTATTATCTGTAAAACGTCTAACAGCCACAGGACTCACTGTAAAATTCCAAGGTGACAAGTGTTCTATTCTAAACGGCAAACAGACAATAGCAAATGCCAAGTTGGATGATCATCTATATCACCTCATCACAGTGAAGGAAGAGGTGAGACTATTTACACACAAGCACAATGACTGGATACATATATGGCACAGACGTCTAGGTCACAGACACCCAGAATGCATACAGGAACTACAGAGGAGGAATCTGACAAGGGATCTAACAGTATCCCCTTGTCCAGTTACTGTTAAGTGTGAATGTTGCATTTGGTCCTAAGCTACAAGAGCAACACTTCCCAAAGTCAGTCAGAAGAGAGCTTCAAGAACACTTGACTTAGTTCACAGTGACGTGTGTGGTCCCCTAAACCCACCTACACCTGGAGGCAACAGATACATAGTGACTTTCATAGACGACTATTCAAGATACACAGTCACCTGCCTAATGCAAAACAAGAGTAAAGTTTTTGACAAATTAAAAGACTATATAATAAAGACCAGTAACAAGTTTCAGAGGAAGCCTCTCATACATCGGTGCGATAATGGAGGTGAATTCACAGGAGGTAAGATACAAGAGAACATAAAACAGAATAGAACTCTGACTGAAATGATCAGATGTATGCTGACAGACTCTGGACTATCATAAAAATACTGGGGTGAGGCAGCTATGACAGCTACATATTTGCAGAACAGACTTATTTCCAGAACAGTGGAGAAAACCCCATATGAACTATGGCACAATGAGAAGCCAAGTGTAAAACACCTAATGCCCCGTACACACAGTCGGGCATTGATCGGACATTCCGACAAGAAAATCCTACGATTTTTACCGACGGATGTTGGCTCAAACTTGTCTTGCATACACACGGTCACACAAAGTTGTCGGAAAATCCGATTATTCTGAACGCGGCGACGTAAAACACATATGTCTGAACTATAAACGGGGCAATAACCAATAGCTTTCATCTCTTTATTTATTCTCAGCATGCGTGGCACTTTGTGCGTCGGATTTGTGTACACACGATCGGAAATTCTGACAACGGATTTTGTTGTCGGAAAATTTTATAGTACGTTCTCAAACTTTGTGTGTCGGAAAATCTGATGGAAAATGTGTGATGGAGCCCACACACGGTCGGAATTTCCGACAACAAGGTGCTATTACACATTTTCCGTCGGAAAATCCGACCGTGTGTATGGAACATTAGAGTTTTTGGATGCAAAGCATTCATCTACATACCTGAAGAAAAACGCACCAAACTCCAAAACAGAGCATTTGAAGGTATTTTCGTTGGATACAGTGACAATGTCAAGGGTTACAGAATCCTAAATCCCAAAACAAACAAGGTTACCATTAGCAACAGCATAACTTTTGTTGAAGATTTAAGAGACAATGTAATGACAACAGTAGAAGCAAGACTAGAAGAGAAAGCTGACATTGACCAGCCCATCTCTGTAACTTCCGAAACAAACAATTGAAGTGAGTGCAGACTCAACCAGTACTGAAGAGCAGACACAAGAAGACTCAGACACAAAAACGAGATGTTCAACAAGAGAAAACAAAGGTAAACCACCTATACGTCTCTCATACATAGCAAGTACGGCCAGTATCAACGAACCTGCAAGCTGGGAAGACATATCTCAGCTTTCAGAACAAGAAGCAAGTAAATGGATAAAGGCTGCTGAGGAAGTGAAAAATCCATGCATGACACTAAATCATGGACACTTACAGAACTACCACCCGGTAGGAAAGCCATAGGCTGTAAATGGACTTTTAAAGTGAAATACAATGCAGATGGCACAATTGAACGGTACAAAGCAAGACTAGTAGCCAAGGGCTATTCTCAAAAATATTAAGACGACTATGATGAGACG
Source organism: Lithobates clamitans (assembly GCA_037952925.1). NCBI lineage: Eukaryota > Metazoa > Chordata > Amphibia > Anura > Ranidae > Lithobates > Lithobates clamitans. The sequence continues at coordinate 2,601,542 of JBBGZY010000239.1, forward strand.
TTTGCAGCAGTAATCAAGCACGCTACAATACGGACTTTGCTGACAGTAGCCGTCATAAGGAAAATGTAAGTGAAACATTTTCATGTGAAAACCGCGTTTCTACATGACGATTTAACAGAAGAAATTTACATGGAACAGCCGCCAGGATTCAAAGATGAACAAAGGTCAGACCTAGTGTGCAAACTTCGCAGGAGTATATATGGTCTAAAGCAAGCAGCCAGAGCGTGGATTATAAAAATAAATGAAGTGCTTACACATCAAAACTTTCTAAGGAGTAAAGCAGACCCCTGCTTATACACAAAGAACTTGACAAATAGATGGGTCTACATGCTTATTTATGTGGATGATATCCTGATTTGCTTTGAGCAAAAAAGGGGATGAAGCAGAAATACCAAAAAAAACTAAATCAGCACTTTGACACCAAAGACCTTGGCAACATAAAGAATTACCTCGGCATCCAGATTGAGAGAGAAGAAGATGGCAGCTTTCTTCTGAACCAAAGGCACAAAATACAACTACCTAAAGGATAGGATAGATTGGTCCTCCTGAGGAAGCGGTAATACCGCGAAACTAGTCGAGAACCAGACCATTCTATACCCTGTAACAACAGATGCTTCTTGGGCAATTCCGAGCCTCTGTTTTTGCAATTTTAACAAGTACACTATGTAAATTCTTTCTTTGTAATAAATCTTTTTACTCAACTGTTCATTGTTATTTATCTGTACCGATATAGTCCAGTCTTTTCCAGGGTGGGAGCATGATTGGGCCAACATCAGCCACTGTCCCCTTGATCCCACTCTTCCTTGTTTTTGTATATTAATTTGGATGATGGTACGTTTTCAACAAATTATTACTTTCGATTACATGAGGCTATACTCAAAATTTGTGCAACTACCTAAAGGAGATGAATTTTCAAGATAGCCCATTACCTACTAATACTCAATACAGGAAAGCAATAGGAAAATTGCTGTACCTTACCACTGCTACAAGGCCAGACATTGCAGCAACTGTGGGAACCCTATGCAGAAAGGTTTCGATGACAAGTAATAAGGACTGGAATTCTGTAAAGCGAATCATTCGCTATCTTAAAGGGAATTTGCACTACAAGTTAAAGTTACCAGCAAGTGATGAAAGCACCTTAACAGGATATGTGGATGCTGACTGGGCAGGAGATACCAGTGACAGAAAATCTACCAGTGGCTACTTATTCTTTCAGTCAGGAGGTGCCATCAGTTGGACTAGTAAAAAGCAAATCTCTGTTACACTGTCATCTACTGAAGCAGAATACGTTGCTGCAGCGCAGGCAAGCCAAAAAGTTATATGGCCGAGACAGCTATTAACAGACTTGGGTCAGCCACAGTTGGGACCAACAGAAATCTATGAGGACAATAAAGGATGACTTGTACTTGCGCACATGGAAGGTGTTAATTCAAGAACCAAGCACATTGATGTGAAGTTTCACTTTCTTAGGGATCTTCAAGAGCAAGATCTTCTTGAGTTACTTTATTGCCCAACCGAGGATATGACAGCAGATATCCTTAAAAAGCCCCTGACTGCTGAAAGACATTCAAGGCTTACAAAGAAGATGGGTTTAACAGACTAAGCCTTAGCTGTTGAGAAGGGGTGTTGGAGATACAACAACTTTCAGCTTAGCCATTTGACTGCAGTTCAAAAACAGGACACTAGATGTCGCTAATGCTCAGTAAAATGATATGCTATGCATTTTTCTATGATGTGTTGTATTTCCTATACATAGTGTTGTACTTGTTGGTTTCTTTTTCCTGTCTGTGTTCTTTTTACCATGTGAGGTGACATCTTTACTAGTGTGGTTATGTTCCAATAAAGAAGCCAGTTCCTGTTACTCCACAACATCTGATCTGAATTGATTTCGCCACACCCAGCGATCATACTCTTCAACACCTTTTTCTATCACCACCCCTAACCATCACAACTGCAATAGGATTTCCCTCTATGGGCTTCTCACAATAGGATCATGGATCCCTGGGGTATGAGCATGGCCTTTCCCTCAACACAAGTCATTCAGAAGTCAAGCCACTAGTAATATAGTGAAATAAACGAGAGAGGCATGAAGAGAAGAGCTTTTACTATTAAAAATAAAAGCATACACATTGCGGTACCTGCCCTTAGGCAGGATTTTTACATTTAACATTTTAAAATAACTGGCCGGTTTGCATTAAAGTATATGTAAACCCAAAGACTAAGCTGTCTTATAGCATGGCAATGTAATTTAAAAGGTCATTTTCATTTTTTTTAATTTACAGCTTACATTAAAATAATACCTGGCAACCCTGTCATAGAGGTCTGTATTCAGGTACTTCTTGTTATAGGGTTAAAGTGCTCTGACCTTGTTTTCTAGATGTACTTCTGCATTGTCACTCTGTCACACAGGCTTCAGAGGGAGACTACAAGTGGTTATTTTAACAAACATTATGCAAACATAGACCACCAAGTTTCTAGCTTTCATTTTTAAAGCTTAACTCAACAAGCCTGGGATAGAAGCTGATTGGTTGGCATGCAAACTTCTCCAGATTCTATCTGCTCCAGTTTTTATGAATCTCCCCAAATTATGATGTTGCCCTAGCTACCTAGACACACATGCAATGCATATGTGTTTCAGCTCTGACAATTCCAGGTAAAATTTCCTAGTTCAAGGAAGTAGTTCCAAACATACATATCAATACTCAGCAAAGGAGCTAATGCTCCAAATCCTCACTCTGACTTTATAACTATGAAGGGGGTCCAATACCAAAAACACATGACAGCTGTACAGCAAAAATAAAATCATCTGATGATTCAGCTAAAAGCTTTACATACAGTATGTATGTTAATCTTACTTCTATGTGCATTCAATTTGTATTTTATATGCATTTGCACAAGCTCTTTTCAAGGTGCTTCTTAACTCCTTTTGACTTGTTTCTGTCCTTGTTCTGAACTCCCCCAAGCTGCTTCTGCATTCTCTTTGACTTGATTAGAAAGAGAAACAATTCTGATGCAAAGTAATCTTCATGTACCCAAGCACAACTCGAACAAAGAACATAGAGCAGCTTTTTCACCTTTTTACCCCAGGAGAACTATTGAAATTATTTTAAGCTCTTAAAAAATCCCCACTAAAGATTATTTTGTTTGTTGGTACATTAGTGTGATCAGTAAGTTGCAGAAAGTTTTATGGAAAACAATATAGAATGCAGTTTTGATCCCAGGGCAGATATTTTTTTAACACCCACTTCCTATATACAATAAAATTATCTTCAGTAATAATACTGAAATGTACTGAATAAGAAAAAAGAAAGAAACACAGACAATAAAAGTTTTTGTGTTTCCTTACATGAATGGCCATTGGCCAATAAGGAAATGCCCCCTATCATTGGTGGTCACTGGAGAAATGATCTCTTACATTGAAGAACCACTTATAATAATGGATAGTTCAAAAGTGCCCACTTATACTAAGGATCAGTAGAAAAGTGCCCACTTACCTTGGTTGTCAGTGTAGATGTGACCCTTTACTTTGGATATCAGTGAAAGATTCTGCCCTTAACAGTGGTGGTAAATGTAAATAGGAGATCCATCTACCATTGCTGCAGGAACTGCTAGTTATGGAGGAACCCTAGTTGAGAAAGGCTGACATATAGGCTTGCTCCCAACCAATACTATTATCAAGACTTTCAAACACAAAAGAAATGTTCTGCATTAAAGTTCTGCACTAAAACTAAAAACGATCCACCTTTCCCACAAGCCCTAATGCATTTAACTCCACCCAGAGCTTATTATTTTTCATAGTCTCTACAAATAAGCTCCAGATGGAGTGCAATGAACTAAACTTGTGGGATAGGTGGATCGGCTCTGCTTGGAACGCTTATATAAATATATGCACAATGTTGAATTGAGTGGTTTATTTACTTTTGTGTTTGGAAGTGGACCTTATGGAGCAGTCAGTGGCCTCCAGAAGCTTGCACCCATTGTAAAGAGGTGACAGGGAGACTTTGCTGTATATGACCATTACCAATGCTGCTAAAATATTTCCCATAGCTTCCCAAGAATGCATCAAAATTCTGTAATATGGAAAACATACAGTAGCTTGTTTTATTGTTTTAATAATAACATGTTACATTAGTTTTCATCACCTGTAAATCAACACAACTAGTTTACAGTACAGAGCTACCATCACAGAGATTGATCCTCTATCCTCCTCTTCATACTAACCCATCTTGTAATGTTAAAACTAAGGGCTTATTCACATTAACCTGGCATTCAAAGAAACAATTGTTTTCTGTGTGCCCTTGAGTAAACCTGAGTTTTCAAGGGCAGAAAAAACCCAGGTCTCCACACAAATTTGATCAAACCCTACCCTCCTTGTAACCCTAACTTTATCTCATCTTTTCTGTAGCCCTAAAACTAACCCATCAAAAGATATTGGTGTCAATATTCACTGTTTAAAAAAAACATTGACACTAAGCAGATTTACCATTGTTTGTGCCTTTTGCACATCATGCAAACCTTTCTCATAATTTTTGCCCTCAATGAACTCTTGAAAACATTTTAAGATCTTCGGGAAATGAAATAATTCTCTCATCTGCAGCTCACTCTACATTAGTGTGATCAGTAAGTTGTAGTATAGCAAAAAAATTGCTATAGCTATAACAAACACAAATACTATAATAAAATATAAAGCAGAATTGCATACTAAATACTAGGATAACAAAAAAAACACTGAATTTGCATTGGTGCTCATTGGCGATGCCAGTTTTGCACTGATGTTCACTGCAAAACTCTAGTTTTGCTTTGGTGTAAAGTGCAAACCTTTTCCTTTGCATTGGTGATCAGGGAACTTTAATTTTGCACTAGTGCTCAAGGAAAATATTTTAATTTTGCATTGGTGCTTAGGGAAAAAAATACTTTGCTTTGTGCTCAAGGAAAAACTCTATCTTTGTTTTGGTGCTCAGGAAAAAATGATTCATTGCTACTTAAGAAAAATGTTGATTTATAGTGCTCAGGGAAAAACATTACATTGGTGTTTATGAAAAAAACTTTGCATTGGTGTTCAGGGAAAAAACTGTATATTAGTGTGTAAGCTCTAACGAGCAAGGCTCTCTGATTCCTCCTGTATTGAATTGTATTGTAACTGTACTGTCTGCCCTCATGTTGTAAAGCGATGCGCAAACTGTTGGCGCTATATAAATTCTGTATAATAATAATAATAATAATAAAAATAATTAGTGCTAAGGGAAAAAAAACTTTGCAGGGTGATTTGCCTTTTACCTGACCTGCACCACTTTCACCATCATCCCCTGGCAGCTGCCCATCATCTAATAAGTTTGTAGACCTCCTCCTGGTGGATGAGAGACCTTCGGAAATGTATGGCTTGGCATGATACATTTTCACATTCAAGCACATTCCACAATACTGTCCAGCTGCCAGAATGTAGCACTGTGCTGTCAGTGCTGGCCAATAGCTTTCTAGCTCTCCAGGCAGTCTGGGCCCAGTACAGGAGAAATGTTAAACTACAACGGAAGACTTAAGCTGCTGGGGGAAAGTTCAGCCACCGATATACCACAGATATACAGTAAATCCGCTGAAACAGCAGAAAAACCCCTGGGGACCTCTCACAGAACCCTAGGGGCTAGACAAAAGGTATTTATCTAAGCAACAATATAATCCACTTTATCTACTGATGCAGTCAGTTGCAGTTTTGTCAGTTTGTTAGCACTTCACAGATATACCATATCAATAAAAAAAAGGAGCAAATATACAATACCTGTAACAACTAATCAGAATTAATCATATAGTGGTCCAAATTCAACAGAGTGGATTACTGGTTGGCCATTATGGACTACTTTGCAATTAATAAGTTATTTGGGTAATTTGCTTAAACGGTTTCAACATTCATTAACTAGTCTTATGCCCCGTACACATGGTCGGATTTTCTGATGGAAAATGTGTGATAGGACCTTGTTGTCGGAAATTCCGACTGTGTGTAGGCTCCATCACACATTTTCCATCGTATTTTCCGACACACAAAGTTTGAGAGCAGGATATAAAATTTTCCGACAACAAAATCCGTTGTCGGAAATTCCAATCGTGTGTACAAAGTGCCACGCATGCTCAGAATAAATAAAGAGATGAAAGCTATTGGCCACTGCCCCGTTTATAGTCCCGACATACATGTTTTACGTCAACGCGTTCAGAACGATCGGATTTTCCGACAACTTCGTGTGACCGTGTGTATGCAAGACAAGTTTGAGCCAACATCTGTAGGAAAAAATCCTAGGATTTTGTTGTTGGAATGTCCGAACAAAGTCCGACCGTGTGTACGGGGCAATAGAGTTATAAATGAATGCCAATTCTTGCAAACCCTCACAAGTTACCAGTTTAAATGAAACAAGTCGTGTACATTATAAACCCATGCTACCAAGGCACATCTGGTATACTGTTAATACACTAAAAATTAATTTTTACCTTTCAGTTCGATTTATTGACTCTTATGAAACTGTTCAGTATTATGATGAATCATAGAGCAGACAGTCAATGTACTATCTTACTATTTTTAAACACTGAGGAAATGGATGCACTGTGAAAACTGTAAATAATACATATATGACAGATCTCATTGTCTAGAAGCAGGATATCTCACTATGAACTTTATAAAAAAAACATAGGGTTTAATATACATCTCAGTGTTCCATTGTCCTGTAATTGAGTGTGTCTTAATGAACATTATATATATATACATATATATATATATATATATATATATATATATATATATATATATATTATACCTAGTGGTTGAACAGGTCACAATTTAAAGATACCCACCAATTAAAACAGGGTCTTACACCATTGGACTTTAGTTTCTTATACATGTACATACAGCCCAGTATCAGAGCAGATTGTAGATACAAAATAAGGGAGAGTAAAAACCCCTGTTAGTTTTTTTGACATCTGTGTCCCATTGGGTAGATTTCCCTTCACTTCCTGTCCAATAGCCGAAACAGAAAGTAAGAGGAAATCCCTAAGGCTGGGTTCACACTAGCTGCGGCCGCGGCTCGCAGTAGGGGACCCAGTGCGTCCCTGTTCTCTGTTTTAGGAACAAATCAGGTCCGAAGATGCACAGGACTCTTTTCCAGTGCGGACAGCGGCCACCCTGGAGCTGTGTGAACACTCTCTTGTCATGCAAATTGAAAGCAGGGAAACTTGCATCCAATTCGCATAAGTGTGAACCCAGCCTAACACACTGAGGGAATCCCTGTTTATTCACCAGAATTGCCAGAACTAGTATCCCCCATTTGAAGATTTCCCCTCTATTCCTATTCTGCAGACAACAAAACAATTGGCATTTTTCTTCACTTTCAATGAAAACAGTGAACAGGACAAATAGAGAGGAATCTCCCTAATGGAGGTACAGATAAAAATAAAAGTACTGACAGGTATTCAAATCCCTCTTCATTCTACCCAAAACTAAAAAAGGTCTTTCCTATTGTTATACTTTAAGGTCATTTTAAAATAACATGTATATCTAGGTTAAATTCATGAATACATGGGAAGCATCCCAAGGATATAACTACAGGGGGTGCAGACAGCATAAGCTTTCTTTGACCTGCGAGGTCAAGCAGCATACATCTCCTTATTTTCTTGGTGTTTGCTTAGATACTAGCTGAAAATGATAAAGAAATAGTTCTCTTTCTTTCATACCCATTCTACTTGTTGTTTTCTTCTTTTTAGGCTTTTGGAAGGCTACTTTTTTATTACAGCTAAACTAAAGGTAAATAGCTAAATGCAAAGTTAGCCACAATTAGAATTATAAATGCCAAAGACATACTCATAAAACAGCCAAATGTGTAGAATCAAACTAACCCAAGTGACAGTCAGGTTGGGATGTGGACATATCATGCAGAAGCCTAGGCAGCACTTAGACTCCACTCATGTGCACTAGGCTTTTGCCCCCCCTGTTGTCCGGCAGAAAGACTTCCCCTTTCGGAAGCGGGCGGCATTGGTGAAGTATTACCGGTGAATGAGTGTGATGATGTCCATATATGAAGACAGACTCCCTAGTACCATTGCATTAACAATGTGAATTTACCTGTTTACATACAGCACATAAAACCTGACTTTTCTCTGCTAAAATTAAGTAATAGGGATGAGCCCGCAGTTTGAGTCAAACGTAAGTTCGACTCGAACATCGGGTGTTTGCAGGAAATTTTAGTGCCGTGGAACGCCCCACTGTGAGATCGCAGTGCACTGACGTCTGATGACTGGCCAAAACATGCACCTGACCTACATGCTTTGGCCAATCACAGCACACTCTGCTGCAAGAGCCAAAATTGGCCAAAGGTAGGGTGCCTTTGGCCAATCATGGCTCAGGGAGACTAAGTCCACGCCCCACACTATATAAGGCTGCTTACATAGCGGCAGTATATTGTGTGTGGACGGAGATAGATTGAGCTAGATTAGGCAGGCAGGTTAGTTAGTGGCGTGCAGTCGGTGTATTTTATATATATATATATATATACAGTATCTCACAAAAGTGAGTACACCTCTCAAATTTTTGTAAATATTTTATTATATCTTTTCATGTGACAACACTAAAGAAATGACACTTTGCTACAATGTAAAGTAGTGCCTGTACAGCTTGTAAAACAGCTTAAATTTGCTGTCCCCTCAAAATATCTCAACACACAGCCATTACTGTCTAAACCGCTGGCAACAAAAGTGAATAAACCCCTAACTAAAAATGTCCAAATTGGGCCCAATTGGCCACTTTTTCTCCCTTGTGTCATGTGACTCATTTGTGTTGTCTTTGGGAAATAGATGTATTAGTGCTACCAGCATTGCTGCAGAGGTTGAAGGGGTGGGGGTCAGCCTGTCAGTACTCATACCATACACTGCCCACTGCATCAAATTGATCTGCACGGCTGTCATCTCAGAAGGAAGCCTCTTCTAAAGATGATGCACAAGTAAGCTAGCAAACAATTTGCTGAAGACAAGCAGACTGAGGATATGGATTACTGGAACCATGTCCTGTGGTCTGATGAGACCAAGATAAACTTATTTGGTTCATATGGTGTCAAGTGTGTGTGGCGGCAACCAGGCGAGGAGTACAAAGACAAGTGTGTCTTGCCTACAGTCACGCATGGTGGTGGGAATGTCATGGTCTGGGGCTGCATGAGTGCTGCCACCACTGGGGAGCTACAGTTCATTGAGGGAACCATGAATGCCAACATGTACTGTGACATACTGAGGCACCTTCCCTCGGGGACTAGGCCACAGGGCAGTATTCCAACATGATAACAACCCCAAATACTGCTCCAAGATGACCACTGCCTTTCTCTAAGAAGCTGAGGATAAAGATGATGGACTGGCCAAGCATGTCTCCAGACCTGAACCCTATTGAGCATCTGTGGGGCATCCTCAAATGGAAGGTTGAGGAGCGCAAGGTCTCTAACATCCACCAGCTCCATGATGTCATCATGGAGGAGTGGAAGAGGACTCCAGTGGCAACCTGTGAAGCTCTGATGAACTCCATGCCTAAGAGGGTTAAGGCAGTGCTGGAAAAAAATGGTGGCCACACAAAATATATTTACACTTTGGGCCCAATTTGGACATTTTCACTTAGGGGTGTACTCACTTTTGTTGCCAGCGGTTTAGGCTGTAATGGCTGTAATGGCTGTGTGTTGAGTTATTTTGAGGGAACAGCAAATTTACACTGTTATACAAGCTGTACGCTCACTACTTTACATTGTAGCAAAGTGTCATTTCTTCAGTGTTGTCATATGAAAAGATATAATAAAATATTTACAAAAATGTGAGGGGTGTACTCACTTTTGTGAGATACTGTATATATACAGTCTAGTATATACTGTATATATATATCTATATATATATATATATATATATACCATATATACTCGAGTATAAGTCGATCCGAGTATAAGTCGAGGCCTTAATTTACCACAAAAAAATGGGAAAAACTTAGTGACACAGCCCATTTGGAGCCTCACTGTGCCCATTTGCAGCCATAGGTCCCCCAAACTTCAAACTCAGTAGTTAAGGGTTCCTAGCTGCAGCCAAAATTTGGGGTCTCTGAACCCAAAGGGTCCCAAAATGACATTTCTGCAGATGGACACAGTTGACCGAATTTGGGGCCCCATATCGTGGGGCCACGTAGTGCTAGGAACCCCAAATTTGGTGTGCAAACCCAGTAGGACCATAAAATATCCAAAGCTGGGGTTTCTAGCACCAAGTGGCCCCAAGATACGGGGCCCCAAAATCGGTCAACTGTGTCCATCTGCAGCAATGTCATTTTGGGATATGTTATGGTACCCGTTCCACTGGGTTTGCACACCAATTTTGGGGTTCCTAGCATCAAGTGGCCCTGAGATACGGGGCTCCAAAGTCGGTTCGGAAAATGAAATTTTTTGCTGCAGAAAAGTGCTTGACTGCAGTATAAGTCGAGGGGGGCACTTTTCAGCACAAAAAATGTGCTGAAAAACTCGACTTATACTCGAGTATATACGGTATATATATATCTATATATAGATATATATATATATATTTATATATCTATATCTATATATAGATATAGATATATATACAGTATATACTAGACATATATATAAAAACTTGCATTTAGTGTAGACTAGATATTCAGTGTAGACTTTATATTCAGTCAGTGCAGGCAGTGTAGTATATATAACACAGTATATTGAAGTGGTTAAAGGGAACCACGCGCCAAAATAAAAAAAAATGGCGTACCCCCCCAAAATCCATACTATGCCCTTCAGGTCTGGCATGGATTTTAAGTGGAATGCCTCGCCAAATTGTTTTCTAAATGGAGTGGGGGTCCCCCCAAAATCCATACCAGGCCCTTGAGGCCTGGTATGGATTTTAAGGGGAACCCACGCCAAAATGTAAAAAAAAATCCATACCAGATCCTTATCCGAGCAAGCAACCTGGCAGGTCAGGATTGGGGGGGGCGAGCAAGTGCCCCCCCTGAACCCTACCAGGCCGCTTGACCTCAACATGGAGTAGGTGCTTTGGGGACAAGGGCCTCATCCCCACAACCCTTGTCCAGTGGTTATGGGGGTCTGAAAAAAAGTTTCCATCCTTCTTCAATCACGGCACAGACAGACCGAAAAAATAGAAAAAAAAAAGCTCTGCCTCGAGGACACCAACTGCTGTTTTTTTTGCAGTGACAGCTGTTATATAGGCAAGGGCTGGGCCATCTGGTGACGTACCTGATTGATCCCGCCCCTTCTGATGTCATGTGCCATCAGAGGGGGGTGGGGTCATCTGGTTACGTCAGCGAGTGGCCCCGCCCTTGCCTTTATTATAGCTGTCACCGCGAAAAGACAATAGTCAGCGGGACATCGTTGCTATGATTAAAGAAGGATGGACATCGCGGAACACTTTTTTAATAAAGGAATTGTCAAAAACTGTCTTTTGTGTTTTTTACTTTTTGACACTTTTTTTGGTGAATGAGTAGGGGTACAATGTACCCGATACCCTTTCACATAGATCTGGGGGCCCCCTTCTTCCGATAAGACCCCCACAACCATCGGGTAAGAGTTGTGGGGATGAGGTCCTTGTCCCCATCAACATAGCGACAAGGTGCTTTGGGGAGACCCCAAAGCACCCCCCCATGTTGAGGGCATGTGGCCTTGTATGGTTCGGGAGGGGAGGCGCCTGTCCTCCAGGCTGCATGCTCGGAAAAGGGTCTGTATGGATTTTGTGGGGGTACCCCATGACAATTTTTTAAAAAATTTTGGCCTGAAGTTCCACGCTGTTTTTTTTTAAATTTTATCGTGGAGTTCCCCTTAATATCCATACCAGACCCAAAGGGCCTGGGTTTGGACTGGGGGGGAACCCACACCGTTTTTTTTCTTGATTGTTATCTATATTACCGGGATCCGGCAATACATTACAGCTGCGAGCAAGTTTAAATTACATTTTTTCCTTTAGAAATGTCATTTTGTTGCAAAACTGTATTGCCCCGTACACACGGTCGGACTTTGTTCGGACATTCCGACAACAAAATCCTAGGATTTTTTCAGACGGATGTTGGCTCAAACTTGTCTTGCATACACACGGTCACACAAAGTTGTCGGAAAATCCGATCCTTCTGAACGCGGTGACGTAAAACACGTACGTCGGGACTATAAACGGGGCAGTGGCCAATAGCTTTCATCTCTTTATTTATTCTGAGCATGCGTGGCACTTTGTGCGTCGGATTTGTGTACACACGATCGGAATTTCCGACAACGGATTTTGTTGTCGGAAAATTTTATATTCTGCTCTCAAACTTTGTGTGTCGGAAAATCCGATGGAAAATGTGTGATGGAGCCTACACACGGTCGGAATTTCCGACAACAAGGTCCTATCACACATTTTCCGTCAGAAAATCTGACCGTGTGTACGGGGCATAAGACACACGAAACAGATGCTATACTTTACAGACAGACCAAAGAGACCCCCCAGGCACGATATTTAAAGGAATATTTCATTTTTATTGTTTCACTTTAATCATTCTTAAAAATCACTGCTCCTGAAAAAACTGTAGTTTTTAAAACTTTGTTTTGCATTGATACATGTCCCCTGGGGCAATACCCAGGTCCCCATGCACTTTTTATGGCAATAACTTGCATATGAGCCTTCAAAATTAGCACTTTTGATTTTTCATGTTCGTGTCCAATAGACTTTAATGGTGTTCGCATGTTCGCACAAATTTTTTGCATGTTCTTGTGCAAACCGAACGGGGGGGTGTTCGCTCATCCCTATTAAGTAACATAACCAGGTCACCTTTTTATCCAATGTCTATAATTGAACAGTGAAGGCACCACAACAGATTGATATGCTCATCTCTCTGCTCTCTCCTCCTGTCAGCATGTACAGTAGGGATGGAAAGTATTCAGACCCCCTTAAATTTTTCACTCTTTGTTATATTGCAGCCATTTGCTAAAATCATTCAAGTTCATTTTTTTTCTCCTCATTAATGTACACACAGCACCCCATATTGACAGACAAACACAGAATTTGCAGATTTATTAAAAAACAAAAACTGAAATATCGCATGGTCCTAAGTATTCAGACCCTTTGCTGTGACACTCATATATCTAACTCAGGTGCTGTTCATTTTTTTCTGAACATCCTTGAGATGGTTCTACACATTCATTTGAGTCCAGCTGTGTTTGATTATACTGATTGGACTTGATTAGGAAAGCCACACATCTGTCTATATAAGACCTTACAGCTCACAGTGCATGTCAGAGCAAATGAGAATCATGAGGTCAAAGGAACTGCCTGAAGAGCTCAGAGACAGAATTGTGGCAAGGCACAGATCTGGCCAAGGTTACAAAAAAGTTTCTGTTGCACTTAAGGTTCCTAAGAGCACAGTGGCCCCCATAATCCTTAAATGGAAGACGTTTGGGACGACCAGAACCCTTCCTAGAGCTGGCCGTCCGGCCAAACTGAGCTATCAGGGGAGAAGAGCCTTGGTGAGGGAGGTAAAGAAGAACCCGAAGATCACTGTGGCTGAGCTCCAGAGATTCAGTCGGGAGATGGGAGAAAGTTGTAGAAGGTCAACCATCACTGCAGCCCGCCACCTGTCGGGGCTTTATGGCAGTGACCGGACGGAAGCCTCTCCTCAGTGCAAGACACATGAAAGCCCGCATGGAGTTTGCTAAAAAACACCTGAAGGACTCCAAGATAGTGAGAAATAAGATTCTCTGGTCTGATGAGACCAAGATAGAACTTTTTGGCCTTAATTCTAAGAGGTATGTGTGGAGAAAAGGCACTGCTCATCACATGTCCAATACAGTCCCAACAGTGAAGCATGGTGGTGGCAGCATCATGCTGTGGGGGTGTTTTTCAGCTGCAGGGACAGGACGACTGGTTGCAATCGAGGGAAAGATGAATGCGGCCAAGTACAGGGATATCCTGGACAAAAACCTTCTCCAGAGTGCTCAGAACCTCAGACTGGGCCGAAGGTTCACCTTCCAAAAAGACAATGACCATAAGCACATTGCTAAAATAACAAAGGAGTGGCTTCACAACAACCCCATGACTGTTCTTGAATGGCCCAGCCAGAGTCCTAATTTAAACCCAATTGAGCATCTCTGAAGAGACCTAAAAATGGCTGTCCACCAACGTTTACCATCCAACATGACAGAACTGGAGAGGATCTGCAAGGAGGAATGGCAGATGATTCCCAAATGCAGGTGTGAAAAACTTGTTGCATCTTTCCCAAAAAGACTCATGGCTGTATTAGATCAAAAGGGTGCTTCTACTAACTACTGAGCAAAGGGTCTGAATACTTAGGCCCATGTGATATTTCAGTTTTTCTTTTTTAATAAATCTGCAAAAATGTCAACAATTCTGTGTTTTTCTGTCAATATGGGGTGCTGTGTGTACCTTAATGAGGAAAAAAATGAACTTAAATGAATTTAGCAAATGGCTGCAATATAACAAAGAGTGAAAAATGTAAGGGGGTCTGAATACTTTCCATCCCCACTGTAAATGCCAAGATTGGCCTCAAGTTCTGCCTTCCTTTTTCCAGTTTGAATGCTGCTGTAAAGGAGGTTACAAGAGGATGAAATCAAGTAAAATTCAGGTATGTTTACTAGTTGCAATTAAAATACATTAAATTATTTTTATTGAATACATAGATTCCTTCATTGGTGTTTTTATCTGCCTGGAGTTCAGATTTAAAGATTGGTATCCATGGGCTGAATGAGTGTTGAAGACTTTCACAAAATATGATGTTAAATCAGGCTAAAGTGAATGTTAATTACATCTCTGGAAGCACTTTATGGAGTGTGGCTACTAATCAGTGCAGCATGGATGGAAATAAGCTGGGAATTCCTGAACTATGAGTAGAAAGAACCAATGAGATTACACAGGCATAGCAGTATTTAACAAAAGATTATGGAATATATCTGGTTGCATTCATTACAGACTCCAATGCAGTGTGCATGGCAAACGGGGCTGGAACGTGATATTCTTCTCAAGCAAGAATAAAATCTGCTTTTTTTGAGCCACAAGACTTCTGATAACTCCCTGATGGTTGATGATGGCCACTGCTGTTGTGTTGTCTGACTGAATCCTAGTTGGGGGACCCCGAAGATGAGAGGTCAAGTGTTGAAGGGACAACCAAATCACTCTGAGCTCCAGAGCATTGATCAGAACACAAGCTACCTCTGGAAACCAAGACCCTTGTACCAAGACAGTGTCAAGGTCTCCTGCCATGCCCAACCAGCTGGCGTTCATTGTGAAAAGAGTGGGTGGAAGAATTTTTCTGTTTCCAGCACCATACTCATTATCCACTAGGTCAAGGCATACCTGCTTTTGGAAATCAGGCAGATGCGGCAATCCAGAGACTGAGCCTACCTGTCCCACACTGCCAGAATGTTGATTTGCACGTTGAGCATAATGCTCAAAAAAGCTCATGAAAAAGCAGATTTGTTTGGGTGGTTCCTGGACAGTGGAGTCCAAGCATGGGAGCGGAGAGTCTGAGTCTAATTTTTTTCCTGTAGAAGGACCAGGCACAGATTCTCCAAGCAATTAGATTATTCCAACACTCATTCTTAGAGGCTTAGGATCCATCCAAACTTCTGTAGGATCTGGAGAGTCAAAGAATGTTTACTGATAGTACCTGCTGCTCTCGTAGAAGAAGGTTTTCCAGGTATAACAAAATGGGGATGACCAACGCAATTGTTAGCCAAACACAAGACAGTAGGGGCCCCAGGGCTTCCTCCTTGCCCCTATGATTCACCATGGGTGTGAGAGAACTCCCCTAGCAGTACTCACAATAAACTGCAGAGCAGGGGTAGTTAATGTTGTCTGTGATCCTCACTGAAGGGAGCAGGGAACACATCCCAGGGGATTGCCGCAGCATGGATGGTGGAGAAGACACAAAAGGGGTTAAGCGTTGAATACACTTTGAGGCTGCATAGGTTCAGTGGGGCACCCAGGCGTTTTTCCACCACAGATATCACACCAGCTTTGTGGAGCGAATGTGGCACATGTGCCCTAGCAGTGACCTGCATTTATCAGTGCATAAAAAAGCAGGTCACCTCAGATAATATGAACAAGCCCTTAAAATGCAACACCCCTTACTCACTAAAGCCATATTGTATTTGTCAGATTCCCCCAGGCAGATAGGCAGGATGTTAGGGACAAGACCTGTGCAGCAAGCTTTGCCCATCCAGCAGGCATACTCCCGAAGGGGTTTGCAGGGACTAAGATCCACCAGATGGGTGTACCTCAGCCTTGGACCTATAGAGCACCCTGTGGCTAACTCAACATGCCAAGGCAATCACCAAATGCAGGATCCAGTGCTTGGAGGGAAACATTACAGGCTGACCCTCATTTTCCTTTCAGTGGGCTCTAAGTGCATTCCCCAGGGCAAAGCTGAGAAGTAACCCATCTTGAAGCCGCGAACCTTAAGCCCCAGTGGCTCTGCAGCAACTAAAATAATCTTAATATAAGACATTTTTGTTTTTATAAAAAATTAAAAAAAAAACAAGTTTGCTTTCTTAAAAGAGAGAAGAGAGGTCAGTTCTCCCTAGGACATGGTAGCAAAAAGTTGAGACATGGCAGGAATGTGAAGAATTATACTATGCTGCTTGCCAGTGTCCAGTTCTCTGGAAAGTGGCAGCAAAACCCATTGGTTCCAGTATACTTCATCCTGTGTCCGGCAATGTACAATTAGGAAACTTTATTTTACAGGTACTTGGCAGACTTTTTTAAAAAAATACAGCCACTTTAGAGCTGGATGTGATTTGCCAGCCTGCCTATTATTTATATACAGTATGTTATATAAAAGTTCATCAGAACACTGACACACTGAAGGTGCCTTTATAAGCTAATCCTATATTTAAGCTATTTGCACTTTAATATCAAGTTTTGCATTTGCTTTTCATTTCCTTTGTGAACCAGACAAATATAAACTTGTGAAGGCAGTAGAGCACTGTAATTAGAACTGACTTTTTTAATATCAGCCCTACGCAAAAAGCTAAATATCAATAATAAAGTAATCTGCCAAATGCATATTTTACTAATTACCTATTACATTCTTTGGAGGTTAACATTTTCATATAATTAAACTTTGTTTTTTAAAAAGAAACGAAGCCAAAATCTTCTTCTGCAAATGAATCAAGCAAGACAAAAGACTGTTTTTATTAGCAGGTTTGTTGTAACTAAAAATATTACTCAGTGATGATATGAGAATGCAAACCAAGATGTAGCTGACTTCTGCATACTGTATCTAGAAATTGTTTCTGACTTAAAGCAGAACTTCATTCTCTTAACTAACATTTTGCCTATTTTCAATCGTTATACTGCTAGCATTACAAATATTGTAGATAGGAAAGTATTTCATATATACTTCTTTAAAACTATTTTTTTTTACATTTCTTTAGTTACTTACTGGTTTTTATGCCTAGGCAAATTATATCATACATCCCAGGACTCTTCAGGAGGGGAGGAGGGGAGAAGGGAAGAAGGGGATCTCTCAGCTAAGACTAGTATGCAACACATACTAGCACATTATGACAGATTTACCTGCATACGGAGCCCTCCAGAGCAGCGTTGTCACAGCTCCCCGGCACTTTCATCTTCACTTGGTCTTACTTCCGGGTTTGGGGACTCCGGCTCTATGAATAGGCAGGGCCTCGATGACATCACTGAAGGTAGGGCACTTGTATGCCGTCCCTTCAGAGCACATGCACCGGTGAGGTCACCGGCTGCATGCTGTCTAAATATCTTTTAAACAGTACAAGTTTAGGAGATATTCACTGTACCTAGAGGTAAGCCTTATTATAGATTTACCTGTAGGTACAAGTTAAAAAGTGTACTTTACTTCCACTTTAAGTGACATCTGTTGCTAAATAAAAGTTGCTTGTCCTCAGCCACATTTTAAATGTACAGTATCTCTACCCAAAACATTTGTTTTTCATTTTCAATATTGTTTTAATTATAAATTATTTTTTATAGGTTTTCCTATTGGAAAATTTCCCCTCCTCCATCTTCTTATGACAACTGTATATTTTTACATGATCACTTTCTGTCCTGGTGACAATACTTACTAGGACAAATTGTAAATCTACTCAGCCAGGCATGTTAACTGCCTACTTTACCCCCCAAAAAAGGACCCATTTTGGCCACAGATATACTTTAATATCTTATATGTAATAGCTACAGCAAGAAGCTATTAGATCTTGTGATGAGTAAAAGCTCCAGCAAAAGAACTTTGTCTTAGTTTTGGATAGTGACATGAAATGTCTCAATAACGACACCTGTTCTGGTGACCAATGTCAGAGGAGGACATTCTTTTGAGTTTGAGAAAATTCTGTAGACTTTCTGTTATGTCAGGGAAAAGAAAATGAGATGAAGCCTTTCTAATACAGAATTTAAAAAATGTCTCAGAATTTTATTCTTTCCTATTCTTCTAAAGCCCCATTTTTTTGTTAGCTTGATTTCACCGGAATGTGGTTTTGGTAACACACATTTCTCTCTCTCTAACGGTAACCATACATGTTATAATATTGCTGCACAATCTTTGTACAATCATCTTTAGATTTACCAAATCGAGATAATATAAAGACCTATCTAATCTTTTCAAACAATAGGCAGGCCAATCAGGCAGGCCCTTGCACCAAATAGTTATTGGTAGCTCCAAGAAGATTGTACAGTCAGACTTTGACATGTGGGGTGAGCTTAAGGCTTTGTGCACATGGTTGTAAGAGGGTCATGCAGGGTACATTCCAGTGTATATCTCTAAAAAAAGAAGAAAAACAGCAAAAGGGGCCTCTTAGTAAGATTGTATTATTTAATGACAGAATTCCATTAAAAGCACTCACATGTAACGACTTGTTAGTCCGGCACAGGGAATTACAGTAGAAGCCGTATGTGATCTCTGCAGTTTTCCGGTGGAAGGGAGCCTTGTTTCTCTGCGCTGTTGGCTTGTGTGTTTGGCGCAGACTTCCGGGACATGATCGTGATCCAAAACGAGGCTTGCACCTCAGCCAGGCAGTCGAGTGGAGGGCTGGAACGCAGAGTCAATGGTATGGGCTGTACTGCCGTTAAGCAACGCAATTCAGAGCATGCGCTGTGGGGCGCGCTCCTTTCTCAAGCTTGAGCAGTGCCACGAATCAGTGCCCACCAGTACATAACAGTGCCACCTATCAATGCCCATGAGTGCCACCTATCAATGCCCACCAGTGGTGCCAATCAGTGCCTCATCAGTGACACCTAGCAGTGCTGCCTATCAGTGTCACCTACCAGTGCCGATCAGTGCCCATCACTGCCACCCATCAGTGCCCATAAGTGCCAGCTATCACTGCCACCTATTAGTGTCCTTCAGTGCTGCCCTTCAGTGCCGCCCAACTGTGCCACCTATCAATGCCCACCAGTGCCACCTCATCAGTGCCTACTAGGGATGAGCTTCGTGTTCGAGTCGAACCCATGTTCGACTCGAACATCGGCTGTTCGCCCGTTCGCCGAATTGCGAACGATATGGGCCGTTCGCGCCAAATTCGTGTGGCGCGTCACGGCCCATAATTCACTGCGGCATCGCAGTGCATTGCTGGCTGATGATTGGCCAAGCATGCACTATGACCCGCATGCTTGGCCAATCACAGGGTGGCTTTGGCCAATTATGGCTCAGGGGATTTAGTACACGCCCCACACTATATAAGGCCGCCTGCACGGCGGCCCTGTGTAGTGTGTGTTCCGGTGTGCTAAGAGATAGAGAGAGAGAGAGACAGTGTCATTTGATTTGAGTTAGATAGATTAGGCAGAACAGTCAGTCAGTTAGCTGCACTTACAGTGTATTGTGTATATATATGCATCCCAGGTGTTGCATATATATATATACACTGTATTCAGTTTAGCTAGATCCGTTCCTGTTATCTTCTATCTAGACTATTTACATTTAGTGCAGTGCGTCCTGCTCACAGTGTTCAGCTAGATCCGTTCCTGCTATTTACATTTAGTGCAGTGCGTCCTGCTCACAGTGTTCAGCTAGATCCGTTCCTGCTATTTACATTTAGTGCAGTGCGTCCTGCTCACAGTGTTCAGCTAGATCCGTTCCTGCTATTTACATTTAGTGCAGTGCGTCCTGCTCACAGTGTTCAGCTAGATCCGTTCCTGCTATTTACATTTAGTGCAGTGCGTCCTGCTCACAGTGTTCAGCTAGATCCGTTCCTGCTATTTACATTTAGTGCAGTGCGTCCTGCTCACAGTGTTCAGCTAGATCCGTTCCTGCCATTTACATTTAGTGCAGTGCGTCCTGCTCAGTGTTCAGCTAGATCCGTTCCTGCAATTTACATTTAGTGCAGTGCGTCCTGCTCACAGTGTTCAGCTAGATCCGTTCCTGCTATTTACATTTAGTGCAGTGCGTCCTGCTCACAGTGTTCAGCTAGATCCGTTCCTGTTATTTACATTTAGTGCAGTGCGTCCTGCTCACAGTGTTCAGCTAGATCCGTTCCTGCTATTTACATTTAGTGCAGTGCATCCTGCTCACAGTGTTCAGCTAGATCCGTTCCTGCTATTTACATTTAGTGCAGTGCGTCCTGCTCACAGTGTTCAGCTAGATCCGTTCCTGCTATTTACATTTAGTGCAGTGCGTCCTGCTCACAGTGTTCAGCTAGATCCGTTCCTGCTATTTACATTTAGTGCAGTGCGTCCTGCTCACAGTGTTCAGCTAGATCCGTTCCTGCCATTTCCATTTAGTGCAGTGCGTCCTGCTCACAGTGTTCAGCTAGATCCGTTCCTGCTATTTACATTTAGTGCAGTGCGTCCTGCTCACAGTGTTCAGCTAGATCCGTTCCTGCTATTTACATTTAGTGCAGTGCGTCCTGCTCACAGTGTTCAGCTAGATCCGTTCCTGTTATTTACATTTAGTGCAGTGCGTCCTGCTCACAGTGTTCAGCTAGATCCGTTCCTGCTATTTACATTTAGTGCAGTGCGTCCTGCTCACAGTGTTCAGCTAGATCCGTTCCTGCTATTTACATTTAGTGCAGTGCGTCCTGCTCACAGTGTTCAGCTAGATCCGTTCCTGCAATTTACATTTAGTGCAGTGCGTCCTGCTCACAGTGTTCAGCTAGATCCGTTCCTGCTATTTACATTTAGTGCAGTGCGTCCTGCTCACAGTGTTCAGCTAGATCCGTTCCTGCAATTTACATTTAGTGCAGTGCGTCCTGCTCACAGTGTTCAGCTAGATCCGTTCCTGCTATTTACATTTAGTGCAGTGCGTCCTGCTCACAGTGTTCAGCTAGATCCGTTCCTGCTATTTACATTTAGTGCAGTGCGTCCTGCTCACAGTGTTCAGCTAGATCCGTTCCTGCCATTTACATTTAGTGCAGTGCGTCCTGCTCACAGTGTTCAGCTAGATCAGTTCCTGTTATCTTCTAGACTATTTACATTTAGTGCAGTGCGTCCTGCTCACAGTGTTCAGCTAGATCCGTTCCTGCTATTTACATTTAGTGCAGTGCGTCCTGCTCACAGTGTTCAGCTAGATCCGTTCCTGTTATCTTCCTACTGACAGGCAGGCTTGTCTGGTTACAGTATATAAAGCTACCTGAAGAAAATTACAGGTGTTCTATCCCAGCTTAGTGCAGCTACAGGCCATTAGTATGTCTGGAAGGCCAAGAAGGAGAGGCAGACAGTCACAAGCCAATAAGAGAGGGCAAGCAGGCTCTGTGTCTAGTGCTGGTCGTGGAGACGGTGCATCCTCATCAGCACGTGGCCATGGGACACGCTTGGCCTTTTCTTCGGCAGCTGGCCGTGTTGAGCCGCAACATGCGGAAGACTTGGTCGAGTGGATGACCAAGCCGTCCTCATCCTCCTCATCCTCTCTCACCCATGCCCAGGGTGCTTTGTCTGGCAAAGCAGCGGCCTCTTCCCTCAGCTCAATGTCATCAGTGACTCCTTCCCTAGCTCCACCATGTCCTCATGAGGATTCCCTCGAACTGTTTGACCACAGTGTTGGGTACATGCTCCAGGAGGATGCCCAGCGTTTGGAAGGCTCTGATGATGATACTGAGCTCGATGAAGGCAGTAACATGAGCACGGACAGAGGGGGTGCCCAAGAAGGACAGCAATCTGGCAGTCATGCTCCCCCTGCTGCAGCATACTGCCAGGTTTGCTCCAGTGATGAGGAGGGAGGGGATGATGAGGTCACTGACTCAACGTGGGTGCCTGATAGGAGAGAGGAGGAGGAGGAGGCGGCACATCACCAACGAGGCAGGATGCCCTCCAGGGGCCAGCCTAAGGGCAGCACATTGACTGCATCACACCCCAAAGCTCCACATGTGCAGGGCGCTGCAGTCTCTGCGCGTTATTCAAAAAGTTCTTTGGTGTGGGCCTTTTTTGAGACGAGTGCATCAGATCGCACCGCTGCTATTTGCAACATATGTCTCAAGCGTATCTCGCGTGGCCAAAACATCTCCCGCTTGGGTACCACATGCTTGACCAGACATATGTTGACCTGCCATGCAGTTCGTTGGCAAGCGTATCTAAAAGACCCACACCAAAGAACAAAGAGGATCTCTCCTTGCTCCTCATCAGCTGAGATTTCCAACCCCACTAGACCTTCAGTCCTCTCTGAGACCTGCAGTGAGAGGAATGAAGGTGTAGAATTAGGTGTGTCGCAGCCAAGTACTTGTGGGCAATCTGCTTTTGGTACACCGACGTCAGATTGTACCAGGCAAATTTCCCTGCCCCAGCTGCTGCACCGCCGAAAGAAGTTTGCTCCCAACCATCCACATGCCCAGCGGTTGAATGCTAGCTTGGCAAAATTGCTAGCACTTCAACTGCTGCCTTTTCAGTTGGTAGACTCTGCCCCCTTCCGTGAGTTTGTGGAATGTGCGGTTCCTCAGTGGCAGGTACCCAAACGCCACTTTTTCTCACGGAAGGCGATTCCGGCTCTCTACCGGCATGTGGAAGGCAATGTCCATGCCTCGCTGGACAGGGCGGTCAGCGGTAAGGTGCATATTACCGCTGGCTCATGGTCCAGCAGGCATGGACAGGGACGTTACCTAAGTTTCACGGCGCATTGGGTGACTCTGCTGGCAGCTGGGAAGGATGCAGGACAAGGTGCGGTAGTGTTGGAGGTTGTTCCGCCACCACGCCTCCAAAATGCTGATTGTGACACACCTCTCTCCTCCACCCCCTCCTCTTCTTCTTCCTCCATGGCCTTTTCCTCGGAACCAGCGGTGCTCCGTAGGCGTTCAAGGGGCTACGCAAGTACGCAGGCCAAAAGATGCCATGCGGTGCTTGAGCTGGTGTGCTTGGGGGACAGGAGCCACACTGGGGCAGAGGTTCTGTCAGCTCTGCAGGGGCAGGTTCAGAGGTGGTTGACGCCACGCCAACTTAAGGCAGGAATGGTGGTTTGCGACAATGGCACCAACCTCCTCTCTGCCCTCCGACAGGGACAAATGACCCATGTGCCCTGTTTGGCTCACGTCCTTAACTTGGTGGTGCAGCGGTTCTTGGGCAGGTACCCGGGCTTACAGGATGTCCTGAGGCAGGCCAGGAAAGTCTGTGTGCATTTCCGCCGGTCATATAATGCCAGTGCTCGGCTGACGGACTTCCAAAAGGAGTTTAACCTGCCCAAGAACCGCCTAATCTGTGACATGCCCACCAGGTGGAACTCAACGTTGGCCATGCTGCAGCGGCTGCACACGCAGCAGAGGGCCATCAATGAGTACCTGTGCGACTATGGCACCAGGACAGGGTCAGGGGAGCTTGGTTTTTTTTCCCCACGCCAGTGGGCCATGATCAGGGATGCATGCACTGTCCTGTCACCATTCGAGGAGGCCACGAGGATGGTGAGCACTGACAGTGCATGCATCAGTGACACTGTCCCCCTTGTCCACCTGTTGGAGCACACGCTGCGTGGAATAATGGACAGGGCACTTGAGGCAGAACAGAGGCAGGAAGAGGAGGAATTCCTTAGCTCTCAAGGCCCCCTTTATCCAGACAGTGTTCCTGCGTGCCCGCCGATCACACAGGAAGAGGACGAGGAGGAGGACGAGGAGGAGGAGGAGGAAGATTGTGTCAGTATGAAGGTGGAGCCTGGCACTCAGCATCAGCAGCAGTCTTTAAGGGATCAGTCCCAAGGAACACATGGACTTGTACGTGGCTGGGAGGAGGTGGCTGCGGACGTTGTTGTCCTTAGTGACCCAGAGGACTCCGGACCGAATGCCTCAGCAAACCTACGCTGCATGGCCTCCCTGATCCTGCAAAGCCTGCGTAAGGATCCTCGTATTCGTGGTATCAAGGAGAAGGACCAATACTGGCTGGCAACCCTCCTTGATCCACGTTACAAGGATAAGGTTGCTGACCTTATCTTGCCATCGCAGAGGGAGCAGAGGATGAAACATCTTCGGGAGGCCTTGCAGAAAGGTCTGTGCAACGCGTTCCCAGAGACTGGGAGGTTACAAACTCCTGTTTCTGGACAACGTGTTGCTGAGGCTTCGGTCAGTCAAAGAAGGAGCGGTGGAGAAGGTGGCCGTCTGACCGATGCGTTCAGACAATTTTTTGGTCCGCAGCCCCAAGGTATGATCGGTTCCAGCAACCATCGCCAGCGTCTGTTTTACATGGTGCAGGAATACCTAGGGGCAAGATCAGACTTGGACACCTTTCCCACCGAAAATCCTCTGGGTTACTGGGTCTTGAGGATGGATCACTGGCCAGAGCTTGCACAGTATGCAATTGAGCTACTGGCCTGTCCTGCATCCAGCGTTCTTTCGGAACGCACATTCAGTGCTGCTGGAGGCGTGGTAACCGATCACAGGGTGCGTCTGTCCACCGACTCGGTCGATCCGCTGACCTTCATAAAAATGAATCAGTCTTGGATCACCACCAGCTACCAAGCACCTGATGCTGATGTAACCGAATAATTTTTTTTGAAATCTCAGATCCCTTCAAAGACTGCCTATGCTGATGCTGAGTGACTATCCCTGAGTAATTATCCTCTTCCTCCTCAATCATCACGCTGATAGCTTGTAAGAATATTTTTGGTTCTGGGCGCCACCACCAGTGCCTAAGGCACAATTTTTCAGCCCCTGTTTAACAGGGGCGTGTAATTACAATTTTTGATGTAATACTTTGCAGCAGGGCTCGTTCCTGCATTCCAACTAGAGTGTCTGTGAGGGGTTGCAGTGTTGTGGCACCAGCACCAGTGCCTAAGGCCCAATTTTTCTGCCCCTGTCTAACAGGGGCGTGTAATTACAATTTTTGATGCAATACTTTGCAGCAGGGCTCGTTCCTGCGTTCCAACTAGAGTGTCTGTGAGGGGTTGCAGTGTTGTGGCACCAGCACCAGTGCCTAAGGCCCAATTTTTCTGCCCCTGTCTAACAGGGGCGTGTAATTACAATTTTTGAAGCAATACTTTGCAGCAGGGCTCGTTCCTGCGTTCCAACTAGAGTGTCTGTGAGGGGTTGCAGTGTTGTGGCACCAGCACCAGTGCCTAAGGCCTAATTTTTCAGCTCCTGTTCAACAGGATCTAATATTTCACAGCAGGGCCCTGTGAGGGCTTACAGTGTTGTGGCCACAGCAACACCTAAGGCCCAAATTTCTGCTGAGTATATAGGGCAGGACCCTACTTTCAAACATCTAACTTACAAACGACTCCTACTTGCAAACGGAAGGAGACAACAGGAAGTGAGATGAAATCTACCCCTAGGAAGGGAAATTCTCTCCTGTAAGAGTTAATATGGGAAAACAATTTCTCCTTTCCACTGATGCTTTCCAATCCTTGTTCCACAAAAAAACCCAAATTTTCAAAAAACATTTTTCATTGGGACAAAAAAGTGAGGTGAAATCTTCTGAAGAGGAGGAAAGACAGCAAAACAAATGTCACAGGGGTGATAACCCTTCCCTATGTTTTCCAAAAAGCTTAAAAAAGATTTTTT
Organism: Lithobates clamitans; assembly: GCA_037952925.1. Classification (NCBI taxonomy): domain Eukaryota; kingdom Metazoa; phylum Chordata; class Amphibia; order Anura; family Ranidae; genus Lithobates; species Lithobates clamitans. Next base: position 2,627,473 of record JBBGZY010000239.1, read on the forward strand.
GGCTGGAGCTAAACACGTTAAAAATGTACCCGTTCAAAATTACAAAGAGATTCTACTTAACAACAAACCTACAGTCCCTGTCTTGTTTGCACCGCCTGTATACTGCTGTTCAGAGTATATAGGGCCTGGTGGCCCCACACCTTTCCTTATTTTAATTTGGGTGCGGGGTTCCCCTTAATATCCATACAAGACCCAAAGGGCCTGGTAATGGACTGGGGGGTACCCATGCCGTTTGTCTCACTGATTTTCATCCATATTGCCATGACCCGACATGACATTAAACCCGCAAGCAGTTTTAAATGAGATTTTTTCCTTTAAAAATGACATTTGGTGCAGGGACTGTTCTAAACATGGGAAACACGCGTCACTTTACAGGCATCCTATAGACACCCCCCAGGTACGATATTTAAAGGAATATTTCACTTTTTTTTTTTTACTTTAAGCATCATTAAAATCACTGCTCCCGAAAAAACGGCCGTTTTTAAAAGTTTTTTTTGCATTGATACATGTCCCCTGGGGTAGGACCCGGGTCCCCAAACCCTTTTTAGGACAATACCATGCAAATTAGCCTTTAAAATGAGCACTTTTGATTTCGAACGTTCGAGTCCCATAGACGTCAATGGGGTTCTAACGTTCGTGCGAACTTTCGGTCCGTTCGCGGGTTCTGGTGCGAACCGAACCGGGGGGTGTTCGGCTCATCCCTAGTGCCTACCAGTGCCGCCTATTAGTGCCCATCAGTGCTGCCTTATCAGTGCCCATCAGTATCGTATTATCAGTGCTCATCAATGCAGCCTATCAGTGCCTATAAGTGCAGCCTATGAGTGCCTATCAGTACAGCCTCATCAGCGTACATCAATGAAGAAGAAAAATGACCTGTTTGCAAAATGTATTAACAAAATATGAAGTGGTTTTGTTTTTTTGTTTTTAAATGTCAGTCTTTTTTAATTTTTATAATTTTTTTTAACAACAAATAAAAAACCCAGAGGTGATCAAATACCATCAAAAGAAAGCTATATATGTGGGAAAAAAACTATAAAAATTTCATTTAGGTACAGTGTTGTATGACCGCGCAATTGTCGTTCAAAGAGTGACAGTGCTAAAAGCTGAAAATTGGTCTGGGGGGGGGGGGGGGTTAGGTGCCCAGTAAGTGAGTGGTTAATATGTTATAAAATAGCACCCTGAAGATCTTTATATGCAGATATGCCTAAAATTAGGAAAAATAATCAATTATCTTTAATGTCTGTAAAAAGTTGTATCCATAGATCCTTGTGATATAACTATGAAAGAAACCATTTTGCTAAGAAGGATGGCCATTGTTATTGAAGTTGGTTGTGAACCCTCTCATGCACAAGAAAAAACCCTCTAGGGGTGGGACTACGTGGGCACTGAACAAAGGTCTAGTATATGTAAAAAAATATTGTTTTTTGGTACAAAAAGATAAAATCTAGCAAGACATAGAAAACATCATGCAAATATGTAAGATAAGATACAAAGAATTCATAAAACAAATGACACTAACGTGTTTCGATGAATCTTCTTCAGAGGTGTCAAAAATACGATGTTTACAAAAGGTTTGTCTGAAAGGTAAATACAGACATAAATACACAAGACTACAACATTGTATATAAGAAATACACACACACACATATATATATATATATATATATATATATATATATATATATAGAGAGAGAGATAGATAGATAGATAGATAGATAGATAGATAGATAGATAGATAGATAGATAGATAGATAGATAGATAGATAGATAGATAGATAGATAGATAGATAGATAGATAGATAGATAGATAGATAGATGTAGCGCTGGTAGATTTTCCAATCTACCGCTTCTAGGTAAATTTAGTGGATTACCTGTGCTGTGCATAGTTCAGATCTAATTTACAGTTAGATTAGCCTCTGTTCCAGTTTGGCTGTGTTGTGTGCAGTTCCACATTCTGCCTGTGGATGTCGTTGTCACTCTGGGTCGGTGTTGGAAAGCAACAGGCTGAAACATATGAGTGCTCTTCTGTCCCGGTGAAAACTCTGTGGAGGTGGTCCTCCGGGTTGCATTCTGGGTGAGGGTATTTATGAGGCAGACGCCATGTTTCAAGGAGCTTTACCTCGTGGCCCTCCTGGCCTAGAGGCATGTGTTAGTGAGTTCTAGCTCACGGCCCTCCGGCCTGGAGGGTTGCGTTGCAGCTGCCGAGCGGGTAGACCCAGAAGTCTGTCTGGGGCCTGCTATTGCTGGGATGGTCCTGTGCTGTCTGTCCTGCGGGCATAAGCCGAACAATCGGGAAGATCCAGGGGAGGACCCTTCTTGGAAGGGACCATGCAAGGCTGGTCTTAAGAAGGGCCTGGTGACTCGATTGGAGGACGCATCCTAAACTACTCTACCACACAAGTACTGCCGGGTTGGCTTAAAGGTTCTGGTACTGTGTTTGCTGTTCATCAAAAAACTACTACATCCTGTGGCAGAGGATCGTACAGTTTTGTTTCATCCAAGTCTGTGGCAGAGACTTTTTGTTCGTGCTGCGTTTTGGCTGCTAGGTTGGTGAGAGAGACATATCCAGGCGGGCAAAGATTTAATCCTGAGCTGAGGATATATTCATCCCAAAGATTTCAATTCCTTAGTGCTATACCAAGAAAAGGTATTTGAACTTCCCTGCAACTCTTCTTCTACCTCTTTCCTGCTACTTCTTCCAGTTATCTCCAATTAAAGCATTGGAAAAGTACTCAAGTGACTGGTGTCTACATTGTCTGATAATAAGCTCAACGGGACCCTAGACCCGGTACTGGTGACATTACAGGTAAAAAAGGTGACAGTAACAGCCCGCTAAAAATCAACAGCTCCACCAAGAGTTAGTGCTACATATATATATATATATATATATATATATATATATATATATATATATATATACACACACACACATAGTACTTAACTGACCCAATTATATAGGTTGCATCAGCAGGCCACTGTATTTAAAACCAAGATGGACGGGTCACCGAGATACACTGGTGTTGGTCTCCTGCCACAAGTCCACCGCAGGGCCAGAAATGCCCAAACTCAGGTGTTGCACTACAAAAGCTCCCCCAATATGGCTAGAGCCAGAGAGCACATGGATAATCTGAGGTTTACGAAAAGACAATCAAGGGACACAGGAATCTGAGGGGAAATAAATACATTGAATGACAATGAGAACAGTGTCATCTGGACATCTTTTAAACCCACAAATTATCCACTGGAGGGAAACATCCAGGGGAAAGGGTGGATGTTAAATAAGAAATTAGAATGAAAATGGATCTCGCATTTTTTAAGGGTGATTGTGGATGGTCAAGGAGACTCATATGGAGTATTGAGCACTAGACTTGAGATCTAAAAAGCCAAATGAAACAAAGTCAGAGAGGAAAGAGACAACAGAAGGACGAAATAGGGCCCAGCATATAGGAGGGTCCATAAAGGGATATAGATAGCAAGGAACATAGTCATAAAATGTCTTTACCTTAATATCAGTAATGGCCCGCTTACACAAAGTGCAGGCTGCACCCTGCTAATCTGTCGGTATGGCCATTTTTAAGAGTCACTTGAAAGCTGACCAATCAGAAACCCCATCCAGATCGGATGGGTTACTAGCCAATCGGGTAGTCCCGGCGTTCAATGGGCTCAAGCGTGGATGGGGAGGAACTTCCGGCTGCGAGGGGCGGGATAACGTCCTGTGGCCGCCGACACAAACCAATGCCTATATTGGATGGCTGGTGAGAGCAAGGCTTGGTGGAGAGCCAAGCCTTGATGGGGATCACAAATGACGGAGTAGGGACCGCCCCTAGGAGGCACGGTCGGATCGATCGTGCAGCCAATGAGCGGAGACAGCTCACTAGATGGAAAACAAAGATCCATAGAGACCAAGATGGAATTGCATCAGTTAATGGGCAAAAGAACGGCCACACCAAAGAGGGTGGCCTGGGTCTGTCGGGCAGAGCAAATGCACACTGGGCCAGGGGCCAGGCTGCATGATGGGCGAGTAGCAGGTAGGGACACCAGTACAGGAAATAAGTGATAAAAGGCAGAATGGCATCAAAAGATGATGGTCCCCAGAACAAAAGGGGCCAGAATGTTGCATTAATCAATTAATGAGCATATTAACAATTCCATATCGTAAACAACAACATAGTCAACATAGTCAGTATACATCATAATTACCAAATATCATAGTTTCCCTAACAGAAAGCAGAAAGGGAAGAAAGGAAGGGAAAGGAAAGGAACATGGGTGCTAAAACTAATCAGTGAGCATTACTATTTGTCCCAACCTCCTGACACATACCCATCCAGAAACGGTTTATATGACACTTGGTCATTTAACCCTGGAAAGGTAGTGGCTTTTAATTCCAGTATCCATCGTAATTCAGTCTGCAAGAGTTTTGTTCCAGTCGTCACCCCGAGAATTGGGGTGGATCCTGTACAAAATAAGAAAATGGACAACGGAAAAACTCCACCATGTAACGAAGTGACACATCTCCCAAGGGGGAGCTTGCTATTGGCCGTTTTCATGTTGAGGAGGGCGATAGGCTCTTTGTCAAAATTCCTGTAATGTTTTACCAATGTAGAAACAATTGCAATCGCATATAAGCATATACACTACCTATTTGGTCCTAATGTTGGCATAGTGTTTAGCTTTAAATTTTGTGCATTCAGGTAGTCACATCCTCACAGGAAAAAGTACCCGGATATTTGCAGTCTTTACAACCATCTTGATTGAATTCAATATGTAGAAAGTGATCACGCAAAGATTTTGCATGTCTGAAGGTAATAGCTGGTGCATTAGGAATGAAGGATCTTATCAACAGTAAGAATGGTCAATGGTAAGGAGATGCCAGTGTTTTTGAATAATGGTACGTAACTGGCTATGTTGATTTGAGAATTTTGTGATTAGTCGTGTATTGCAGGAGATTGGTTGCACCCTCCCATACCACAAAAAAATCGTCAATTTATCTGTGCCATAGAGTCACATATTCACCAAAAATGGTCATCTCCTTTGAGTCAAACAAGGTTCGTTCCCATTCCCTCAGGTACAGGTTAGCACAGGAGGTCCCCATCGCAACTCCCTGTACCTGGAGGAAATGGGAACCAGTGAAAACAAAAAAGTTGTGGTGTAAAATGAAGTCAAGTGACTTCAAAATGAAATTGTTATATCGCCAATCGTGGCACATACATTGCGATAGCAACCTCCAGATGCATGCAATACCTAAATTATGTGGAATGGAGCTATATAGTGCCTCCACATCTGTGGCCACTAAAAGGGCTGACGAGGAGACACTCACTCCCTCAGTAATTTGCAGCAGGTGAATCGCATCTTGTAGGTAGGAAGGGAGACTAAGTATATCTGGATGAAGGCGTTCATCTATTAGATGACTAAGATTTTCTGTTAGGGTTCCATTCCCAGATTGGTCTACCTGGTGGGAAAGTGGCATTCTTATGAAGCTTAAAGTAGAATGTGGGAATACGGGGGAAAGGAGTACAGGCAAATTCCCATTGGTTTTTGGTTAGAACCCCATTTAGATAGGACAAGTCGATTAGCTCATAGAAATCTTCTTGAAATCTATCAATTAAAGTGCGGGGAATGGTACGTACCAAGACTTGTTAGATTTTTTGACACATACATATTGACTATTGTCGATAATTACTATATTTTCCCCTTTATCAGAGGGTTTAATAGTAATTTCTGAATTATTTGTAAGGGATTGTATAGCCAGTCTTTCTTCTTGTGTCAAGTTACCTACTGTGGTTTTAATAGGTAGTTTGGTAATATCGTCACTTGGCATTTTGACAAAGGTTGCTATATTCTAATTTATATTCAAGGAGGGAAAGAAATCAGAATTCTTTTTAATCGTCCAGTTAGTTGATGTAGGAGAGGGAGGGGTCTCATTGGCCAGTAGGCCATATTTGCATGCTGTTTTGCATGTCTTACTAGATTTTATCTTTTTGTACCAATAAACAATATTTTTTTTACATACACTACTAGTCCCACCCCTAGAGGGTTTTCTCTTGTGTATTCAATTGGGATGACTGCATGTTATGATATGTGATTTTGCTTGGAAATATCTTGAAATATCTTTTTATTTGAATTAAAAGGTTACTTTTTGTCCTCATGCTCCAGTGCCCTATACTGGCATAGCAGGTTAACAGCCACACCCTTCAACTCAAAGGTATTTACAGAGAGAAGGGGAGAGAAAATGTCTGACAGGTTCTGATATTTTGTGACAATTACTGAGTGCAGTAGATCCCACCCTGGTATATTTCGACCACGCACAACTGATGTAACCGGAAAGTGGAGACAAGATTATGAAAATGAAGGCTGTGAGTTCAATGTCTATCTGACTGCACATCTTTTTTTTTATTCTTGTTTAAATGGGCTCTAATCACTATAGCCATCTTGAATGAGAAAACTTTAATAGATGGTTAAATATGTTTTATTTACACCTAGAATGCCAGGTATGCAGACTGCACAGCTTAAAGATCCCACAATTGAGATCACTAGTGTTGGTGCAGGAACATACAGTACTTTTCAGGATTTTAACCTATAGCTGACCCCTTGTTTAAATGGTATGTAAACCTTACAACGAATTCCTCTTATTTGCCCCTCTTTGCTCTATTAAATACACAATCGAAAGTGTGTTCTTATATAAAAAATATTTAATAAGTGCAAACATATCTTTTTATCTTCTCAGAAATTCAGAGCCGTCCAGTGCATACTTCCTGTGTTATTTCAAGGAGCATAAAGCTGGCCATACATACATAAATTATTTTCGTTCAGCCCGTGGGCTGAAAAAAACAAACCTGAGATTCCTTAATCCACACTACACAGTGCGAATAGATGAATTTCCGACTGCAGCTATTGTATTCTGACCACGGCATTGCTGATTCCTGTTACATACTATAAACCTGATACAACATGAGATCAGAGACTTGAAAATAAGAGACCACTAGATAAAGATCACAGCCATGTTTCTGCGAATACCACCTTTTACTGAGAGCCAGGTATTAATCTTGCCGTTGAATTAAGGGGTCGCTCATCTCAGGTGGAGTGGATTCAATACAGTGAGTAGCCAGTTCAAGTAGAGTGACAGGGCCAGTGAGCTGTACTTTAAAATGGTTGCAAAGGCACAAAGCTTTTTACATATATGCATTCTATGCATGAAGGGGAAAACCTTCTGTGTTCAGCAGCCCCCAGCCCCTCCTAAAACTTACCCAAGCCCCTTCTAGATCCAGCGATGTCCATAAGAGCCTTGCCTCTCTGGGGACTCATACTCCTGATTGGCTTTTGGCTCCCGCCACTGTCAATCACAGCCAGTGAGTCAATCAGGAGATGGATGGGACGGGTCTGAGCCGCAGCTCCATGCTTGACTAGACACACAGAGCCGCGTCTCTGGAGCCTGCCCATAGAACAAGCTGTTTTCACCGCTACGAAAAGATAACTCCTCACAAATCAAATAGCGGTGAAAAAGTATTACATTTTTATTAGAAAAGTTTAAAAGCAGATAGGAAAGACATGATAATAAAATCACAATGGATGCATATACATATATGGATACAAAGCACATGACATAAAAAAGACCACTGACTCTATACAACAGAGAGTTCCCAATGCGTTTCAAGTTTACAACATTGATCCTCTTCTTCAGGGAACAGGGGTTTTAGAGAGAGCGTTTTATATCATGTGGTTTGCGTGGAATATCATTGGTATTGCATCCTATTAAAAACCATGGAAAAAGTTACTGCCATAAACCATTCAGACGAGTCCACCAGGTGGGGGTCCACGGCAAGCCCAGCCAGAAGCACACACAGAGAGCACTCTGCTTCAGCCCCACACAGAAACACACCACAACAGGGACTGATACAGCCAGTGTCACTTTTTGCTGGGGGGGGTTACATCAGTAAAGGCGGGATCACCAAAATCACACCATATAGCGTGGGATGTTCAGAATAACATCTCAAATACGCTGTTAGCCTGTAGTACAGCTTTGTGTCTGTTTGACCCTGTCAGTGCTGATACGCAGCATCTGTGGGGGCACCTGGTAGGAGGAAGGAGCCAGCAGTGCTGGCATGGGACCCGAGAAGAGGAGGATCCGGGCTGCTCTGTGCAAAACCACTGCACAGAGCAGGTAAGTATAACATGTTCGTTGTATTAAAAAAAAAAAGGCTTTAATATCACTTTAAGGACTTTGCTGTGTTATGCTTCATGAATTCTTACGCTGATTCCAGACAGAAAACAAAAACACATTTTTATGTCTGTGCTGCCTGTAGCTCCACCCTAGGCCAAAGCCAAATTTTAAATTTATGGTCTTTCCTGTGTGGGGGGGTGGGGGTTATTTATGGCCTTTCCTGTGTGGGGGGGTGGGGTTTACAGAGAGCACTGTAGCCCCCAAGCCCTTTTGGTGTGCTGTGAATTTCCTATTCTGAAAAAGCTCCTATGATTGAGTAGTCTTGAACAATAGAACTGTTCTGAATTACCTGATCACAGGCACATTACACTGAACACATACAACACTGTGGTATCTACTATACAGATACCAATCTTGTATGCAAGAACAAGATCAGTGTCTGTGGCTTCTGCAAGTGTATAGCCTCACCTGTGTCCTGGCCCATCTCTGCTCTGCCATTGTTTTCATATCCCATGCTTTTTTTCTCCCCCACTCTGTCTCCCCAGCCACTCTGTGCAGGAAACTTTATACTAGAGGTCGCCGGCTTGAATACCAACCATGACACTACCTGCCTGGAGTTTGCATGTTCTCCCTGTGCCTGTGTGAGTTTCCTCCAGGTACTCAGATTTCCTCCCACACTCTAAAGACATTCTGGTAGGTTAATTGGCTCTCCTCTAAATTGGCCCTAGTATTTGTATGTATGAATATAAGTTAGGGACCTTAGATTGTAAGCCCTTGAGGGCAGGGACTGATGTGAATGTGCAATATATATATGTGAAGCGCTACATAAAATGAGAGTGCTCTATACAGTCAGTACCTGTAATAATAATAAATAATGTGACCAATTGCTCCTTGCACTAAGTCCCCAGGAAGGTACAAATGTTATTTAGAATTTCTAGTAATACTTCTTCACTAATTTTGAATAATATGTACTGTGCGTCCTTTTCCTCATTCCACCACTGAATCCCACTACAGGTCATTATTTTGAGATCAGGAGGCATCAGTGGGAGCCATGCTGCGTGTGTGCTCTCCCCAATCAATGACTGCATCAAGAGTAGCTACACAATGTTTAAATGTTTTTTTTTGTTTTTGTTTTGTTTTTTGTCAGACTGACACACCTAATTCCCCATACACACGATCGGACTTTCCAACAACAAAACCATGGATTTTTGTTCGAAGGATGTTGACTCCAACTTGTCTTGCATACACACGGTCACACAAATGTTGGCCAACAATTACGAACTTAGTGACGTACAAGATGTACGTGATTTCTCTATTACGAGAGCTAGTTATATCTCCGGCTCGTACTTGATTCTGAGCATGCATGGACTTTTGTCCAACGGACTTGTGTACACATGATCGGAAAGTCCGACGACAAACATTTGCTGGCGGAAAATTTGAGAAACTGCTAGCCAACATTTGTTGGTGGAAAGTCCGACAACAAATGTTCGATGGAGCATACACATGGTCGGACTTTCCGCCAACAAGCTTACATCCAACATTTGTTGTCGGAAAATCCGATCGTGTGTACGGGGCATTACACCTAAAAACTATATGTTTTGGGTTTTTTTCAAAGAAGGTGTCACTGCTTTATGAAATTACATTGGGATGTTAGTAAATCACCTCTTTAGACAAATTACAATTTTAGCAGAGTTCTTATTTAAGCCTCTCTATACAGAGCCTGCTTCTGAAAATAAAAAAATAAAAGACAGACCAGACAGAAATGGCAAATTGGATTTTATTTAAAACTAATATACATTATTCAATTTTGTTGGATCATAAAATGACAAATTTTATGTGACAATCCCAAGCCTTTAGGGAAAACGAAAGTAAAAAAAAATAGAGTTCACATACTACTGATTTCACACATTAGAAAAAATTGTGGTAGATCAAAGCACATAAAGATTAAAGTGCAAATAAGCAAGTCAAGGAGTGGTTGCTAAAAATACATGAATGAACAATGAGAAGCCCTGTGTCTAAAGAAACGGCCTGGATAAGCAAGTGATCAACAGGAAAGCAGGCAAAGAGAAAAATGAAAATATAGTTTTAGGTCCTAAGGTATTCATCACTTATTGAATGCAACATCAACAACACTTGTCAATAATTTCTAAATATGATATAAAATAAATTTCACATCATGCAAAAGAAAGTGAAAAAGTTTTTTTATCACTAGAAACCAACAGAATGGAGCTGTATCACACATTCTGATGAAGAAGCTATAGGAATGTTGCTAAAGGCCAACTTGTGCCTTTTTTCTTTTCAGTTTTGCATAGTGTGGGTAAAGGTTAGACCCTGTCAGATTATTATGGTTGTCTATGCATTCATCGACCCCCCAACCTTTCCTGGTTGGTCACCAGTGCAGGAAGTGGGGAGAAAGTCTCCAACAGATTCATAAACATCAATTAAAGTGTTTTTTTTTTCAAGTAGAGTGTTCTCTAAGTGAAAGGTTGGTGAAGCCAAACATTTTGAGTGGTTATAAATGTTCAGAAACCCTTTCAATTTTTTTTTTATTTTTTTTAATTTTTTTAGTTCACTGCTTTCCCTTTGGGATGATGTAGTGCAAGGGCCAGACTCTCACAGTCTATAGTTGTAAGTGAATCTAAAGCTTTCACATTATCTGATTGTACAATATCTTTAAGATCTCCCAACAACTACCAAGTAGAAGGAGCTGCCTTGGATACTGACTGAATCAATGCTTTCTGTATATTGTCATATTGTATAGTAAATCTAAAACATCAAAGACAAGAGATTATATAGTCAGACTATAACATGTATGACCAGCTTAAAGGCAAATGTCACATTCCAACCTGTGTGCCAGCTTTAAAGATTCAGAATTTCTTCCAATATCCACCAGAAAACTTCTATCCATTTCTTATTTTTCAACCTGTTCCAGAAATATATCAGTTCCCATTACGGAAATTCATCCAAATCTTGTGTAGCACAATGAAAGGTGTGAGACATCTCACATCATCCTTATTGAATGACAAAATCACCTGAAAAAATACACCAAAATACGAGCTGGCACACCTGATAAAGCTCACAAACCAGAGTTGGAAGACACCAATCAGTGACTGGTTAATACTCTTATCAGCTGTAAGTAACCCAATGGCCCTGTAAGTAACTCAATGTACATAGAGTAGCTCTAGCAGCTGCTGCTGTCAAAAAAGGGCTGTCTGACTCAATGTTTATAAACACTGTTCAGACATGAAATAGAGAGATAGAATGTAACATTGTTACTTTTGTGTGTACTGTATTTCATTCATCTGCATCTTAAGGCTCCATTCAAACCAGTGTAATTTCAGATGCAACTTCAGTCCCACAGAATTGCACGACAATAAAAACCACATTATTTTCAATGGTGCCCTTTCGCATCAATGCAACACGACTGCAATGCAATTTTGAAAAAGTCCCTGCACTATTTTGGTGTGACTGCAACACAATTTTGGCCCCATAGACTCCAATGGAGTAGCACCAAAGACACATATACATGTGGTCAGCCAGCAGGGATGAGTCATTGGTTGATAAGGAGCCAGTACCCGCCATCTGGGTCTGGTATGGATTTTAGGGGAACCCCACACTGAAAAAATGAAAAAAAATTACATGAGGTCCTCCCCAAAATCCATATCAGACCCTTATCTGAGCATGCAGAACACCCCCCCCCCCGAACCATACTATGTCACATGTCCTCAACAGGGGGGTACTTTGCAGGGGGGCCTCTCTGGCAAGAACCTTGGCCCTATGTTGATGAGGACAAGGGCCCTACAACCCTGGCCCAGTTGTGGGGGTGTGGGGGGGTGACTTATTTGAATCTGGAAGCTCTCAGATCCGACCCCTATATGTGAATGAGTATGGGGTACCACATCTAAAAAAGCATAACATTGAAAATTAGACTTGATTTTATTTTAAAATAACTGTTCAATGTTTTGTACCAGAATAATTAGACAAGACAAATTACAAAAAAATCTATACTTTTTATCTTCAGTAAAACTATTTTTTTTAAATCTTAAAGAAGAACTGCAGTCTGCTCACATAATAAAACAATCTTTGCCATTCTGAAGCTTCCCTTCAACCACTTTGCATATTATTTTATATATACTGTGATTCTGTACATCCCAAATATGCTGCAAAAATCTCCCTCCATTAAGCCTGGCTGCATCCATTTTAACTGTGGGCAGCCGAAGCTGCTGCCTGTTCACTTCCTGGATTTGCACAGAAACACAAAGGCACACCTCCAGCTCTGCAGCTCTCATTGGCCCTTGTATGACTCATCCCCCTCACTTCCTGGCAAACGCTCAGGAGAGTGAGAGAGAGAGCTGTACATGATGTCATAAGCCTAGGCCAGTGATGGCGAACCTTGGCACCCCTGATGTTTTGGAACTACAGTGCAGTTGCGCATCATGGGAAATGTAGTTCCAAAACATATGGAGTGCCAAGGTTCGCCATCACTGGCCTAGGCGAATGACCAGACAAGAAACAGGAAGTGGCTGTATAAGGTATTTACGGTCAGGTATCCAAAGTTAAAACAAGGGCAGGAGATTTAATAGATGGAAAGTTTTAAAAAAATGACCGAAGGTCCACTTTAAGCTGGTCAAAAAAGTGCATTTTGTTACCTTTATTGCATTTTAAATGGTCTGCCGTGCCCACGCAAATTGCAGCTCGCAGAGACACAGAAGTGTGAACCAGGCCTAAAATTGTGCATGTCATGTGAGTAGGCTCTGATAGTCTGTCTAATATGAACAGTCTCTTGATAAATGGAACAGTTTTTGTCAGTCTCTCTAATGTAGGTGATCACTTGGTAATGTGGGAAGTCTCCGGTAGTCTTTTTAAATTAATGGAGTTGTTTGTAATGTGCGATGTCTCTGGAGGTCTCTTCATAATGTGGGAAGTCTCTGGCATTCTCTTCAAGCCGACCACAATGCACTGTTTAACCACTTGCCAACTGCTGCACGCTGATATACGTCGGCACAATGGCAGCGGTGGGCAAATGGGCGTACCTTTACAGTCCTCTTTAATTGGCGGGGTTAGCGGGCACGCGCGCCCACTGTGTACAGCGTGACCGTGCCTGCGGGTCTCCCGGCAATCGTGTCACGGAGCTGCAGAACAGGGAAGTGCCTATGTAAACAAGGCATTTTCCCGTTCTGCCTTGTGACATGACAGAGATCACTGCTCCCTATCATCAGGAGCAGCGATCGCTGTCATGTGAGTTGTAGCCCATCCCCCCCACAGTTAGAATCACTCCCTAGAACACACTTAACCCCTTCATCGCCCCCTAGTGGTTAACCCCTTCCCTGCCAGTGTCATTTACACAGTAATCAGTGCATTTTTATAGCACTGATCGCTGTATAAATGACAATGGTCCCAAAAATGTGTCAAAAGTGTCCAATGTGTCCGTTGTAATGTCGCAGTCATGATAAAAAATCGCAGAACACTGCCATTACTAATAAAAAAATTATAATAAAAATGCCATAAAACTATCTCCTATTTTTTAGACTCTATAACTTTTGCACAAACCAATCAATATATGCTTATTGCAAATTTTTTTTAACCAAAAATATGTAGAAGAATACATATCGGCCTAAACTGAGGAAAAATTATTTTTTTTTATATATTTTTGGGGGATATTTATTATAGCAAAAAGTAAAACATATTGCGTTTTTTTCAAAATTGTCACTTTTTTTGATTATAGCGCAAAAAATAAAAATTGCAGAGGTGATCAAATACCACCAAAAGAAAGCTCAATTTGTAGAAAAAAAAGGATGTCAATTTTGTTTGGGTGCAACGTCGCACGACTGCACAATTATCAGTTAAAGCGATGCAGTGCCGAATCGCAAAGTGCTCTGGTCAGGAAGGGGGTAAAATCTTCCGGGGCTGAAGCTGTTAATTGGGCAACTATGTGGCAAATGAGGTTTAATGGCAAATGAGGTTTAATGTTGATAAATGTAAAGTTATGCACTTGGGGGCTAAGAATATGCATGTATCATAAATAATAGGGGGAGTACAACTGGGGGAATCCATAGTGGAGAAGGATCTGGGTGTTCTGGTAGATCATAAGCTTATTAATAGCATGGGGCGCCAAGCTGCGGCTTCCAAACTGAGCAAAATCCTTTCTTATATTAAGAGAGGTATGGACTCCAGAGAGAGTGACATCATTGTGCAGCTGTACTAATCATTAGCAAGACCTCATCTGGAATATGCAGTTCAGTTTTATTTACCAGTTCACAAAAAGGATATCTATGAAGTGGAGAAAGTGCAGAGAAGGGCAACCAAACTGATAAGAGGCTTCAGAGAACAATGGGGTAGCCCCTAAAAGCCACACTTCTAAGTGTCCTGTAGTGGTGAGTAGATTGGCAACCTCAGCCTGGACTCCAACCAGGCCATGCTCCCAACATGTTTCACTTCGCTTCCCGGAGCTTAGTCATGCTCCGTGGGGCGGGGAGAAACATGTTGGGGGCGTGGCCTGGTTGGAGTCCAGGCTGAGGTTGCCACCTACTCACCACTCCAGGACACCTAGAAGTGTGACTTTTAGGGACTACCTCATTGTTCTCTGAAGCCTTAAAGGAACCAGGATGGGTTCCATCCCCTGTCAGCACTCTAGCAGCAGCTGTGGAAGCATTGATTACATACCCCTTTAACACCGATCCTGAGAGGCACACACACATTTCCTAGGTCAAACTGATAAGAGGCATGGAGGAGCTCAGCTATGAGGAAAGATTAGAGCAACTGAATTTATTCTCTCTTGAGAAGAGGAGATTAAGGGGGTATATGATCAACATGTATAAATACATAAGTGGTCCATATCGTCAAGGTAGTGTTGGGTTATTCACTTTAAGGTCATCACAGAGGACAAGGGGACACTCCTTACGTCTGGAGGAAAAGAGATTTAATATCCAACTACAGAAAGGTTTCTTCACAGTAATAGCTGCAAAAATGTGGAATAGACTTCCTCAAGAGCTGGTTCTGGACAGCTCAGTAGATTGCTTTAAAAAAGGCCTGGATTCTTTCCTAAATGTACATAATATAATTGGATACTGACATTTATAGGTAAAGTTGATCCAGGGAATATCCGATTGCCTCTCGGGGGATCAGGTAGGAATTTTTTCCCATGCTGGAACAAATTTGATCATGCTTTGCTGGAGTTTTTTTTGCCTTCCTCTGGATCAACTGTGGCTATAGGATTGTGTATATAGGATTGTTTGTAGTTATTTTTTCCCCCTTTTATTGGTTGAACTAGATTGGCTTGTGTCTTTTTTTAACCAGACTAACTATGTAACTGTGTAAATTTCTCTGTATCACAGGTAGTCTCTGGTAGTCTTTTTATGTAAATTAGCAGACTTTTTGTAACATGGCAGCTTTCTTTTTTAAACATAGCAATAGTAAAAGCAAGTTTTATGTGGTATAGCAGGTCTGTAAAAATGGCTCTGCACCCTTCTCCAGCCTAAAATAACAGCAATATGTGTGCACAAACTTATTGCCAAAATGCATAACTGCCTTTCTATTATGATTTATGTTAATGTAATTAAATATCCTTGTTTCATAAAGGAAGGGTGATGGATATTGAAATATTTTCCAGAAGCAGACTGCTGCTATCACCAGTGTAGATTTCATTTCCTTTAATATTTTATAAATATTTTATGATACACTCAGAGGAATGATGTACTGTTTCATGTTAAACGTAGTGCTTACAAACAAGCAACGTGCAGACTTGCCGACTAGTGCACTTATAGGAGCTTTTTCTTTTGCAAATAACAGAGTTGACCATCCTACACCCGTCATGCCCTTGTGATTTGGAAGCGTATGCTCCCCCGCATCTTCTACATCAAAGGCGAGTCTATAATACATAAACATTTTATTTTAATACTATCACAATCCTTTGTGATACAATACTTTAATTAAAACAATATATTTGCCCTCATCCACTGTTTTCTAATGGCATTCAAGTAGTTATATTGCTGAATTTACATTGTTATAAAATAAATATGTTTTTCAACCAAGCTTAGCAACTTATAATGTGAAGTACACACACGTGTAAGTACTGAACATGTCACCATTTTTCTAGGTAAATATTTTTCTAAAGGTGCTATTGACATGAAATTTTTACTACATGTCAGTAACAATCCATACAATCCACACATACAAAGAAACCAAAACAAATAAGTTCAGAACTTATGTGTAATAAAATCAAATGACCCAGGGAAAAAGTATTGAACACGCTAACTGAAATATATTTAATACTTGGTACAAAATCCTTTGTTGGTAATGACAGCTTTAGTACACCTACTGTGGTGTGATTTTGGCCCATTCTTCCACACAAACAGTCTTCAAAGCTTGAAGATCCCATGATCCTCTTCTATGAACTCTGATCCTTATTTCTTTCTATAGATTTTCTGATGGTCAGGTGATTGGCTGGGCCATTGTAGCAGCTTTATTTTCTTTCTTTGAAACCATTTGAGAGTTTCCTTGGCTTTGTGTTTGGGATCATTGCCTTGCTGAAATGTTGACCATCATTTCATCTTCATCATCCTGGTAGATGGCAGCAGATTTTTATTAAAAATGTCTTGGTACATTTTTCCATTCATCCTTCCTTCAATGATATGAAGTTTGCCTGTACCGTATCCTGATTTTCAGGTCGCTGTTCTTCAGTGCATTCTGTTACTTTGTTCTGAGCAGCCGACCGCTTTTTACCCATGTTGCGTATACGTACTCCTTGTAGAGTTTGTGCTGTGCGGGGGCTTGGTGTTGGGGTCCTTACCTTGACACAAGTCCAGTCCATGAACAGGGTGGGGAGGAGTTCATGGACCAAGAATTGGTTGCTCCAGCGTGACCAGTTCTGTTCACATGCCTTTGCTCTGTGAGACCTGTGAGAATAATCCTGATGATATCAGGAACTTTCTCAGGATGACGGACCCCGTATTTCACCGTTTGTTGGCTTTGCTGACCCCCTATATCAGCAGGCAGGATACCTGCATGAGGCAAGCCATCACTCCGGAGCAGAGGTTAGTCACCACCCTGCGGTACTTGGCGACAGGGAGAAGGCTGCAGGACCTCAAGTTCTCGACAGGCTCTGGGGATCATTATCCCGGAGACCTGTTCTGCCATCATCCAGGTCCTGCAGAAGGAGTATATTAAGGTATGATTTTTATCCTTTAACATCACATTTTTATTGTAAATAATGTTTGCTAATGTGTTGTATTTCTTTCCTCATTCCCTAATTACAATGATTGTAATATGCTGTGAATGTCCCCTTTGTCCTCATGCATGCTGGATTTTTATGTATTTTTTTTTGTCCTTCATACATATTTGCCTTCACTTACCTCCCCAGCATGCTCCCCTGGGCCTATATTCACCTTGTGTAGTCACTTAACAATGTATTTTGTCAGATCCATAGCAGTGCTTTACCCTAAATACCCCCTAAAATGTGTAAATTTGTGATGTGTGCTTTAAATTCAAGCAGAGTGCCAAAGGCTTTTTTTTTGGTCTCCCAAAATCTTTTTGAACCCTCCCTCCCCCCAACTGCTAACTCAGCTGATACCAATCCTCTATCTGCTGACTTTGCCAAACCCATACACACCATACCCAGCTCTTTAGTGGTCAGATTTATGGATGAATTCCCCAAAGCATGTAGTGCAAGGGCCTGCCTGAATACTTTCAAATGGTACTGTTTCAAGTTTTTGTATCCCATTATTATCTTGATAGGTAATAGCAGAATGTAAAAATGTGCTCAAATGTGCCCAGTGTGTATTTATATCTTTGTATTATGACACTTCTTACCTGTCCAGTGGGCTGCCAATAGTGTAAAGTAAGGAGGGGCTGGCCAAAGTAATACACATTATTTATGCATTCATCTCTCAATGAAGTGGAGAGGCTTACCTGTCCAAAACATCTCCCTCCCCCCCATCAAATTTATAAAATGGCGCATGAGGGGGGGAGGAATCTGATAGGTGGACCTTATACCTTTGTTTTTTAAATACTCCCTAAAATAAATGTTATACTGATGTTGGCCAAGAATGTTTGTGTCTAATCTGCTTTCCATGTTTATGTGCTTATGATGTGTATTTATGATTAATTTATTTTTCTGCTTTTACTCCACAGTTTCCTTCCACGCCACAGGAATGGCAGACTGTGGCCTCCCACTTTGCCCAGCGGTGGGACTTTTCTAACTGCGAAGGGGCAATTGATGGGAAACATGTCCACATCATCCCACCACCCAACTCGGGGTCATACTATTATAATTATAAGGGGTTCAATAGTATTGTGATGTTGGTGGTGGTGTTGGCTACTTATGAGTTCCTATATGTTGACGTGGGGAAAAATGGCCGGATGTCGGATGGTAGGGTCATCGCCCAGACAGCGTTCTACAGGCGTCTCCAGAATGGCAGCTTGGACTTGCCACCTCCAGAAGACAATGTGGAAGGACTCCCATTTGTCTTCATTGCGGATGAAGCATTTGTGCTGGGGGACCATCTTATGGGGCCATTCCCGATGAGGACCCTCACCCCAGACCAGAGGGTTTTTAATTACCAGAGCCAGAAGAGTGGTGGAGAACACGTTTGGAATCATGGCCAGCCGGTTCCGCCTATTTCTTACACCCATACACATGGCGGAGTATAAACTGAATCATATCATCCTGGCGTGCTGTGTTCTCCACAACTTTTTAAGGCGAAATTCTGCCAACTATGCTGCCTCAGTGGGGCCTGAGGCCGGAATTCATGTAAATGAACCAAACCTGACGGCACTTGAGGCTGGCTGTCCTGGCTTGCCCCCCCTGAGTAGCCGCGAGGTCCGTCTAAGATACCTTGAATACTTTGCGGGTAGGGGGCCATCAATATGCCAGACAATGTCTGAGCTTTTTTTAAAAAAATATTTGCTGACATGTACTGCTTTTAGCTGACCCTGACTGAAATGTGGGTAGTCCTGAAAATGGCATGATTGTGTAACATTAGAAAGCTTTGTTGCACCAGAAAGCACCAATTTTACCACAAAAAAAGTTTTGGAGCATTGAAAGAAAAATCCACACATTCTTCATTATCAATCTTTTTAATACAAGCACAATCACATGTGCATTTATAAAAGGTTTTTAAAACAAACCAACATGTTTGTATAACAATTTTTGGGTCACATTAATAAAAGTAAAAATGTCCATTTAAGGTAAAACAGGCATGTTTAAAACCAACAAGAAATACACAAATCTGGAACTTACACAGTTCAACTTTGATAGAAATGGAAGGCAATATCAGACATGAGTATTTATAAAGTGTGTTTAATATTGCCTTCAGATGGGGTGAAGTCACCCCTGGAAAAGCCAAATTTTGAAGATGCACACAAATTGCCAAATGTCAACATGTGCTAGCTGCCAGCATGGGGGATCAAAGGACGTGTATTTGGGGTGCAACCCTTCCTCTCAGCTACCTTATTTTTGAGGAAGGGGTTGCACCCACAAAACGCGTCCATTGATCTCCCGTGATAGCAGATAGCAGATGTTGACACACTGTGTGCATCTTCAAAATTTGGCTTTTCGAGAATATGTCAAAAAAGGTGCAAAACATTTTTCTAATCAAAAAACAAAACAAGTCAGGGATTTGGAGGTGTTTTAAACTCTCCCTAAAACATCAATGATGTTCTTTATTTTGTTTTGAATATCATTGATGTTTTTCTGGATGTTTTCCAAGTCCCTATTACACCCCATGATCTCCCCGATCAGGATCTGTGCACTTTCACTGGTGAAATGTCCTTCATCCACAACATCACGATCACCTAAAAATATAGAAACAAAAACACACCATGTATTATAAATATGCAGGTATCCATCTCTTACCTGAGCCTGTGGTCACAGACACTCACCTGTTGTGGTGACTATTTCGATTACGTCTCCTTCCTCCTCCTGTTGGCTTTGGGGGATTTCTCCTTCTTCCTGAGGTGGGGGGTCTGATGTCTCTTCTGATGAGTGGTGTCCTCCGAGTCTTTTCTCCCCTATGTAAAAAAAAAGGTATACTTAGCACACAGATATTTGATGGCACAAATAGGAATATTAAACATTGCTTGGAAGTGGGGTACAATTGTCTCTTTTGGCAGAGTTCCAAGATGAAGAATTATTTTTTTCCTTTGTCAAGCTTGAATACTTACCTGTTTTGTACAAGCTTCACAGATGGAGTCACCCCTATAGTATACACTGGAGCACCTGTGTGGGACCTCCTAATAAAAAGGGTGTTCTTGTGTCCCACACTAGTGCTCCTGTGTCCAGATGTGTAAACAGCTGCTGAGTGTCCTCTCCTTACACAGAATCTAGTTTGCAGTTCATTTTAGTTACAAACCCATCTAGACACCAAAATTATTTGTAGAGAACTAGGCTAGCAAAAATGTATTCAAAATGCATATGTCCAAAACATGGTGTTTTCTATGCCAAACGAACAATGTTTCATACGAACGAATAATATGCCCATGAACATGAAAGTTTCCATTTTAAACTGTACAACAGTAAAGAAAAGCACATGGAACAGCAGAAACATTAGAAAAATCAAGAATAGGAACACAGGACAACTACTTACTTTTTTGTAGCACTCTCCTGATCCTTCTATACTGATCGTGCTCCCTTAATTTGAGGTCCGACCACCGCTTCCTGAGTTGATCCTTGGATCGTCGTACCCTAAAATTCCTGTGCAGACTCCTGACTACTTTCACCATGATCTTGGCCTTTCTGACATTGGGGTTGGGGTAAGGTCCATACTTCCCGTCATAGTCGGCCCTCTTCAGTATGTCGACCATCTCCAACATCTCCCCAAAGGACATATTTGAGGCCTTAAATTGTCTCCTCCGGGATCGGGAGGTTTCTGGCTTCGGGCTTTCCTCCTCCACCTCCTCCTCCTCGTTGCTGTAATTAGCACGCACCTGCTGTGTCTCCGCCATGTGCTCTTCCCCCACTGCGCCGAAAGAGAAGGGGTGGGGAATAGACTAGAAAGAATGTTAGGGGCAGGCGGAGTTTCATGCATGCGCAGTGTATATAAAGTGTAACACATGTGCATCTTGCGTACGATCTGTGAGCGGAGGAAGGAGTATCGGAAGCGCCAATCGTGATAGCGAAGGTAACATTTAAACTTGGGCCTATACTGCTTTGAAATTGAGGCCTATATTGGGAGAAGATTAGGAGACTTTAGCCTGACCTTAGGGTTTATCTTGTGTTGTGTCTTGCAGATAAAATGGATGGCTTCAATGACCACAACTTCCTCCCCCTGTTCATAGACAAATACAGGGAACTGCCCTGTCTGTGGCAGATCAAGCACCCGCATTATAATAATAAACAAAAGAGGCAGGCAGCGCTGGAGAAACTGCTGGAATTGGTGAAGCCGGTGGTCCCCACGGCAACCATCCCCTTTAAAAGTCAAAATTGGTGGCCTGAGGAGCACTTATCTTAGGGAGCGCAAGAAGGTCACTGATTCCAGGGAGATCCGAAGCAGCAGCAGATGACGTTTATGTCCCCAGGCTGTGGTACTATGAGAGACTGCGATTTCTGTCAGACCAGACTGAAGTCAGGGAATCCCTCTTCACCCTTCCTTCCACTCTTCCTTCCACCCTATCTTCCACCCCAGCTGAGGCTTCCGATATCCAACCTGGGACTTCCAGCCAAGAAGAAGAGGAGGAGCCCAGCTGGAGTCAGGTATAACATTGTTCTACAGATTTCTGGTCAAGAAATAAATGATGTTTACTGGCTGTTATTATTGATCACTAATTGCTGATTTAATAAAGTGTTTAACATATCAATAGACAGTAGTGGGCAAAAATAATTGGGACAAGAATGAAAAATGCTGGGCTCAGAATGATAGTATGTTATATTTGTTAACATTCAGCAGTCATGCAACAGTCATTAGATGAAAATTGTGTGATTGATGAAGAAAAAACTAAAACGATGTCCCTTTTTCATACACAGGAAGACCTCATCCAGCAGGAGACTGTGGAATGTGGCACTCAGGAGGAGGCTGTGGAATATGGCAGCCAGGAGGAAGTGGGGGTTAGTGGCAGCCAGGAGGAGGTGGGGCTAAGTGGCAGCCAGGAGAGGGCCCGGCCCAGTAGGAGCCTGACAGAATCGCAGGTACCTCCCCTCTGCCTTCCAAACAAAAGACCCAGGAAGGGGAGTAATATGCAGGATTCAGCACTCGGGCTGATTCAGGAGGCTCCTGCATCCCTCAGAGCCTTCCCCACTCCTGAAGATGCCTTTGCCTCCATGGCTGCCACAAAACTGCAGGGCATGCAGGAGGGTCAATGCCTCATATGTGAGGATCTTCTTTATAAAACCTTAACTAAGGGGGTGAGGGGCGAAATCACACCCAATACCCACCTGTGTGAGTTGGACCATCCTCCTCCTCCTCCTCCTGCCACAACTCCACCACCACAGACACAGCGTGGAAGGAAGCGTGGAAGGAAGACCAGAGAGTAATGGCCCTGGGTTCAGTCTGGTCTGACAAAAGATGCAGGCTCTTGTATGACCACAGCCTGGGGACACAGATGTCATCTGCTGCTGTTCGTGATTCTCTTGGACTTCTGGACCAGACCGCACTCCCTTATATATGGACTCCTCAGGCCACCAATTTTGGCAGGAAATAATTGATGTCTTCCCTGGGGGCCAAAGGCTTCACCAATTTTGGATGTTTCTCCAGCGTGGCCTTCCTCTTTGTTTGGTTCGGATCCCTTAATAAAGGTTTTTCAGTTTCAATTATACTTGCCTATGTGTGTTTTCCTTTAAAAAGGACAGTTTGTTTGTGAGGAGGCAGGTACATTTCAAAAATACAATGTGAAATTAACAAGAAACACCAACACCAAACAATCTCCTTGAGATTAAATAATACAAGATAATAATGGTGTTGGGGTAACTTGACACACTGTTAGAATATTATTCCAAATTCATAATTCGACACTTATAGGTGTTATATTATATTCATGGCAAGCTTGCAAAACATATTTGGTTTTATGATTAATCATGATAAATAGAGTATGTGTGAATGACCTTGATCAATAGATTTGACATGATTCTTCTTCTTCTAAAGCTGAGCATTGCTGGATTTTTCTGGTGTAGCCAATTTGAGTATGACATTTAAGGTATCTTGGTGTAGAATGTCATGAGAAGACGAAAATAGACACGTGTCCACATAGCTAAAGGAATATACATTGTGGATTATATCCTGTTAAGTTAAGTTAAGTTAGTTTGAAGCTCCAATCATATTAATAAGTATTAGTATATAGTTACTTAATGTAAAGTTGATAATATGTGTTCATATTATATAGATGTTTGGTTATATGACATTACATGATCAGCATATTACTTCAAGTATGGAGTGTTACATGTGGGCTTGTCAATCGTATGCCATATATGACTATGAGTGCATACTGAAGCTAGCAGAAATGAATATGTGTCATACAAGGTTCTAAGTTGGTGTGAGGTTATGACGTTCACATGTTCACATGTAACATATAAAGCCAACGTTTCCATATTGAAGGTCACACAGACACACAGACAGACACACACACACAGACACTAGGATAGATGATACTGACATGTTCACAAGACACTTTGACAAGTGGGCACAGCTGAATTCTGCCAGAAGTCTAAGAACGTCATTTCCTGTTTCTTCTTGGAGGACACACAAGACAGCATGGAGACAGGAGGGCAGCAGCCATGAAGCACACATACTTTCATAAGCTTATTACAGCTTTATAACTTTTATTCTATTTCATATATTTTTACCTACATTTAACTGAACTATTATATTTTTTACATTATTTATGATGCCAATTGTGTGACAATAAACTCACACTTTGTTTTAAGTCAGTTTGACTATCAATGCTATTTTTCCGGAAGCGCCTCTGAGATACAAGAATATTAGATATTAATAATATTCTTCACACACAAAACATACCCAAAAATATTCTGGCGTAAAAAAAAAAAAATCAGGCTTGAAAAAAATAATAACCCCCCCAATAAAAAAAAATGTTGACAAATAAAAATATTATATTGATGAAATCACGAGAAATAATAAAGAAAGAAGTTTGTGAGAAGTCTGTGTGAATATTGAGCAGCAAAACAACTTCATTCTTCTCACATTATAAAGAAGAACAGAGTGAGCTGCATTAAACAATTTAAAACATTGCAGCCTGACGAAAGTGCTATATCCATTCCGAACGCTAATTTTACCAGACCGAGCTGTTCCATGTCGGAATTTCTTCTGAGCATGCGTGGCCCTTTGTGCGTCGGAATTGTCCACACACGGTCGTAATTGACGTGATCGGATTTTGTTGTCGGAAAATTTTATAGCCTGCTCTCAAACTTTGTGTGCCGGAAAATCCGATGGAAAAAGTCCGATGGAGCCCACACACGGTCGGACAAGGGGCAGGATTGCTTTCTAATTACTGATAGATTTCAGCTGGTGTCTTGGCTTTCCTGCCTTTTTGCACCTTCCTTTCTTCATGTGCTCAATACTTTTTCCCTGTGTAATTCAATTTTATTACACATAACCTAATTTCTGAACCTATTTGTTTTGGTGTCTTTGTATGTATGGATTGCATGGGTTGTCACTGACATGTAGTGAATAGGGATGAGCTTTCTGCTCGGGTCGAACATGAGTTTGACTCAAACATTGGCTGTTCACCCGTTCTTCAAAAACCAAACATTATGGGCTGTTCGCGCCAAATTAGAGCAGCGCGTAATGGCCCGTAATGCACTGCGGGAGCGCAGTGCATTGCTGTATGATAATTGGCCAAAGCATGCACCATGACTTGCATGCTTTGCCCAATCCCAGCGCCCTCAGCTAAGAGAGCCATAATTGGCCAAAGGCAGGGTGCCTTTTGCCAATCATGGCTCAGGGGGACTAAGTCCATGCCTCACATTATATAAGGCTGCCTGCATGTCCCGTGTAGTGTGTTGTTGGCATGGACAGAGAGAGAGTGTCATTTAGATTGAGCAGGCAGGCAGCATATTCAGTTAGCTGCAGTATATTTTATATATATATATATATATATATATATATATATATTAAACAGGGAGATATATATATATAGACAGGGGCAAGGCGCAGACATCATGGCTCTGTCCTGAGTGGCTCTATCACGAGTGATGCGCAGTTTCACCGATGCAGTTATCAATTCTGATCATGTCTTCTCTGCTCTTTTACAGGTAATTGTCTCCTATCCATCTGTACATCTCTACTGAACTGACTTTGCTGTAACATATTTTTGGTAATTGTCTCCTGCTGCCATATCTTTAAACTTCTATATTTAATGCTAGCTCTATAACAAACACACTGCAATAGCAATATTACTGGTGATTGATTCTCAACTTCATGTGGCTTGAGTGATCAAGAGAGGTAATTAGCTTTACGACCCTAGCCTGTGTCTGTAGCTGGTCTGGTACTGGCCATCTCCTCCCCGTATTCAGGTGTCTCACATCAGACCCAATAATGACCAACTGAGAAATGCATCCCTGCTTAGTCTCCCTATAAATTTATGGCAGCTTATGGGGTGGCACAGACAGGGGCAAGGCGCAGACATCATGGCTCTGTCCTGAGTGGCTCTGTCACGAGTGATGCGCAGTTTCACCGACGCAGTTATCAATTCTGATCATGTCTTCTCTGCTCTTTTACAGGTAATTGTCTCCTATCCATCTGTACATCTCTACTGAACTGACTTTGCTGTAACATATTTTTGGTAATTGTCTCCTATCCATTTGTACATCTCTACTGAACTGACTTTGCTGCAACATATTTTTGGTAATTGTCTCCTATCCATCTGTACATCTCTACTGAACTGACTATGCTGTAACATATTTTTGGTAATTGTCTCCTGCTGCCATATCTTTAAACTTCTATATTTAATGCTAGCTCTATAACAAACACACTGCAATAGCAATATTACTGGTGATTGATTCTCAACTCCATGTGGCTTGAGTGATCAAGAGAGATAATTAGCTTTACGACCCTAGCCTGTGTCTGTAGCTGGTCTGGTACTGGCCATCTCCTCCCCGTATTCAGGTGTCTCACATCAGACCCAATAATGACCAACTGAGAAATGCATCCCTGCTTAGTCTCCCTATAAATTTATGGCAGCTTATGGGGTGGCGCAGACAGGGGCAAGGCGCAGACATCATGGCTCTGTCCTAAATGGCTCTGTCCTGAGTGATGCGCAGTTTCACCGACGCAGTTATCAATTCTGATCATGTCTTCTCTGCTCTTTTACAGGTAATTGTCTCCTATCCATCTGTACATCTCTACTGAACTGACTTTGCTGTAACGTATTTTTGGTAATTGTCTCCTATCCATGTGTACATCTCTACTGAACTGACTTTGCTGCATCATATTTTTGGTAATTGTCTCCTATCCATCTGTACATCTCTACTGAACTGAATTTGCTGTAACATATTTTTGGTAATTGTCTCCTGCTGCCATATCTTTAAACTTCTATATTTAATGCTAGCTCTATAACAAACACACTGCAATAGCAATATTACTGGTGATTGATTCTCAACTCCATGTGGCTTGAGTGATCAAGAGAGATAATTAGCTTTACGACCCTAGCCTGTGTCTGTAGCTGGTCTGGTACTGGCCATCTCCTCCCCGTATTCAGGTGTCTCACATCAGACCCAATAATGACCAACTGAGAAATGCATCCCTACTTAGTCTCCCTATAAATTTATGGCAGCTTATGGGGTGGCACAGACAGGGGTAAGGTGGCTCTGTCCTGAGTGGCTCTGTCACGAGTGATGCACAGTTTCACCGACACAGTTTAACAAAAGCAGGATAACTAAAGCTGGATGAACAACAACAAGAACTCTGCTCCACTCTGCAAGACGACAAGCAAACCAGCTTTTGACATTTATTTTATATTAAGTTAGTTTCCCACTCTCTATCCACTAACATGCTCCTTATTCTCTTCCTTCTCACATTGATGTCTTCTATCCTCAAATTATCTTTACTCTACCCCTCCTCTCTTCCCTGCAGCATGCACATATCACCCTCACTCCTACAATCTCCCTACTATGGCACCCATCATAGTTACATAGCTAATAGTTTCTTGAAGCTATCAATGCTCCCCGCTGAGACCACCGCCTGTGGAAGGGAATTCCACATCCTTGCCGCCCTTACAGTAAAGAACCCTCTACGTAGTTTAAGGTTAAACCTCTTTTCTTCTAATTGTAATGAGTGACCACGAGTCTTATTAAACTCTCTTCTGCGAAAAAGTTTTATCCCTATTGTGGGGTCACCAGTACATTATTTGTAAATTGATATCATATCCCCTCTCAAGCATCTCTTCTCCAGAGAGAATGCCAGCTCCATCTGTAACAAGCTAACTTCCGTACATGACCTTTTCATCTCTTATGGCTTGAACATACTAGCCATAACAGAAACCTGGCTTCAAAATTTTGACTCAGCTTCTCCTGCTGCCCTCTCCCATGGTGGTCTCCATTGGACTCACTCCCCCAGACCCAACAGACAGAAAGGAGGTGGAGTTGGCTTCCTTCTATCCCCACAAAGCACCTTCCAAGTCCTTCTTTCCCTCCCTCTCTCTCCCTCTTTTCTTTCGAGATGCACTGTATTTGTCTGTTTTCTCCCATTTCTCTGAGGATTGCAGCAATTTATCGGCCTCCGGGACCAGTATCGCGCTTTCTTGATGACTTTGCTGCCTGGCTACCCTACTTTCTCTCCTCTGAAATACCCACCATTATCCTTGGTGACTTTAACATTCCTGTCAATGTTAACAGTCCAACTACAGCCAAACTTCTCTACTTAACCTCATCTTTTGACCTAACCCAATGGACACATACTTCCACTCACTCCAATGGTAATACCCTTGACCTTGTATTCTCCCATCTCTGCAACCCTGGCAACCTCACCAACACCCCCTTTCCTCTCTCTGATCACAACCTCATTACTTTCACTATATCCTTGCCTCCAACCACCCATCCCTCCAAGCAGCAAACAATTACTTGTAGAAACCTTCGCCACTTTAACCCTTCTCTTCTCTATTCTGCTACTGACCACCTATATGACATAATCTCTCCCCTGTCCTGTCCTGACCTGGCCACCTCTGTCTACAACAGTTCACTCTCATCAACACTAGATGCACTTGCTCCTCTAACCACACGCAGAATCAGGCCCCGACCGTTACAACCCTGACAAACTGACAACACTAGAAATCTCAAGAGACATTGCCGTGCTCTTGAACGACTGTGGCGTAAAACCAAATGCCTGCAAGACTTCACCCTATATAAATCTGCTTCTAAAATACAATTCATGCCTCCATGCTGCCAAACAAGCCTACTTTGTCTCTCTTATTAATTCCCTGTCATCCACTCACCGTCGGCTCTTCTCAACCTTTAACTCTCTGCTTCGTCCCCCACCCCCTCTACCCACTAACTCACTCACTGCCCAAGAGATTGCCAATCACTTCAAAGACAAGATCGATGCAATTCGTGAGGACATCTCCACTGTGCGTACGTACCCAACATACCTTGCCTAGCAGCACATTCAACACTCTCCACTTTTGAATTGGCTACTACTGAAGAGGTTACAAAAATTTTCTCGGATGCCCACCTAACCAATTGTCCCTTGGATCCTGTTCCCTCATAACTACTACGGTCACCCTCTTCTTCTATCCTATGCTCCCTCACGCACATCTTCAATCTCTCCCTCTCTAGTGGCATCTTCCCTTCCCCTCTAAAACATGCACAGATCACTTCCATTCTTAAAAAGCCCTCACTGGACCCTACCGACCTGAACAAATTAAGACCCATCTCATTGCTCCCATTCACCTCTAAACTTCTAGAACGCTTAGTCTACAACCGTCTTAGCTCCTACCTCAGTGAAAATAACCTTCTTGACCCCTTACAGTCTGGCTTTCGCTTGCAGCACTCCACGGAAACTGCCTTACTAAAACTCAGTAACGATTTACTAACTGCTAAAACAGCCAGTACTCCATACTCCTACTACTTGACCTCTCTGCGGCCTTTGATACTGTTGACCACCCACTCCTTCTCAATAAACTACATTCCCTTGGCCTCCGAGATTCTGCTCTATCCTGGTTCTCTGCCTATTTATCACAGCGCTCCTTCAGTGTCACCTACAACTCTGTCTCCTCCTCTCCATTGCCCTTTTCTGTGGGGGTCCCCCAAGGCTCGGTTCTTGGACCCCTTCTCTTCTCTATCTACACCTCCTCCCTTGGTCACTTAATGACTGCCCATGGCTTCCAATACCACTTATACGCTGATGACACCCAAATCTATCTGTCTACTCCTCACCTCACTCCTTCAGTCTCCTCTTGCATTACTAACTTACTAACTGAAATATCAGCATAGATGTCGCACCACTTCCTTAAACTAAATCTCTCTAAAACTGAGCTATTAATATCCCCCCGCCCGTGCCCCCCTCCATGACTTTTCCATCAAAATCAACAATGCAACCATCAGTCCCTCCCCTCACGCCAGGGTATTAGGTGTAATCCTAGACTCTGACTTGTCATTTCAGCCTCAAATCCAATCGTTGTCAAAAGTTTGTAGAATTCACCTCCGTAACATCTCTAAAATTCGCCCCTTTTTAGCAAATGAAACCACCAAGCTCCTCATTCACTCCCTTGTTATCTCTCGCCTTGACTATTGCAACTCCCTTCTCATTGGCCTACCTCTCCATAGGCTATCCCCTCTTCAGTCTATCATGAATGCTGCTGCCAGACTTATCCACCTTACCAACCGCTCAGTGTCTGCCAACCCTCTACTCCAATCCCTACACTGGCTCCCAATCACCCAGTGAATTAAATTCACAATACTAACCACAACATGCAAAGCCATTCACAACTCTGCCCCGAGCTACATCACTAATCTTGTCTCCAAATATCACCCAAATCGACCTCTCCGCTCTTCTCAAGACCTCCTGCTTTCAAGCTCTCTCGTCTCCAGGATTTCTCCAGAGCCTCTCCCATCCTCTGGAACTCGCTACCTCCATCTATCTGGCTATCCCCTACTCTTGCTACCTTCAGACGATCCCTGAAAACTCATCTCTTCAGCAAGGCCTATCGCGTCTCCAACTAATCTCCTACCACTTCCACCAGCTCATTCCCCACAGTTACAACCTTTTGTACCACCTTCCCCACCCTATTAGATTGTAAGCTCTTCTGAGCAGGGCCCTTTTAATCCTCTTGTATTTTTTTTTTTTTTTAAACTTCAAAGTTTATTCATTTTTCAACAGTTACAAAAAGGTAACATTATTACAAAGATACATTCTCAAGCTATGGTATGTTTACGCTTGGGTGCGTATCTAGAATATGCAGGAAAAATGTGTCATATATGTGCTAATGAAAGGGTTATAGCATGCATATATTTGGTTTGTATAGGTAGTAACCTGAAAAGAGAAGACAACGTTATCAGTTTTAGATTTAACTTAAACCTTATTCTCGCTGCTTACAGGGAGTGGAAATAGCAGACAGTCACACATGTAGTTATAATTTACTACGTGGGGAAACTGGGCGCACACTGCTGAGCTGTGTGGACTGCCTGCCTATTATTGAGGAATAAAGAATATAAACAGAGTTGTGAGGTCTTTAGGAGTGAAGGAGGAGTCAGGCCAGCTGTGAACTTCTAGGGTCGTTGATCCATAAAGTCCAATTCTTGTAGAATTTTTCAGTGGTGAGATGGGCTTTGGAGAAGCCGTGTTCCATTTTGAAGTTTTCATTTAGATTTGTAATTACCTTGATGTCAGGAGGAAGAGTACTTTTCCATTTTCTTGCAAGTGCCAACCTTGCAGCGATGAGGATGTGGGTGGCCACTGTTTGAAGTTTCCTGGGCCATGAGGGAATCATTAGGCCCAAGAGAAGGTCAATGGCAGATAGGTTATTTGTTGTGGTTGTTATTAAGTGGAGCAATTTTAGTACTTTGTAACAAAAGACTTTGAGGTGTGGGCACTCCCACCAAATATGGAATACAGTTCCTGGGAGACCACAGTTTCTCCAGCATAAGGGAGACATGTTGGGGTGCATCTTGGCAATTCTGGTGGGGGTGTAGTACCAGCGTTGGAAGAGCTTTTGTAAAGATTCCCAATGCGCGGTGCAGTGAGAGAGTTTCGATGTTAAGGATAAAGCCTTGTGCCAATGAGTAGATGGAGGGGCTGAAGGGATGTGTTTGGACCAATGCAAGATTTGGGTTTGGATTGAATTCTTTGCAGATTGAGAGAGCAGGCCATAAATATATGACTGAATGTAGCTTGAAGGTCGTTAAATGGAATTAAACCGGACGCATCGAAGAGCTGACCAATGGTCTGAATATGTCACGAAGATCCTGCCAGTAACCGGCGTCCCAGGCGCACGGGAACCCGGCCACGGGTCTCATTGCGCATGTGCGCGCGTTCACGGGTGCGGTCATGCACGGGCACGCGCACTCCCGCTGGTGTCAGGCGGGCTATTTAAACCTGCCTGTCACACTCCATCCCTGCTGTCTGCTCTACAGCGTTCTGTGAGTGTTACCTGATCTGATCTGTGTTTCCTGTTATCTGACCCGGCTTCCTGTTTGACGATCCTGCTATCTGCCTGCACCAGACTCTCTTGGCTTGCCTGACCATCCCTCTGCATTACCCCTGGTACCTCTGCTGTCCGAACGTTACTGACCACCGGCTTGTTGACCCTCCGCTGTGTTTCATCAGCTTCCAGTCTGCTATTACCTGCTGTTGTTCCTGGTTCCAGTCCAGCTTCCAGTCTGCTATTACCTGCTGTTGTTCCTGGCTCCATTCCAGCGTTCCAGGCTACCTTCTGCTGTGTTCCAGCCCAGCGTTCCAGGCTACCTTCTGCTGTGTTCCAGCCCAGCGTTCCAGGCTTTCTTCTGCTGTGTTCCAGTCCAGCGTTCCAGTCTACTACCTGCTGTTGTTTCTGGTTCCAGTCCAGCGTTCCAGGCTACCTTCTGCTGTGTTCCAGCCCAGCGTTCCAGGCTACCTTCTGCTGTGTTCCAGCCCAGCGTTCCAGGCTATCTTCTGCTGTGTTCCAGTCCAGCGTTCCAGTCTACTACCTGCTGTTGTTTCTGGTTCCAGTCCAGCGTTCCAGGCTATCTTCTGCTGTGTTCCAGTCCAGCGTTCCAGTCTACTACCTGCTGTTGTTTCTGGTTCCAGTCCAGCGTTCCAGGCTACCTTCTGCTGTGTTCCAGTCCAGTGTTCCAGGCTATCTTCTGCTGTTGTTCCAGTCCAGCTTCCAGTCTGCTATTATCTGCTGTTGTTCCTGGTTCCAGTCCTGCATTCCAGTCTCTGTCCTCAGTCTACTCCTCAGGCTACTGACTCCAGAGGGTGCCACCACTACTGGACTTTCAGCAACTGTTGATCCTGCCAGGCACCCATACCACTCTTCACTCCTGGCCCTCTGTCTCCATTCCAGGGGAACGGGAGTGGGAGCTGTAAGGGAGGTCTTTTCCTGCAGTTCAGGCTCACAACCTACCAGGTACGTGACAGAATACCTGCATCAATCCATGTATATAGTTGGAGATCTGGTAGAATTAGTGAACAAGATTTGATTGGAATGAATTGTAGAATGGTATGAGGTAACCCCTGCAGCGTTTGAGGTATAGATGTCCATACTCTCGGGGAGGCCTTGTGTCCAGAGGAAAGCATTTGGGGTTGGGGGCAAAAAGTGAGGCACATAGGTATAGTTTCAGGTCTTCGGCTAGCATTTCTGATTCTATTTGTGCCCAGTTGGAAGGAATGGATGGAAGGAATGGATGGATTAAACCAGAATTTTAGTTGGTCTAGAATGACTGCTTTGTAGTATAGGCTTATGTTTGGAGCTCCCAATCCCCCCATTCCTGCTGGGGTCAATAGATTGTGTTGTTTTATCCTGGCCCGTTTGTGCTGCCAGATAAAGGAGTTGATGAGAGATTGGAGATTCCGTAGTTGCGATGAGAGGAATGGCATTGGTAACGTGCGGAAGACATAAAGAATGTGTGGGAGCATGAACATTTTAGATAATGCAATTCTACCAGCCCATGATACAAAGGGGTGATGTATTTCATTAGATATTCTTTTAAGCTTTTCTACAAGGTCTACCAAGTTTGTTTCTTTTGACCAGGAAAATGAGGAGTGTTTTGAGATGTGCTGTATGGTTGGTTTATCTAGGCCTATTGCCAGCATAAAGGGCTTGCTATGGTTTACTTTGTATAAAGAAATTGCACTGATCTGGTCGAGGATATGTTGAATCTCGGTTATGGAACGTTTTGGGTCAGTGATGGCAATTATCACGTCGTCTGCGTAAAGACCAATTTTGTGTTAAGTGGTACCAATGTTAATACCTTTAATTTGGGGGTCAGAGCGAATCTTTTGGGCTAAGGGTTCCATGATCAAAGCAAAAATTAAGGGTGACAGTGGACAGCCCTGCCTTGTACCGTTTGTGATGCTGAAGGGATTGGACAATAAGCCCGAAGTCCACACCTTGGCACTTGGGGATGTGTATAGGCCAAGTATGGCATTCAGGAGTGTGCCCGATATGCCAAATTTGCGTAAGACCGCTTCCATGTAATTCCATTGTACCCTATCGAATGCCTTCTCTGCATCCAAAGAAAGGAGCAGAGAAGGCATTCGGTGATGTTCTACCCATTGTATGATGTCAATAAATCGCCGGGTCCCGTCTGATGCTTGTCTCCCCGACTTGATCTATATGCATCAATTGATTCATAACCTTGGAAAGTCGGATAGCTAATATTTTTGCATACAATTTTGTGTCCGTATTTAGTAAGGAAATGGGCCTGTAATTCCTCGGGGTGTCAGTTGGTTTACCTGATTTAGAAAGAGTTACTATCAGGGCTTCGAGACATTCTTTTGGGATTTTCCCTGTAGAGGCATATTTGATTAAATGTGGTGCATAAGTGGGCAGAGAGGATGTTGTTGAAGTGTTTATAGTATTCATTAGAGAACCCATCCGGTCCTGGGGCTTTGTGACGTGGAAGGGATTTGACGGCGTTATATACTTCCTCTTGTGTGATTGGGGTAGACAGTTCAATTATTTGTGTGGGAGTTAGTGAGGGAAGTTGTATAGACGAGAGAAAGGCTTCTATTTTCTCTGTACTTGGTGGGGAAGTGGTTCCCTGCTCTTGTAAATTTTATAATTGTGTGTAGAAGGACACAAAGGTATTAGCTATGTCCAATGGGTTGGACATGCGCACCCCTTTTGAGTTTAGAAGGTGGGGGATTTTTGTACGCACTTGCTGACGCTTAACTTGTCTGGCCAAGAAGGCTCCAGATTTGTTGCTAAAGGAGTACGAATTTAATTTCAATCGTTTGACATAGTAGTCAAATTTGTTGTGTAAGATTTTACTTAGTTTGAGTCTGTGGTCTCTAATCGCGTCTAAAGTTGTCTTAGTGGGTGAATTTTTGTTTGTTAATTCTAAGGTCTTTAGTTTCTGCAGCAGTGACTCTATCTCCGCTGAGCGTCTTTTACGTTCTCGGGCACCAAATTTGATGAGTAGACCTCGCAGAAAAGCCTTATGGGCTATCCATACCATAGACTTATCTTCTATAGATGCACAATTAATTTAAAGAAATTCTCCATTTCGGATTTAATCTCAATTTCGTACTTTGGGTTGGTTATGAGGGATGAGTTCAGTCTCCATAGAGAACGATTTGTTGGACAGATTTGGGGGAATATTTTCAAGGATATTGGGGCGTGGTCTGACCATGTGATGAGACCTATATGTGATTCTGAGGTGGCCAATAGTGCTTTTTTGTTTGTAAGAAAAAGGTCAATCTGAGAATAAGAATTCCCTGGGTGTCAATAGAATGTATAGTCGCGCTCAACGTTGTGCATGCACCTCCAGGGATCATATAAATTTTCACTATCTATGAATGAGGAGAGAGCAGATGCCCTCCTTCTATCTGAGTTAGTAGAGTCCAATGTGGGTTTGGGGGTGTCATTAAAATCACCGCAGATAATGAATGTGTTGTTTTTGTAGGGTTCCAGATTAGTTTTAAGTTTTTTGTAGAATTTTTTTTGAGAGGTGTTGGGTACATAAACATTCATCATAGTCATGGAGTGATTATCAATGGTGACGGCTAGAATTATAAATCTGCCTTCGTCATCTGTGACTACATGATGTAGGGTAAAAGAGACTTTGGCGCTAATAGCTATCATTACCCCACATTTTTTTTTTATGTTGTTGGAGAGGAAGTACTGGGAGTATTTTTTATGGGTACAAGATGGCGCGTTAGTATTTGAGAAATGCGTCTCTTGTATGCATAGTATGTCTGCGTGTTGGGAACATGCTTCTTTTCAAAGAAGATTTCTCTTAAAGGGGGAATTAAGCCCTTTGGCGTTAATAGATGTGACCTTGAGCGTCATAATTGTAGGCGTTGGAGGTTGGTTTGCAGGAATTGAGCGCGACTATAATTTTGTATACAGCTGGCTGCTATAAAGAATGGATATTGGACACTAGTAAGATTTGAGAGTTATAACAAATGACTTAATAGCTCCTATTAACTGAAAGAAGGTAAAACAACTGTTGCAACTCAGAGTGTGAATAATACAGATTCTGAACTATCGGTAACAATACTTCACACTATTAGAAAGAAAAACAAAAGAAAAACAGTACAGACAATTCTCAGATAACGCAATTAATGAAAAATTGTGAGCGAACGTTTGACTAGGTGTGCACGGCACACTATAAAGTGGTGGGAGGTGGAGACTAATAATTCGCCCAAGCAGGATATATCTAGGCTGGGGACTAGTAGTCCTAAGGTAGCATTAGGTTTTATCCGCCTTTTTCGGTTGGCGTTGAGAAGGAGAAGTTGGAGATGCATCCCGATTGTGAGGCCGGTGGGATGTCGCAGGGATGGGCAGTAAGCCCCAGTTAGTTAGCTTTTTATATCCATCTTTAGGCGATAGAATTGGGACTGTTTTTTGCTGGTAGGTAACCAGAAGCTTGGTGGGATATCCCAGCTATAGATGATTTTATGCTCCTGTAGAATTGAGGTGACTGGGGTATATGCTCTACGTAGTTCCATAGTAGCTGGTGACAGATCCACAAAGAGGGATATTTTAGAGTAGGGTGCAGGTAGGGGTCTGAGATTTCTCACCGTGTAAAGGATTTGTTCCTTTATGTGGAAAAAATGGATTCTGGCTAGGATATCTCTGGGAGTTTCCGCTGGCAGGTGGTGTGGCTTTGCGATTCTGTGTGCACGATCTATGAGTAGGTCGTGAGGAGAGAGATTATGAATCAGGGTAATAAAGAGCTGCTGTAGGTATTTTTTGAGCTCATTGGGTGGCACTGGCTTGGGGATCCCTCTGAATTTTATATTATTTCTTCTAGACCTGTCCTCGAGGTCTGCCAGCTTCAGTTTAATTTTTTGGATCTCATCCGAGTGATGCTCGTGTGCATCAAGAAGCTCATTATGAGCTTTACTCATTTCAGATATATGTTCCTCAGTTGTTTCAGCTCTGTCTTCCAGACAGTCAAGCCTGTCATGTGCTTGTGACAAAGATAATTGCAGCTCCCTGTGTAAATATTTTTGTAGAGTAAGTAGCATCGACTTTAACATGCTTTCCGACACTGGGTTGTCAGTTACAGGGATATTTGCCAGGGAGGATGGGTGTACGGAGCTGAAAGAAGTTGATTCTGAGGAGTTCCCATGATGTTTCTTGGCCTGGGGAGTTTTGTTAGGAGAATTGCAAGGAGAAGAGGCGAGTCTCTTATCCCTGTCCTGCTGTGCAGCTGTTGGATCTGAAGCTAGAGGAGGGAGACTATCCATGTCTTCTGTGTCCCACGATCCTGTTAGCTCTGCACTTTGCTGATGATGTTGCTGAGCGCTGCTCGTATGGCCATGCTGTGCTGCTGGGAACGGAGAGTGGCCGGCACCATCTTGCTTATGTCTCTGTTCCATGGGGCTGAAATATTCAGTCAGGCGGCGGAGTTGTGGTGGCGGATTACGCCTCCTTGACATGCTGGTTCGCGTCCCGCTGTTCTCCCCTCGCTACTCGGGGAGAGGGGAGAAGCTTGTGGCTGTGGCTGTATATCCCAGCTATGGAGTGGAGCTCATGACTCAAGCTTCCATCCCACTCCGCTAGCCACGCCCCCAATCCTCTTGCATTTTATTGTATTATAACTGTATTGTCTCCCTTTTATATTGTAAAGTGCTGCGTAAACTGTTGGCGCTATATAAATCCTGTATAATAATGATAATAATATACAGACAGTTATATATATATATATATATATATATATATATATATATATATATATATATCCACTGCATACAGTTTAGCTATATCTGACTGCAGGCCGTTCCTAGTGTACTTTTTCTAATATACTTCAGGCAGGCAGGTTATTCAGTTATTGAACATATACATATAACACCATCAAATGTGAAAAGCCAGGCAAAAGCCCTGCTTTAATTGGAGTGTCCAAATAAAAAGCCAGGACAGCAAATAGTGAAAGTCCATAACATGTGAGGTAAAGAAAGGTGTCTTCTCCAAACGGAGGGTAACAGTAGACGCTGGGAGGCGTGTGTGCACTCAAATGGGGAGGCGACAGCAGATACCACAGCACATAGATCTCAAATGAGTATAAATACCCTTACCGGATCCGTAGGACACACATACCGTATAGCAGTGCGTCAAATAGGCATAAGGGGATGATCTCCCGTGATATCCAGCCGGATGGTATCCCACAGGCCACGGTCACCGAAAGGAAGCAATGATCACAGTCAAGTCAAGTCGAACTGCTCCTGCATATGTCCTGGAGGGCCTGTCAGGAAAATGTGTCTGTACATAGCCAAGTCATCGATTCCTTTCACGGGATATCACGGGATATCACGGGAGATCATCCTCTTATGCCTATTTGACGCACTGCTATATGGTATGTGCATCCTACGGATCCGGTAAGGGTATCCATTTATACTCATTTGAGATCTATGTGCTGTGGTATCTGCTGTCGCCTTCCCATTTGAGTGCACTCATGCCTCCCAGCGTCTACTGTTACCCTCCGTTTGGAGAAGACACCTTTCTTTACCTCACATGTTATGGACTTTCTCTATTTGCTGTCCTGGTTTTTTATTTGGACACTCCAATTAAAGCAGGGCTTTACAGACATATATACAGACATATATATTAAATACACTGCAGCTAACTGAATAAACTAGAAATGAAGAAAGAGCTGCGCTATACCAAATAAAATAATAAATGCAATGAAGTGACCAAAGCAGCTGACACACAAACAAACCAAGTCCACTAAGTATACAAAAAACCAAAGTGGATATATATAATATATATTTATGGGTGGAGCCCTATGTCCGATATGGACATAGATAACATTTGTAGTTAACATAAACTTACCATCGGAAATAGACCTGGAAGTGTGGACTTACCATATGAAATGGACCTGAAAGTGTGCCTTGGTCTAATGGCCGGTATGCCAAAATAAGGGGGCATACCCTGGTTTTAAGAAATGATTATTCTGTAGAGAGAAATGAAATGAAATGAATGAATGAAATGAATGCCTTGAAATGGGGATGGGAGGGTGGGTATCGCGCACAGGAAACCGACAAGCACCACAGGTGAGCAGGCTGCTTAAATAGCCCCCCGGGCTCCTCCCATAAATTCAGGCCACCATACTGGCCTTCCTACTTATGGGTGGAGCCCTATGTCCGATAT
Organism: Lithobates clamitans; assembly: GCA_037952925.1. Taxonomy (NCBI): domain Eukaryota; kingdom Metazoa; phylum Chordata; class Amphibia; order Anura; family Ranidae; genus Lithobates; species Lithobates clamitans. The sequence continues at coordinate 2,666,304 of JBBGZY010000239.1, forward strand.
GGACATAGATAACATTTGTAGTTAACATAAACTTACCATCGGAAATAGACCTGGAAGTGTGGACTTACCATATGAAATGGACCTGAAAGTGTGCCTTGGTCTAATGGCCGGTATGCCAAAATAAGGGGGCAAAAACATTCAGGTAGGGGTATAATTTTTTATTGGTTTTCAGGTATTCATTGAGCCAATTTGGAGAATGCCTGTGCCATCTCTACTTGAGGATTGGGTATATACCGGGCGAAGCAGGCTGATTTCCATCTGCCTAGTCTTTTGATGATGTGGTCTGGAACCCCATGGCGGGATGCTGCGGAGGCTGCTCCGATGCGGAAGGAGTGTCCGGAGTACTGACTGGGGTTAAGGTGAAGACTGCGGAGAAGTATCCTTATGTGTTTTACAAACTGCCAGGCGTTTAAGGGTTTAACTGGGAATGGTAGAAGAGGACTGGTGTCCGATTGTTCAGGCAGAAGTGAGAGGAGACGGTTAAGTACGGTGACTGGACACCAGCTGTTATTGGTTCTGTAGAGGTGAATGTCCACTCCAGAGCCTGTTTGCTGGGTTTTAGAAACCTCGAGGTGAAGGATGAAATGGTCTTGGTGGCGAAGCAAGTGCCGTCTGCATAATACTTGGTCTGTGGGGTTGTTATAGGTGAATTCGCCAGGTCGCAAGAACCCGTAGTAAGCCAAATATATGGCTGCTTGTAGGACCGTGCTGGGCAGCAGACCGAATGGCGAAGTAGCCAGAATAGTCAACATATCCCTGAAGATGGGCCCCGTAATGGGTAAGCGCTTAGTGCTGATCACTGGTTGTTGTTTCTGGATGCCCCTTAGGATGGCTCGTATAGCGTGTGATGAGAAGAGTGAAGATTTTGTGGGGTCTTCCAGGGTCACGAAATGTTGTATGCCGGCTAGGTATAGCCGAATGGTATTGTAAGATAAAGCCAGCTGAGTGTGGCAGTATGAAATGAAGGCCAGTACCTGTTTGACATTTGTTGGTCCTTTACGGCAGGATGTGAGAAATTTATTGAACGCCTTCCAGGCTGTCTGGTAGGCTTTGAGTGTGTTATGAGAGAGTGAGTGATTGATGAGCTGCGTAGCTCCTTGTAAATGTTGAACTAGTCCAGGGTCAGTTGTGACCAGACAGGGATAGGGGCCGACACTGGATCGGCTCCGGGGACCTGTTTGAAAAAGAAGGTGTAGTTAAAACGTGACAGTGCGTCAGCAGCTAAATTGTATCTGCCTGGAATAAATGCACAGTGCATGTTAAACTGATGCTGTAAGGACAGTTGTACCAATCTGCGCAGGAAGGACATGACTGCTAGGGACTTGGACCTGCCTTTGTTGATGATATCTGCCGTGGCCTGATTGTCGGTGGTGAAGATTACTGTTTGCCCTGTCCAATGGTGACCCCAGAGTTGTGCAGCTGCCACTATGGGATAGAGTTCGAAGAGGGAAGATGTTTGAATAAAGCCGGGTATCAACAGAATCTGTTGAGGCCAGGGTCCTGAAAACCATTGATGGCCAAAAATTGCCGCAAAACCTGTGGTGGCTGCAGCGTCTGTCACCACCTGGGGTGACAGGGCCGAAACCGTGGGTATAAATAGGGATATACCATTCCAGGCGGACAGGAATTCGTCCCACATTGATAGGTCCGCTATTGCTGCGGAGTCTAGATTTAAGATCTGATCGGGGTCTTGTGTTTCTGGCAGGAATCTCAGCAGGCGTGACACGAAGGTGCGGCCTTGTGGAATAATTCGCATGGCGAAATTCAGCATTCCCAGGAGAGATTGCAACTGCTTCTTGGTACACCCCTTGGTGTGGGTGAATTTGTGAAGGACCGCCCTAATGCGGGTTAGTTTGTCAAGGGGGAGACTGGCTTGCATGGCGCAGGTGTCTAAGTTGACCCCGAGAAAGGTGATGTTGTGTGCTGGGCCTTCTACTTTGTGCTCGGCGATGGGAACATTGAGTTTTCCGAATATCACTCTGAGTTTGTCGAGGTCTCCTGGGGGCTTGCTGGGAGATTCTATTAGTAGGAAATCGTCCAGGAATAAGGTAGGTGACCAGAGAGGGGGTGGGATGGTTTGTACGTCTGAGACCGAGGTAGACAGGGACGACACCATCATGTGAAGTTGTGCGATGGCCGAAGATATTGACTGAAGGGATGCCTGTTGGGTACTGGGTCCTGCTGCTGGTGGGGGAAAAAGGAGCTTGAACAGCTCGCCTTTCCTCGCTGCGGCGGGGAAGGGCACACCTCTGCGTCTTAGCTCCGCCGTCAGTTTGGGGATAGTCCATCCCCTGAGGGACTGCACGCTGCCGCTCTCTGAGACCGGGGAAGGTGACAGAGGGGCCGTGGAGTCTTCGCTGCCGGCCTGTGACATGATTGATCTGATGAGAATATCCTGTCTTTGAGCTCGTATTTTTTGGTTGACTGTAACCTATTGGGGGTGAGATGAATTTCAAGTTTTTCCTTTGATTCTCTAAGTCATACTTACCCAACTTATTTCTTGCCATTTTTTTTTTTTTTTTTTTAGGTGATAATTCGTGAAGGGTTTGCTGACTTCCTTGAAGCAATGACTTGTATGGTACTTGCAATCTTGTGACAATGAAATGATTTTGAAATGTTTGCCTTGATAATGAAATGAGTGAACTCCATGACAGAGGTCCGGCTCGGTCGTGTCGTGATTGAGCCGACCGTAAACCGGGCTCTGGAGCATGTACTGAAATGAGGCAATTGAAAAACAGTGGTGCACACCGGGACGAATCGGTGCATGATTGATGCATCTGGATTCGAATCGGAGCGCAGTGTGAACGAAATGAGAGAAATGTATTTACCTTAACCGAGGCTCGCATTGGTTGTGCCGCATTTTGCGACTAGCAACTAACCGAGCTCTGGTATAGGTATGGATACGGCCGAATCAACTGCGGCATTCCGTGACGAATCGGTGCATGTCGGATGCGACTGTTTTCGAAACGGTGATGCGCTGTGGGAGTGAAATGGTAGCAATTCCCATGACAGAGATGCGGATCAGTCGCCTGATATCTGCGACTAGCTGTGATCCGGACTCTGGAGCATGTTTCTGAAATGAGGCCGAGCCCTGGGGCACGCCGTAACGAATCGGTGCATGGAGGATGCAACTGGATTCGAAGCGGAGCGCGGTAAGTGCAGGTGTAACATATTGTTTTGCCATGACAGGCGCGAATCGGTCGTGCTGCTGTAGCGACTGACTACGAATCGGACTCTGGAGAATGTATTGAAATGTGGCAAATACCTGGGGCACGCCGAGACGAATCGGTGCATTTCCATGCGACTAAATTCGTATCGGAGTGTGCTACGTGGCAATGAAATGATAACCATGACAGAGGTACGAATCGGTGAGTCGATATATATATATATATATATATATATATATATATATATATATATTATTTTTTTTTTTTTTTTTTTATCGACTGCTTATGACGTGACTCTGGAGCATGTACTGAAATGAGGCCGTAACTACTGGGGCACACCGGAGCGAATCGGTGCATCTTTTAGGTGCAACTGGATTCGAATCGGAGCGCGGTATGTGACTGAAATGAGAAATGATTTTGAAATGGTTTGAAATGATAGAAATGTATCTAGAAATGTTCAGAAATGAGAAATGATTGGTATCAAACTGACGTGGTTCGATAAGATTGTGAACTGCGAATCGCTATGGCTGTCTGCTGACTCATGTTTTTAGCAGTTTAGACATGCCTGAAATGAAGCGACGCACGCGTCGTGGTGGTTTCCTTAAATAACACGAAATGGTTACATAACGATAGTGCGAGTGATATACATTGCGGTTACGTACGTAAAAGTTGCGGGTGCTTCGTAAGTTTGATATCACGGTTTAGTGACATGATATCTAACAATGCGTAAAACAAAAGTCCGACGGGACCCTACCTGCGACAGCCAAGCCAGACGCGTGGTACGAACGATACGAATCGGTAAACACTGACACTCTCGAGCACGAAATAGCAATGCGGGAACTTCGCGAGAAAACAACTTGCGGACGTTGGTATTCGAATAGTCGGCCTAGTGACGTAACGTATCGCGCACAGGAAACCGACAAGCACCACAGGTGAGCGGGCTGCTTAAATAGCCCCCCGGGCTCCTCCCATAAATTCAGGCCACCATACTGGCCTTCCTACATATATATATATATATATATATATACACAGACAGTCCCGTATATATATATATATATATATATATATATATATATATATATATATATATATATCCACTGTATCCAGTTTAGCTATATCTGACTGCAGGCCATTCCTGGTGTACTTTTTCTATTATACTTCAGGTGGTGTACACAGTACACAGTATTGTGCACCCATAGTGCATTTGCTACTACTTTTCTGGTGGTGTACACAGTACACCCATAGTTGTTATTACACTTCTGTTGGTGTACACAGTACCGTGCACCCCTAGTGCAGTTGCTACTACTTTTCTGGTGGTGTACACAATACAGTACACCCATAGTTGTTATTACACTTCTGTTGGTGCACAGTACCATGCACCCCTAGTGCAGCTGCTACTACTTTTCTGGTGGGGTACACAGTACACAATACAGACAGTGCACCCATCATTGCTATTAGACTTCTGGTGGTGTACACAATACCGTTCACCCCTAGTGCAGTTGCTACTACTTTTCTGGTGGTGTACACAATACAGTACACCCATAGTTGTTGTTACACTTCTGTTGGTGTACACAATACCATGCACCCCTAGTGCAGTTGCTACTACTTTTCTGGTGGTGTACACAGTACTCAATACATACAGTACAACCATAGTTGTTATTACACTTCTGTTGGTGTACATAGTACCGTGCACCCGTAGTGCAGTTGCTACTACTTTTCTGGTGGTGTACACAGTACACAATACATACAGTACACCCATAGTTGTTATTACGTTTCTGTTGGTGTACATAGTACCGTGCACCCCTAGTGCAGTTGCTACTACTTTTCTGGAGCTGTACACAGTACACAATACATACAGTACACCCATAGTTGTTATTACACTTCTGTTGGTGTACACAGTACCGTGCACCCCTAGTGCACTTGTTACTACTTTTCTGGTGGTGTACACAGTGCACAATACATACAGTACACCCATAGTTGTTATTACACTTCTGTTGGTGTACACAGTACCATGCAGCCCTAGTGCAGTTGCTACTACTTTCCCGGTGGTGTACACAATACATACAGTGCACTCATAGTTGTTATTACACTTCTGTTGGTGTATACAGTACTGTGTGCCCATAGTGCAGTTGCTAGTACTTTTCTGGTGGTGTACACAATACATACAGTGTACACGCCTGTCCTTTTTTTGTGCAGCTGGCCATGTTATTGAGCCACAACATGCAGAAGAGTTGGTGGAATGGATAACAAAGCCCTCCTCATCCTCCTCTTCCTCTGTCAACCAGGCTCAGAGTAGTTTGCCTGCCAATGCAGCTGACAAAGTGGCCTATTCCATTGGCTCCATGTCAACAGTCACTCCTTCCCTAGCCTCACCATCATGCACGGAGGAGTCCCCTGAACTATTGACCACAGTGTCGGGTACATGCTGCAGGAGGATGTGCAGCGATTTGAAGGCTCCGATGATGGTACCCAGGTTGAGGAAGGGAATAACGTGAGCCTTGAAAGAGGGGGTGCCCAAGAAGGTCAAGAAACTGGCAGTCATGTTCCCCGAGCTGCAGCATACTGCCAAGTTTGCTCCAGTGATGCGGAGGGAGGGGATGATGAGGTCACTGACTCTACTTGGGTGCCTGATAGAAGAGAGGAGGAGGCACATCTCCAACGAGGCAGGAAACCTTCCAGGGGGCAGCTTAAGTCCAGCCACCCTATTGCATCACACCGCTGAGCTAAGCAGGGCACTGCTGACTCCCCACATATTTTGGAAAGTTCTTTGGTGTTGGCCTTTTTTGACATGTGTGCAGCAGATCGCATCATTGCTATTTGCAACATATGTCTGAAGTTTATCAAGTGTGGCCAAAACAGCATCCGCTTGGGCACCACATGCTTGATCAGATATATGATGACCTCCCATGCAGTCCATTGGCAACAGCACTTAAAAGACCCACATCAAAGAACAAGGCGGACCTCTCCTTGCTCCTCATAAGCTGGGATCTCCAGCCCCACTATACCTCCAGTCCTCTCAGAAACCTGCACTGAGAGGAATGAAGGTATAGAAATACTGTAGGTGTCCCAAGTACTTGCGGCCAATTTGCTAGCGGTACACCAACATCGGATTTTAGCAGACAAATTTCCCGACCCCAGTTGCTAAACTGTCAAAAGAAATTCGGTCCCAGCCATTGAAACGCATAGCGCCTGAATGCTAGCTTGGCCAAATTAAAAGGCTAGCACTGCAGCTGCTGCCTTTTCAGCTGGTAGACTCTGCCCCCTTCCGTGAATTTGTGGAAAGTGCGGTACCTCAGTGGCAGGTTCCCAAACGCCATTTCTTTTCACGAAAGGCCATTCCGGCTCCCTACCAGCATGTGGAAGGCAATGTCTTGGCCTCATTGGACAGGGCAGTCAATAGTAAGGTGCATATTACTGCTGACTCATGGTCCAGCAGGCATGGACAGGGACGTTACCTTTCTTTCACGGTGCACTGGGTAACTCTGCTGGCAGCTGGGAAGGATGCAAGACAGGGTTCAGTATTGTTGTTCCGCCACCACGCCTCCAAAATGCTAGTGGTGATTCTGCCACAGCTCTCTCCTCCACCCCCCCTCTTCTTCTTCCTCTATGGCCTCTTCCTCTGCAGATTTCTCCTCTGAACTAGCGGTGCTCCGTAGGCGTTCAAGGGGCTACGCAAGCACTCAGGCAAAAAGATGCCATGCGGTGCTTGAGTTGGTCTGCTTAGGGGACAGGAGCCACACTGGGGCAGAGATTCTGTCAGCTCTGCAGGGGCAGGCTCAGAGGTGGTTGATGCCATGCCAGCTTCAGCCAGGAATGGTTTTATGTGAAAATGGCACCAACCTTCTCTCCGCCCTCCAACAGGGACACTTGACCCACTTGACCCATGTTCCCTGTTTGGCTCATGTCCTGAATTTGGTGGTGCAGCGGTTCTTGAGCAGGTACCCTGGCTTAAAGTATCTCCTGAGGCAGGCCAGGAAAGTCTGTGGTCATTTCCACCGGTCATATAATGCCAGTGCTCGGCTGGCTGACATTCAAAGAGAATTAAACCCTCCCAAGAACCGCCTCATTTGTGACATGCCCACCAGGTGGAACTCAACATTGACAATGCTGCAGTGGCTGCACGCGCAGCAGAGGGCCATCAATGAGTACCTGTGTGAGTATGGCACCAAGACAGGGTCAGGGTAGCTTGTTTTTTTTTTGCCACGCCAGTGGCTACTGATCAAGGATGCATGCACTATCCTGTCACCATTTGAGGAAGCCACGAGGATTGTGAGCAGTGACAGTGTATGGATCAGTGATACTGTCCCTCTTGTCTTCCTGGAGTACACGCTTCGTTGAATAATGGACAGGGCACTTTAGGCAGAACAGCGGGAGGAAGAGGAGGGCTTCCTTACCTCTCAAGGGCCCCTTTATCCAGATACTAGTATTCCTGCAGGCCCGCTGATCACACAGGAAGAAGAAGAGGAGGAGGATTGTGTCAGCATGGAAGTGGAGGATAACACTCAGCATCAGCAGCAGTCTTCAAGGGATCGTTTGCAGTCCCCAGAAACCCATGGAGTTGTACGTGGCTGTGAGGAGGTGGTTGAGGATCATGTGATCCTTAGTGACCCAGTGGACTTAGGATCGAATGCCTCTGCAAACTTACCCTGCATGGCATCCCTGATCCTGCAAAGCCTGCGAAAGGACCCTAGGATTCGTGGTATCAAGGAGAGGGATCATTACTGGCTGTCAACCCTTCTTGATCCATGTTACAAGGGTAAGGTTGCAGAACTTATCCAGGATGAAAAATCTTCGGGAGGCCTTGCAGAAAGGTTTGTGCAATGTGTTTCCAGAGACTGGGAGGTTACAATTTCCTGGTGCTGGATAACATGTTGCTTAGGCTTCGTTCAGTCACAAAAAGAGCGGTGGAGAAGGTGGCCGGCTGACCGATGCCTTCAGGCAATTCTTCAGTCCTCAGCGACCAGGTCTGATCTGTTCCAGCAACCATCGCCTGCATCTGAATTACATGGTGCAGGAATATCTAGGGGCAAGATCAGACTTGGAGACCTTTCCACCAGAGCATCCACTGGGTTACTGGGTCTTGAGAATGGGCCACTGGCCAGAGCTTGCTCAATATGCAATTGAGCTACTGGCCTGTCCTGCATCCAGCGATCTTTCTGAATGCACATTCAGTGCTGCTGGAGGCTTTGTAACCGATCACAGAGTGTGCCTGTCCACAGACTCTGTTGATCGACTCACATTCATAAAAATGAATCATTCTTGGATCACCAGCTACCAAGCACCTGATGCTGATGTAACCGAATGATTTTTCTATGGATGTGGGATCCCTTGAAGACTGCATATGCTGAGTGACTATCCTATTATGCTGAGTTACTATCCTACTCCTCCTCAATCTTCATGATGATAGCTTCTAGGAATATTTTCAGTTCAGGGCACCACCACCACCACCACTGCCTAAGGCCCATTTTTTGGCCCCTATTTAACAGGGGCATGTAATTACAATTTTTGATCTCATATTTCACAGCAGGGCCTGTTCCTGAGCTCAAAAAAAGTATCTGTGAGGCTTTACAGTGTTGTGCCACCACCACCAACACCACCTAAGGCCCAATTTTTATGCCCCTGTTTAACAGGGGCATGTAATTACAATTTTTGATCTAATATTTCACAGCAGGGCCTGTTACTGCACTCAACAAAAGTATCTGTGAGGCTTTACAGTGTTGTGCCACCACCACCACCACCAACACCGCATAAGGCCCAATTTTTCTGCCCCTGTTTAACAGGGGCACGTAATTACAATTTTTGATCTAATATTTCACAGCAGGGCCTGTTCATGCACTCAACAAAAGTATCTGTGAGGCTTTACAGTGTTGTGCCACCACCACCACCACCACCAACACCGCCTAAGGCCCAATTTTTATGCCCCTGTTTAACAGGGGCGCATAATTACAATTCTTGATATGATATTTCACAGCACGGCCTGTTCCAGCACCCATCAAGAGTAACTGTGAGGGCTTACAGTGTTCTGGTACAACCAACACCTAAGGCCCAATTTTCTGCAGAGTGTATAGGGCAGGCCGTATAGGATATACAGGCGGTCCCCTATTTTCAAACATCCAACTTACAAACGACTCCTACTTAGAAATGGAGGGAGACAACAGGAAGTAAGAGGAAATCTACCCCTAGGAAGGGAAATTCTCTCCTGTAAGAGTTAATATGGGAAAAAGGTGTCTCCACTGATGCTTTATCACCTATCCTTGTTTCCCTAATAACCCAAAATTTTCTAAATCCAATTGTCATTGGGACAGAAAGTGAGGTGAAATCTTCTGAACAGGGGCACAGACAGCAAAACAAATGTTACAGGGGTGATGATAACCCTTCCCTATGTTATCCTAAAAGCTTAAAAATAGATTTTTTTGTCTGGAGCTACACTTACAAAATGTACCTGTTCCAAATTACAAACAGATTCAACTTAAGAACAATTCTACAGTCCCTATCTTGTTTAGAAACCCGTAGACCGCCTGTATACGGCTGCTGTTCAGAGTATATAGGGCCTGGGGAAGTTTTAAATGACTTTTATTCCTTTAGAAATGTAATTTTGTGCAGGGACTGTTCTAAACACGGGGAAAATGTGCCACTTTACAGGCATACTATAGTCACCCCCAGGCATGATAGTTAAAGGAATATTTCACTTTTATTGTTTCACTTTAAGCATTATTAAAATCACTGCTCCCGAAAAAACAGCCGTTTTTAAGACTTTTTTTGCATTGATACATGTACCCTGGGGCAGGACCCGGGTCCCCAAACACTTTTTATGACAATAACTTGCATATTAGCCTTTTAAATTAGCACTTTAGATTGTTCACGTTCGAGTCCCATAGACTTTAATGATGTTCGCACTAATTTTTTTGCCTTGTAACATTAATAAGTCATATGACACCAGGGAGAGAAAATGGCTAATTGGGCCAAATTTGGACACATTTTGCCTTAGGGGTGTACTCACTTTTGTTGCCAGTGATTTAGACATTAATGGCTGTGTGTTGAGTTATATTGAGGGGACAGCAACTGTTATACCAGCTGTACTTTCATTACTTTACATTGTAGTAAAGTGTCAGTGTTGTCACATGAAAAGATATAATAAAATATTTATACAAAAATTGTGAGGGGTGTACTCACTTTTGTGAGATACTTTATGTATATATATATATATGTATACTGTATATAATATCTACTATTAATTGTGGCAGAGGTGTTGAAAATGATATGCAATGGAACAGATTTACCCTCCAGCTTTGCTTAGATTTGCTAGAACATTATTAAAGGTTTGTGTCTACTCCGAACTAAATTACAGTTTTCCCAATTCTACCCTGCAAGAATTAAATTGTCAGAGTAGATAACTAAGGCATTGAAGGGTAAAGCGTCTTAAGCTTAAATCCTAGGGCTGGATACTGTATCGGCAAATTATATTTTAAACCCATATCCTCACGAACAGTGGAATATCATGTATTTCCACCTTTCCCAGCCTAGGTATACTCTATATATTGAATGTTACTGTCATAAAAAGAGAGCTCACTTTCATCCAGTATGTAGTGAAAGCATCAAACAGTAGGATTATTTTTATAAAGCAAACCTGTCATGAAATTCTGAGGATGCCATGGATGACCCCTGCTTTTGAAATAGCTATTTGTCTTGCTATCATGCTGATGCATTGGCTTCAGTACTCTGAATTAGTGGCCTGAAAGTATGCAGGGCCTTTTTCTGACTTTCTGATCTGTATTCTTTTTAGCAACTAGGAGGTATTGAAGCCAGAGACTGTAAGGCATCTAGCATTTTAAGAAGGAAGTCAGCTTCCAGCACACTTCGCTTTGTGGTCCTTCCGATGGCCCTTACATCACTACTGTGTGCTGCAGTGACAAAGGAGTCAGCGAGAGGAACACAAAGCACAGAGGGGACGAGGTAGCTGACACTCCCAGAAGTTGCATGGACATTCAGACAGGTAAGTAATAAAGACTTATTTTATATTTAGTTTTTTTTTTAAATACGAGATAACAGGGTCTGTTTAACTAATGAGCTTTACATGGAGAAAGCAATGAAGCACTGAGGGCACCTGCAATCTGAACAGGCTCTTTGGAATTTTCTGACACACCTTGAATCTGCAAAATTCTCTGAGAAAATGTATACAGTGTAAGAAAAAAAACAAGTCAAGGGACCACCTGTAGGTCTCCTAATGATACCAGCAGTTCAGGTATTTTGTGTATGTCCATGGATATTCAGCTTTTTGCAGATCTTTAGTAATAAGAGTAAGTTTTTGTTGAAGTAATGTGAACTTTCATTTTGAATATTCTCTAAACCTTTAGTAAAACTAAAAATCCCCCTCCCTTGACTCCATCTACAAAACAAATTATCAGCCTTTATTTAAAGAACTTTTGCACCTGTTGACTGCCTGGTGGTCGATCATTTTTTTTGGTTTGGTAAGATATGTGCAGTCAAGGTATCCTACCTTCCCAAAATGCTCAATTTTTTAAAGGTCCTCTCAATACCCATCCCGTCTACATTTTCAGAATGAAAAATACTAAAATGTATCTGGGGTAATCATAGACCACACGTGTCAGCCTATTATGTCCCTGTAAAATTCTAGAAGGCCTCAGTGTTCCTAATCAAAATATTACATAGGTGTGCAAATAACTACTATTAGTGGCATTCTGTGCTACCGTAGAGATTCCACTATGGTTTTATTTGAACATTGTTTATTTCACTCCTATCCCAATTTACAACCTAATTCGGATTCCACCGAAGTAATAGGTCTCCAGTTATGGACCCTACTGTGCAACACTCACTGAAGCGTCTCTTGGACTCAGTCAAGTACTCTAGGAAATGAATCTAATCTCATTCCTGGGCATTCTATATAACTCCCATGTTCCCTCTGGCATTAGAAAAAGCACTAGCCTATCCCTGGTGGTCTACTGCTGGCACTAGGTACATATATTAACCTCCTGTCATTAAACACTCTTAAATCTTTCTCTTACCACCATAAACACTGAAAAATCTCTCCGTTGGAATTCCTTTACCAAATTACTCAAAAACGTTAGTCAGATACTTCTAACCCATTTCAAGGGCCGGTACGAAAACTCTCCATGGCTTAATTTCTCTTCTATACATGGCTTTACCTCCCCTGCATATAACTCTAAACAACATTATAATCTGAACTGAGAGTGAGACATAGGAGAAGCACTTGAAATTCCAGACTGGAACAAAATTTGGTCAACTGCTGCCACGAGCATCATTCATCTTAGCTCAAGAGAAGGCTCAGAAAGTGTGGTTTAGATGGTACCTGATACTTAGGAAGGCAGCCAAATATATGCCTTTAGCCTTGGCGTTCTGCCTCCGTGGGTGCAGAGCCCTGGGAACCATGTGTCATATCTGGTGGCAATGCCCTAAGGTCCAGAGGCCGTGGTATTACTTAATTTGGTCCAATTTTGACAAAAACATAGCTATAAACCCCTGGAAAGCATTGCTTCATAGGCCTATCACTAAATGCAACAAAGGAAAAACTAACTAAAGAGATCAAACCTGTGTTTCATGTGCCTAAAATCGCATATTGCCATGTTTTTTTTCCTTTCTCTTTTTCATCCTATCTTTTATGGGGTTTTTTTGCCAGAACAGTCTTTGGTGTTGTACAGGGGCCCAAAGAAACCAGAATCCCAGGTGTCCCCTTTCCCAGATGATCACTCATAATCTTCTGATTAGCAATTCCTAAATCAAATTTCCTGTATTGCCATGGGAGTGGATACATTGGTGCTCACAGCATCAGAGAAATGCTTCTGGTGGTAGTAGTGGGCAGTAAATTTAAGATTGAGGCAGGAAACAAAAGTAAAATGCAAGGAAGAACTTTCAGACATCTGATACTGTATATCTCATGACAGACACAAACTTGGCTAGGTGGAACTGTACATACTTAAGTCTCTACATCCAAAACATACCTGTAGATGGCTAAAAATAAGGTTCAGTGTGTCTTGCATTCATACATTCCCCCTTAAACACTACTATGGTAAACACCAAATAACTGCATATTTATAAACTTTCTGTCAGCTTAAAATCATCTGTGCATTCTTTTCTCACCTCTCTTATTGCCACCAGCAATCATATTATAATCAAAATAATTTAGGCCATGCACTTCACCCACTTCAATGTTTGGTCAAGCAGCAATGAAAGCTTTTGCTCTTTTGAGCATGCTTTATGTATTAAACTGTACTACATGGTTCACTGTCTGGTTATTTGATATAATAAGTAGGCGGACCTAATAAATTGCTCATAAAAGTTGGTTACATGCAGAAATAGATCTAAATTACAAGCTTCAACCCTGGACATGTTCACTTCATAATTATTTTTTATTCTACTGACTTTATGTCTACCAGACCAAAAGAACTGCAGCTAAGAATATTCCTACTGTATTTTAAATGTCAGTGTTAACATACAAATATGACTTTTGTATAGAAGGCAAAGCACTACATGATTTAAAAACAGCTGAAAAATAATACAATTACAGGTTGTAAAACGAATGACCTGTGCTAGACATAGTCCTACAGACATTGATTTTCTTTTATAATTTATCTCAGCATCCCCAGTCCTAATGAAGGAAATGATGATGCATTATCTTGAACAATTTTCAAACCACTTCCATGGCTAAATGGACTGGAAATGTAGAAGTTCAAGCCTAGAGAAAATCAGAGGAGCACTGATTTCTGCAGTAAGTGGCGGAAAAGATAACTGCGCTTAGAGCCTGCAGGCAGGTGGATTGTGTCACATCCCTGTGGGTGTGGGAGGTATTTAAGTATTGATCTGTCACCATATCTCATTGTTGAGTTATACTGTGTATAAGAAGAGAGAAATATGAAAGGCTATACTGCATGCTGTGATTAGGATTTATTTAGCCAATTTCACCTTTATCTTTAAGTCCTCTAGGTGAAAGATAGGCTTCCTGGAGGTTCTGCTCTTACAAAAAAACTTGAGCACAAATATTTCCAATACATTTGATGCTCTCCTCTACTGAATGTAATCACATAAACCACAATGACCTTTATTTTTAGCAGACAATAAGCTTTGCTACTTCACACAAATAATGTTTTTACCCTAACAGGTTTTCAGCATTTCTCCAGAGCTGGTTAAATAAAACAAGATTTTTAAGAATTAAAAATTTGCAATAGTTTTTGTGATATCGGTCCCTTAAAGGACACATGTGCCTTCACAGTGGTCCTTTATTCAATCCCCCAATCCCCTGAAAGCAGCCCACCTAGTGAAATTCTTACCTTTCCATTCCAACAATCTTGATTGTACAGACCTGCTCAGCAGCTTCCTTTCTTGAATAGACATACCGCAGCCCCAGATGCTGCCATGACTATGATTTAAATGGGGTCCGGCAGTTAGATTCAAATGGCACCTCAACAGGCTGTCTAATGCAGTGGGCTGCAATGTGCTGTAATGCGTAAAAGTGTTTGTGTTGCAGTGAACTGCACTGGGGTGTGAATGCATCCTAACACTGCCAGAGGTACAACCAATTGGTTATCTTTAATTTAAATGGTTTACATACTGTGTTCTTAAAACGAAAACAAATAAGCAAAAATATGCTCAAATACCCATTGCACTTACTATTTATCACACTTGTTTTTTACTAGTTATTTTGGGTTGCATGTAAATGTGCAGAGAAATGTGTGTGTGTGTGTGTATATATATATATATATATATATATATATATATATATATATATATATATATATATATATAGTAAAGTTCGGGGAAACAGCTAGATCGCAAGCCACAAGTTTTTCAATCAAAAGGAGGTTTATTAAACTTAAACAGCTTCACAGCAGCAAAAACAACAGAAAGAAATATCAGTCTCACAGACTTGCTGGGCTCAGAACTGCTGTCGCAGTTAAACAGTCCTTAATTTGTATCGCAGGTAACTTTCCCTGCTAGTAGATTTCCAGGCAGGACACTGCCGTGCGCTTTCACAGCTATTCACCGTCCACCATTCACCATCCACCATCCACTATCCACAGTCTCCACTATACTCCTCCACACCCACCTACAACTTCCTGTCTTGTTTTAAATCCACTTCCTCTAACAGTTGAGTTAACCCTTTTGTTCCCTTAAAGGGACCACAGTGCAAATAGAGGGGAAATATAGCGTCCTTCCTGAACGCAGCCACGGTGTCCTGTACATATCACCACCCTGTGCCCCAACTCCAAGGAGGTGGAGGCAACAGTGGAGCTAAAACAATAGACTCGGGAAAGGGCATCTGCATTTTGATGCAGTCTCCCGGTCCTAGGCTCCACTACAAATTTAAATTCTTGGAGTGCCAGGAACCAACGAGTAAGCCTGGCATTAGTCCCTTTACCTTGTCTCATCCATGGTAAAGGAGCATGGTCAGAAATTAGCCTAAACTTCCTCCCCAGGAGGTAATATCTGAGGGATTCCAGAGCCCACTTAATGGCCAGACACTATAGCGTAGTTTTTCTCTGCTAGTGTCAGCTTCCTACTGAGGAAGACTACCAGGTGCTCTTCGCCATGAACAACTTTTGACAACACCGCTACCAACCCTACATCGGAAGAATCAGTCTGGACAACAAACTCTTTTGAAAAAGTGGGTGCTATCAGGACAGGGTGTTGGCACAGTGCCTACTTGAGCTACAAAAAAGCCTTCTCAGCATCTGCATTCCACTCCACCATGACCGATTTCCGATCCTTAGTCAGATCGGTCAATGGAGCCGCCAATGTGGCAAAGTTGGGTACAAACCTCCTGTAGTATCCCACCATGCCCAGGAATGCACGGACCTGCTTTTTTGTGTGGGGGAGGGGTCAGTTCTGTATAGCCTCTACCTTGCTGACCTGAGGTTTCATCACCCCTCTACCCACAATATATGCCAGGTATTTCACCTCCTCCATTCCCAAAGCACATTTTTCTGGGTTTATTGTAAACCAGAGGGAGTCCAGCACTGCCTGGACTTTGGGCAAGTGTGATTTCCAGTCTCTGCTAAAAATTACAATATCGTCCAAGTACACTGAGGCATTTTCCCAGTGAGGTCGTAAAATCCTATCCATTGCTCGCTGGAACATGGCTGGAGCAATTTGTAGTCCAAAAGGCATTCTTTTGTACTAAAAACCCCCTCTGGGGTAGAAAAAGCAGTTTTTTCTCTAGCAGCCTTGGTCAACGAGATTGGCCAATACCCCTTGGTAAGGTCTAATGTAGTGATATAACTGGCTGAACCTAGTCTCTCAATAAGCTCATCTACTCGGGGCATGAGGTAGGAATAAAACCTTGAAACTTCATTAAGTTTCTAGAAATCATTGCAGAATCGCAGATTGCCGTTGGGCTTTGGTACCAACAAAATCGGAGCTCGACCACTCACTCTCATTCTTCAATAATCTCCAGGTCTAACATCTTCTTCACTTCCTCTGAAACGGCCTTCCTTTGAGCCTCTGGGATGCGGGTAGGGCCGAACAAAAACTTTGACTTCTGGTTCCGTGATAATATCGTGCTCTATGACACTAGTTAGCCCTGGCAAGTCTGAACATTTTTCTTTATTTCTCTGCAAGAATTCCTTGGCCTGCTGACTTTGGATTTTAGACAGGGTATTTGCTACTTGGACACTCTCCACCCCAACCTGAGGCTCAAGTCTTGCAGCAGCCAGGGAGGTCACCGGTTCCCTGTCTGTCCAGGGCTTTAACAAGTTTACATGGTATATCTGATACAGTTTCGTCTTGCCTGGTTGGTAGACTCTATAATTTACCTCCCCCATTTTTTCCACAACGTCAAAGGGACCTTGCCATCTGGCCAAGAATTTACTTTCCACAGTGGGAATCAACACTGCTACTTGATCCTCCACTTTGAAGTGCCTTATTTTAGCGTCCCCATTATAGACACGGCGTTGGGCCTCCTGGGCTTTTTGCAAATGTTCCTTGACCAGTGGCATCACAGTTAAGATCCTTTCCTGCATTTGGGAGACATATTCAAGAACACTTTTATGCTGGATAGGTTCACTTTCCCATTTCTCTTTAACAAAGTCAAGAAATCCATACACTAACTCAAAAGGCCAAAAATCCGTGGAGGCCTGGGGCACTTCCTGGATAGCAAACAGGAGAGCTGGTAACAGGCAGTCCCAGTCTTTCCCATCTCTTTGTACCACTCTCTTGAGCATAGACTTAAGAGTCTTATTAAAGCATTCTACCAAGCCGTCCGTTTGGGGATGGTAGACTGATGTGCGCAGCTGTTTAATCCGGAACAGCTTGCACACATCGGCCATAACCCTTGACATAAACGGAGTGCCCTGGTCCGTGAGTATTTCCTTAGGAAAACCAGTTTGTGTAAACAACTGGAATAATTCCCAGGCAATAGCCTTGGATGAGGTATTCCGCATGGGGTAGTGCCTCATGATATCAGGTGGCATAGTCGAGGATCACCAGTATGTAGGAGTGACCTTGAGCCGACTTTACCAAGGGACCCAATATATCCATGGCTATCCTTTTGAAGGGGATCACAATTATGGGCAGTGGGACCAAAGGGTCCTGGAAGTGAGTCACCGGGGCAGTCAACTGAGAGGTAGGACAAGAGTTAATAACCAGGAGTTGAAAACAGGAGTTACCTTCAGAGGTATATAAACATTATGGAGAGGTGTTGCTTCTGGAACTACTGAAGGTTCTCAATCATGCCTTGGAATCATTTAAGCTTCCAGATTCTATGAAGGATGCCTGTATCATTGTATTGCCAAAAACTGGAAAGGACCCTTTGGCCCCGGAATCTTACCGCCAGATATCATTGCTGAACTCGGACGCTAAGATTCTAGCCAGGGTCCTTGCCACAAGACTAAATAGACATATTCAGGGATTGATTCACCAAGACCAGTGTGGCTTTATCCCTACAAGATCTGCAGCAACCAACTTGAGAAGGCTATATTTAAACATGCAATTACCATCTGATAACCCTGGGAGCAGAGCGATTTTGTCACTCGATGCGGCGAAAGCTTTCGACAGCGTCGAGTGGACATACCTGTGGGAAGTGATGGGTGCGTTTGGCCTCGGGGAAAGATTCATACGGTGGATTAAAATGCTGTATTCTACCCCAAGGGCCTGTATGCAAATAAATGGTATGGTATCTGAATCTTTTTCATTATACAGAGGAACAAGACAGGGATGTCCCCTGTCTCCCCTGCTATTTGCAATGGCCATCGAACCCCTGGCTGAAGCCATCCGACAATCAGAATCAATCTGCGGATTTATTAGAGGAACGAGGAATGAAAAAATCTCTCTATATGCAGATGACGCTCTGCTATTTCTTGGGGATACGGATAAATCTTTAAGATCGTTATTGGCACTTATACAAAATTTTGGCATGCTTTCGGGATATATCATTAACTGGGATAAATCGGTTTTCCTCCCTTTAGACAACCCTAGCTTGTCCAGGCTCCTCAGGTTAAATTTGTTTCTTCACTTAAATACTTGGGAATAATAATACATTCCAAGGTAGAAAATTATTTGACAGATAACTTATCTCCTATTCTTAGTAAATTCCAGCATAAGAGTACGGCATGGACTAAGTTGCCATTATCGGTGGTGGGTCGAGCAAACCTTATAAAAATGATCTGGGCCCCTCAATTATTATATATTTTTCATAACTCACCGACATGGATACCTCTCAAATGGTTCAAAAAGATTGAATCAATTTTTCGAAGTTTATTATGGAAGAGAAAAAATGCCAGGATTAGGTTATCAATTCTCCAGAGAGAAAGGGATGGGGGCGGACTTGCGATACCCCACCCCAGACTTTACTTTATAGCTGCCCAGCTTCAGCATTTTGCTGGCTGGGGTGCTGTGAACTGGGAGGACTCTATTCAGGCCCTACTGCTTAGTAACAGTTCTCACTACAACCTCTTGGCCCAGCTGGAATCTGGGGCCTTTGCTTATACCTGTAAGAGCCCAACAATGATACTCATGAATAGAGTTTGGAAGGAAATGAGGAGCATAATGAAATATGCAGGTGCTTCTGAGTATTCACCACTCTGGGGGAATAGGCAATATAAAGAACTAGGTTAACTGAAGGGATTTGAAAGCTGGCGCTCTAAGGGCCTCCAATATATAACTCAGTTGTACTCGCACAACATTCTACGCTCCTTTCAGGATCTGCAGGAATCTTTTCACTTACCTCATCATAATTTTTTTAAATACTTACAACTACGACATGCGGTCCAATCTCAGTTTAAAGGGGAAAAGAAAGTGATAAAACCAATGCCACTTATAACTTTATTAGCACGGATGACGGAAAAAAAAGGCTTGATCTCATCTCTATATGGTCAACTTACAAGATCATATCGAGATAAGGGTGCTAGCCCGGGCAGAAGAGGGTGGGAGCTAGATATAGGGGATATTTCAGATGTAACTTGGCAAATAATATTAGAAAGGGTACCCCTAGTCTCATTATCACCAGCACAATGTCTGACCCAATTATTTATAATTTACAGGGTATATAGAACACCGGTCAAACTATTTAAGTGGGGCAGGCGTGATTCCCCAGACTGTCCACGGTGCCAACAATCACCTGCTGATTAGGGATGAGCTTCGAGTTCGAGTCGAACTCATGTTCTACTCGAACATTGGCTGTTCGCAAGTTCGCCGAACAGCGAACAATTTGGGGTGTTCGCGGCAAATTCGAATGCCGCGGAACACCCTTTAAAAGTCTATGGGAGAAATCAAAAGTGCTAATTTTAAAGGCTTATATGCAAGTTATTGTCATAAAAAGTGTTTGGGGACCCGGGTCCTGCCCCAGGGGACATGGATCAATGCAAAAAAAAGTTTTAAAAACTGACGTTTTTTCAGGAACAGTGATTTTATTAATGCTTAAAGTCAAACAATAAAAGTGTAATATCCCTTTAAATTTCGTACCTGGGGGGTGTCTATAGTATGCCTGTAAAGGGGCGCATGTTTCCTGTGTTTAGAACAGTCTGACAGCAAAATGACATTTGGAAGGAAAAACTCATTTAAAACTACCCGCGGCTATTGCATTGCCGACAATACACATAGAAGTTCATTGATAAAAACGGCATGGGAATTCCCCACAGGGCAACCCCGAACCAAAAAAAAAATGATGTGGGGGTCCCCCTAAATTCCATACAATGCCCTTCAGGTCTGGTATGGATATTAAGGGGAACCCCAGCCAAAATTAAAAAAAAAAATTGACGTGGGGTTCCCCCTAAATTCCATACCAGACCCTTCAGGTCTGGTATGGATTTTAAGGGGAACCCCGCGCCAAAAAAAAAAAAAACGGCGTGGGGTCCCCCTAAAAATCCATACCAGACCCTTATCCGAGCACGCAACCTGGCAGGCGGCAGGAAAAGAGGGGGGGACGAGAGTGCGGCCCCCCCCCCCTCCTGAACCGTACCAGGCCACATGCCCTCAACATTGGGAGGGTGCTTTGGGGTAGCCCCCCAAAACACCTTGTCCCCATGTTGATGAAGACAAGGGCCTCATCCCCACAACCCTGGCCGGTGGTTGTGGGGGTCTGCGGGCGGGGGGCTTATCGGAATCTGGAAGCCCCCTTTAACAAGGGGACCCCCAGATCCCGGCCCCCCCCTGTGTGAAATGGTAAGGGGGTACTTACCCCTACCATTTCACTAAAAAACTGTCAAAAATGTTAAAAATTACAAGAGACAGTTTTTGACAATTCCTTTATTTAAATGCTTCTTCTTTCTTCCTTCATCTTCTTCTTCTTCTGGTTCTTCTGGCTCTTCTGGTTCTTCCTCCGGCGTTCTCGTCCAGCATCTCCTCCGCGGCGTCTTCTATCTTCTTCTCCTCGGGCCGCTCCGCACCCATGGCATGGGGGGGGAGGCTCCCACTCTTCTCTTCATCTTCTTCTCTTCTTCATCTTCTTCTTCATCTTCTTCTTCTCTTCTTCCTTCTTCTGTTCTTCATTTCTTCTGCGGGCCGCTCCGCATCCATGCATGGAGGGAGGCTCCCGCTGTGTGACGGCGTCTCTTCGTCTGACGGTTCTTAAATAACGGGGGGCGGGGCCATCCGGTGACCCCGCCCCCCTCTGACGCACGGTGACTTGACTTCTCTGTGACGTCACGGGGAATGCCACAGGGAAGTCCCGTCATGTCCCGTGCGTCAGAGGGGGGCGGGGTCACCGGGTGGCCCCGCCCCCCGTTATTTAAGAACCGTCAGAGACGCCGTCACACAGCGGGAGCCTCCCTCCATGCCAGCATGGCTGCGGAGCGGCCCGCAGAAGAAATGAAGAACAGAAGAAGGAAGAAGCGAAGAAGAAGAAGAAGATGAAGAAGAAGATGAAGAAGAGAAGAAGATGAAGAGAAGAGCGGGAGCCTCCCCCCCCATGCCATGGGTGCGGAGCGGCCCGAGGAGAAGAAGATAGAAGACGCCGCGGAGGAGATGCTGGACGAGAACGCCGGAGGAAGAACCAGAAGAGCCAGAAGAACCAGAAGAAGATGAAGATGAAGGAAGAAAGAAGAAAGAAGAAGCATTTAAATAAAGGAATTGTCAAAAACTGTCTCTTGTCATTTTTAACATTTTTGACAGTTTTTTAGTGAAATGGTAGGGGTAAGTACCCCCTTACCATTTCACACAGGGGGGGGCCGGGATCTGGGGGTCCCCTTGTTAAAGGGGGCTTCCAGATTCCGATAAGCCCCCCGCCCGCAGACCCCCACAACCACCGGCCAGGGTTGTGGGGATGAGGCCCTTGTCTTCATCAACATGGGGACAAGGTGTTTTGGGGGGCTACCCCAAAGCACCCTCCCAATGTTGAGGGCATGTGGCCTGGTACGGTTCAGGAGGGGGGGGAGGCCGCACTCTCGTCCCCCCCTCTTTTCCTGCGGCCTGCCAGGTTGCGTGCTCGGATAAGGGTCTGGTATGGATTTTTAGGGGGACCCCACGCCGTTTTTTTTTTTTTTTTTTGGCGCGGGGTTCCCCTTAAAATCCATACCAGACCTGAAGGTTCTGGTATGGAATTTAGAGGGAACCCCACGTCAATTTTTTTTTTAAATTTTGGCTGGGGTTCCCCTTAATATCCATACCAGACCTGAAGGGCCTTGTATGGAATTTAGGGGGACTCCCACATCATTTTTTTTTTTTAATTTTGGTTCGGGGTTGCCCTGTGGGGAATTCCCATGCCGTTTTTATCAATGAACTTCTATGTGTATTGTCAGCAATGCAATAGCCGCGGTAGTTTTAAATGAGTTTTTTCCTTCCAAATGTCATTTTGCTGTCAGACTGTTCTAAACACGGGAAACATGCGCCCCTTTACAGGCATACTATAGACACCCCCCAGGTATGAAATTTAAAGGGATATTACACTTTTATTGTTTGACTTTAAGCATTATTAAAATCACTGCTTCTAAAAAAAAACTGCCGTTTTTAAAACTTTTTTTTTGCATTGATTCATGTCCCCTGGGGCAGGACCCAGGTCCCCAAACACTTTTATTGACAATAACTTGCATATTAGCCTTTAAAATTAGCACTTTTGATTATTCATGTTCGTGTCCCATAGACTTTAACGGTGTTCGCGTGTTCGAACGAATTTTTTTCCTGTTCGCATGTTCTGGTGCGAACCGAACAGGGGGGTGTTCGGCTCATCCCTACTGCTGATTTACTACATATGTTGTGGATTTGTCCTAAACTGGCTAAATATTGGCAAGAGGTGGTGAATACAATTAATGATACATTTATAACATATATCCATAAAGACCCTAAAACGTGCCTGCTGGGCTACCTTGATGAAGAACTTATGCCCCATGAGATTCTGATACCAGTTAACAGACTACTGTTTTTGGCACGAAAGCTAATTGCCCTAAGGTGGATATCTCCAAGTGCACCCTCTTTTGAGGAATGGCGCCTTCATGTAAAGGACAATATTTTGAAGGAACAACAGATCTATTGTAACAGAGGCATACCCAATTACCTGTATAAACTGTGGAAGCCATGGATCTTGGTTCCACGGTTAGCCCCATCCTCACCGGTTTTTGCGGATCTTTAGTAGGGTGGGCAAGTATAATTAGGGATAGAGAATTTAGTACCAGACAGAAAATGGAGGTAGAGGGCAAAATCAATGGGGAGAGAACAATCTACTGATTTAAGCAACCAGCCGAGGTAATTTTTCACATATATGGATGCATAGAATACTATAGTGGGCAGGAAATGGAACAGTCACCCGAGTTGCTTGTGCTGGGGAATTTTTTTTTTCTTTCTCTTGTGTTGTTTTGTTGTATGTTATTATTTGTGGTTAAATAATTGTTATATTGATTGGAGAATATATGTAAGAAATAGATAGAAAAATTTCAGAATTTGCTGTGGATAGACCATATGTATGGTATTCGAAATAAGGAATTTATGTACAAACTGTATAAGTGATAAGTACTATATCCAATAATATATTTTGGTTTGTAGTGTTGAAATATTTATAATAAAAAAGTATGGAATTAAGAAAACAGGAGTTAAAACAGGAGTCTTCTAACCTGTAAGTAACATCTTAAATTTCCTTTAAGTAACTGTATTGTAACTGGGAAATGAGTGCTAACAGGGTTGAAGGTTTTGCTCAGTGCACAGTGTGCCACATGTATGCAAAATTGGTGTGCAACAGCTCCAGGATGGATACCCCTGTGACAGATGGGAGCAGGTTGCCCTTCTGGAAGCTCGCATTAGAGATCTGGAGGAGCAAGTTGCAACACTGGGCAGAAAGGACAACCTTGAAAGGGGTCCTCTGCTCGCTGAGCAGGTGGTCAGTAGGATTGATGTGGAGGATGGAGGGGCAAGTCAGGATTATCAGATAGGAAGATGGGTTAATGTAGTTAGAGGGAGTGGAAGGGGCTCACAGAAAAGGAAGGCCAGTCCTGTATTTGTGCATCAAAACAAATTTGCCGAGTTGGGTGAAGATGTGGAGGTGGCAAACACAGAGGTGGCAGCCCTAGATGTCACTGCTACCCCTAACAGCCGGGAGAGCAGCCCATCTAGTAGAGGTGGTGAGGGGAGTGCAGGTAGGCCTAGACAGTTGGTGGTTATAGGGGATTCTATAATCAGAAGGACTGATAGAATAATTTGTCGCCAGGATCGCCTCAACTGAATGGTTTGCTGTCTCCCTGGTGCTAGGGTTCGGCATGTGGTGGACCGGGTGGATAAATTACTGGGAGGGGCTGGGCATGACCCAGCTGTCTTGGTCCACGTTGGAACCAATGACAGTATACATGGAAGGTGGAGGCTCCTTAAGAATCAATTTAAAGAACTAGGCTGCAAGTTGAAGGGAAGGACCTCCAAGGTAATATTCTCTGAAATATTACCGGTGGCATGCGCAACACAGGAAAGGCAGGGGGTGATTACAGAGCTGAACGCATGGCTAAAGACCTGGTGTAGGGAGGAGGGATTTGGGTTTCTAGAGCACTGGGCTGACTTTTCATTGGGCTGCAACCTATATACTAAAGACGATTTGCACTTTAATGGAAGGGGGTCTGCTGTGCTGGGGGAGAGGTTTATGGGAAGGCTGGAGCAGTATTTAAACTAGGATTGAGGGGGGAGGATGAACTAGAATTACATCGGGCAGACAGGTCAGTTAGGGGTCAGACATTAATGGAGGGTGGAATGGGGATAGATGAGGGGAGGGTTATGGCAGGTGACAAGAAATTTCCCATGTTGCAAGCAGCCATTGGAAACTATACTGCCATTTGTACTACTAAAATGATATGAAAAACACAAGAGCAAAATGTAATAATGCATTAAAGTGTTTGTACACCAATTCCAGAAGTCTGCCAAGCAAAATAGGTTGAGTTGGAAGCTCTGGTGCATGAGGAGAGCTATGATGTAATCGGTATTGCTGCAACTTGGCTTCACTCCTCACATGACTGGGCTATTAATATTCCTGGATATGCACTCTTTCGGAGAGACAGGGTAAAAAGGAAAGGTGGTGGTGTCTGTCTCTATGTGAGAAGTGATCTCAAAGCAAGTGTGAAAGAGGACCTGGTTGATGGAGAGTGTGATGAGTCTGAAGCATTATGGGTGGAACTGCATATAGATGGGCGTAGTTCAAAGTTAATCATTGGAGTTTGTTACAGACCACCCAATGTTAACGAGGAGGTGGAGACTCAGCTCCTTGCACAGATGGAAAGGGCTGCAAGCGCTGGTACAGTGATAATAATGGGGGATTTTAACTACCCAGAAATTGACTGGAGTAATGGCACTGCTAGGACAGTTAAAGGGAAAACCTATTACAGGACAATTGTATGGTCCAGTTTATTAAGGCCCCAACTGAGAATGAAGCTCTGTTGGACCTGGTAATCTCAAACCATGCAGAGCTTATTACTAATGTCCGGATAAAGAAACACCTGGGTAGCAGTGATCATAACATGATTTCATTTGATGTTAGCTGTAAACAAGAAATACATACGGGAAAGATAAAAACACTTAACACTTAACAAGAGAGCAAATTTTCCAAGGATGAGGGCTCTCCAGGATTTAGACTGGGAGGGAATATTTGCATTGATAAACAGAAGAACAGAAATGGGAATTCTTCAAAAAGACTGTTTGGGACCTCACTGCAAAGTATATTCCCATGGGCAATACATTTAAAAGGCTAAAAACAAAACCTATGTGGCTCACGACCAAAGTTAAAGAAGCTATAAACAAAGAATTACAAAGAATTTAACAGAACATGTAAAAAGGAAATTAAGGATGCAAAAATTCAAAACGAACGACAGATTGCAAAGGATAGTAGGACAAACCCCAAAAAATTCTTCAAATATATTAATAGTAAAAAGGCCAGGTCTGAGCATGTAGGACCTTTACAAAATAATCTAGAGTGGGTGACTGGGGACAAAAAGAAAGGCAAATTTATTAAATACTTTCTTCAGCTCTGTGTATACAAAGGAGCATGGGGGAGCTCATGTTCATAATGGGGGTGGTAATGACACAGCCCTGAATGATCCACAATGGCTTAAAAGTGATATGGTCCAGAATTATTTAGACAGAATAAAGGTGGATAAAGCACCTGGACCTGATGGCATCCACCCACGGATCCTAAAATAATTGAGCTCTGTAGTTTCAAAGCGATTGTATCTAATTTTTAGGGGCTCATTAATGACCGGAATAGTACCACTGGATTGGCGCAGGGGGAACGTGGTGCCTATATTTAAAAAGGAATCAAAGTCTTTACCAAGTAACTATAGACCGGTTAGTTTAACTTCTATAGTCAGGAAGATACTGGAGAGTTTAAAAAAAGACTACATAGACGAGTTCTTGCTGGAAAAAAAACATTTTAAGCAACCGACAGCATGGATTCATGAAAGACAGAAGTTGTCAGACAAACCTGATTTCTTTTTATGAAGAGGTAAGTAAAATCTTGGACAGAGGGGTGGCTGTGGATGTGGTATACTTGGATTTTGCAAAAGCATTCGACACAGTTACCTACACGCGGCTCATGTGTAAGGTAAAGTCTACAGGCTTGGAAATATCAGTTTGTAAATGGATAGAAAACTGGCTAAAAGACAGAATTCAGAGAGTTGTGGTTAATGTTTCTTACTCTGAATGGTCTAAGGTTATCAGTGGTGTACCCGAAGGTTCAGTGCTGGGACCCTTACTTTTTAATACCTTTATAAATGATATTGGGTCTGGGATCGAAAGTAACATTTCTGTCATTGCAGATGACATCAAGCTATGCAGTGAAATAACGTCCTTACAGGATGTCTCCAATTTACATGCCGACCTCAATGCACTGTCTAATTGGGCGACTATGTGGCAGATGAGGTTTAATGTTGAGAAATGTAAAGTTATGCACTTGGTGGCTAAGAATATGCATGCATCATACATGCTAGGGGGAGTACAACTGGGGGAATCCGTGGTGGAGAAGGATCTGGGGGTTTTGGTAGATCATAAGCTCAAAAATAGCATGCAATGCCAAGCTGCGGTTTCCAAAGCAAGTAAAGTCCTGTTTCGTATCAAGAGAGGTATGGACTCTAGAGAGAGAGATATAATTTTGCCCCTGTTCAAATCATTAGTAAGACCTCACCTGGAATATGCAGTTCAGTTTTGGGCACCAGTTCTCAAAAAAGGATATCGGGGAACTGGAGAAAGTGCAGAGAAGGGCAACCAAACTGATAAGAGGCATGGAGGAGCTCAGCTATGAGGAAAGATTAGAGGAACTGAATAAGGGGGATATGATAAACATGTTCAAATATATAAGGGGGCCATATAGTGAACTTGGTGTTGAGTTATTCTCTTTACGGTCAGCCCAGAGGACACGGGGGCACTCTTTACGTCTAGAGGAAAAGAGATTTAATCTCCAAATACGCAAAGGTTTCTTCATAGTAAGAGCTGTGAAAATGTGGAATAGACTCCCGCCAGAGGTGGTTCTGGCCAGCTCAGTAGATTGCTTTAAGAAAGGCCTGGATACTTTCCTAAAGGTACATAATATAACTGGGTACTAGCATTTATAGGTAAAGTTGATCCAGACTTATTTACTGGACTTATGAAATAAAGGGGGGCTGTTGAACACACTTTCCTCCTGCCTAGTCAAACCACGTTAGCTTATTAGATAACTAAAACCCATGATGACTAGGAAAAAGGGAGATGAACTGCACCAAATGGCTCAAGAGAATTCATCTACACAGCCAACCCGCTCAGTTAAAGAGAAAGTGAACCAAATTGTTTCGGCAGCTGCAGCAAAACTAGAAAAATTTGCGCATACCCCCTCACAGACACCGGGTAAGAGCAATCAAGTGCCCCCCAGGGAAGGGGCCGGTAGGAGGGCCTGGAGATAGAAGGAGTCTGGGGAAGGTAGTGGATAATGCAGCAGCTACCCCGAGAGCACTGAATAAGAAAAGCCCTGAGAAGGACCATTTGGGGGCGACCATGGACAATACCCATAATTTGAATATAGTCGGTCACCAGGAGCCTACCCTAAATGAAGTAATGGGTGCAATAAACGCCTGTAGTAGCTCGCTGAACGAGATGTGTGGGGAATTAAGAGTCCTTAAAGAAGAAGTCAGCAGTACTAGGCAAGAGATTCAGAAAGTAGTGGAGAGAATTAATGGCCTGGAAGAAAGGGTTAGCCAAGCAGAAGATATGGTATTCCCAATGCAGCAGGACTTTAAAAAAAATGCAAGCCCAGTTGGAGACTATTAAATCTAAATTGGATGAAGGGGAGAACAGGTCTCAAAGACAAAATATAAGAGTATTGGGTCTCCCGGAGAAATGCAAGGGCTCTTGCCCCGAAGAATTTATGGAGAAATAGCTTAGGGAGGTTTTTGGAGCTGAGGCTTTCTCCCAGCTTTTTTCTGTTGAGAGGGCACACAGAGTACCTACTAACCCTAAATACTCAGGAGATCGATCTAGGCCGTTGATAATGAGGTTTTTTAGTTTTAAAGATAAGATGAAGGTGTTACAGAAAGCAAGAGAAAAAGGGGACATTTTCTTTAATGGGGTTAGAATATCGTTCTACCTGGACTATTCTCCAGATTTGCAAAGAAGAAGAGCAGGCTTTTTGGATATTAAACGAGATTTACGGAACTTTAACATACCATACGCACTTTTATATCCAGCACGGTTACGAGTTGTGGCCTCAGGGTCAACCCAGTTTTTTGATTCAGCTCGTGGGGCCATGGAATGGCTTGAAGAGTACAAGAAGAACTTTTAGAGATAAAAGCAGATAGTGTATGGGAACGGCGGGGGGGTTTTTTTTTTTTTCCTCAGCAGGGACCGGGAGGGAGTGTGTGGATTTGGTGTAGCTGATGTTGGGTGTAAGATTAGGATTGTGGTTGGTGTTTTTTTTGACCACTATGAAAATGGGGTTTCAGGGGATGGGAGAAGGGAAGGGAGGGGGTGGGAAGGGATTGATAGTTAGGATAAATGATGATCACTTAGGGTGGGGGGTAGGGGATTGGATGGATATGGTTGAAGGAGATAATAAGGTCACAAGGATAGTCCCTAGGGCTGGCCAAGGTAGGCAATGGGGTGGGAAGAAGGGCTCACATGTAATAAGGGTGAAAAATTATGGAGCACAGTTATTAGAAGTTGCATTGTTGAAAGTAAATAAGATTGTACACATAAAATGCACAAAGATAAGAGAGAGAATAATATTGAATGGGGTTGGGGGATGGGGGGGAGAAAACGGGAGGAATCTCCGTTTACTTCCGACCAGTGCCCCCCTTCTTATAAAAGGTTTATACAAGTAACACTGATGGATATGTTTGGGATTATTGTTGAATTGAAGCAGGGTGTTAAGGGATTGTCGGGAGGAAGGACACTGGTGTTAGAATGTTTTTTCTATAATAGAGGAGGGTTATTTCCTTTGTTGTTGTTTTTTTATTATATAATAGTGTGGTACTAGGGCAGCTCCCCCCCTCGGCCCTGCTGTTTACACTACTAAGTAGGGAATCAGCCTTTTCCCGGTCTCGTCTCTGCTGGTATTTTTGTTTTTTCTTTTATTTAGATTAGTTGTGTTATGCAGTGTAAAATATTTGGTATAAGCTCCTGGAATATAAGAGGGATGAGTGATCCCATTAAAAAGGCCACTGTATTTTCGGAATTGGAATCTTGTGACACTGATTTGATATGCCTGCAGGAAACGCATTTAACAGATGAGACTAAATTACAATTTAGAAATAAAAAATTTCAGACACATTACCACTCGGTGTACTCCTCCTATTCAAGAGGAGTCAGTATTTTGGTCAAGAGAGGGTTGACGTTTTCCTGCAGGGATGTCAGTATCGACAAGTTGGGTTGTTTTATTTTTTTGTATTGCTTGATTGAGGGCAGACCTTTTGTTATAGTAAATCTGTATATTCCTCCTCCATTCAGGATGGATGTCTTGTTACAACTGATAGGGTACATGGAAGATAGGCCTTTTGTTATAGTAAATCTGTATATTCCTCCTCCATTCAGGATGGATGTCTTGTTACAACTGATAGGGTACATGGAAGATAAAGAAGGGGTGCCTGTCATTGTAGTGGGGGACTTTAATACCGTGCTGAATAACAGGCTAGATAGGTTTCCTCCTGGGCAGGATACTAGCAGGGTGTCTGAGGGTCGATTGGCTCAGTTTCTCGAGGAGATGGGGTGGTGCGACCTATGGAGAACCCGCTTCCCTAATGTACAACAATACTCTTGTTTCTCAGGGCCCCACCACACCCTCTCCCGCATTGACTTGGCCATTGGTCGGCCGCTGTTGGTAGCTTGCCTACCTCGATGTCCGAAGCAACCATAGTACTAATCCAGAAGGAAGGGAAAGATCTAGTAGATACATCTTCATATAGACCGATTTCTCTGCTGGGGTCTGATGTTAAGATTTTGGCAAAAGTCCTGGCAACTAGATTAAATAAGTGTATTGCTACGCTGGTGCACCCAGATCAGTCTGGATTTATTCAGAATAGAGCTACTAGCAAAAACATCAGAAGGACATATCTGAATTTTCAGACCCCGGTAGAGAACATAGGTTCCAGAGCTGTCTTGTCTTTGGATATTGCCAAGGCATTTGACACTCTGGAATGGGGATATCTATGGTGGGTTCTGGAGAGGTACGGTGTTGGCCCGCTATTTATCAATTGGCTTAAAATACTTTATCAGCACCCTAATGCCAGATTAAAGATCAATAACGCATTTTTGCAGAGAATATCCATTGGAAGGGGAACTAGGCAGGGATGCCCGCTCTCGCCCCTGCTGTTCGCCCTGGCAATGGAGCCTCTTGCGAAAGTCGTAAGAAATGCTTCTGGTCTGCAGGGATTTAAGAGGAAAGGGGAGAGGAAAAAATAGCTCTATTTGCCAACGACGTCCTGATATTTTTGGGGGACACAGGCCCCTCGCTAGTAAAAGTAATGCAGTTGGTAGAAGGATTCCGGAGGATATCAGGGCTGATGGTCAACTGGGAGAAGACGGTACTCCTCCCGATTGATCCAATTAGTGGCTTGCTCCCCCAGGAAGTACCTCGGATTAAAATAGTGGAAAAGTTTAAATATTTGGGTATAGTGCTATCTAGTACCCCTAATCAGTTTATTAGAGATAATCTAGTTCCACTGTTAGAAAGATTTAAAAGGAAGAAGGATATTTGGTGCCGGCTCCCTTTGTCGGTAGCAGGCCGGATAAACCTGATCAAGATGATTTGGATGCCACAGTTAATGTACATACTCCATAACTCCCCGGTGCGGATAAGTAGAGAGTGGTTTGTTAAAATAAACTCACTTTTCCGAGAGTTAATATGGGAAAAAGGTCAGGCCAGGATCAGCCTACAGATATTACAACGTCCCACTAGTGAGGGGGGGCTGGCGGTTCCTCATCCATATAAGTACTTTTTGGCTGCACAGATGCAACATCTGGGAGGGTGTGAAAATAGGGGGGAGGTGAATAATAGTAGGGATATTATGTTGTCAGGTAACCCACATAAATCCTTAGCAGGGGCACTAGAGGCCAAGTCTATTCGCTGCGCGCTACCAACATATAAGCTGGTTGCGAAAACCTGGCGTGCAGTGAAGGCTGAACTGGGATATGGGGGCTTTACGGAGTTCTCACCTAAATGGAATAATGAGCAATTGAAGGAACTAAAATTTGTTGGAAAAAATAAGTGGTGGGAAGAGTGTGGTTTGGTTTGGCTGGCCCAATTATTTAAGGATAAGATTCTTAAGTCCTTTATGGATCTAAGAAGAGAATTTGGTATCCTAAAGGAAACATTTTATTATTATCTCCATGGGAGGGATAAAGGTTATGGGTAAATTAAAAAGGTATGATGATAAAAATGTGAGCCTTCAGTTGGTGTTTTGCTGGCCTATGGTAACAATTGCATATTAAATGTCTTATTTATTTTTGTACCTGTATATTTTGGAAAAAAAATAAAAATGATTTAAATAAAAAAAAAAAAGTTGATCCAGGGAAAATCCGATTGCCTCTTGGGGGATCAGGAAGGAATTTTTTCCCCTGCTGTAGCAAATTGGAGCATGCTCTGCTGGGGTTTTTTGCCTTCCTCTGGATCAACTGAGGGTATAAAATTGGGTATATTGGATTGTACAATATTTTTTTTATTTTATTTATTTATTGTTTTTAAGGTTGAACTGGATGGACTTGTGTCTTTTTTCAACCTGACTAACTATGTAACTATGTAAGAGCTACAGTATTTCTTTACCTCTGCTTTCAGACCTGGCCAGTAAAACTTGTCAGTGTTCCGTGCCTCCGTTTTTGCTATTCCCAGGTGTCCCCCTAACACACCGTCATGGGCCAGGGCCAGAACCTTTCGCCTATACTGTTGGGGTACCAACAATTGCTCTACCACTTTTTCTCTCACTTTGTTAACCCGATAAAGCAATTCATTACATACTGCAAAGTGTGGCCATCGCTCATTCACCCTGGCTCTTGGAGAACCCCATTTATCCTTACAACCTTTTCCCGTGCCTGGGTAAAAGTGGGGTCCTGCATCTGGGCTGTACCAAATGCCCCCTGGGGAACACCCAAATCCGGCAGGGCAGGGGTAGAGGCCACTTCCTCATTCTCTTCCCCCAGCATTACCCGAAGTGGAGAAGGTCCTCCCCCCTCAGTATTCAGGTAGGTCTGTCAAACACATGTTTTGACATCCTTAATGGTATCACCATTAGCCAAATCATTAGCAGTTTCATCATCTGGACCACCATTTATAACTTTTGTCAGTTCAGGGTCAACAGCAGGAACAGAGGGGTTAGTTTCTCCCCAGTCTCTAGAGCATTCATGTAGTTCTCCTTGTTCCCACAGTTTTGCAAATCATGGGCAGTCTCGTCCTATTATAACATCATGCATTAAGTTCTTCACCACCCCCACCTCTTGAGTACCAGTGTCATGGGCTGTGGAGATGGTCAACGAAATGAGAGGGTACTCTCTAGTGTCCCCGTAAATGCACACAACCCGTAAAGTTTTGCTTACCCGACCGAGCCTCCCAATTACTCTGGGATGAACAAGGGTCACCATGCTTCCAGAGTCCAACAAAGCCAAGGCAGGGAAGTGTTTAACTTGGACTTCACACTCAAATTTCCCCTTACCAAGGTCAAGATGTGTGGCCCATGCTTTATGGGCATAAAAAGACCCCCTCCGGAGAACCTGCATTCCATGAGCTCCTCTTGCAGTGGGCAGTGTGCCCGGGTATGACCCCAGAAATGACATCACCAACATTGTACATCCACTCCTCTCCGAACAGGAACAGAACGCTGAGGAGGTACCGGGAGTGACTCTTGGCCTTCCGGGATGTTTACTCTAGGGCTCCGTGGGACATCCTTTTGAAGGGTGGTAGTTGATCGAACAGGCCGCAGCAGACTGAGCCCTTAGCGCTAGGTAGGGCCAAGCAGATCCTTCACCATTGTATATCATTCCACCATCTCGACAAGCAGGGTTACTGTTTTGGGGTCTCCATGGTTGACCCACCATTGAAGGTCATCTGGCAGGGACCTCAGGTATCGGTCCAGCACGACCCGCTCCACGATTTGGGGGCCTGACAACACCTTGGGCTGCAGCCATTTTTTTTACCAGTCACACCAGGTCTTGCATTTGAGACCGGGGTGGCCGATCTGGACAATACTTCCATTGGTGCACTCTTTGGGCCCGAACAGCCGTAGTCACACCCAGATGAGCCAGAATTTCTGCCTTTAGTTTTTGATAGTCTTTAGCATCATCCCATGGCAGGTCAAAGTAGGCTTTTTGAGGATCTCCGGTGAGGAAAGGAGCAATGAAGCTGACCCACTGGTCCTGAAGCCACCCTTCTCTCTCTGCCGTCCTCACAAATGTAGCATGAAATACCTCTTCATCATCACTCATGGAAAACTTCTGCAGAAAATGGCTTGCCCCCATGGTCCCCTGTTAGCCAGGGGCAACAGCTGCTTGCTCATACCCTGAGAAAGCTGCTGCACTGCTTCTTGTAAGGCAGTCACCTGAGCCTGCATAACCCCTTGCTGGGTCGCCTGCTGGGCTGCCAGCTGGGCCACCAAAAGGCGAGTATTTTCTGGCTGCAGAACCAGCGCCTCTTTGTGGTGAGTTTGTTGTAGCTCCAGCTGGGTTGCTAAGCGCTGATTAGCTTCCTCATGGCGCGTCTGTGCTTGAATATTAGCCAGGGAAAGCTGTTTAACTGCTTGCAGACCAGTCGCGGCAGTTTTACTGCGGCAGAATAGCATGGCTGGGAGAAACAACATTACCTTCACATTTTGGCCACTAGGGGTACACGCCCACAGTGTGTGCCCGGAGCCGATGCAAGTGTCTGGTAGGCACGATGACCGCCGGGCACCCACAATCACTTGTGACAGAGCGAGAACCTGGATCTGTGTGTATAAACACACAAATTCCGGTTCTTTCAGGGGAGAGAGACAGACCGTGTGTTCATACTAAGTATCTCTCTCTTCCCCTAGTCATTCCCATCCCCCCCACAGTTAGGACACACCTAGGGAACACAGTTAACCCCTTGATCGCCCCCTAGTGTTAACCCCTTCCTTCCCTGCCAGTGACATTTATACAGCAATCAGTGCATTTTTATAGCACTGATCGCTGTATAATTGTCAATGGTCCCAAAAATGTGTCAAAAGTGTTCAATTTGTCCGCCGCAATATCGCAGTCCCAATAAAAATTGCAGATTGCCGCCATTACTAGAAAAAAAAAATGCCATAAATCTATCCCCTATTTTGTAGATGCTATAACTTTTGCGCAAACCAATCAATATATGCTTATTGCGATTATTAGCTCCCAAACAAAATTGACATCCTTTTTTCCCCACAAATAGAGCTTTCTTTTGGTGGTATTTGATTACCTCTGCGGTTTTTATTTTTTGCGCTATAAACAAAAAAAGAGCGACAATTTTGAAAAAACTCAATATTTTTTACTTTTTGCTATAATAAATAACCCCAAAAAATATATAAAAAAACATTTTTTTCCTTAGTTTAGACCGATACGTATTTTTCTACATATTTTTGGTAAAAAAAATCGCAGTAAGCGCTTATTTGCGCAAAACTTATAGCGTCTACAAAATAGGGGATCGTTTTGTGGCATTTTTATTAATAATTTTTTTTTTTTTACTAGTAATGGCAGCGAATATCGATTTTTATCATGACTGCGACATTATGGCGGACAGATCAGACACTTTTGGTGCTATTTTGGGACCATTCACATTTATACAGCGATCAGTGCGATTAAAAATGCATTGATTACTGTCTAAATGGGACTGGCAGTAAAGGGGTTAACCAGGAGGGGGTGCTGCAGGGGTTAAGTGTGTCCTAGGGAGTGATTCTAACTGTAGGGGGGAGGGGCTACATGTGACATGACACTGATCACCACTCCAAATCACAGGGAGCTGTGATCAGTGCCAGTGTCACTAGGCAGAACGGGGAAATCCTTGTTTACATCAGCATTTCCCCGTTCTTCCTCTCTGTTAGACGATCGCGGGTATCCACGCGGACATCGAGTCAGCCAGACCCGCGATCACACTCACACGACCACGCGTCACCAAATTTAAAGGGACGTACCTGTACGCCCATTTGCCTGTCCGTGCCATTCTGCTGACGTAAATGTTCGTGCGGCAGTCGGCAAGCAGTTAAACGGCTTCACAGCAGAAAAAACAACAGAAAGAAATATTAGTCTCACCGACTTTCAGAGCTCAGGACTGCTGTCACAGTTAAACAGTCCTTAATTTGTATCGCAGGTAACTTTCCCTGCCAGTAGGTTTCCAGGCAGGACACTGCCGTGCGTTTTCACAGCTATTCACCGTCCACCATCCACCATTCACCATCCACCATCCACAGTCTCCACTATACTCCTCCACACCCACCTACACTTTCCTGTCTTGTTTTAAACCCACTTCCTCTGACAGGTAAGTGAACCCTTTTGTTTGTTCCCTGAAAGGGACCACAGTCCAAACAGAGGGGCAATATAGCATCCTTCCAGGACCCAGCCATGGCGTCCTGTACAATATATATATATATAGAGAGAGAGAGAGAGTGATAGATAGATAGATAGATAGATAGATAGATAGATAGATAGATAGATAGATAGATAGATAGATAGATAGATAGATAGATAGATAGATAGATAGATAGATAGATAGATTATACAGCCCTATTAGAGCCAGGAATGCTGTGATCACATGATTTCCTAAACGCTAAAAGCTCAGTTTGACAAATGACAAAGCTTATTTGCATTCATTTGCTAGCGGCAGAGTTTTGTACTGTGTCGACCATCAATGAAGATTGAAAGCTTGAAGTTAAAATGATACCATGTATTGGTTTACTCAATAGATTGCAGATGCAAGCTTTTGTAACATGATCATGCTTGAGGATGAGCCCAACATGTTTCAGAAGCTTTCATATTCAATTTATTGAGTTAGCCAGTAAATGGTACCCCTTTATCTTCAAACATACTGTTTTTATTTGCTACCAACATATGCAGAATCATTATAAAAGGTACTTATGGGGCCTATTTATAAAAACTGTAGAAAAGAAAAACAGGAACAGTAGTGGAGTCGTTACATCCATTTTT
The DNA here is from genome assembly GCA_037952925.1 of Lithobates clamitans. Lineage (NCBI taxonomy): Eukaryota > Metazoa > Chordata > Amphibia > Anura > Ranidae > Lithobates > Lithobates clamitans. The sequence continues at coordinate 2,702,966 of JBBGZY010000239.1, forward strand.
CTTGCCTATGGAAAAAATTATTCCCATTCCATCATCATCCGTTTTTTGGAACAGATCAATGCCCTATTTTTCTTTGATCAAAAAAAACAGATCGGAAGAAAAACGCATGTAAACGAACAAACAGTCCCTTTTTGCATGAAAAGATGACCCTGGGACTCAAGTGGTTAAGGACTCTAGCTGGCGGATGTAAAAAATGGATATAAAACTGATGAAAAAATGATGATAAACTGATGAAAAATTGATGTAAATTTCATCCATTTTTTTTTTTTTTTTAAACGTGACTGAACTGATGAAATTAACAGTCTGCATGTGTGAAAGGGGCCTTACAGTCAACAACTCCACTACAGTTCCCCTCTTTCTCGTAGTTTTTATTAATGGGCATTATGCCATATTTATTGAAAAAACAGCCTGTTGGTTGAAGCTTCAAGTGAGTGCATGAATGCAATAAACTTTGTTTTGATAAATGTTATTCTTATGTAGGCTCTAAAGAGTTAAAACTGGCAATATTTAAAACTGGCATTTTTCGGCTATAGTTCAAGATTTTTTTTTATTTTAATACACAGGGAAAAATTCAAAACTTCTGTCAGGTTTTTATTATTGTCTGTGTACCTTGGAAATTTTACCATCTTTCTTTGTTCTGGGAACCATTGTCAACTGGATAGTGAGAGAAAATCCACAATTTCCTGGTCACTGATACAAAAAGTTAGAAAAAAAAAACTTCCAATTCTGGTAACTACCCTCTTCTGGTAAAGAGGGTAGTTCCTCTTACTTTGCAAGGATTTACTTTCACTTCCTTTGTCTTTAGGACAGGGAGTGAAGAGAAAGCTTCCCAAAGGGACACATACAGAGGAAAGCCTTATAGGGGTTGTAACCTTCACACATTCTATTGAAAGATTTATGTTTAGACGTTTAAATAACAGGTTTCTTATGTATGTCAGAGACTATGGTGGTGACTTTTTAGTGTATTTTACTGATGTTTTGCATGTATTATATGTTATGGATAATGCAATAAGAGTTGAAACAACTGGGAACACATTTGCTGTAGCAAGACTGAGACTACAAAGTGGATGGGAACTCTAAACTCTGGTGAGCCGGTTTTACCTAGAGGTAAAAGATGCTAGTGAATGAATCTGCCCAACATATTTCACCTGTAATTGGATTATCTGGCCATTTGGCAATTATTAAAATTTTTTAAACCAGGAGCCTTTATCACACTATAATAGATTGTTACAGTCATTTTATAACTAATTTATATCCATATACTCCTTATAGACAGTTTAAACACAGGCTTTTAAGACTTACACAATTGGGTGATATAATTAAACTATCCATTATCTAGTTTCTGTGATCTACCACTTCACGCAAAATCACTTACATGTATGTCATTTTGGGGAAGTGGTTGTACCAGGGTGAGGCCTGCAGCCAGAGGCATCACCCCAGTACAGTTTTTTAGAGTGGACGGACGGCTTTCATGTGATAACAACCAATGTGGCTAAGCAGTCGCTCGGCTGTTATTACAAGCAGGGGGAGGGGATGTCCACCCCCTCCCCAGTGTTGCCAACCATCAGTATTTTTACTGGCAGCAATTTTCTCCTACCAGTAAATGCCAGTAAAAGTAAACGGTTGCCAGAAAAAAATATGGCTCTGATGCTCGGCTTGGTCCAGAGTTGCAGGCACCATCCCAGTGCCTGCTACAGTGTGATCGGGCAGCTCTGGTGGAGGTGGTGCCTGAGTATGTCATGTGATGTCATGGTGCAATGGAGCCAAGCAGAGCGGCCAGAGCCTCGTGTGCGGGTCTGCAGTATGGGAGCAAGGCAGGCTGGGACCGGGACCATCAGTGCTGTTTAGACTGGAGTGGACTGGAGGGACCGCTTGGCTTGGAGAGAGACTGTCACTGTGACTCAGGAGGGGATGTATTGTGTCAGTGAGGTCTCATCATCATCTGTGCTGCTACACACCGCTGTCAGTGTCACTGTGAGAGTCAATTTTATGTGTGTGTGTGCCCATTCTAATTTCTTGCCCTCCTGAGTCCTGTCCCTGAGCTACTTACTTACTATATCGAAAATAAAATAAGAAATATGTTTTTTGCCTTATTATCTACTTTAAATCATATTGCTAATTGCATATTGTGTATTTGTTTGTAGCCTCAATACTCTCGTTTGCACTTAAAACTATAATTTTGTAACTTTTGGAAATGCCAGTAAAAACTTGGCTGTGCCAGTAAATATTGGGCGATGTGTCAGTAAATTTCAATCTGGTGGGTTGGCAATACTGCCCCTCCCGTTGACATCCACTGCCCCGCCCAGGTCTCCCGTCCCACCGGCAGACCCTAGCGACTAGCCGGCACATCCGTTGGCTGACCGGAGTCTCGATAAAAGCCAAAATCGGCTTTGATTGGGTCTTCGATGTAGTAACCCAGAAGAAAAATGAATGAGAAATATTTTTTTTTTAAGAGCCCTGTCCCCACGTGCTCGCACGCCAAAGAAAATGCATACATAAGTGGCGCCCGCAAAGTGGTGCCCGCAAATGTTAACAGCTACGATCGTTAGAGCGAGAGCAATAATTCTAGAAAAAGACCTCCTCTGTAACTCTAAACCGTTAAAATTTATTAAAGCATTGCCTATGGAGATTTTTAAGTACCGTAGTTTGACACCATTCCACGAGTGTATGCAATTTTAAAGCATAATATGTTAGGTATCTATTTACTGGGCGTAACATCATCTTTCACAATATACAAATAGGCTTGGTCTTGAAGTGGTTAACTAAGTTTTAATTTTTCTAGGCCCCAGTGCATATACTACTGGTTTGCTTGTGTAAAGTCCAAAACTTTAACTGGTTCAATACAGGGCATTTTCACCCCCTTCCTTCCCAGACCAATTTTTAGTTTTCAGCACTGTCGCACTTTAAACATCAATTGCGCAGTCGTGCGATGTTGTACCCAAACAAAATTGACGTACTTTTTTTTCCCACAAACAGAGCTTTCTTTTGGTGGTATTTGATCACCTCTGCGGTTTTTATTTTTTGCGCTATAATCAAAAGAAGAGCAACAATTTTGAAAAAAACACAATATTTTTAACTTTTTGCTATAATAAATATCCCATTTTTTTTTAAAAAAAATTTTTTTCCTTAGTTTCAGCCGATACGTATTCTTTTACATATTTTTGGTAAAAAAAAATCACAATACGCGTATATTGATTGGTTTGCGCGAAAGTTATAGCGTCTACAAAATATGGGATAGATTTATGGCATTTAAAAAAATATATATTTTTTTTTTTTTTACTAGTAATAGCGGCGATCGTGATTTTTTTTCATGACTGCGACATTATGGTGGACACATCGGACACTTTTGACACATTTTTGGGACCATTCACATTTATACAGCGATCAATGCTATAAAATTGCATTGATTACTGTGTAAATGTGACAGGCAGGGAAGGGGTTAACCACTAGGGCGACACAAGGGGTTAAATATGTTTCCTAGGGAATGTTTCTAACTGTAGGGGGCGGGGACGCACAAGGGGAGGAGACCGATCAGTGTTCCGCTGTACTGGGAACACAGATCGGTCTCCTCACAACTGACAGGACATGGATCTGTGTGTTTACACACACAGATCCATGGTCCGGCCCGGTTAATGGGCAATCGCGGGTGCCCGGCTGACATCGCGGCCGCCGGGCACACGCCCCGGGTCCCGAGCAACGTGGCGCGTGCGCGTCCCCTAGGCGGCCGGGAAGCCCAGGCCGTCATATGATGTCCACCCAGGATGGGAGATCCCATCTGTGGACGTCATATTACTATGGCCGGGTACTGAAGTGGTTAAACAAAAGTGTTGTCAAGTATAAAATACGCCCATTTAGCCCTAGTAAACATTTATATAAATAGATAACTATTTTAAATAGTACTTTAATCTATCTTTTTATACTTAGCTCCTGTAATCCCCTGCCAGACTGGGAAAGGAAAGGGCAGAACTGTAGATCAACTTGGCTTTGCTATGTAACACAGTGCTGTGAATCTAACAAAAAGAGTAACAGGAAGGGCGCATTCCTATGTGCAGAATCACAGGTGTGCATGCATGTGCGGTGACGGAGGTATGCGGTGGCACGCATGAGCACAAACGAATGTATGGGAGCGTGAACAGGTGCGCGAGCATGCATAGGTCAGGTGGGCTATTTAAACTGCTCTAGGGCCTGATGTCAGTTTGGTCTATTGCGTTACTGAAGTATCTGAGTATCTGTTCCTGTATTTCTTATCTGTTGCCGGCCTGATTCTGCTCCTGACTCTGCTTGAACTCTACCTGTACCAACCCCTGGCTTGCCTCTGGACTTTGCTTCTGTCTAATCTCTTTGCTTGGCCTGATCCCTGACTACTCTCCTGCCTTTCGCCTGAACCTGATCTGCTCGCTTGTTGCTGACCTGGACTGTCTGATCCTGCCTTGTGTCTGATACATATGGATGGACCAAACGGGCCCCTGTTTGGTTCGCACCAGAACTTTTGAACACCGCGAAAGTTCGGACCCGATTATCGAACCCCATTAAAGTCAATGGGACCCGAACATAAAGAAATCAAAAGTGCCCATTTTGAAGGCGTATATGCAAGTAATTGGGCATACAATGGTTATAGGGGTCCGGGTCCTGCCCTGGAGGATATGTATCAATAAAAAAAAAATTGTGAAAACCGTAATTTTTAAATGAGCAGCGATTTATTTATTTTTAAAGTGAAAGCATAAAAATGAAAAATTTCTTCCAATATAGTGCCTGGGGGATCCCCTTAGTCTACCTGTAAAGTTGCAGATCTGTACCATGTCTAGAATCTGCTGCAGCAATAATTGCATTTATAAAGCCAAAAAAAAATTACATTTTCCCTGCAAGATGCCTTTATTTTGCTCAGAAACAGCTGGGGAGCCAGTGTGTATGATGAGGCCACAATGTAGTACACTGGGAACAAGATTAGAGATTTTTTGGATACATTCTGGTGTCACCTTGACTTTGGATAGAAGTAACGGGTTCGTAAAAATTGGTCTTTGGGTGTTGGTGGTGCCTTCCCACTTAAACCCTATAGAGGTACTTGATGAAAGCAAGAATTGGCCTTGCTGTAAAAAATTGCAATGATATGCACCTGTTAAACAGGTGCTGAAAAATTGGTCTTTGGGTGTTAATTGTGCCGCCCCTGATACCTATACCAAAAACATTCTTCCAGATGAAATGATTGAACACCCTCAAAGCTAGGCAGCCTTGAAGTCCTGCAGAGATTCCACATCCCAAAAAGACTTAATCAGTAATATCGGCATCAGGGGCTTCATAGCTGGTAATCCAGGACTGATTCATTTTTATAAAAGTCAAACGGTCCACGGAGTCTGTGGACAGACGTGTTCTATGATCAGTAACAAAACCTCCTGCAGCACTGAATGCCCATTCTGAAAGCACACTGGATGCAGGGCAGCGCAACAACTCAATAGCATACTGGGTAAGTTCTGGCCAGTGGTCTATTCTCATGACCCAGTAAGTCAGTGGATTGTCAGCTGGAAAGCTCTCCATCTCTGTTTTAGCCCCAAGGTAATCGTCCACCATTTGATGCGGACGCTGCTGATGGGATGTGGAAGCTGACAGCCCTGGGTGGCGAGGACAAAAAAAATTCTGAAATGCCTCACTTAGGTGGACGCCTTCTCCAAGGCTCCTCTCTTGACCAACAGAAGACTCAAAACAATGTTTTCCACCACACTGTAACCTACTGGAGTCAGGAAAAACGTTCAATAAAATCCTCTTTAATGTGTCCTCAAGAGATTTTATCTCCTGCACTCTCTGTGGGGACGGGATAAGTTCTGAGACCTTCCCCTTATAACAGTGGTCAAGGAGGGTTGCCAACCAGTAATCATCCTTCTCCTTTATGCCACGTATTCTTGTGTCCTTTCGCAGGCTTTGAAGCATGAGGTTGCCCATGCCCAAATTTGCTGAGGCTTGAGAAGCAGACTCCTCAGGGTCACTCAGGATAACAGCATCTGGAGCTTCCTCCTCCCAGCCATGTACTACTCCCAAGGGTCCTGGGGTTTGAAAGCCATTGCTTACAGATTGACGCATGTCTTCCTCTTCTTCAAAGCCTATGAAAGTGCCAGAATCCTCCTCCTCATCCCCCTCCCCTCTCTCCTCCTGTGTGTTCTGTGACATAGGAATGATGGTGTCTGGATAAAGTGGGCCTTGAGTGGAAAGGAAGTCCTCCTCTTCCTCCTGCTGCTCTGCCTCCAGTGCCCTGTCCATAATGCCACGCAGAGTCTGCTCCAGCAGAAACACAACAGGGATTGTGTCACTGATGCATGCACTGTCACTGCTCACCATCCTTGTGGCCTGAATTTGAGCCAGCCAAGCACTGGCTGTGTATGACCACCTGAAATGGCTACAGACTCTTCTGGCCTGTTTTTGTACGTCTTGCAACCCTGGGTATGTACTTAGGAAATGCTGCACCACCAAATTGAGGACATGTGCCAGGCATGGCACATGTGTCAACTTTCCCTGTCTAAGGGCGGACAGGAGGCTTGAGCCATTATTGGACACTACCATTCATGGCTCCAACTGGCGTGGTGTGAACCACCTCTGGGCCTGTTCTTGCAGAGCTGCAAGAATCTCTGCTCTGGTGTGGTTCCTGTCCCCTAAACACTCCAGCTGAAGCACTGCATGGCACCTTTTAGCCTGGCTCTGGGAATAGACTGAACCTGATGTTCATAGGACAATTCTGCAGAGGAGGGCATGGAGGTGGCAGAGGAGAAGGAGGAGAGGGTAGAGCTCACAGGTCTGGCATCATCACCACCAGCTGTATGGAGACGTGGGGGCACAACAAGCTGCAGCACCGAGCCCTGTCCTGCATCCTTTCAAGTTGCAAGCAGTGTTACCCAGTGTGTTGCATTCAGACGCTGGGCATGTGGGTGGCAGGGACTGTCCTTTTTTTCCGCTGCAGCGGAGAAATTTGCCAGCTACATTCTACAGTTGGTGCTGTGCTGCTGGCAGATGTGCTGCTAAGACCTGGGACACCCTGTGCTAGACCTGGGACAGATTTGTGCCCCTTTTGTGTGGCTTTTAGGTGCTCTTGCCAATGGGCTGAGTGGTTGGATGTAAAATGGCTTGTTAGGCATGTGGTACTCAAATGGTTGGTGTTTTTGCCATGTTTAATGTGCCTGAGACACAGTTTGCAGATAGCAACAGTGTGATCTGTAGCGGATGTGCTGAAAAAGACCCAGACAGCTGAGGATTGAGGAGTGGGCCGAGAGATAACAGCTGCAGAATGTGATGGAATAAGGTGGCTGCTTTCTACTCTTTCTTGATGTCGGCCTCCTTGGGGTTGTGCCACCTCACCTTCAGTGTCCTCCTCTGCTCTATCTGGCACCCAAGTTGCATCAGTGACCTCGTCATCATCAGCATCTCAATCTCCATCACCTCCATCTTCATCATTACCACTGGAAACAACTTGGCAATACGCTGTGGCTTGGGGAACATGAATACCAATTTGTCTACCAGTGTTCCTCCTTCTCTCTAGGCTCATATTCCTGTCATCCTCAACCTCAGAACCAACATCTGAAATGGTGAAAAATGGTAAATGGTAAATGGTGAAAAAGGTGCTCTGATAGAATTAAAATAGCGATTGTGTATCCGCACCAATGTATTCCACCACCAGAAGTCTAGGCCGCTTACCTTAATGAGGTCTACTCATTAAGGTGAGCGGCCTAGACTTCTGGTGGTGGAACACATTGGTGTGGATACACGATCGCTATTTTAATTCTATTTTAATTCTATCACAGCACCTTTTTCACTATCTAAGGAGTTTCCTCTCTGCTTGTGGGTGTGCCATCCATTGACTATTAATTTCTTCGGATCAAGACATATTTTGGGACTTGGTTTTTCATGTATTTCTTCTAAGCGCTGATCTGCTTTGTTTTGAACTGCAGGGGACTGCACACTTGTCTCTACTTGCGTGACAGAGGATGAGGAGGATGAGGAAGGTTTAGTAAGCCAGTCCACCACCTCCTCTGCATGCTGTGGCTGGATAGCATGGGCAAACTCACTAAACAGAGGAAATGATGCCCTGCCTGAGGACTGACCACCACGTCCACCTTTGCCTGTGAACACATTTGTTGCTGTCCCCCTTACAGTGTCAAGGGAATGTCTGCCTCTCCTTGTTGTCCTCTCAGACCTTATTGGGAGGGAGGGGGCGGTGCTTATAAGCAAATGAAAGAAGTTTAAATCTGTACGTAGATGCACCTTAATCAATGTAAAGAGGTGTTTGGTGCACTTTAATTTGAGTACTCACACTACACAGACACACTCCACGGATACACTATAATATACTGCAATATAATGCGCCAAACATACAGTGACACACAGAACTATATGGCATTAAACTGGCAGTAACGCACACAAAATTATATGGCGTTAAACTGCAATAACGCACGCAAAACTACATGGCATTAAACTGGCTGTAACGCACACAGAACTATATGGCATTAAACTGGTAGTAACGCACACAGAACTATTTGGCATTAAACTGGCAGTAACGCATGCAAAACTATATGGTGTTAAACTGAAAGTAACACACGCAGAACTATATGGCGTTAAACTGGCAGTAACGCATGCAAAACAATATGGCGTTAAACTGGCAGTAACATACACAAAACGATATGGCGATAAACTGGCAGTAACAGACGCAAAACTATATGGCGTTAAACTGGCAGTAACACGCACAGAACTATATGGCATTAAACTAGCAGTAATACACACAGAACTATATGGCATTAAACTGGCAGTAACGCACAAAACTATATGGCGTTAAACTGGCAGTAATGCACAAAACTATATGGCATTAAACTGGCAGTAACGCACACAAAACTATATGGCGTTAAACTCTCAGTAACGCACAAAAAACGATATGGCGTTAAACTGGCAGTAACGCACACAGAACTATATGGCGTTAAACTGGCAGTAACTCACACAGAACTATATTTCGTTAAACTGGCAGTAACGTACAAAACTATATGGCGTTAAACTGGCAGTAACGCACACAAAACCATGTGGCGTAAAACTGGCAGTAACGCACATAGAAGTAAATGGCGTTAAACTGGCAGTAACGCACACAGAAGTAAATGGCGTTAATCTTGCAGTAACGCACAAAACTATATGGCATTAAACTGGCAGTAACGCACACAGAAGTAAATGGCGTTAAACTGGCAGTAATGCACACAGAAGTAAATGGCATTAAACTGGCAGTAACGCAATCAAATAGACAGTGTTCAACCATCACTATACTGACGTGATCTGAACTGTCCCTGCTCTAGCTATACACTAATGTAAAGATTACTTGCACGGTCTCACTACACTACACTGAATCTGAGCTGTCCCTATTCTAGCTGCACACTATGCAAAGCTAAATGATGGTCCTCCTCACTACACTCACACTATCCCTAGGCTGACACTAAACTAATATTCTACACTGACAATTGAAGCTTAATAGCACAGTATAGCACACTAACTAACTAATAGCACTGAACAAAGCCCTGTTCTATCCGTCTCAATGCTGAAATCACACTGAAAATGGCTGCCATTGAAATAATACTTTTATACTGTGGGGTGGGAATGAGCCATGATTGGATAAAGTCATGATGACAGTGTCCAATCATGACTTGACAGTGCTCTGTGCCCTGATTGGCTGAAGCTTTTACTGCTTCAGCCAATCAGGGCTTGCAATGCACCCTTCAGCGCCACAATGCATTGTGGTCGGTTCGGGTGGGGCGAACAAACAGTCGAACGACACGTTTGTTCGGATGTTCGCAGACTGAAAATACAAACACGAATGTGCGTATTGTTCAGGTGCACATCCAGCTGCTAGATGTTTTAAAAAAGTGGCTATTAGTGATAGTACTCCTTCGAAGGAGTCCTTTCTTAAAAGCAGTGACTCCCGTGATATTAGAAAACATGCTGCCGTGGCTTATTCGTTACCCAAACCGAATGTCAGCGGAGTTTCTACTTGAAGGTTTTTCGGAAGGTATTCCGTTGCCTACATTTTCGGGTTCTGGTTGCTCAGTTTATGATAATTTATCTTCTGTTGCTGTTTACGAAGAGGTGGTTTCCGATAAACTTTCTAAAGAAATTTCTGCTGGACATATGGAGGGCCCCTTTTCTGAGCCTCCGTTTATTAATTTTCGTATTTCACCATTGGGTATTATTCCAAAAAAGGAGGTGAATTCTTTTCGGTTGATTCATCACTTATCATACCCTGTTGGTTTTTCATTAAATGATGAGATTGATCCTGATTTCTGTTCGGTATCCTATTCTTCGTTTGATGATGCCTTGGAGATTATTAGGAGAGTGGGTGGTTTGCCTCTTTTGGCTAAAGCTGATGTGAAGTCCGCCTTTAGGTTATTGCCGATTCATCCATCGGCCTTTAACTCCTTGGGTATTTATTTTAAAGGGGAGTACTATTTTGACAAGTGCCTGCCCATGGGCTGTTCCCTGTCCTGCAGATATTTTGAATTGTTCTCTACCTCTTTAGAATGGGTTGTCAGTTCGCAATCTGGTTCAGTTCACTTATTACATTATTTAGATGATTGTTTGTTTGTTGGTAAAGATGATACGGATGACTGTTTATATTTATTTACTGAGTTTAAGATTATTTGCAAAAAGTTTGGTGTTCCATTGGCACCGGAAAAATTGGTGCTTCCTACTCATTGCTTAGAATTTTTGGGTGTTATGATAGACACTGTAAAAATTGAATTTCGTCTCCCTATGGCTAAGGTGAGGAAGCTTTGTTTTTTGTTGGATTTTGTTCTTTCCAAAAAGAAAATTTGTTTGAAAACGATTCAATCTTTATTGGGCCTATTGGCATTTATGTCTAAAACTATACCGATGGGTAGGGTTTTTTCTAAAAGATTGTATCGGGCTATTGCTGGAGTTACTTCTCGGTGGCATTTTATTCGATTAACTGTCTCTATTAAGGAGGATTTATTTATTTGGAAATGTTTTTTGGATTTATTTAATGGTCGTTCTCTATGGCAGGCCCCCTTTTGTTTAGCTGAAGCTTTAAATTTGTTTACCAATGCTTCAGGGGCAATTGGTTATGGCGCTTATTGGCAAGGTCACTGGTCGGCGGAGACTTGGCCTGAAGCTTGGCGTGTTAAAGGTTTAACGAAGATCATAGTTTTATTGGAGTTGTTCCCTGTTGTGGTGGCATTGGAATTGTGGGGTGAGGCTTTTAGGAATAGTCGCATTTTGCTTCATTCAGACAACAAAGGCGTTGTCTACGCCATTAATTGTTTGTCTTCAAAGTCTTTACCTGTGATCGCTTTGTTACGTCAATTAGTTTTTCAATGTTTCAAGCTGAATATATTTTTAAAAGCTAAATATGTTCCTGGTAATTTCAACACTGTGGCTGATGCTTTATCACGTTTGCAGTTGGATCGTTTTCGTGCTTTGGTGCCGGAAGCAGACAAGGTTGGTGCCCCATGCCCAGATTTCTTATGGAACTTGATCTAAGGTTCATAAGTTCGGCTGTTCATAATTCTATAGCTAAAAGCACGTGGGCGAGTTATGATGCCGCGTGGTCTCTTTGGTATTATTTGTAGAACAGTCTGATAGTTTATGTGCAGGATTTTCGGAAAGTTTGGTTTTGGCCTTTTTGAATTTTTTATTGTCTTGCAATTATTCTTGTTCCCATGTTCAAGAAACATTATGTGGCGTTTCTTTTTTTTTTAAATTAAGGGGTTTTCCTTCTTGTCAGAGTTTTTTTTTCGGTTCAACAGGCGTTAAAAGGTTATCGCAAGGGTAAATTTGTATCTGATCATAGACTGCCTATTTCCTCTGCTCTTTTAGGCCGTCTGTGTTTGGCTACTGAATCCATTTGTTATTCTCATTACGAATCGCTGTTATTCAAAGCAGCGTTTAGCCTTTGTTTTTTCGGGGCTTTCAGAGTGTCGGAAATAGTGCCTCGTTCTAATAAGGACGCGGCAGGGTTGTTATTTGAGGATTTATTGATGGGTACTGATTATTTACGTATTTTACTTAGACATAGCAAAACGGATCAATTGGGTTTAGGTCGTTGGATTACGGTGAATAAAATTTCTAATTCCCGTATATGTGCTGTTTCACTGCTTCGGCAATTTTTGGCGGTTCGGAATTGTTCTGCTGGGCATTTATTTGTACACCAATCCTCTTTTCCTTTAACTACTTTTCAGTTTAACTCTGTTCTGAAGAAGTGTTTACAATTTCTTCAGCTCGGCCATCTCAGTATTTCATCGAATTCATTTAGAATCGGTGCTGCTACGGAGGCGGCCGAGTTGGGTTTATCTAGTGCTGAAATTAAGAATCTGGGTGGGTGGAAGTCTGATTGTTATTTGTGTTATGTACGCCCTAATGTTTCATTTTAAATTTTGCAGGTATCCAATTCAATGTTTGGGTTATTGGACATTCATATATCTTTTCTGTCTCACCATCGTGCATTCCAGAGAATTTACTGCTCTAATTTGGGTCTTCCTTTATCGGACTTTCAAATTTGGTGGTATGGTAAAAAGGGGATGAGATGGTCTAATTTGAGGGAAACTTTGTCGTTCTTATATTTTTCTTGGCCTTCTCCTGACATCATTGTTTTGCATTTGGCTGGCAATGATGTTGGGTGTTTCAAAACATTCGACCTTATTTCTCAGATTAAGGTTGATTTTTTGTGTATTCATTCTGTTTTTCCGAAAGCAATCTTAGTTTTTTTCAGAGATTGTTCCACGATTAGCTTGGCTGAGTTCACAAGAAATCAAATTTTTCGAAAAAATGTGGAAAAGGATTAATAGGACAATAGCTAAATTTATGATTTCCTTGAATGGCATGTCTTTTAGACATGTTGATCTGGAAGGAGGCCTTTCGGGATTTTATCGGTCAGATGGTACTCATTTGTCCGATATTGCTTTGGACATTTTTAATTTGGACTTACAGACTTGTATCGAATTGGCCGCGCTGAAGGTTGGGAGGTGCCAGGCTCCTGTGTGATCCTGGCGTATGGATGATATTATATGTTGTTTTTTAACCTGAGCTTGGATAGCTAGGTTATTGTTATATCATTATTATTACTTTTATTGCTATGAATAGTAAAGTTGAATAAAATTGAGTCTATTATATATGACATATATTCAAAGATATATATGTTGTTATTTAAGCCTATAATAAAACTGCGGCCTTATTTGATCCAAGTCTGGTGTTATAGTGGTTTATTTTAATAAATTAGATTTTACAAAGTCCTGACTTCAGTAGCATGTCTGAACAACGAAAGTTCAGCCCGAACTTTTGCTTATGTTCGCCCATTCCTACTGATCCATACTGCACCTGCTGTCTGTGCTGATCCCTGGCTCCAGCTTTGCTGCCAGCATGTTCGGTCCTGTGTTCCGGTTGCACACCAGCCAGCAAGAGACTTATCAGGCACTCCTGCCACCCTGTGCTCTGGCATTCCCTGTTACCTTACTAGTGACTCCGGAGCCAGGGCTGTAAGAGAGGCCTGTCTCAACGCTTCAGGCTCCACCACCAGGTTCGTTACAAAGAGTTTGGTGATTGGAGGAGAAAGCAGGGGCATTTGGCCAGATAAACTATTGTTGGTGCACGAAATAATTGGTTCATGGATAATACTTTTTTGGATATGCCAGATAATTGTTCAATCTGAAGGCTTTAAAATAAAAGATGACACTAGTGCTGCAATTATAACAAAAACTATCATAATCTGTGCCAAATAAGTAATGGTACAGAAAATTAGTTTGTCAATATTTGGCACAGTAGAGGTGTGTGGTAGTGTGCCAAGAGAATGATGGCAGAAGACAATAATACATTGTACTATGTGACAAATAAGCTATATGAGCTGTAACATAATAGTTTATGTGACTTTCAGTGCACCAAAATATGATGTCATGTGTTGATGTCACAATTTGCTTTCCTGAACAATCGCCAATCTTAGCTTATCTGGCCCATTATCTCATGAGTAAACTGCTGTTACTTCACTTTCTACTCATAGTAATGACCAAGCTGTACTGCTTTGACTGTAGTGGAGAAGAGTGGCCTGGGCCTTTTATAGTGTCTGACAGGAGTGCCAAGATTAAAAAGTACACATTTTTTGGCAGGTAAGACAGCTTACTAATTCACATTTCAACTCCACAAATGCAATGTGTTCAATTATAATCCACATCTGCATCATATATGGAATACAATGATCAGACTGACAGCCATGCCATACATCTTTTTTATGTTAATCTTTACTAAGGATCTCTTACAGATCACAGAAGTTAATTGAGGGCACAAAGCAGAGTGGGCAACATGATAGTTTTTACAGGTGCTATTGAATAGGACCTCACATTTTGAACTAATCCTAAATATACCTCTTCAATTATGGTGAAAATTCCTTCCATTATTACATCATAATACATGTGCAACATTTGCACATAGTCCGAGCAGCTGGTAATTCCATTCCAGCAGTTGGTTTTCCAAAACGTATGCATAGTCAACTATGTACTTTTACTAGCTATGGTTAATCTGTTTAATGTGAAATATGAAAAAATGCCTCATAGGTAATAATTTGTTAGTTGCAAATGATGTTGGGTTCACACTTTCAGTGCATCAGGCTAGAGTGTCAGTAATGCATTTTCTGAAAAAATATTGGAACCACACTCTCACTCAAAAGGTAAGAATTACTATCCTTAACCACTCCAGCTCTGGAGGGTTTACCCCCTGTTCATGACCAGGCCATTTTTTACGATACGGCACTGCGTTACTTTAATTGACAATTGTGCAGTCGTGAGATGCTGTACCCAAATAAAATTGATGTCCTTTTTTCCCACAAATAGAGCTTTCTTTTGGTGGTATTTGATCACTTTTGCGGTTTTTATTTTTTGCACTATAAACAAAAAAAGGCCGACAATTTTGAAAAAAAACAATATTTTTTACTTTCTTCTATAAAACATATCCAATAAAAAAACGTAAAACATCTAATTTCTTCATTAATTTAGGACAATATGTATTCTGCTACATATATTTGGTAAAAAAAATCCCAATAAGCGTATATTGATTGGTTTGCACAAAAGTTATAGCGTCTACAAGCTATGGGATATTTTTATGGAATTTTTATTTATTTATTTTTTTTACTAGTAATGGCAGCGATCAGCGACTTATAGCAGGACTGCGAGATTACGGCAGACAAATTGGACACTAAGTGACACTTTTGACACTTTTTTGGGGACCAGTGACACTAATCAAGTGATCAGTGCTAAAAAAATACAGAAATACAAGATCTCCATCTTTCCCTCTGACAGAATGGCGATCTACCTTGTTAACATAGGCAGTACATGCACGTGGGGTGGTCCGGAAGCGGTTAGTGGAAGTAAATTAATTGCATTTGGTTAATGGGCAGTATACACACATAATTACAGGTACATGTGATCACAAATTCCCGACTTTCAGATAACTCTTCACTTCTACTAGCTACAACTATTTCCCTTTGATAAAAAACTGAGAGCATTTGCAGTTCATGTTTTGCTTTTTAATTCCTATGCACAAAATAGCAGTTACCTGTTGGTCAAAACTAGAGGTGAGCAAACGAAAAACAGTACTCATCTCCAATTTTCACAAAACACACTCTGCTTGTGAATATCCATTCCATAAGTTTGCAGATTACAAAAAATATGTATTTAGGGGAATTTAAAGTGAATCACTCACCAATAGACTTTTGTAGTAATCTTAACCATTTCAGGCCACTGGACAAATTACACACGCCCAAAAAATTGTGTATAACACATCTAGTTTTTTCACCCCACTGCCACCCCCTTTCCCCTCACTTACTAGCAATCCCTAGTTCTTAAAAAGTAAATCGTTGCTGTGTAAATACAGCCACTATAGCAGCTGCTGCTGTCAAAAAATGAACCGTCTGACATAGTGTTTATCAATATTGTTCCTTTTGTTTCTACTCTGCTCATTCATCTGCAGATCAAAGGGGTGGGCTGTGATCTGCATATGATGTTAGGTGTTGCACCCCGACACAGAAAAAATGAACTTTGTCTTTATGTACCCCCTTAATACTTCTTAGTTTACCCCATTTAACTCTAACCATTAATACTTAAACTCTTTTAATTTTTGTTTTGTTCATTTGTTTTTTCATTATCACACAAAAGCGCAGAATAAAAAAAAAAACATAAAAATCTTTATTTCATTCGTAAATAAAAGCTAAAGTTAAAGCTAAAAGTCATACTTTTGATTCAATTTTTAAATCATCCCCAGTAACAGGATAAAGGTCTGTTGCCGAGCAGCAGATTGCAAAGAAGGACAACTATGCTCTATGTGAGAGCCACAATCCCAGAGGACCCCTCTTGCGTCAGATCTATAGCTCTCCAATTAACAATGCTTCTGCTCCCTGCTAATTGGGGAGCTCCAGTTATGACCCATCAAGAGGCATGGCGGATCAGGGCTGTGAGACCAGTGCAGTCATATAAAACATAGTGGCCCTTCTCTGGAGCCTGCTGTCCAGCCAAAAACCCTTATGGCGTGTACACACGACCGGACTTTTCGACAGCAAAGGTCCGACAGAACGAATCTGCCGTACAATTTGATCGTGTGTGAGCTTCATCGGACCTTTGCTGTCGGAAAATCAGACGGACTTTAGAAATAGAACATGTTTCAAATCTTTCTGACGGACTGGTGTCCGGTCGAAAAATCCGTTCATCTGTATGCTATTCCAACAACGACACAAGGGCAGCTATTGGTTACTGGCTATGAACTTCCTTATTCTAGTCAGGTCTTTCGTCATCACGTTGAAATCAGTCGGACTTTGGTGTGATCGCGTGTAGGCAAGTCCGTTGCATCGGAACTCCGTCGAAAGTCCGTCAAAAAGTCCTTGGAGTTCAGTCCGTCGAAAGTCCGCTCGTGTGTACACGGCATAAGGAATGGCACTGAGGGTGATTTGCAAGCTAAACCTAAAGTAAGGCTTTTCAAGATTAATACTTTCAACACCTTCATTTTAACTAGTTGGTTTGCATGGAAGCTTTAGCAATGTAATATTCTCTTTAAAATAACTCTGAAGAAGCCATTGGTATGCTTCTTCTTGTGTTATACTGATGGTGAATCACACCAGGTAAGTACAACATCTGTTAATACAAAAGCCCCATTGCTGATTTCACCCTGTGTACTTTGGGGAAACAGTTTTAAGGCTTCATGTACACTGCAGCTCCTAAACTTGAGTTTGGCATTTTTTTGCCAAAGCTCCTAATCTCAACTTCACAAAAGCCTATGTGTCAATGTACACATAGGTTTTTACCAGAGTTTAGGGGAACTTCAACCTCCTACAATCTCTCTTTCCTGAATGTGGAAGAATCACGTTCAGTATAGGAACATTTTGCTGCGTGATTTTGCCACGCTTTTGCCGTGTTTTGTGTTTTTACAAGGCCAGCGGTCAAAGTAGGCTGTGTGTACATGAAGCTTTTCTCTTATACAATACTTAAAGCCCAACTCCAAGCAAACTAAAATGTTATCCCTTGCAATGAGCCTGAACTCACATAGCCTGAGGTAATTGCTCATTTAGGTCTAGGGGAACAAAAAAGAAGATTTACTTACCTGATCCTCTGCTCCTTCCCAGTGCTAGACCTGTCCCTGCAGCCTCTTCTCCCCCATGCTCTAATGGTCTTGGATTCTGTTGTCAACAAGACCAAAACAGGGTCCATAATCCTGCATTGGATGTGTTGAGGCCAAGGGAAAGTCCACTGTTGGAGCATGGGGAGCACCATCTGCTGGGGATCAGGTAGGTAAAAGTGTTTCTCCCTTCCTCAAGACAAAACAAGCAATTACTCTTTGCAGTGTGGCCGTTAATTTTAAACCTCCCCGGAGTTGAGCTTTAAAGTGGAGATAATCCCTAACTGAATTCTGTTTTGCTTACTAAATCATTGTGTACTTAATTTTTTAAATAAAATATTTATTGTCACTGTTGTTTCATCCTTTGTTACAGTGCTGATGATCTCAAGCAGGCTCATTGCAGCCACTTACTGATTACATGCACTTCATATGGCATTTGTGGGTTTCCTGAGTGACAGCAAATGACCATGTCTGTGTACTGTGTGCTGAAACTGCCACTTGTAGAAGACCTTATAACAGGATGACAACACAGGAGCACAATTGGGAGACAGGGATATAGAGTTATCGTATATTTATTTTATTCATTTATTTCAGTTACTTATATAGCGCCGTCAATTTACGCAGCGCTTTACATATACATTGTACATTCACAACAGTCCCTAGCCTCAAGGAGCTTACAATCTAAGGTCCCTAACTCATATTCATACATATACTAGGGACAATTTAGACAGTATCCAATTAACCTACCAGCATGTCTTTGGAGTGTGGGAGGAAACCGGAGTACCCGGAGGGAACCCACGCAGGCACAGGGAGAACATGCAAACTCCAGGCAGGTAGTGTCGTGGTTGGGATTCGAACCAGCGACCCTTCTTACTGCTAGGCAAAAGTGCTACCCACTACACCACTGTGCTGCCCATATTATAGGAAGTTCCTGAACAAGGACCTTCATGGCAGGATTGCCAGACTTTAATGGGAGCTATACATTTAAAAAATATTTTTTAAAATTATATAAACCTGTATTAAATCAAATTCATGATATTTTAACAATTGGGTTTAGATATGCTTTACTATATATTCGAATATGGCTGTTTTCAGGGAAGAATTTACTTGTAGTAATATTACATACTCAAACAGTAATAAAAGTGCAACAAAAAGGTGTCCAATTATTGTAGCAAACACTGAACTGACAAATATGTTTGTTATTAATACTAAAGAGTGCAGTTCAAAATGTTTCTTCTAAAAAGCAACAAGGGCAAAGCAAGGGCAGCTTTTTGTGTAAGACCTCTTCATTTTCATTTTCTAAAGTAAATTTTATTGCACTTCAGTGTATGTCAGTGTTTTACACTATGAATTACAGCATCTGTATCACTTTGTGCCAATGTAGCTCAATTACTAAGAAGTCATAAATTTTGGAACTGAAAATGAAAACATATTTACGTGTGCTTGTTAGCGTTTCGGTAAAGCACTTGTACTTTATTTTATTAATCACTTGATTTAATTGTAGGGTCTCTGTTTTTAATCTGTGTTCTACATACGTCCTTGTTGAAGAAATATCTGTCACTAATTTGCTTTCTGTAAAAGTTATCATTTTGAGATGGAACATTTTCAGGCTCTAAGCAAATATCCCGCAGAGTTTTCTTAAGCTGTCATCATTTGGAGATGTTTCTTTTCAAGGCAGGAATTCATTTCCTGTGTTATGGCACTGAGCTTTTCAGTAAAATGTGGAACATACCATGGAAAACCATGCAACAGAAGAGCATAGGAACAGGCAGCAAAACTTGACTACCCTTCCTGTACTCTTTCGTCAAAAAAATGCACTTTACAGGGAATGCATGATGTGCTATATATATTTTCTTAGTATGTTCAGAACTAAATATACACAATTTTATTATTAGTTGGTTATCAAGTAATGCATTAATAATGTTATATATTGACCAGTTGTGCACTGCATGCTACAGGCTACAAATGAATAGTTTATGCAGCTTGTTTTACTTCTGTTATGCAAATAGCCTTAACATTCTGTTTAATTTGATCATGTGATATTTTAGTCCACAGCTTAATTGGTCATAGGATAGGCTCACCCCACTCCCCGCCTGTTGGGTCATATAAATCTGTATTGATTCTTAGTTAGAGGAATGCTAAACCTAAATGTCAATTAAACACATGGTATGTAAAATGCATCATGAAGCCTGTAGTGGGTGTGTTTGGGAATACTTTCCTGCACTACACACTTGTTAGCAAAAGAGGTTCCAGAAGCTATTTTGTCAGCAAAATACAATAGATCATATTGTGCACCACATCATTTCCTGGATGCAAACCTAAAGCCCTAACCATGAAGGCTGCTCCCCTTGAATTTATTTTAAAAATTATTTTTTTTAATTTTCATGCATGTAACATGAAATTCTGGAGTTTCCCATATACAATACAAAAATGGCCAAACAAATATGATGTTTGGACTGTTTTTGAGCAGATATACAGTGTATATGTGTGTGTATACAGTATCTCACAAAAGTGAGTACACCCCTGACATTTTTGTAAATATTTTATTATATCTTTTCATGTGACAACACTGAAGAAATTACACTTTGCTACAATGTAAAGTAGTGAGTGTACAGCTTATATAACCATGTAAATGTGCTGTCTCCTCAAAATAAATCAACACACGGCCATTAATGTCTAAACCTCTGGCAACAAAAGTTAATATTCCCCTAAGTGAAAATGTCCAAATTGGGCCCAAAGTGTCAATATTTTGTTTGGCCACCATTATTTACTTACTTAACCCTCTTTGGCATGGAGTTGACCAGAGCTTCACAGGTTGCCACTGGAGTCCTCTTCCACTCCTCCACGACAACATCACGGAGATCATCAGACCACAGGACATTGTTCCAGTAATCCATGTTCTTAGTCTGCTTGTCTTCAGCAAACTGTTTGTGGGCTTTCTTGTGCATCATCTTTAGAAGAGTCTTTTTTCTGGGACGACAGCCATGCAGACTAATTTGATGCAGTGTGCGGCGTATGGTCTGAGCACTGACAGGCTGACCCCCCACCCCTTCAACCTCTGCAGAAATGCTGGCAGCACTTATACGTCTATTTCCCAAAGACAACCTCTGGATATGACGCTGAGCACGTGCAGTCAACTTCTTTGGTCAATCATGGTGAGGCCTATTCTGATTAGAACCTGTCCTGTTAAACTGCTGTATGGTCTTGGCCACCATACTGCAACTCGGTTTCAGGGTCTTGGCAATCATCTTATAGCCTTGGCCAACTTTATGTAGAGCAACAATTCTTTTGCCATGAGGTGCCATGTTGAACTTCCAGTGACCAGTATGAGAAAGTGAGAGTGATAACACCAAATGTAACACACCTGCTTCCCATTTACACCTGAGACCTTCTAACACTAATGAGTCACATGACAACGGGGAGGGAAAATTACTAATTGGGCCCAATTTGGACATTTTCACTTAGGGGTGTACTCACTTTTGTTGCCAGTGGTTTAGACATTAATGGCTGTGTGTTGAGTTATTTTGAAGGAACAGCAAATTTACACTGTTATACAAGCTGTACACTCACTATTTTACTTTGTAGAAAATTGTCATTTCTTCAGTGTTGTCACATGAAAAGATATAATAAAATATTTACAAAAATGTGAGGGGTGCTCTCTTTTGTGAGATACTGTATATACTTTTCTACATACTACAGTATACATTCTGTTGTAATTTTTTTTTTTTTTTAATAACATAAATCGATCTGCTTTACTGAACAGCCCTGTTTTTCTGAGGTACATAAGGATAAAGGCTCCACATGTAATTGTGATGTGTGAAGATGGGAAATCAGTGAACTGCACATTTTTTAGATTCTCCTAAACATACTCATGCAAATTAGTTCAATTTGCAGAGTTTCATATAATTTAGGATTGCCTGAATCCCTAAATTGCAGAGTTCTCCACAGCTCATGCAAATCTACACGCAACTATTCAGGAGACTCAAAATATGCTGAATCAGTGATTCTCCCGATTCACTCATCCCAAATAACCAACTTTTAGCAACAGTGGCAGTGAACCCCAAATTACTATCACTGTAAATAAATATTTTTTTTATCCCACAAAGCATCAGTTTTTAATGACGTTTCATAAAAAGTAAAAGTCAATATCAGCATATTTTTAACCACATTATTCTTAAACAATGGGGGTTATTTACAAAAGGCAAATCCACTTTGCACTACAAGTGCACTGCAAGTGCACTTGTAGTGCAGAGTGTTTTTGCCTTTAGTAAATCAACCCCAATGTGTCTTAATTGTAAGGCTTCATTGTTAAAATGAAAAATGTCTGTAAACGAAACGCTGCTAAATGCGAGTTACCGCGTTTAGCAGCGTTTACAAGCTGTTACAGGCATTTGGCATTTCAAATGCCTCTGAACATTCGTCTGAACCCATTTTTTTGCATTCCAAAAAAAGCTTCTAAACTGCCTAGAAATTACTAAAAACGACCCTGTGTACATGTACTAAGATGACATAAAGGAGAGTTCAGGGGCAGCTGTTTACCAGCAGCATTGTACATGAGGCCTAAATATGTTACTAATTATTACTTTTTTTTATAAATCTTCTGCATTTACTCATGTTGATGACATATCTGTTACATTGTAACATAATATAGCTTGTCTAGTGCCAGTTATGAAGCATTTAATTGATGCTACCAAACCAATTTCAGACTAATTCTCAACTGTTTGCTTCCCTTCAAACTACGGTATGGAGTGATTTGAAAATGCCTTTCTTCTCATATCACTTAGAGTGTGAACAAAGCTAACAAGTGCTGCAGGCAGGTAATCCGGAGGTCAGGAATCTGATCTATTTGGCTTCTATTACACTATTATACTTAGAGTGATAAGTTCAGGTCTCTATTACATTATTATACTTTCAGAGATATGTTTCCGACTTTAGCTGTTTGAAGATTTGAATAAATCTGTTGACTATTCTGACACAGAGAAGCTTAATTTGAGATTTTATTAGGAAAATAATGCTACAGAAAGGTTTATCAAGTATATGAAATAAGGCACATTTTAAGCCTATTAACCCAGAGTTCCACAGTCCAAGGACACGACATGACATTTTTGTTGCTTTAAAGTTTGATAGTATGGCTTTCCTCAGCTTACGGGAGCACTGGCAGGTTAAATCAGCAACTGGCTTTTTGTGTCTGTCGGGGACTCCAGAGCTAGTCCTAGTTCTCTTCCACGTCAATGCCGGACCTCTTAACAGCAAGTAGGATTCAACAAGGGGCACATGACTCCTTAACACCTTCATTACAATTTCTGTAGATAAGTGGAGTGGGGACTTCCATCAAGATCACATCATCAGCATTCACAAACAGTACAGCTCCAGCCATATGGCTTCACCACCAGCCACGGGTGCCCTGGCCAAAAGAGAAATCAACAGAGAAAAAATGCATCAAAACTAAAATTTCTTGATCTTCTTCCTGGAGGAGAAGGAGCAGGATCTAGACAGTGTTTATATGTAATGCATTGTTCATTATGTACATAAAAATTTTTGATGAAGAGAGAGAATGATTTGGTGGTTCAGCTGCTTTTTTTTCTATTGATTGTGATATTGTCATCACTGCTAGCAATAAGAGTTATTAAAGGCTGATGGATAATTCACCCTTTTGGTATCCAATTAGTCATATCAAGTCTGGATGGGTTTAACTCAAGGCATACATTCCGATTGTTAAAAACCCTACCCAAAACTAAGATTTTAGTTTTGAGTGACCTAAAGTCAACACATAAACTACTGTCTGGATTTCTACCTCAAAACACCTTCATTAATTTTCTCTGTAATCATTTAATAATTCCTACACTACACAGGTTGTTCACTGTGGAGTAATTGAAATAAGTGTGGTGTTTAAATATAATTTATCACACCCCCTTAGTACAGTGAGTTCATATTTTGTGAAGATGTTTGTTGTGGTACATTTGTAATTTGAAAACTTTACATCTTTAAAAAAAAATAAGGAAAAAAACTTGTAACAAATCTAACAAATATGTTGTATGATTATTTTTGAAATTTTTAAATACTGTAGTAAGGAAAACACATGCAAAAAAAAAAAAATTATATATATATATATATATATATATATATATATATATATATATATATATATATATATAATCAATTAAAGTAATTTAGCATGTGAAGATATGGTGAGGCAGCAGCTTGTAGTCCCAGTTGTGAGGTTAGTAAAATGTGCCAACTTTACTGGAAACATGCCCAGTTTCATTTTGTATTTATCTCTTTATGTTACTGATGTAGAGATAGATATAATAGTCTTAATGACTAAGAGGGGCAAGCTGTATTGCAGTGCAATGGAGGCGAAAATAGGAAAATATCAGAAAATATATGTTCTTTTATGGTATCACCGGCTACTAGTCTTACTTAATAATGCAGCAATAAGAGAACTGATGTGCAGTAATCAGGATTTAAACAATTAGAGATTAGCGCTAAGTAGTCTTGTGGGGTTTAAAGGAGTTTTCAAATGTCTACAGGCAACTAAATTAAGTCATGTATGTAGTAGACCACCATCTGATTGTTACCCTGTAAAAACATTCACTTAAAGGCAGATGAGACTTTCTGCTATGATTTCTTTCCTCATTCCTCCCAATGACTAGGCACCTGGTTGCCACTGTCCTTGGACCTCTCTATACTTTTGTTCTGGGCTTTCATGCTTCTCAATAGTGTGTTACTCCTCTATTACCTCCTTTACTCCTATTAACGTTTCCTATTTGTGATGTGTAAATGTTAAAAAATAAGCAGCCAAGTCAGTTATAACAAAACACTGGAGGAAAGACTTAGCCCCAAACCTCTCTGAAGTTGTAGCTTTGATTAACATCACTTATGAATATGAAAGAGCTTTGTCATTGAGGTCCAAGTACCAAATTTAATTGTATGTGGAAATCATTGATTACATGGAGGAACACCTAAATATACGCCAGATATTCTGGCACACTTATGAACCTGCATAGCTGTTATATGTAGGCCATACATAGCCTTGTTACCGCATATTCTTTTATTGTCATCTCACTTACTCTGATGTACTGTTTATTGTTTTCATGTATGCTTTCAACAAATATAATTGAAATAATAATAAAAAAAAAAATATTTCAATCAATTTATGCTTATTAATATGTATTGTTTACAATAACTGTGCCAGGTATAGCAACTCTAATTCTCGGGTTTCTTAGCTCATACACATCCTGGCTTTTCTCAGATAATATTTAATTTATCATCTCATCTATGTTTTTTTATCTTTCCAAGTTGAAATAAAGTCCAGCAAAAAAGCTGAATAATAACCATCAAAGCAATCTCAGAGTCCCCTTTCTAACCAGGTTTCAATATAAGAATCCTCCTTGAGCATGGGTATTTTCTAGCCTATAGTCATGCAGAAATACACAGCTTGAATTTAATTTACAAGGTTGGTCACTTTCATTATGCTTACAATACTGGACTCTGGACCTGGGATCAGTGTGTATGATATGGATTTACTGCTACCATGGGTTCAAGGAGAATCCTATAGGTTTGAGATTGACCTGGATTTTTTTTATACCATAATGCACTATATGACCTTTAAACTATGGCCAGCAGGCTTAGACAGACCACTAGGTGGGCTTTTGCATAAGCCTTTGTCACTGTATTGGAGGCTAGTGCAGGTAAAGGATATTAAAAGTGGAAAAACCAAACAGAGAGAGATTAGCCTCAGTTAGAAAATTGTATTTCAATGCTGATTGTTAGCTCTTTGGACAACCCAACCATTTGCAGATTTTTGGTTCTTATACATGGAAGTTTTTGTCTTTAATTCAATTTTGTGGTTGATTTGAGGTCAGCAGTCTCTTTTAGATTATCTTGCATTAGCTAGAGCTGCCAGGAAATATGGCCCCTGCTGTACTTTCTCTAGCATGTATTCAAACTGATTAGCGGGAGATAAAAGTATGCTGTATGACAGCAAGGTCCTCCTAAGAGAATAGCAATGTGTGGCTGCTGGAAACCTATAAAGGTAATCATTCCTAAAGTTGGGCTTTTAGTTTGGGATGCCCAAAGCACAGAATTTATTTTTACTGGTCATTTGCGGTTGGAGCTTGCTTTTTGTTGCTTTGAGCTACATTGTTTGGAAGGAAAATAAAACTCAGTGCAAGAACAGTATGCAATAAAAACATCCACAGTCCTCTCTAGTAAAAACATTTAAAACAAAAAAAGTTAGGCATACACTAGTTAGCACTATTATCTCCGATTTAAAATGTCCTACTACTAGCCAATGTACACTGGTGTATCCTTTACAGTATCATAATCTTTACAGTAAAACATTTGCATGTGTCTCTAGTAAATGTGGGCCTAGCCTTGTTAATTCAAATTGGCCTGCTGCTGGCCAATTTTAGACTATTGTGTCTTCTGTTGCTTTTTAAATCTTGTAGTAAAATACCTGACTGTACTCTTTGGGGTTGATTTTCTAAATGAAAATATACTGTTCACTTTGCAAGGGAATTTTTTCCCCAGAGTTTAGTGAATGAGGTGAAGCTCTGCTAACTTCCTTCATCCAATCATGCAAGAAAAAAAATGTTTTTTATTCTCCTTTGCCACCTGATTGGGTATTCTTTGAAAAGTAAAATTTAACCACATTTACTATACTTAAAATGTATTTAAAATTTGTATGCAAAGGTCACTCTTTAATGCATATGACTAGCATGTTCTAAGTAGATTTTTTTTTCACATATTTTATTTTCTCTTGAAGGATCCATATAAATACTCTTATCTCTATGAAAAACATTGCTGTTAGAACCATTTCAAAATCTGCTTTGCCAGTGACTTGTACATGCTGGGGAATATACTATGACATGACATCAATTACATTTAGGAATGATGATGTCAAGAGTTGTGAAATGTCTCTAGGCAAACAGTGCGACAGAGTAAGATGAAGCCAATGTGTGAATTCTGTGCAGAGGTCTACTCGTAAAACCATTTTCACAAATGGATGAGGTAAGTAAACATCTATAAGATTCTAACACTGCAGATCTGCAATTTCACACATCTAATGTGGCTAAAACTAAAAAAGCATAGATGATCTCATTAGATGTCACTTCTTTTTAAAGGGTTATATAATGTGACACTAGAACATGACACAATGGAATAATAAACAACTAAATCAATTACAGAGAAGTGTAACTCTTGATTAAAAAAACACAACTAAACGTATATAGCTTATAAACATTTAAATTTGTATTGCAAGCTGCAGCAATGCCTGAACTGAATGTTACAAGATAGGCACCCAACAGCTTAGAGAAAGATCCCCTAATCAATTAAATTGGATGACAGCCCTGGGAAGAGGCAACAATCTAAAACACAGAGAACCAGATTGCTTTATATGCTGCCTCCATTCAACAGCTTGAACATGCCTAGAGGAGAAGAGAGCAGAGTTATCATTGTGCTGTTTCTCCTTCCTTGCCCATTAAAAGGCCGGGGGCAGGTTAGTAACTAAGCTATACTGCTTAAAGAGTTACTAAAACCACAACAGTAAAATCAGTCTATATATTCAGTAAAACATGCTGGTTACCTAAGGGGTTAATCCACTGCATTGTGTAAAAAGGCTGTTTGATCCTGTCTTCTCTGATCCTCCCCTTCTTTTAATGTCCCCAATCCATCTGCTGATAGAACAGAGCTCTGAAGGCACTGGTTTGGTGTGTATTGCTAGAATTGTTTTTCTTTTTTTTTGGGGGGGGGGGGTGCATGTAATCAGCACAGGGCTAATCAGCACTGTCCAGACAGAAAGTCAAAGGCTATACAGCCTCATAGGACAGTCAGAGCAAAATGAAAACTCCTCCTACAAGCTTTAACCAGTGCTCGGCCGGACACTAATAGAAGCCACAAGACTGCTATATACTGCTGATGAGAAAAGGTATTTAGCAGTTTATAGTTACTAAAATAGTTGCATTACCATGTTCTGTGTACTGTTACTATATGTCTAACAGATATAGTAAATGCAGGGTCCTGGGTTTAGTAACACTTTAAAGGGTAAATCCACTTTCGCAGGAAAAAAAAATAGCAAATAGAAAAAAATTAATATAGTGTATACAATGCGACATTGCAAGTCATATTGCAATTAAATGTTATTAAAAATTACCTTTCCATTTTCAATCTTTAGCGCTGTAATTTTCTGTAAAATGCAATACGCCTCCCAGAAATGTAATTTCTTGCTTGTGTGATTGGCTTACTGATTTTCCCAGATATCTGCACCAAGGTACAAGTCCGATTTTTGACATCCCCTGCAACAAATATGGCATTTTTTGGTGAGATACTCCCAAAGGAAATCACATCTAAAGGGATGTAGACCCTACAATATTCCTCACTAGAGCCCAGCAAGGTGCAGCAGCCGATTTATAATTACATAACCATTCCCATACAGATTCACTCTGCCCATTAACACAGACAAACAAATATCTATTCATTCAAAATAACAAAAGGTTGGAATCTGCAACACAGTTTGTTAAAATCCCTGCAATGTACATAGATCACCCAGAGGGGAATATTTTTTTTCTCAACAAATGTGGAGTTACTCTTTAACCACTTGCTGACCGCTACCTGTACATTTACATCGGCAGAATGGCACGGCTGGGCAAATTAGCGTACAGGTATGTCCCATTGAATTTGCCGCCATATGGTCGGCCGGCAGCAGGCGCGCGACTCTGCCGCGAGCTCTGTGAGTAGGATTGTGGGTCCCGCGGACTCGATGTCTGCGGGGATACCCGCGCTCGTCTCACAGAACTGAAGACAGTGTCACTAGGCAGAACAGGGGGGGGTGCTTGTTTACATTAGCATCTCCCTGCCACACGTAGTCACACCCCTAACAGTTAGAATCACTCCCTAGGACACACTTAACCCCTTCCTAGCCAGCTAGTGGTTAACCCTTTCACTGCTAGTGTCATTTGTACAGTAATCAGTGCAATTTTATAGCAATGATCCCAAAAATGTGTCAAAATTGTCCCATGTGTCCGCCATAATGTCGCAGTCACGATAAAAGCTGCAGATCGCTGCCATTACTAGTAAAAAAAAAAATTATTAATAAAAACCCCATAAAACTAACCCCTATTTTGTAGACGCAATAACTTTTGCGCAAACCAATCAATAAACGCTTATTGCGTTTTTTTTTACCAAAAATATGTAGAAGAATACGTATCGTCCTAAATTGAGGAAGAAAATTGTTTTTTTATATATTTTTTGGAGGTAGTTATTATAGCAAAATGTAAAAAATAATGCATTTTTTTCAAAATTGTCGCTCTATTTTTGTTTATAGTGCAAAAAATAAAAACCACAGAGGTGATCAAATACCACTAAAAGAATGCTCGATTTGAAAAAAAAAAAAGGATGTCAGTTTGGTTTGGGAGCCACGTCGCACGACTGCGCAATTGTCAGTTAAAGCGAGGCAGTGCCGAATCGCAAAATGTGCTCTGGTCTTTGGCCAGCCAAATGGTCCGGGGCTTAAGTGGTTAACTACAGTGAAGAGAAGATAGGAAGATACCATCCACCTATGTGTTTGCCCTGCTATCATGCAACAGAACCAGCTAAGGTTTGTAGCAGTCTTTATTCCTTTCTAAAAAGTCAGATTTTATTAAAACCTTTTCTCTTCTAAATGGTGCATCCAATATGGAAAAGCAGATGCAGGTATGTAGCTTTTCACTTTTTTATCTGCCATTTATTTCTTTTTAAAGTATATGAGTTAATGGGAAGCTTAGTATGAAAAACTGCAGTGAAGACAGGGACGCAGTTTATTTGAGAGACTTGGCAGGCAAATAACAGATAAACAGAAAAATGAAATCATAAAATCATAGTACACTTCCATCACACATAATATTATGACATATATGTTTCCTCTGCTATTTGTTCTAACTGCTGTTAGCTATTAAGTTTCCAGCAAAGAAAGTTACCATCTGCTTCCTTATCCAAACTGCAGTCTTCACCATCACACCTCACTGGGGCCTTGCAGCAGATTCACTGTACTACATGGAGCTATTCAGTAAATGATGTCCTCATGTCTCTTCTAAAATTCACTTCTTGGTCAGGTGATGGCAAGTGTATAGAGTTTAGTGCGGTTTTGTCATTAAACACCATCTCCATCAACTTTTCTCATAAGACAGACAGTAAATAAAAATGGCTTGCTTTTTTCTGCATTTCATTTACTTATTACATATTTCTTTGCATTTATTTATTTATAATTTTTTTTTTTAATGTAATCCTTCACTACAAACACCATTCATAGCTAGGGCAACAGAATATTGCTACCTTCAAGCAGGTTTTGGTTTCCCAAACATGTCTATGAGAATGCAAAACCCATTTGAAGCAGATCAAGCACAGGTAAGAATGAAGTCAACTGCTGGTCCAATGTACTTGTCAAAGATTTCTGAATGGCCTTTCAAACTAGTGCCATTAATACAAGCTCATTGACAGATATGCTTAACATCTTCCCGTCTGGCCTATAGCAGAATGATGACCAGGCAGAGTCTCCATTTTCCTGACTCTTATTATGTCTTTCAGAACAGGCCCCCGGAGGCACGCAGCGTGGCGATCGGTGGTGCGGTTTGTCGCCCGGACACACCACATCTTCAATCACGATAAAGAGCCTATGATGTTGGCTCTTTACCGTGATTAGCTGTGTCCAATCACAGCTGATCACAGTGTTAAAAGGAAGTGCTGGTTATCGGCATTCCTCTATTCACTGCTGACAGGGCGTGAGTAGAGGAGAGCCAATAAGCGGCTCTCCTGAAGGGGGGTTCTGCGCTGATAATTAGTGCAGTTATTATCAGTGCAGCCCCATCAGCAGTGTTTGCCAGTGCCCCCCTGTGATGCCCACCTGTGCCCACAAGTAATGTCCACCTGTGTCCACCAGTGATGCCCAGCTGCGCCCACCAGTGATGGCAATCAGTGCCCACCAGTAGTGCCAATCAGTGCCCATCCTTGATGCCAATCAGTGCTGCCTGTCAGTGCCCATCAGTGATGCCTGTCAGTACCTCCTTATCAGTGCCACCTATCAGTGCCATCTGTCAGTGCCCATCAGTGCTGCCCATCAGTGCCCCCATCAGTGCCATATATCAGTGCCCATCAGTGCCTCCTATCAGTGCCCACCAGTGTCCATAAAGGCTGTCCATCAGTGCCACCTGTCAGTGCCCATAAGTGCTGCATATCAGTGCCCATCAGTGATGCATATTAGTGCCTCCTCACCAGTGCCCATCAATCCCACCTTATCAGTGCCCATTAGTGCAGCCGCCCAGGGCCCAGGAACCAGGAAGATGTGTGTCTGCTGAAGATAACAGGTGGTGGTGAGTTACCATCAGCAATGCTCACAACATCTCACCATCATAAATGATAATGTTCTTAGCACAAGGAGAAGAGAGCTCATCTATCAGCTCCTTGTGCTAAGGCCATCCATTTTCACCTATAGTGACTACTATAGTCATCAAGTTACCTTTGCATTCCTATAGAATCTTATCATGACAATAAAAGGACCATCACTGCACCTTGTACCTGCAGTTAAGCCTGTATCAGCCTCCTGCCACAGTCTGCCCAAGTCTGGACCTGTCACCAATACCACCTAGTGAGTACTACATTGTCCTTATACTCAATGTTCATGTTCATTTTCTTTATACTCTGCAGTTTTCCTGATTCACCAACATTGACTCCTACACTTATCCAAGTTACCTATACCTCCTCTTGGAATCTTACCAATAAAAATGTTAATATGGTAAGATTAAACAGCCTACAGAAGCTGATTAGTAATCACAGTCAGCATGTCTATGTCCAACGTTACGTATGTCATTTTCTCCACCTAAATGCTGAAAAGTGACTTTCTACATTTAGTGTGGATGCAGGTTACACTGTAACCTTATATTTATTTTTTTTAAAGTACTATAAGTATGGTACAGCTGAACACTTTTTGTGAATTTTGTAAAAAAAAAAAACAGCAAAATATTAAAACATTTAGCGCACGTTGGATTTCACATGAAAAAGTTGACAAATTTACTTTCTCTCTTTTTGTGTCCCACACTAGCACTTTGTGCACCTGAAAACTTTTTTTGCAATAAGAAACACCAATTCTTCACAAGGCACATCCTGCTCCTATTAGAGAACTTTAAAAATCGACTTAACAGGTTTCTGAAGCCAACTGTCCTTAGTCAACAGTCTAATGTATTCAATACCGAATTAGACAACACTGCAAAGTTTAGGGTCAAGACAATTTGTTCATCGGGTTCATACAAGACAGTTCCTAAAAATCGCCAAAATGAAGAGATAAAAAGACGTGGATGTCTTCTTTAAGATGTTACATACTCATATATGAAAGTTGTCTGCTTTTTTAGAAGATGCCAATACATAATCCAGTTCTTAGTCACTGTCTTTACTAACACATTCCCTATGGTTATTTCCTCAGAAGAAATTGACATATTAATGGAGGAATTTCATGACTTCAAAACAATGGAAGACAACACATTTAGAAGAGTCTAATGAAACTTCAACCCTGTGGTTCCCTGTTTCAAAAATAAAATCTACTGGTATAGGATTGCTACATTTTCCATTGCTTTGGCGCCTTTTCGTTCTACCCCATAGCATCACTGACATTAAGAGTGTCCTCACAATAATAATAATAATAATATACAATAAAGAGCATTGCTATCATCACAAACCACTCTGGCATCCTTAATTAAGTGGAAAATTAAGTAGACACAATATTGAACTACTGTTCTGAAACAAGATAAACAAGCCACCTACACATCCACCTGAAGAATGAAGCCTGTCTGCAAACCTTCAGGTCCACAGCAGAACATCTTGAATCAAGCTAAACAAGCCACCTACTCAGTTACAAAAGGAATAATGCCTGACCAACAACCTTCAGTTCCAGAGTAGCAGTACAGACAGTAACGTCATCCCCTCAAACAAATTTGTAAACTTGTAAGTACATGCAATATCCACTGTTGGCATAAAGCCATTTCAAAATAGCATTGCAGGGATTCTTAGAATTTAGTCTATCAAACATTTTTGCCAGCAAATCTCAAGTATACAGCAATATTAATCTGGATAGTATTGTTTACATAAATTATAACACGTACGTGTTATAATTTTTCTGCCCATTTCCAAATGCAATTTTTGGTCAGCTCATGTTCAAAATACATATTTGACTGCTGAGATAGAAAGCCACACTGGTAAATGTGTTAATAACTTCTTTTTCCTTTATTTCGTTTTCTCAATCCTGATATTTTATTAGGCATACCTTTACCATCACTGGGGTTTATCCTACTCTTGTGGAAGGTTTTGACAACAAACAGTTCCTAAGTTTGCACAACATTATATTATATTAAATATACATTATTTATTAACCAGAATAACACTAGGTTAACAGCTTGCTTAACACTAGGACTATATTGATTAAACCAGCCCTCAAATTCTTCACTCACATTTTGCGAAAATGATGGCTGGCGAGCGTGGGCTGCCTGGTACCGGGGGGGGGGGCGAGCAGGCGGGGTTGAATGGAAGCCATTCGCCCAGGGGAAAAGAGTGTGGAGGAAGAGAGAGGGCGGCTGCTTCTTCACAGGGAAAGAGAGCGTGGAGGAAGAGGAGGGCTGGCCAGATCACAGAGCTGGGATAGCCCGCTGTAACAGTTTACATTTGAATTGCCTCAGCTCACGGTCACACACGGCCCTGCCTCCTGACCCAGCGCCTGTGACAGACAGAACATGTCCACACCGGCATTGGACCGGCGTTCTGTCTGTCACAGGTGCTGGGTCAGGAGGTGGGGCTGTGTGTGATGGCAAGTGGAGGCAATTCAAATGATTTAAACCTTCATCAATATTGGGGTTCATCCCAATAATTGTAAAGAGATTTGATTGAAAAATGCTTCTATGTATGCAGATCATTATATTGTATTCCCTACACAGATTGTATTAACCAGAGCCATATTATGCAATTAATGGTATTATGTGAGTTATCTTGCTTGCTCCACACCATGACCATATTAGGTAAACCTGTACCATTACTGGGGTGCCTATCAACAATGATAAATGGTTTTGGCTGCAAACTGTTTCTTAATGTGCACAACATTATATTTTATTACATAATATATTTTGTAGTAGCTGGAACAGTTCTATGCAATAATTAGTATGATGTAAGTTATCTTGGTTGCTCAACAGCTTGACTTATTAGTTACGTGTTTACCATTATTGGGGTGCTCTCCATTCTTATAGAAGGTTTTGGTTGCAAAATGTACAGCATTATATGATATATTACATATACACTTTGCATTAGCCAGAATAGTTTTTTGCAGTTAATGGTTTCTTAAGAGTTATTTTAATGACGTCAATAGCTATAGCTTTACCAATATTGGAATGTGCCCCATTCTTGTGAGAGGTTTTTAATGCAAATTGTTAAAATTATTTGAGGTGTTAACTCCCTTGACATGATACTCATTTTATCTAGAGGGGCACAGTTCTAGTTTATCGCTTTCTTTTTATTGTTTTTGGGCTCATATATTCATATTTTCCTTAGTACAGGGGGTCTGTTTTGGTCTACAAAACTGTACTGTGCTTTTTGATATCGTTTTGTATTTAACTGCAGACCTCAGAACTATCTTCCACTTTTAAGTGCAATTCGACCACACCCACCACTAGCCCCCCCCCCCAAAAAAAAAAACTTTCAGAAAATTAGATTTTAAAAAGCATCCACATTTAAATGCACTGTATATTTGCTGTCACTAACAGCAGCAGCACATCAACTACCCCAGCATGTGATTGCTGTAATTTAATATGAATATTGTTTTGACATAGCAGTCCCCTCCTTCTTTAACTGTAAAGATACAAAGCGAGACTGACTTCTACCCTGGGCCAAAACAATATCCATTCAAGAAAAATAAAAGTTAAACTTTCTCTGCAAAACAACTCTGCGTCGAAAGGCACTAAAACCCTCTTGTTGTGTAAAGGTTAAAACAAGGTAGTGAGACAACCTAAACAGAAAGCCAAGTTGAGCCAGAAAAAAAAAAGCTGCCAGGAACAGCACTTTCGTAAGTCCTGAATAAATCATAGTGGGCCTACCTTCTGTCTTAGCAGTGTTTGCCAAATTAACACTGACATTTCTGCGTTTTCTGGGAGTATTGAGAACTCAATTAGTAGGCATAGTCTGTGAGAAAATCGATCTCTCTATGCAGAAAGCCCAGAAAGGTTAAGTTACTTTTTAAAAGGAAATCTATGGGATGCAGCAGCATTAAACAGGTGTTTTGTTAAACAAGGGACTAACATCTCTAGTTTTTCAACTAGGCAAAACAACTTCCTGATTTCTGTGTGAAAATGTTCAATTAGAAGCCTTCTGGTAAAATGCTTCCTTGTATCATCGAATGGGAAATGTCAAAGTGGGCAGCTGTATTGTTGGGTCACTGTCGATAATGATACACCATCTATTTTTTTCATTCTTATTCTTTTTCTGCTGCTTCTTCTCCTGACGGTATGTAAGTCTTCAGGTGTTTAAGAATGATCCCAAATCCTCGTACATCCAAAGTATTTACTCATCTGGTTGCTGTATTTTATAGTTTGCTCTGGGGAAATTAAAATAAACATCCGTGAATGTGCCAGTGGGCTGCTTGCCAATCTGTTTGATTTCTTGTTGGATGTGCATGTAAATATCAGAGAAAACCAGAGTTGTAGAAGCAACTGCACCACTGGATATCTTGGGAACTCGGGGATATGCAGTACTAAATGAGTAACATTCATACGAGAATTCTGAGAATCATGACAAATTTGACATTGTCCTAGTTTTTCTTTAATAATGGTTGTTGTTCCTCACTGCAGGTCTTGCAGTATCTCTGGAGTATGTGTTCTCTAGTCTAGCAGAGTTGGGACCAGTGCCGTGAAGATAACTGTTTACTAAAGGCTTTACTGAGAAAGGATATTGCAAGCATGCATATAGAAGACCTCGATCTTTGCAGGCCCAAACAGCTTCACAACAATGTTGCAGCTACAGGTCATGGAACCTCTCCCTGCCTGAATATGTCAAGAAAAAAAACTTTTTTTCTAGTTTTGAAGAGAGAGGGAAAGATTTTAGATTTGGTTTAGCATTCGGATTTGTATTTAGGTTTTTAATGCTTTTTGGAGCTCCATTAAAGACATTACCCTTTACTTTCTGCCACGCTGACAAAAGGTTTACTGGACAAGAGGTGATGGAAATGCTGCAAAAGAAACACATCCAGAAAAAAAATCTCACAGAGGTCTTTTTAGTTTCTGTTAAACAGGAAATTCTTCCAGTTTAACATTGTCAACAGAACAGGAAGTGAGAGTAAATCTTTCTAGTTTTGACTGGACATATACTTTAAACAATAAGTGACATCAAACATGTCATAATGTAATCCTAGGCTCAAAAAATAATTTGGCCAGAGCTGTCATTTTTTTTCTTTGCTAGACTAAAAAGCTCAGCTTGAACCTGATGTTTTGTTTTGTTGTCATGTTTTGTTTTGGACGAAGTATTTTGAGATCCCTCAACAGCTGTCCTTGTGATGGGTCTAAGTAGTACAGAAAGTGGGTAGAAATCTCCAGAACAGTGATAGAGACAGCAATAGAATACAGTAAGAGATGCTACCCCTTCTCTACTCTATCATATGCAGAGAAAACAGTTTTGGCTGAAGTTGGGCTTTCAATTTTGCCTCTGCTTGTCTTGTATAAAATGCAGAGTGTGATACTCAAATTAACAAATTGAACTATGGAGTATGACATAATTACATATGTAGCGCCACCCCCGTAGGGGCCGCTGGTATTTTGCCTGGGTCTTGCCCACTCTTTGCTCCGCAGCCAGTCACAAGGAATTTCCCACAGCCAAGTGCACACACACTTCTGCTCGTTCTCACTAATGACCAGCCTAGGGGTTTTGTTTTGTTGTTTTATTGGAGTACTTGGATAGGGAAGGGGTATAGTAGGATGCTCCAAATTGAACTATTCACATGTGTGAACAGCTTTCTCAGTAAAACTGTGTAGCAAACTGTACAGAATAGAGCAAGGTCCCTTTTTAGTAGAAGAAATTTAGTTAACCCTGCTTCTTCAAGACACCAGCCAGTGTCCCCTTTAGCCCTCACCCAGCAGCTGACTTCTAGGGGGATTTAGCAATGCCAGTCTCTAAGATGCCTTTAGGGGATCTGTACTCACAAGGCCCTGATCACAGGTCACCTTCCTCTGTGATACCAGACAGGATCCATAGACATCCTCCCTCAGTCAGCTCTCAGGAGAACCCTGGGTTTCAGCATTCACCATTCAGGCCCTCAGGTCACCCACCTGAGGCTACATGGCAGCCAGCACTTGGGAAAGGTGACAGGCCGCTCCCCAACTAGACCTAGACCTCTCCTCTCTGAAAGAAGACCCAGAGCCCATGCACTCTTTAAACATAAATACCAGCACCCAGCATGCCTAGTGGCACCTCCCATTCCAATTGGCCAGGACTGTATCCATATTCATGCTGCTCATCTACCTAATCTCCCCCTATAGCCCAGAATCTTCCTAGATTGCTATGCATAGGGACACTCAGACAGCACAAAACAGCACCAGAGCACACTGAGCAGCCTACACTAAATGATTACAGCTCTCTGTTAAGCAGACAGCACACAAGTAAATATGTATGTAACATGTCACTTATTAATCCAATAAACAGGAAATATTTATTGTTTTCTATTAAAAGAGAAGTATGTTTTTTTTTTTATTATTTATACTTACCTATGTGGATGCAGCATTAGACTGATGCTGCATCTGTCCCCCCAAACATGGTCGATGGCTCGGTTTTTACAGATCGCCGAGAGGAGAGCTGCTGACTGTAAGTCAGCGTCTCTCCTCTCTGCTCCTCCACGCTCACTGGAGTGCTGAGCTGTGGAGGGGTGTGGAGAGGCCATCTCAGCGATTCGCTGAGATGCTGAGACTGCCATCAATTAAGGCAGCTTGTGGATCCAGACTTGGGAAGTCGGGATGATGTGCTGCCTCGACTGATGGTAGTGATGTTAGCGGAGAGCAGACTTCAGACCGTTCTCCGTTGAAAACGGGTCACAGGAGTGCAAATTGAATTGCACTCCTGTGACCCAGAGGAGAAGCTGAGCCTAAAAAGCTCAGGCTGGACTTCACCTTGAAGTAGAGTCTTGCCCATCCTTCCCCATATTGTTATCCCTCGTGATTGAACCCCTGGCTCTAACTTTTAATACTAACCTACATGTCTGGGATATATAGGTGGCTGACTGCCAACATAAGGTATTTGTGTTTTCCGACAATGTCATTCTGTTACTTCTTAATCTATGATCAACTATGTCAACTATTAGTGGACTGTGTGTTATTTACTCAAAGTATTTGGTCCCAAACACTACACTCACAGCATAAGAAATACAGTCTCTTAAAGGTAACTTTCTATGTTGCTGGGTTTCCTTTCATCCCTCCTCTTATGAAAGTTGTACATGGCCAACTATGCATCCCTCTTACGCCAAGCGATATCCACTTTCGCATCCTGGAAGAAGTATAAAATGTCTTGGCTGGGCAGAATACTACCTTCAAAGATGACACTGCTCCCTAAATTTCCTTACCCATTCAGGGTTCTTCCAGTCAATGTCCCTCTGTAGATTTTAAAGGTCCATTCAGCAAGCTTGTATGTGGTTTATCTGGCAGGATTCGAGACCAAGAGTCTCCAAAAAGTTTTTCTTTTTTACCTAAAAACTGGCATTACCGCATATTATCAATTACTATTGCAATGCGCAAATCACCCACCTGGCATCTCACCATACAACATAGAAGCTACTGTTGTGTTCTACAATGTTAAACTCTAATAAAAAATCAATTGAAAAGAAGCATATATGATAACGTCTCTGGCGTTGGACACAGTCCTGTTAACTTCTCCAGATTTGTGGATTGGGGAGACAATTATCATCACACATGCCCTTCACTACACTTGCTAGCTATCCTTCTTTTCTCCTAGGTTATGAAGAGCCACAAAGAATCTTTGTGTGGCATAAAACAGTCTTTCATCAGATATTTGACTTACTGACTATGAGCAATATGCTAAGCTTTACTATGCTGCAATCTTCCCATCACACCCCATCCACAGAACCATTTTTAGTAGTTTGCAGATTCATAGTTATGATCCTAGAACATATAGGGGGTTATTTACAAAAGGAAAATCCACTTTTCACTACAAGTGCACTTGGAAGTGCAGTCGCTGAAAATCCGAGGAGGACATGCAAGGAGAATAAAAAACAGCATCTTAGCCTGCATATGATTGGATGATAAAATCAGCAGAGCTTCCCCTCATTTCAGATTTACCCCTCATTTCAGATTTACAGTGACTGCACTTCCAAGTGCACTTGCAGTGCAAAGTGGATTTGCCTTTTGTAAATGACCCCCATAGACTCACCTTTGACTCTCAGCCCCCTAAAACATATATGTCAAAGATTCTAAAGGAATATTGTCTTTGATGTATAAATCTCTTCTGCTCTTCTGTCCTTTCCCTGACCTTACATTTTCCCAATGGGAAACAAGATTTAGGTGGACTTTCAGAGCAATAACAATGGATTCAAATTTGGGATAGAATTACAAAAGAAACACTAATCTAATCTTTTCTAGAGGACAAACTGCTGCTTAGGTGAGAATGTCCTAGAACTAAAAGATTTTGAAATAGGGTCTAGCTTGAGGTGATTGTAGCCGTATTAGTGCACTTGCGATAGAAATAATTGAGTACTGTTCACAATACTTTTTTTTGTTTGCACTAACATACAATTTTTCAGGACGAGTTTTCGGGGTATGTCCCCTTCTTCAAGATCCCAGCAGTACTACTCCTGCTGGGACCTTGAAGAAAGGGAAATACCCCCAAAGCTTGAAAAATTGTATGTTATTGCAAATAAAAAAAGTATTACAGACAGTACTCAATTGTTTCTGAACTAGGGTCTACTAATTCAGCTAAACTGTTTTGGGAGCTAGCATCCCTTAAAATTCCTCTGAGGCTTTATTGAATTTAAAATCATCTTTATTTACCTCCAACCAGTTTATCTTCACTGTCACTAAAAAAAAACCCTAGCAGGAGCATGGAAGTCTGGAACGCCAACAACTGTGCATGTGAAACAAGTAATATTGTAGTACTTATTCAATGAAAAGTTGGCAGCTATCTTACAAGAAAAAATCAAAAAATGTAAAAAGGCTAGGGACTGTACAAATTAAGTTACTATATGCTTTTGTACTCAAATAATACATTTTTTTAATAAGAAATGCATTGAAACAGAAAGTCTTGCCTAATGGCTAATATCCTACCTTAGCCTGTCAGACTGCTGGTTGCTACCAGTAAGGCCATCCCAATAACTGAGAGTGCTCCCTACAGGTACTTCAAATGCCTATGACCCAATGAGACGCAAGCACTCATTAAGCTACTGGCCTGCTTACAGAGGAACAACAAGGGCAAGAGATGTTAACAGTCTATGCATTGCAATGCAAGAAGCCTACAGAGAGAGATGAGTGTGATACATGAGTTGTAACCTGATCCAAAAGAGGAGTTGTAGAATAGCTAGTCGGAAAAAAAAAGTTTTATGAACATACCTTTGATCAGGTTTCAGTTAATACTTATTTTGTTGCTCCAGGTTCGATGCCTGTTTCAACTTCCTGATTAATCTAAGGGTCAACTTTACTAGGTCAGTGTGGTCCTAGGGTAATATATAGCCACAGTCTTAGAGTTTGTCCTTTTTCTCACAGACTCATACCAAAACTGTAGACAAGGGTCTTACTGAAATCATTCAGTTGTTACAGATGCATGATTCTCCTTCATGGTCCTTTCTGAGTGTTTGTAATTTAACTCCATGATTACTTGTTGCCAATTCATGTACACATGGAGATTTGTAGTTACAAGTATAGTTGCATATATCTTCTTTTTTATTTCAGCATATACAGTATAATTTACTGTAGGTCTCCATCAGTGACTTAGAGGAATAAATGACTAATACTCATCAATGTCCTACCACAACATCAAGTCTTTGTGCAGAGGTATTAACCTCAATTCTCACTTATTTTGACATGTCATATTATGCTAATTATATAGAATTAACCTTTTAAGTTAGTAAAATGCATTATTTTCCTGAGTTTCCAACCAAAAGTTTGAGTTTCCCTTTAAATGTTAAGATATATGCCCATTGCTAACATTTTTGTTCTCACCGGTAAACCCTTAGCTTACCTGTATATTGTTTTTAAATATGACTACAGGCATACCCCACTTTTAAGTACACAATGGGGTTTATTTACTAAAGCTAGAAAGTGCAAAATCAGGCTAACTTCTGCATAGAAACCAATGAGCTTCTAACCCCAGCTTGTTCAATTAGGCTTTGGTAATAAAACCTGGAAGCTCACTGGTTTCTATGCAGAAGTGAGCCTGATTTTGCACTTTCTAGCTTTAGTAAATAAACCCCATTGTGTATTTAAAAGTGGGGTATGCCTGTATTTATCCATTCTGAGAGATCCTTCATCAACTTTGACATTTATACCCAATATTTCATCCTACCAAGCTCACTGCTAGTAAAACTCGATAATACATGATTTGGCTAAAACATTCAGTTATTAAAATTATACATACTTAAACATGTAATCTCCATAAAACTGACATAAAAAAATCCTTAAAGCTGGGCTTCACTCTCTCTATCATATAGTATGTTGGTATTGTGTTGGTTATTATTTAGGGTGGTGTGGGAGAAAGTGGAGTATTATTTGTATTTTGTAGTTTGAATGTCTGTTATTTTAATCTGTGTTATTATTCCATGTTGTATTTTAATTGTATGGCTGTTTTATTTGTAGTGGTGTTTTTAATTTTGTTTATTTGGTGTTAATGACTGTTATTGGTAATTTTGTTGTGTTTTTGCATCTTGTTCAGTTTATTGTTGTGATCTTGTGTTGTCTTTGTTAAGTATGTCTGTGTCGTAATAATTTCCCATATTCTCTTTAGGATTAATAAAGTATTCTGTATTCTATCAACATTCACTATCAACATTGACTATTTTTAATCCTTATGCTACTAGCATTGGTAAAAAGATAGGAAAGTATATCATATTTACTTGTTTTAAACTTTTTTTTTTTGCATTTCTTTAGTTCCTTCCTGGTTTCCAGGCCTAGGCAAATGATGTCATACATCCCAGGAGTCATCAGGAGGTTATGAGAGGAGGAGAGTTTTTTCTCAGCTAACCACAGCCTCCTGCCTGTATGCCTGATCTAAGGACAGAGGAATTCCAGGAAATAAAAGCTACATGAATCATCTGCCCTTATTCAAGATGGCCACAATCAGAAATTCTAGGGGGTGTTTTTCAGTGATTTCTTAGCAAAATAAAGCATGGATACATGGATAGATGGGCGAGTCTTCTTTGAATATTAAAAACAAACTAAATTGCATTTTTGTTTTATAGCGCTCAGGTGCAGGTGTTGTTCTACTTTAGATGTACAGTAGTTAAAATATCCAATAGCACAGGGATTTTATTGCTGTCTGTGTCCCCATTGAACTTTTCTTTCACTTCCGCATCTATAACAGGTCTCAATATAATATTCTACTCATAAACCTGTTGCGGAGCCATCTATTATTTATCTTTGTTCTGTTTCAAAAGCCATTATGTTCAATGACATAGCTTATCAGACCCAGCCTATGCACACAGTATGGTCACTTGCAGAATCCAGAGGCAGCTGAACTCTTCAAAAAGACACAGAAGTTGAATCCAAAACAATTTTATGTATAATAAGTCCAGTACAGATTATGTTTTCCAGTCTTATAAAATGTAAAAAGACAAATGCCCCGTACACACAATCGGAAATGCCACCAGCAAAAGTCCGATGTGAGCTTTTGGTCGGAAAATGCGACCGTGTGTATGCTCCATCAGACTTTTGCTGGTGGAATTCCAGCCAGCAAAAGATTGAGAACTGGTTCTCTATTTTTCAGTCGGAAAAACCTCCTATCCGAAAAAGCGATCGTCTGTATGCAATTCAGACACGCAAAAAATCACGCATGCTCGGAAACAATTCAACGCATGCTCAGAAGCATTGAACTTCATTTTCTCGGCTCGTCGTAGTGTTGTACCTTACTGCGTTCTTGACGGTCGAAAGTTCCGAGAACTTTTGTGTGACCGTGTGTATGCAAGACAAGCTTGAGCGGAATCCCATTGGAAAAGCCATCATATCTTTTTCCGACCAAAATCCCATTCGTGTGTACACGGCAAAAGAGTTTCCTAAGCACTGTATTTTCTTGAAAAGTGCCTAACTAAAGACTGTACCAACTAACATTAAACAGGAAGGGGAACTTAGGAACATACCAGGGGCAAAAAAATAAGCAGGCTGCTACGGCAGCACAATATCTGTATGCCACAGTACAGACGGATTAAGCAGGGGTTTACAGGGTATGTAAATATGCTTTACATCAGTCCCAGACTTCAAATGTCTCTATCGTTGCAATAAAAGCCTACACTCAACCAAGTTCATATCAACCAGGTTAGGTTACAACCTCAATTCTTTGGATTCAAAAGGTTAAAAAACAGGGTACATTTAACGGTTTGTCATCTTCCCAGCAGATTATATTGCAAACAGATAAGTAACTGAGTAAGGACAGATCAGGATACAAATTGGATCACCTGCATTTTTACTCTTGCGAATCAGAGTGGGGCAGATTTTAAACCATTCATTCATCTCTTCTTAGCAACCTTTTTGGAATCCTTTTCCCCAACACTGATCATTTCTATATTAGCTCTTATTCATGCACTACCTGTTTTTGAAATACACAGCTTGTCAATACTATGATTTTCAGAAAAGATGTTGTTCATTTTCAACCTTTTAAATATATTCATAACTTTTAGAAAAAAAAGTCATAAAAATCAAATAAAAAATTATAATACAAATTGATGTTCACATCACTAAAACTCATTTTCTGTGTTTGTACCGCTGTACATTTCATGCCTGTCCTGCACAGCAGGGGGCAACTCACATTTTCTTCAATCTCCTTTGGCACAGCACATATCCATATTGAATCAGCCCTCTGAATTTATTAACCTACATATGAATGGTGAACATTCCCAGCCTGATAAAAAAAGGACATGAAT
This sequence comes from Lithobates clamitans, assembly GCA_037952925.1. Taxonomy (NCBI): domain Eukaryota; kingdom Metazoa; phylum Chordata; class Amphibia; order Anura; family Ranidae; genus Lithobates; species Lithobates clamitans. Next base: position 2,746,692 of record JBBGZY010000239.1, read on the forward strand.
ATTTTGGAAAATATCTGAAAGGCCAATTTTCTAAAGTACTCTTCTATAATGATAAATTTATCCACACCAAAGCAAAACCTTACTGTATTCATGAAAGAAAAATCACGAGCTGTCTGCCATTTGTTTTACGCAAATCAGTCTTGAATAGTAAAAGAGCTACTGAACTAAATTGGCTAATTTATTAATGGTTAAGCGACATCCTTTTGCAGTATCATACTGGAGGCTAAGTTTAACATCTGTTTCAAAGCTATATAATTTGCTAATAGAAAAGGTTATGTCTAGATAGATAATAGTGTCTTTTAAGCATTAAAATTAAATAAAGCTTCTGGCTGTTTGTTGAAATTCAGAGCTAAATTTATTTTGAAACATTTTTTTTCTATGCAAAGCAGTTGTTTTTCACTTATACTCCCCAGCAGGGAATGTAATAAGCTCAGAATACCATTAGTTGGGACCTAACAAAATTAAAATTCAACAAAATCTCCATTTCCGTAAATGTTAACTCTTTGCTTGTTTTCTGAAATTTTCCAAAAAAAACCAGACCATCCAACATATTTTTGCAGTTCTAGACCTCAGCTCCAGATAATGCTGATGCTACCCAATTAACTTCACTGGCAACACGGTGGTCCTCAGATACATTTACATGTTGAATGCTTACACTTTGGACTTCCGGGGCAGACCACTGTTCCCAGGATGAAATCCAGGCAGTCATTAGTGGACACTGTGAAGCATCTATCGTTATCATAAGCTACTACATATAGACAATGCAAAAAAAGTCAGTAACCTTTTCTTTGTAAGCCAGGAATGAAAAATTGTAAGAAATGTACAGGCTACTTACCTGTGTGTTTTGAATCCACCATCTGCAAGTAATGGTGTACTCCACTTCCAGGACTCAACAGGTTTGGAAACTCCCCATAAGTTTCTAAAGTGCCAACAAATGGTATTTTCCAGGGGCCAAAGCTGTGTCTCAAAAGTGAGATGCATTAGGTCAAGAGCATTGGAGGTACATTGGGACAACACAGCAGAATCCATTTCACACAGTCCACTTATCTTGTTCTTCTAGTTTTAAAAAAAAAGATAAAACACTTCTTCAGTGTAAAATTCTTCAATGTACACAGCCATTGCATTCCAGTATATTTTTTGATAAATGCCATGATTCTTTTTAAATTTGAAGCCACTTCAGCTCTAAAACATTATATATTTGGGATCCATGTTTGCAATGTAATCCTCTTTCTATAGTAAATCCAAGCTATATTTGCATTTGCAGCCACAACTCCAAGAAGCCCGCTGCCAAAGTCTTAAATAAGCATTTGATTAAGACCTATTTATTGGATTGGTTGAACTTACTAATGTGTACACTGTACATTTAGGAGTAATAAGAACCTGGAAAAGGGGATATTTATTATATTATATTTATTATATTACTAATTGTGTCTTTATGTTGTTGCTTGTGCTAGTTTATTTAGACTTCAGTTAATGGTGAATGGTAGTGAAGGGTGAAATTGCTTGGGTTGATTCACGAACAGTTTCTGTGAATACATCTAAAAATCAGCAAAAATATTGAAAATCTATTCTCTCCATTTCCTAGGCTAGTAGGCAAGGGATTGTCAAACAAGCTGCAAGGGTCGCTGGGCAATGCCAGGGGGGCATGTACCAATGCAAAAAAAGTTTTGTTTTTTTTCCAAAAATAATGACAGAATGCAAGTCTTTCAATAAGGCTTAATATAAAACAATAAGATGCACAATTTAAATACCATGCTTGGGGATTCCCTTAAACCTGAATATGAAGTGGCGCAACTCTACAATGTACTAAAGTGACATTTGCAAAGAAAATCAATACATTTAAACTGTCTTTTAAAATGACATGCCCTGGTTACTTCATTCTGTTTGTAAACAAAGTGACAGCAATACCTGTTCATATCCATATCAGTCCCTTAGTCTAGAAGAGGGTCTGCTATGGATTTCAAGGGAATGCATAAAAAAGACAAACATAAAAACATTGTGGAGAGCCTCTGCTCCTTTGTTTACATTCAGCTGCCAAGCCAGGAAATGTAATTTGTGACAAGATGTGGACCCAGAGGTTGTTGTGTTTTATTTCAGTGTGTTGCCGGGCGTCGGTCATTGTAATTGATGTGTACCTACATTGTTTGAGGATGTGATTGAATGTGATAAAACACTTTGTAAAATATGTTGTATGTTTATTTAATATTTTTTCGTTTGGGAATGAGTAACTTTTGCTTATTACAGGTTTGGTATATCTGTATGCAGTAATATAAAAATAAAAATAAAACAGAAAGGCTGGCAGAGCAATGATGTACAATTAGCCCCTGTGCAATGATATCACAAGAACAGTCTAATTGTATCATAAGAAACATCCAAATAACTTTGCTGTTTGGCTTCCTGCCTGTCATTGTTATATACTGTTAAGGCAGGGTTGTAGATAAGGGGGGGGGGGGTTAGGGGGGTTGAGAACCCCCTTAGCATCCTGTCAAAAATTAACCGCATGGTGTCCCTGCCGTGCTGTTTGTTGTCGGTGCCATGTGCCACTCGTAGCAGAGCAGGTTAATTTCTGCCAGTCAATGGCACTAGACTGTAGTGGTTCTTTAATGCATGTTAGTGGCTGCAGCTGCACTGTGCAGCATTCCACACTCGGTCGGCACTCATGCTATGCTGTTTACACACTGTCAGACTCTGCTTGGGCTGACACTGTTTTCACGCAGCACTGAGCAGAGCGACGGCCCCTGTTCTGCCCACCACTCAATTCCATTGGCTCCTTGACGTGCAGCTTCCCGCCTTTAGCTTGGGGGGAGGAGGTTTGCCGGGTCCTCGAGGGTGTCATGAATATTGGTGAAAGAAGTGCTGGCTGCTGCTCTGCTTTCCAGTCCAGGTGTGTCCCTCTTCCACAGGCAAGCTTACCACTGCTGTGCTGCCGTGTTTGTATTGTGAATCTCTGCAGCTCCTTTCTATATCGTCCCCCAGGAGGCAGGGAAAAGGTAAGTTGAGTTTTCCTGGGTTGAAAGCTGCCAAAGTTTCAGGAGGATTTGTGTTGCAGATAATGTAGTGAAGGGTTACGGTGACAAATCAAGAGAAAGGGAGAGTTGACAGATATCTCCCTAGCTGGCACATACATCTATCTATACAAACACCCCCCAATCATGCTGTTCAGATAATGTGAACAAAATGTGACCATTCATGTTAATCTGTGTTTATATGGTGAGTTTACACTATTGAATGTACAGACTCAGAGCTTGGATAACACAGGGTTATATGAATGGTCTTATTTAACTTCACATACAGAGTGCCAGGGGCTGGCTTATGTAGATACGTATTCACACCTCATAACAAGAGATCATTTTTATTGAGTAGTACTGTTGTATGATTTATGGTTGTATATATTAGTAGATGAGCACAATAGTGTGTTTTTTTTTTTATTATTATTATAGACATCACTATCCGACCACTTCTCAGCCCCCAACTCCACCCGGCTGGCATCACCCCCAGACCACTTGATACATCCAGCTAAGGGACATCATTCCATAGTCACCTATCCTTCCCTTATCTTCCCAACATCACTCCCTGGTCACTCCACAGACACTGCAAGAAATCCCTCCCCATTCTGTCACTGGCAATGCTGGCAAAACGCAGCGCATGTGTCTGTGTTCCATTAATTTTTGGTGGACCCTAAATTGCAGTGTTCACTTTTGAGATAGAGAAAGGAATAGATAGAGAAAGGAACCCAGGATATATTCAGTATGTACTAGAGAGGAGTATGGTGGGTAGGACAGTGGAGGGTATGAACCCTCCACACTCCTCTCCTGTACATACTTCCCACTGTCATACCTTCCACACTCCTCTCCTAACATACTGCCCACTGTCATACCCTCCACACTCTTCTCCTGTACGTACTGCTCACTGTCATACACTCAACACTCCTCTCCTGTACATACTGCTCACTGTCATACCCGCCACACTCCCCTCCTGTGCATACTGCCCCCATCATACCCTCCACACTCCTCTCCTGTACATAATGATCATTGTCGTACTCTCCGCTCTCCTCTCCTGTACATACTGAATGTGTCCTGAGTTCCTTTCTCTATCTCAAAAGTGAGACTTCAAGGATCTGTTTAGACCCCTGATATATCACCAAAGCCCCCCCCCCTTAGAGTAAAAAAGTTTAAAATTGTAAAAAGCCACACTTAATATGTGGTATCATTTAGCCACACCCATGGTGTGCTGCGTGCCATGGTATGCACGCCGCAGGTCACCATCTCCCTGGTAGAGGCTCAAGTGCAATACTTTGCCCAGGAGCCCTTAATGCTGTTAAGATGCCACTGACCATGATATGTTCCTGGTACCTTTATTGGGTCGCCTGCTTTAAGTCTCCAGCCACTCTGCAAGTTGTCAAGCTTGGTGCCCCTCTGTTTGGGCCTGCCAATTAATGTGCCACTTCAGCCATCTTTAAACCTGGGGCTCCATGATCTCAAATTGCCCAGGGGCCCCATGAGTAGTTAGTCCGCCCCTGATTGTGTGGCCACTGGCAAAGTTGGTGATTGAGGCTGGGCAGAGTCTTTCATTGCTGGTGTGTTAGGCCCTGTTCACATCTAGCAATTTGGGATTGTTGGCGGAATCGCCGTGATTCTGCCCGCAATTCCAAATCGCATTGCAATACTGTCAAAATGCAGCACATGTGACAACTCCCTAATTTTGTAGAAATGTCATCTCTCTCCTGTTAGTGTCTCTTGTACAGGAGGTGAAGGGAAATCTCCTTCACGGGACAAAGACATCTGAAAGAAACAGAAAGGGCTTTGGGTACTCTATCCAAAGCTAAAAAATGCTTTCAAAATATCTGTTTTGGGGATTTTGCACACAGGATATATTATTAGGCGTATGGCCATACAGAGAAAAATACTCTAATTGCTATGGCTTCTGGGAGACAGAGCTGCTGCATATTTTTGCCCACAGGCATACAGTGCCTTAAAAAAGTATTCATACCCCTTGAAATTTCCCCCTTTTTGTCATGTTTTTTATTGGGTTTTTTATGATAGACCAACACAAAGTGGCACATAATTGTGAAGTTGAAGGAAAATTATAAATGGTTTTCCAATTTTTTTTACAAATAAATATGTGAAAAGTGTTGCGTGCATCAGTATCCAGCCCCCCTGAGTCAATACTTTGTAGAACCACCTTTCACTGCAATTATAGCTGCAAGTCTTTTTGGGTATGTCTCTACCAGCTTTGCATATCTAGAGAGTGAAATTTTTGCCCATTCTTCTTTGCAAAAGCTCAAGCTCTGTCAGATTGGATGGAGAGCATCTGTGAACAGCAATTTTCAAGTCTTGCCACAGATTCTCAATTGGATTTAGGTCTGGACTTTGACTGAGCCATTCTAACACAAGAATATGCTTTGATCTAAACCATTTCATTTTACCTGTAGCTCTGGCTGTATGTTTTGGATCCTTGTCCTGCTGGATGGGGAACCACCCCCCCAGTCTCAAGACTTTTGCAGACTCTAACAGGTTTTCTTCTACGATCGCCCATCTTCCCATCAACTCTGACCAGCTTTCCTGTCCCTGCTGAAGAAAAGCAACCCCACAACATGATGCTGCCACAACCATGTTTCACGGTGGGGATGGTGTGTTCAAGGTGATGTGCAGTGTTAGTTTTCCGCCACACATAGCATTTTGCTTTTAGGCCAAAAAGTGCAATTTTGGTCCTATCTGACCAGAGCACCTTCTACCACATTTGCTGTGTCCCCCACATGGCTTCTCGCAAACTGCAAACGGGACTTCTTTTGGCTTTCTTTCAACAATGGCTTTCTTTATGCCACTCTTTCATAAAGGCCATAAAGGCCAGATATGTGGAGTGCATGACTAATAGTTGTCCTGTGGACAGGTTCTATCACCTGAGCTGTGGATCTCTGCAGCTCCTCCAGAGATACCATGGGCCTCTTCGCTGCTTCTCGTATTAATGCTCTCCTTGCCCAGTCTGTTAGTTTAGGTGGACAGCCTTGTCTTGGTAGGTTTTCAGTTTTGCCATACTCTTTCCATTTTCAGATGATGATTTGAACAGTGCTCTGTGAGATGTTCAAAGCTTGGGATATTTTTTTGTAACCTAACCCCGCTTTAAACTTCTCCACAATTTTAACCCTGACCTGTCTGGTGTGTTACTTTGCCTTCCTGATGCTGTTTGTTCATTAAGGTTCTCTAACAAACCCGGGGCAGACCAGGTTCTCTAAGGTTCTCTGATGGCTTCACAGAGCAGCTGTATCTATTTACTATTTGGGTAACTTCGGATCGCAGTTGGTTTCACTAGATTTTAGTTAATGGAATCAGAATAAAGGGGGCTGAATACAAATGCTTGCTACACTTTTCAGACATGTATTTGTAAAAAATATTTAAAACCATCTATCATTTTCCTTCCACTTGTCAATTATGTGCCACTTTCTGTTGGTCTATCACATGAAATCCCAACAAAACGACAAAATGTGTAAATTTCAAGTGGAGTATGAATACTTTTTCAAGGCACTGTACATTACAAAAATGTCATATGAGGCTATGCACACATAAATGCCATCTCTCACATTTACACAGGCATGTGCACAGACATATTCAAAGACCAGGCCTTTTCTGACACTTTTTGTTTACAAGAAAAAATCAGTATTTTTTGCTAGAAAATTACTAAGAACCCCCAAACATTATGTATATATATATATATATATATATATATATATATATATATATATATATATATATATATATATACACATATATATTTATATATACAATATATATATTAGCAGAGGCCCTAGTGAATAAAATGGTGGTTGTTGCAATTTTTTATGTCACACGGTATTTGCGCAGCGTTTTTTCAAACGCATTTTTTCTGGAAAAAAATTACTTTTATGAATTAAAAAACACAATATATAACCAAATTTATAAATTTTTATTTAAAATTGCGCACACTTGTGGAATGGCGACAAACTATGTTACTAAAAAATCTTCATAGGCAATGCTTTCAATTTTTTTATATATAAGACCCCAGATCTCTCCTCTACCCTTGAAAGCATGAGTTTAAAAAAACAAAAACAACATTGAGCTCATGCTTTTAAAAAAAATGGCTCTTTTAACTTTTGCCCTGACTGAAAAATGACAAAATGCTTGTTGTTTCCAGTCTCCTAAACCATAGGCTCTATGATCAGCAACTGCAACTGCTGGCCTCAGTGCCAGGCTTCCTGATCAGTCAGGAAAGCTTGGAGAGGCACCAGACAGCGGCAGGAGGTGGGGACTACCCCTCCTGCTGACTGTAAAAGTTATCCAGCTGCTAATCAGCGAGGTTAGCTGAAAATTTTAATACCAGGGTTATGGCTGACATCTGCAGCCATGGCCATGGTATAACCACTTGAACACAACCTTGTACAGTATATACGTGATTGTGTGGAAACTGGTTAAAAATACACCCTTATGCCTGCATGTGTAAATGTGAGTGCCAGCATTTAGGCACACATAGCTGTGTATGGCATATTTTGTAATGCATGTCTATAGCTAAAAACACATTGTATGCTCCCAAAAGCCACAACAAGCATATTTAACTCTGTAGGGCTATATACCTACAACATAATATAATGCCAATGTGTAGGAGCCCTAATTATTAAAATTGTAGCTAATAATTTGAGTATCAGCTATTGTATTACTTGTTGCTCTCTTGAATAATTTTGTTAAAAATAAAGTATGTGCAACCCTAATGTTTAATGATTTACTGGCTGGCAACAGCACTACTCTTCCTTACTAGTAACCAAGGAGAAGTAGCTTCCTTGCATTATAACCTTATGTTCACACATAGCAAGCCTATGTAAGGTCAATACATCTAGTCGGAGGTGAGGAAATGTATGAAATGTTGTAATTCAAGATTAGGTTAATGTAGTCTTATAGTCAAGATAAATCAGTTGCTTAAGTTTAAATTAATCAGGAAAAATTCTTCTTGAAACATCTCTGAATGCTGAATTGTCTAACTGCCTTATGGATCAGGTCACCAGGCATATTGTTCAGGTTGATGCATTGTACGTTAGGTCATATGACAAAGTGACTTCAACGTGTACCACAGGAGAACATATTGTATTTCTCCAAGGGAATGCTAGATAAATCATATTACGTATCTGTGATCTCAGCACTTCAAGGATCAAACTATTTTCAGTAATTCTTCAACGACCTTCACAACTTGGAATTTTAATCTTATGTATGCCATTTTAGTTGAACATCAGCATTCTGAAGATTAAAATGATGTGCTATCAACTGACACTAGGCCATACTCCTAATAGATTAACGTCTTTTATTCTTACAATTTTCCATATTAACAGTTTCCAGGGATAAGAGAATATGTCTGAATAGACTTTAATCTGACCTCCACTGAAGTCTATCAAAGCAAAGAATTTGGACAAGGCCTATAGGTATGTGATTGTCAACAAAAGGCATGGGGAGCTGGCTACTGCTTTACAGTAAATGCAACAATGCAAAAGAAATGTAATCAAATACCATTCAGGTGAGAGACAGTTCTCTTTTTTATTTGACTTTGAGGGTGACATGGGAAATACACCAATTTTTGAAATTACTTATTTGGGAGATGCCTTTAAACTGTAAGTGATATTGCAGAACAGTATGATTCTCATGAACAGTGTCAGCAACACAATATTCTGGAAGCAGCAGCAGCATCCTGAACTGATTTGTTGCAATCTAAAAAATCTTATGAGGTGGCTGTGGCTGCAACACTGTTTTTTTATCCAGCAGTAATAAATTGAATGCTGCAAGTAGCAGTCACAACAGATTTAAAAGCTACATGAAAGTTTATCATTACAGTATAAAGCTAACGCCTCTCAAAGGTGTAGCTCAACCATTGCCTTGTCCTGCAAATTCAGAACTTATGCCTCTCTCTTTAGGCCTGCCTGACATTATGAAGACATGGAATTGCCTAACGTTATTATCAGCTATAGCAATAGCAGGAATCGGGATGCAGTGCTTTAGCACACTTATGCCCCATACACACGGTCGGATTTTCTGACGGAAAATGTTCGATGGGAGCTTGTTGTCGGAAATTCCATCAGATATTTTCCATTGGAATTTCCGTTACACAAAATTTGAGAGCTGGATCTCAAATTTTCCGACAACAAAATCCTTTGTCGTAAATTCCGATAGCGTGTACACAATTCCAACGCACAAAGTTCCACGCATGCTCGGAATCAAGCAGAAGAGCCGCACTGGCTATTGAACTTCATTTTTCTTGGCTCGTCGTACGTGTTGTATGTCACCGCATTCTTGACGTTCGGAATTTCCGATAAGATTTGTGTGACCGTGTGTATGCAAGACAAGTTTGAGCCAACATCCGTCGGAAAAAATCCATGGATTTTGTTGTCGGAATGTCCGATCGTGTGTACGGGGCATTAGGCTCGGTTCACACTAGTGCGAATTGGATGGGGGTTTACCCCCATTCAATTCGCATGTCAGAGATTGTGACTGGCTCTTTATGGAGCCGGTTCACTAACGCTAACAATTCACATGACACTGGGAAGGGAAAATGGCTAATTGGGCCCAATTTGGTGATTTCAACTTAGGGGTGTATTTACTTTTGTTACCAGCGGTTTAGACATTAATGGCTGTGTGTTGAGTTACTTTGAGGGGACAGTACTTTTACACTGTTACACAAGCTGTAAACTCACTACTTTACATTGTAGCAAATGGCATTTCTTCAGTGTTGTCACAAGAAAAGATATAATAAAATATTTACAAAAATGTGAGGGATGTACTCTCACTTTTGTGAGGTACTGTGTGTGTATATATATATATATATATATATATATATATATATATATATATATATATATATATATATATATATATAGATTTTTTTTTTTTTTTTTTTTTTTTTTTTTTATTATTATTGTTATTTATTTTTTTATCTAATTTACTCTAAATATTAGAGCAAGCTCTGTGAAAAAAAGAAAACATTTGTACTTCTATGCAGTTAAATCAGTTGCTACACTACTCATTTCGGAGATCTCAAAGCACAAAAATAAAATGTTGGCATGCATTATACATTACTGCTCAGTGACAAAAGGGAGACAAGTAGCTTCTATTATTAGCGTAATATACTTGGCACAAGCAAAGCAGAGGAGGTGATGAGGGCACAAACAGCACGAACCAAAACGCAGTCCAAAAAATGAAAATTACAGTACAAGATCTGCATGAAGAAAACAATTCTCAGCAGTGTCTGCTTGTCACAAAGCGACAATTAGCTTTTAATATTTTACAGAATTGTCTTTATAATTAGGAAGCTTAATAAGACAGTTTTGCAAATAAACAAACTGGATCTGTGACTAAAATCAAAACAAGGCAAGTGGGTGGAAAGGAAGCTTTCTTTAATCTTACAGAGGCGGTTGTGCTATAGCTGTAGGGAAAAATTAGGTGCAACGCGGTTTGAAAAAATAACAATAATGCTGAACAGGATCAAAAAATATAATGTGACTCTATTAAAGAGACACTGTCACCTTGCCCAATCAGGCTTAAAGCTCCACTCCCCACCCCTAGACTGCTTTATACTCACCTCTCTAGGGCTCCCTTACTGCCCCTTCTTCTCTGACTGCCACTGAAAAATACCTCCCTTGATGCAGTGCTTGGACAAAGCAGCCATACGCTAGGCCCAAGCACAGTCACATGATGGGGCTATGACACTGCTCCCTCTTAGCTCCAATACCAGCCTTCATCTGGTATTTTGGTTGTAACAGAAGAAGGAACAGTGGGGGGCTGCAGAAAAGGTCATATAGTGGCCAGCGGGTGGGATTTACACAGATATTGTTCCCTGAATGGGCAAGGTGACAATGTCTCATCCATTCAGATGGAATTACTTTATGGTGTGTCCCATAGAAAGGTGGAGGTTTCCTCTAATAGTTTTGATTTACTTATGTGCTGCTATGCTAAATAAGTTAAAAAGATGTGCAATAAAAGGGAACTGCTGCAACCACTACTATAGTAAACGTTAAACACTAAAGGAAAAATAAATGAAAGAAAATGGTGCGCTGTTCAATCGAAAATCAAAAGTCCTTACTCATCACAGGGCTTTAACATTTATCATGTAAATCAGTGGCGTAATTAGAACCTTCAGGGCCCCAATGCAAGAAACCATAATGGGCCCCCATGACCCCGGACAAGGGCCTTTCCCTCCGAGCCCGGTGGCGGAAGAACAGGGCCCGGTCGCAAGTGGGTGGCTGCATATAAAGGAACCGATATCTCCATTTCCCCCTGCTTCTCCTCCTCTCTCTTCCGCAGGCATTCAGTGGCGGCAGGAGATAAATGGAGAGATTGTTTCTTCTATGTCGGTGTTTCTCAATCTTTTGCCAGTCAGGGCACCCTTAACCACTTGACGACCGCCTCACGCCGATGTACGTCGGCAAAGTGTCACGGACAGGCAAAATCACGTACAGGGTACGTGATTTGCCTTCCGCGGGTGGGGGGTCCGATCGGACCCCCCCCCCGGTGCCCGAGGCGGTCGTCGTTTGTCCAGCGGCGATCGGTGATGAGGGGGAGACCATCCGTTCGTGGCCCCCCCCTCGCGATCGCCGCCGGCCAATGAAAACACTCCTTTGCTGCTGTATGCTAAACAGCAGCAAAGGAAGTGATGTCATCTCCCCTCGGGTCGGTATTTTCCGTTCCGGCCCGAGGAGAGACGACAAGTATGTGAGTGCACAAACACTACACACACAGTAGAACATGCCAGGCACACAAATCACCCCGATCCCCCCCCCGATCGCCCCCCGTTCCCCCCCCAATCACCCCCCCCCCCCCTGTCACAAACTGACACCAGCAGTTTTTTTTTTTTTTTTTTTTCTGATTACTGCATAGTGTCAGTTTGTGACAGTGACAGTGTTGGGACAGTGTATATTACCCCCCTTTAGGTCTAGGGTACCCCCCTAACCCCCCCTAATAAAGTTTTAACCCCTTGATCACCCCCTGTCACCAGTGTCGCTAAGCGATCATTTTTCTGATCGCTGTATTAGTGTCGCTGGTGACGCTAGTTAGTGAGGTAAATATTTAGGTTCGCCGTCAGCGTTTTATAGCGTCAGGGACCCCCATATACTATCTAATAAATGTTTTAACCCCTTGATTGCCCCCTAGTTAACCCTTTCACCACTGATCACCGTATAACCGATACGGGTGACGCTGGTTAGTTTGTTTATTTTTTATAGTGTCAGGGCACCCGCCGTTTATTACCGAATAAAGGTTTAGCCCCCCGATCGCCCGGCGGCGATATGCGTCGCCCCAGGCAGCGTCAAATTAGCGCCAGTACCGCTAACACCCACACACGCAGCATGCGCCTCCCTTAGTGGTATAGTATCTGAACGGATCAATATCTGATCCGATCAGATCTATACTAGCGTCCCCAGCAGTTTAGGGTTCCCAAAAACGCAGTGTTAGCGGGATCAGCCCAGATACCTGCTAGCACCTGCGTTTTGTGCCTCCGCCCAGCCCACCCAAGTGCAGTATCGATCGATCACTGTCACTTACAAGGCACTAAACGCATAACTGCAGCGTTCGCAGAGTCAGGCCTGATCCCTGCGATCGCTAACAGTTTTTTTGGTAGCATTTTGGTGAACTGGCAAGCACCAGCCCCAGGCAGCGTCAGGTTAGCGCCAGTACCGCTAACACCCACGCACGCACCGTACACCTCCCTTAGTGGTATAGTATCTGATCGCATCAATATCTGATCCGATCAGATCTATACTAGCGTCCCCAGCAGTTTAGGGTTCCCAAAAACGCAGTGTTAGCGGAATCAGCCCAGATACCTGCTAGCACCTGCGTTTTTCCCCTCCGCCCGGCCCAGCCCAGCCCACCCAAGTGCAGTATCGATCGATCACTGACACTTACAAAACACTAAACGCATAACTGCAGCGTTCGCAGAGTCAGGCCTGATCCCTGCGATCGCTAACAGTTTTTTTTGTAGCGTTTTGGTGAACTGGCAAGCACCAGCCCCAGGCAGCGTCAGATTAGCGCCAGTACCGCTAACACCCACGCACGCACTGTACACCTCCCTTAGTGGTATAGTATCTGATCGCATCAATATCTGATCCGATTAGATCTATACTAGCGTCACCAGCAGTTTAGGGTTCCCAAAAACGCAGTGTTAGCGGGATCAGCCCAGATACCTGCTAGCACCTGCGTTTTGCCCCTCCGCCCGGCCCAGCCCAGCCCACCCAAGTGCGGTATCGATCGATCACTGTCACTTACAAAACACTAAACGCATAACTGCAGCGTTTGCAGAGTCAGGCCTGATCCCTGCGATCGCTAACAGTTTTTTGGTAGTGTTTTGGTGAACTGGCAAGCGCCAGCGGCCTAGTACACCCCGGTCGTAGTCAAACCAGCACTGCAGTAACACTTGGTGACGTGGCGAGTCCCATAAGTGCAGTTCAAGCTGGTGAGGTGGCAAGCACAAGTAGTGTCCCGCTGCCACCAAAAAGACAAACACAGGCCCGTCGTGCCCATAGTGCCCTTCCTGCTGCATTCGCCAATCCTAATTGGGAACCCACCGCTTCTGCAGCGCCCGTACTTCCCCCATTCACATCCCCAACCAAATGCAGTCGGCTGCATGAGAGGCATTTTTATGTCCTCCCGAGTACCCCTACCCAGCGAACCCCCCAAAAAAGATGTCGTGTCTGCAGCAAGCGCGGATATAGGCGTGACACCCGCTATTATTGTCCCTCCTGTCCTGACAATCCTGGTCTTTGCATTGGTGAATGTTTTGAACGCTACCATTCACTAGTTGAGTATTAGCGTAGGGTACAGCATTGCACAGACTAGGCACACTTTCACAGGGTCTCCCGAGATGCCATCGCATTTTGAGAGACCCGAACCTGGAACCGGTTACCGTTATAAAAGTTAGTTACAAAAAAAAGTGTAAAAAAAAAAAAAAAATATGAAATAAAAAAAAATAGTTGTTGTTTTATTGTTCTCTCTCTCTCTATTCTCTCTCTCTATTGTTCTGCTCTTTTTTACTGTATTCTATTCTGCAATGTTTTATTGTTATTGTTATTGTTATTGTTATTGATTGTTATTGTTATTGTTATTGTTATTGTTATTGTTATTGATTGTTATTGTTATTGTTATTGTTATTATGTTTTATCATGTTTGTTTTTCAGGTGTGTAATTATTTACACTTTACTGTGCTTTATTGTTAACCATTGTTAACCATTTTTTTGTCTTCAGGTACGCCATTCACGACTTTGAGTGGTTATACCAGAATGATGCCTGCAGGTTTAGGTATCATCTTGGTATCATTCTTTTCAGCCAGCGGTCGGCTTTCATGTAAAAGCAATCCTAGCGGCTAATTAGCCTCTAGACTGCTTTTACAAGCCGTGGGAGGGAATGCCCCCCCCCCCCCACCGTCTTCCGTGTTTTTCTCTGGCTCTCCTGTCTCAACAGGGAACCTGAGAATGCAGCCGGTGATTCAGCCAGCTGACCATAGAGCTGATCAGAGACCAGAGTGGCTCCAAACATCTCTATGGCCTAAGAAACCGGAAGCTACGAGTATTTCATGACTTAGATTTCGCCGGATGTAAATAGCGCCATTGGGAAATTGGGGAAGCATTTTATCACACCGATCTTGGTGTGGTCATTTGCTTTAAGGGCAGAGGAGAGATCTAGGGTCTAATAGACCACAATTTTTTCAAAAAAGAGTACCTGTCACTACCTATTGCTATCATAGGGGATATTTACATTCCCCGAGATAACAATAAAAATGATTAAAAAAAAAAATATGAAAGGAACAGTTTAAAAGTAAGATTAAAAAAGCAAAAAAATAATAAAGAAAAAAAAAAACAAAAAAAAAAAACACCCCTGTCGCCCCCTGCTCTCGCGCTAAGGCGAACGCAAGCGGCGGTCTGTCGTCAAACGTAAACAGCAATTGCACCATGCATGTGAGGTATCACCGCGAAGGTCAGATCGAGTGCAGTAATTTTTCCAGTAGACCTCCTCTGTAAATCTAAAGTGGTAACCTGTAAAGGCTTTTGAAGGCTTTTAAACATGTATTTATTTTGTTGCCACTGCACGTTTGTGCGCAATTTTAAAGCATGTCATGTTTGGTATCCATGTACTCGGCCTGAGATCATCTTTTTTATTTCATCAAACATTTGGGCAATATAGCGTGTTTTAGTGCATTAAAATTTAAAAAAGTGTGTTTTTTCCCCAAAAAATGCGTTTGAAAAATCGCTGCGCAATTACTGTGTGAAAAAAAAAAATGAAACACCCACCATTTTAATCTGTAGGGCATTTGCTTTAAAAAAATATATAATGTTTGGGGGTTCAAAGTAATTTTTTTGCAAAAAAAAAAAACTTTTTCATGTAAACAATAAGTGTCAGAAAGGGCTTTGTCTTCAAGTGGTTAGAAGAGTGGGTGATGTGTGACATAAGCTTCTAAATGTTGTGCATAAAATGCCAGGACAGTTCAAAACCCCCCCAAATGACCCCATTTTGGAAAGTAGACACCCCAAGCTATTTGCTGAGAGGCATGTCGAGTCCATGGAATATTTTATATTGCGACACAAGTTGCGGGAAAGAGACAAATTTTTTTTTTTTTTTTTTTTTTTTTGCACAAAGTTGTCACTAAATGATATATTGCTCAAACATGCCATGGAAATATATGAAATTACACCCCAAAATACATTCTGCTGCTTCTCCTGAGTACGGGGATACCACATGTGTGAGACTTTTTGGGAGCCTAGCCGCGTACGGGACCCCGAAAACCAAGCACCGCCTTCAGGCTTTCTAAGGGCGTGAATTTTTGATTTCACTCTTCACTGCCTATCACAGTTTCGGAGGCCATGGAATGCCCAGGTGGCACAAAACCCCCCCAAATGACCCCATTTTGGAAAGTAGACACCCCAAGCTATTTGCTGAGAGGTATAGTGAGTATTTTGCAGACCTCACTTTTTGTCACAAAGTTTTGAAAATTGAAAAAAGAAAAAAAAAAATGTTTTTTCTTGTCTTTCTTCATTTTCAAAAACAAATGAGAGCTGCAAAATACTCACCATGCCTCTCAGCAAATAGCTTGGGGTGTCTACTTTCCAAAATGGGGTCATTTGGGGGGGTTTTGTGCCACCTGGGCATTCCATGGCCTCCGAAACTGTGATAGGCAGTAAAGAGTGAAATCAAAAATTTTCACCCTTAGAAATCCTGAAGGCAGTGATTGGTTTTTGGGGTCCAGTACGCGGCTAGGCTCCCAAAAAGTCCCACACATGTGGTATCCCCATACTCAGGAGAAGCAGCTAAATGTATTTTGGGGTGCAATTCCACATATGCCCATGGCCTGTGTGAGCAATATATCATTTAGTGACAACTTTATGAAAAAAAAAAAAAAAAAAAAAAAAAAAGTGTCACTTTCCCGCAACTTGTGTCAAAATATAAAATATTCCATGGACTCAATATGCCTCTCAGCAAATAGCTTGGGGTGTCTACTTTCCAAAATGGGGTCATTTTGGGGGGTTTTGTGCCACCTGGGCATTCCATGGCCTCCGAAACTGTGATAGGCAGTGAAGAGTGAAAGCAAAAATTTACACCCTTAGAAATCCTGAAGGCGGTGATTGGTTTTCGGGGCCCCGTACGCGGCTAGGCTCCCAAAAAGTCCCACACATGTGGTATCCCCATACTCAGGAGAAGCAGCTAAATGTATTTTGGGGTGCAATTCCACATAGGCCCATGGCCTGTGTGAGCAATATATCATTTAGTGACGACTTTTTGTAAATATTTTTTTTTTTTTTTTTTTTTGTCATTTTTCAATCACTTGGGACAAAAAAAATAAATATTCAATGGGTTCAACATGCCTCCCAGCAATTTCCTTGGGGTGTCTACTTTCCAAAATGGGGTCATTTGGGGGGGTTTTGTACTGCCCTGCCATTTTAGCACCTCAAGAAATGACATAGGCAGTCATAAACTAAAAGCTGTGTAAATTCCAGAAAATGTACCCTAGTTTGTAGACGCTATAACTTTTGCGCAAACCAATAAATATACGCTTATTGACATTTTTTTTACCAAAGACATGTGGCCGAATACATTTTGGCCTAAATGTATGACTAAAATTTAGTTTATTGGATTTTTTTTATAACAAAAAGTAGAAAATATCATTTTTTTTCAAAATTTTCGGTCTTTTTCCGTTTATAGCGCAAAAAATAAAAACCGCAGAGGTGATCAAATACCATCAAAAGAAAGCTCTATTTGTGGGAAGAAAAGGACGCAAATTTCGTTTGGGTACAGCATTGCATGACCGCGCAATTAGCAGTTAAAGCGACGCAGTGCCAAATTGGAAAAAGACCTCTGGTCCTTAGGCAGCATAATGGTCCGGGGCTCAAGTGGTTAAAGTACACCCCTAGGTGAATGGGGCTGAACTGCAACCACTCCGCAACTGTGTACAGTGCATGCAGTTGTGATGATGCATTTAAGGGGTTAAAACAGGTGGTCAGGAGGCAAAATATTGGGTGGTCAGGATTAGGGTCAGGATTAAAAGGGCATACATAAAATGTGCATACATACATGTAAAAACACACACCCACACAAACACACACACACACATATATAAACATACACACATAATACACACACATATACTGTATATATACACACACACACATATATATATAAATACACACATATATATATAAATGCACATATGCACACACATATAAACACAAGCGCACACACACATACGTGCACATACACATATACATACAATCACATACATGCACACACACACATACATACATGCACATACACACACACATACATACATACATACATACATGATACATACATACATACATGCGCACACACACACACATGCACATACAAACACACACACATACATGCACACATACATGCACATGCAGGCACACACATACATACAAACATGCGCATGTACACACACACACTGACATACATGCACACATACATGCACATGCACGCACACACATACATACATACATGCGCATGTACACACACACACTGACATACATGCACACACACACACATACATGCACATGCATACACACATATAAACACACATACAGTAGATAGATAGCCTTATAAAAAACGGCAGTCCTTTACCTTACGTCTTCCTGCCGGGTACTGCACTGTAGGGGGAGATAAAGAGCACAGCACACACTGTGCTTTCACTTTAGGTCAAATCAATGTGACCAGCTCCCCCCACAGTACCAATTACGGTTCGGCTTAGGATCGGTGAGCTCGGTTTCAGCCACCCTTGCCACTCCTCCTATTGAGGTATACAGGGGACCCTCAAGGGCCCCCTGCAGCAAGGGCCCCAGTTGCCATGATGGCCTCAGCGACCCTTATTCTTCCGCCACTGATGTAAATACAACATAAATTTTCAAATATAATAAAATATATATAATATTTCATAAAAATAAATGTTAAGTGATAGCATATGCATATACAATCATAGTGAACAGTCAAAAAGCCCCTATAGTGATAAAGTCCACTTCAAGGACACAAAAACAAATGATGCAATCTGAAGAATGTGATATCCATCCCTGAAAAGACAGCTGTGTGTTAAAATGCCATCACCAGACACCTCTGCCTGCAATGCCTGCTCACCTTACTGTTTCACCCATTACAGGTCATGCCGCGCCTTAAAGGTGTTGTAAAGGCAGAAGGTTTTTATATCTTAATGCATTCTATGTATTAAGATTAAAAAAAACCTTTTGTGTGTAGCAGCCCCCCCAATACCCCCTAATTACCTACCTGAGCTCCTTCACTTTCTAGCGATGTTCACAATCCCCTCAGCCATCCAGTACACTCCTTCTGATTGGCTCCCGCAGCTGACAATCAAAGTCAGTCAGCCTATCAGGGGAAAGAAGGGGTGGGGACAGGCTGGGGCTCCATGTCTGAATGGATACACGGAGCTCTGACTCGGCTTGGGGTCCCCCTTGTGGCAAGCTGGCTGAGGAGGCACTCAAAGGAGGGAGGGGCTAGGAGCTCAAAGAGAGACCCGAGAAGAGGTAGATCCGGGCTGCTCTGTGCAAACCAACTGCACAGAGGAGGAAAGTATAACAAGTTTGTTATTTAAAAAAAAAAGAAAACAAGACTTTACAATCACTTTAAGAAGTTATGCTGTTGGTCTGGTTTACCTCTGGTCTAGTTTTAATCCTCTTTTGATATGTTTTTTAAGACTGGACAGGGTCCGCTGGAAAATGAGTGCTTGGGGTATAATAGTATAGACTCATAGAGTAAGATGACTCTTAAAATAATATCTTATTAATGAGATACACTTACATCAATATTACTTGGTAAAAACGTGTAAAACAATCCACAAACGGCAAATTGCCTCCTCAACATAGAACTTCTGGGTCCTGGAGACACTGGAAGTGACATCACTTGCTCCACCCGACGTGTTGCGTCACTTGTCACGTGACTTCCTCAGGGTCACTCACGGGTGGACATCACGTTCTTAACATTGCATCGTTTGTCCTTAAAGTGGACTTTATCACTATAGGAGCTTTTTGGACTTTCACTATGATTGTTTCCTGTACAATTTATACAAAAAAAATAAAAAATTCCCAATAAATGTTTGCTGCATAGCTTGTATAAATTATACAATAAAGTATAAAGACTTAGAGCAGTATACATTACCAGTTTTCAAATTGTATGTTCTTAAAATAGACCTCTTTTTTATAGAAATATGGTTTCTTCATTTTGCAGAGGTTGCTAGCTCTCTGGCTTTCATACATATCTAACCACTTGCTATTCACTTCACTGAGTGGTTAGCAGGTAATAGCAGTATAAGCTAAATTTCTTAAGGGCACAACAGCAGCGTTTTTTTTTTCCTTTTATGATAAAAATTTTAAACAAATGAAAAAAAGCTGACCATTTAAGCACCTCTGTCAGTAATAAATGGTTTATCTCAACCCTCTAACTGTCACTTTTGCTATACAGGTTAATCTTTTAAAGGAAGTTGAAAACTAATAGACTTACTGGCCAGATCATTAGAAGAAGTAAAACCTAAACGAATAAAATAAATGCAGCTACTACATCTAAAAATTGGTAAGCTGAAATATATTACATTTTTGTCCTTAGCTTTGATACTTCTTTAAGAATTTAGTATTCTTTATTGAATGAACATTTTCACAGTGGAAGGTTTCTTTGGGGAACAATAGACTTTCAGATGAAAAAATCCATTTAGCCTTCCCTGAATCTCTTTTATAGTCTGCAGGATGCCAAAAACCTTCAAGTTACTTTCTTATCATAGGCAATCATTAAATGTACTGTATGTGAGCACCCAGAACCCATAGCTACGAAAGACCCAGATCCCTTCAATCCCTCCTGTGTCGCTCTACGTATGACCTCTGTTTATCGGTGAGCTGAATAGAGAACATAGCCTCATGTATGAAAGTGTCAGATCTTATGTCTTTCAGTACACTGAGCTTTAGCACACAGAGACACATGAATAAACACTTATTCAAGATTTCATGTTAGCTTTACTCATAGTGCACTAAGCACAAATTAAATGTCGAGTGACATTTCATTATTGTTCCAAGAGCCTAATTACAAGAAGCCTCTACACTCTCCACTAAAGTCCTACTACCGTCACTCTGCCAAGTCACAACGGTACAAAAAATCTGTACTGTCACCACACAGATGCAGACAAATATGCCTATGAATGCCCACTTTTCCAGACTGACGTCCATCCATCAAGGCATTTTGATATTTGCAAAACTCCTCATAAGAGCCAACCCACTGGACT
Organism: Lithobates clamitans; assembly: GCA_037952925.1. NCBI lineage: Eukaryota > Metazoa > Chordata > Amphibia > Anura > Ranidae > Lithobates > Lithobates clamitans. Next base: position 2,767,473 of record JBBGZY010000239.1, read on the forward strand.
GGGGGCTCTAAAAAGGGTTATAACCATAAAAAAAAAGGAAACAATTCTTATTCTTTAAAGCAGGATAAACAGCATAGCGCTTGTGCTGTGTCATTTGTCCCTCTCTATGTTCTAAAAATTCTGGTTGATCCTGCCTGTTCCTGTGTCTCCTGATGTAAATTAACCATGGTAATCATGGCTGCTAAACCATGATTACCCTGGTCAGTTTACATGACTCCGTCATCCCACAATCTCTCTTCTCTCCTCCTCCCTCCCTGCCTGTCAGCTCGGAAGTCTGTGTGATCCATCTCCCCCCCTCCACTCCCACCGCTATAGCTGTAAAATTACTACTGATAAATCCTGTAATCCCCTCTCTTACAGGAAGATATATTGTGCAGTATCTGTGTTTTTTAATAACTATTTATTTACAGTGCCGCTGGGCGCTCGTGTGACCTCCCATCGCTCTCCTCCTCTCTTCCTGACTGACGTCAGCAGGGAATCTCAGCCCTATCTTCCTGTAAGAGAGGGGATTACAGGATTTATCAGTAATGACTTTACAACCACTTTAAGAGGAATATTGTGCCAGGGTGCTATGATGTTTTCAGGAAGCCATGTACTGTATGCAGGGTAGTGGAAAGAAAACTATATTTGCCATTCACAAAAATAGAGTTTTTCAAACAAAGGCTGGTAAATGAAAAAAAAATATCTAAATGGTTGCTTTCTAAACACACACCCACACATACCCTGTAAGGGTGACTTGTGATTGGGCAGATGTTAGCCCCAGAATGTACCATTCCCGTCATGTTTCTTCTTGGATACAGCACCTACTGCCCTGCCATTGTAGCCACCATATCAGACACATCCTCATGACATACCCAGCCAAAGGCCCTAATATTCAAAATAAAGGGATGTCCGCCCACAAATGTATTTTCAGCACTTTACTGCAACTTTATATTTTTACATTTCTTCCCATGACATTTTACATTTGACAAACAATCAGAATCTTTGGCACAGAACAGGCGTAGATCTCTGGGGGGCTGGAGAGCACAGAGGGAGCCTGAGAGTATGGGGGGCGAAGAGAACAGGGGAGGAGAGCATGGGATAGCCTGAAAAAACATCAGGGGAGCCTGGGAGCATGGAGGCCGAGAGCACTGTAGGGAACCTGAGAGCACAGGGAGAGAAGAGCACAGGGGCGAAAAGCTCGGGGTGAGCCTGAGAGCACCTCAAGGGGGCTGAGAACCCAAGGGTAGAGAGTACTGAGGGTCTGGAGGGAGGGGGGAGCAGAGAGCACTGGGGGGAGGGAGTAGAAAAAAGCTGGATATTAGGAGCGGCTGCTGAATCAATCTCTCCATTTTCCTCCTGCAGACTCAGAAGAAAGGAGAGGAGGAGAAGCTGCATTCTTCTATATGCCGCCACCCCACTGCTCCTCCTATCACACAGGGAGCTGCACTCACTTTCCCTCTGGTCCGGTGTCTCATCCAGATCCGCTCCCTCTTCATGGCCACATCTCATCTGACCTGCAGTTTCTGCCCCCGGCCAGACAGCTGAACTGAATTGGCAGCCAGCCAGACGACCAGCCGGCTGCGGAGAGGCCAGGTGATCAGTGCAGGCTCAAGGGCCCGGTGTGCCCTATGGCCAGTCCAGGCCTGCCTCCATCCCTGATTTACAGAACCCCCAGGTGAGGGTCAGGGGTTCAAGGTGCTTTCATTAGTATACCCCTCTCTTTCAAATGTCCTTTCTATAGCTCTGCCCAGCTGGACATGCTTCATGATGACATTTATTTCCAGGCTCCAGCTTCTACTCACATTAGAGGACTCTGTTCCAGGCCCCCAAGGCCTTATGTACTACGACCTGCAGAAGTAGGCCAGGGATAGACAAAGTGACTACAGCTAGTTCTCAAGCGATCTGTACCAACTTGTCTGGGTATTCAGCCCTGCAAAGGGCCCTTGGATCAGTTTTAAGTAGGACCACATTTTAGCAGCTCTGCAGTATCCTGTTTCCATACCCTCAAACTAACTGGGCCCCACCCACAACTGAATTTATATGGGCACTAGCTCCACCCATTACATCACTACAGTACAGTATTTTCTTTAAAGGGGAGTTAGCACCTGCATATAGCTTTAACATTACCATGTCCTAATGGCAACAAAGCCATCTAGTGGCAGGTAAGCTAACTTACATATATTGAGTAGCGCAACACTACATAAAGTTTTGTTTATAGGCAAGCTGACTGCAGCTGACAACACAGCTTATTGTGATATGTGATGAAGTAAATTTGATCTTTAAATAAAGCTGGCCATTAACATCCAAAAGTACAAAAAAGTAAAATATTCTGACCACTGAAAGTTTTCTTCTAGAGCAGGGGGTTCTCTTAACTAGGGGTATCCAGGCCCCATTGGGAATTTGGGGATCAAATAATGGCAGACTGGATCGGGAAACAAAATAATTAGATTAGAATCGAATATTTTATTATTATCATTTTTAACAATTTGTCAGATGCTATTCAAGTAATATTGGTAGTAACTATACTTCAATTCCTTATTTTGTCTGCACAAAAATCTTACAAGTATTACGTTTTTGTATTTGTAAACTGCCTTTTTTAACCTCTTCCTGTTAACGTGGCACCTATATGCAGCGGGTGGGCTTTAACCCCGAGAGGCCGCATATATGCGACCCTATGTAAACAGTTTTCTGTGCTGAGACCGTGTGCTTGCACACTCCCAACAAAGTCACCGGTGGGGACTGGAAAGCAGCCGATGCATACTTGCAAATCAAGTGACCACTGTGACAGCCAATTACATGACCGGAATGCTTACCTGCGACTCCTGCCACTTAGGAACTGCAGTCTACTCACATAACTTGTAATAAAAATATCTTTGCCATTCTGAAGCTTCCCTCCAACCACTTTATGTTATATATACTGTAATTCTGTACTACTGTGATTCTGCCAAATATGCTGCAGAAATCTCCCTCCACTAAGTCTGGCTGCATCCATTTTAACTGTGGGCAACTGAAGCTGCTGCCTGTTCACTTCCTGTATTTACACAGACACACAGAGGCACACCTCCAGCTCTGCAGCTCTTATTGGCCCTCTTATGACTTATCCCCCTCTCTTCCTGGCAAACTCTCACGAGAGTGAGAGAGCAGGCTGTGCTTAGGCTAATTGCCAGACAAGAAAGAGGAAGTGGGCTGTATAAGGTATTTACTGGCATTAAAAAAATGTTTTACTATCTAAAGTTAAAACAACAAGGACAGAGGATTTAATAGATGGAAAGTTGGAAAAATTACTGAAGGTCCGCTTTAAAGGGCTGGGAGGAGGTGGTGGGAATGGGTTAAATAAATAATAATGATGCATTTTATGATTTTTTTCTATAGCTGTTCTATTCCTAGTTACATATATGCAAAATTAAACCAAGTTATTGATATCTTTTGTTGAATATATTCCAATGGTTAAAGATTATAGCTAGCGAGTGTAACTTCACCTATAGCTGTCCTCATTCCTTTAAGTCATGCAGGCCTACTAGTACTTGGTGGTCCTCAGTACTTAGTACACAATGCTATAGTCACTGGCCACGCAGTACGAGAAGTGTCAGAAGGATATAAATAAAGGAGTACCTGTGGGTTCTTGGAAGAGTCAAGTGTGGACTGATGTTCAGCAGGTGAGTAGCCAATAATAAGATCCAGAGGCTGGTGAAGGTCAGAAATATTCAGGATCAGTAGTGCAATCTAGGGACAGGCAGCAGTTAGGGCAGGTAGCAGATAATAGTAACCAGACACAGATCAGCAAGGTCAGAAGGGTAACCACTGGGCAATTATTGCAGAGAAGGCTTTCTTGTTCAGGTTGGCCTTTTGAGCAGCATTGGATGTGCAGCCTGGGGATGAGTCACTGGAATGCTGCAAAGGCTAAATTGCGGGCTGCCAGGAGGCCATGAGAGGTGGTGTATGATCACACCGCAGAGGTAAGTGAGACACCTGACAAGTACCTATAGGGAATGGTGATGATGACTTTGACAATCCGGAGAGGGCACAATGGGGACAGGAAACCTAGATCATTTCATAAAGACACACAGATTGTCACAGCATTAAAGTTTCTTGCTATTGAAGAGGGAAAGTGAAAGCTGGACATTACTGGATCTGGCTTTTCACTACGGAAAAAACTGTGATTGGCTAAAAAAAATCCAGCGCAACAATTCAGTTTCTTCTGAAATCAGTCCATTTTCAGCTGAAGTGGGCATTTCATATCTATATATACCTTTCATTTATTGCGTAAATACTGTTGAACCATGAAAAATGTACTATAATTGGTACCTTTTTTAGACTGTCCATATATACCAATACTACAGTAAGAATTCAAATATGACTCAGTGATTTCTCTTCAGCGACCACACATTTTTCACAATCAAGCAAGAGCAGTGCAGTTTATTATAATAAGCTCAACCTGCCAGCAGCTATTTTGAAACACCGATCTATAAATATTGTGTATCATTTCACAGCACTTACATAATTTGAAAAATGCTATTATTATTATCGGGCAAATACAAGAATTTGTGGGAAAATGTGTTTGATATTTCAGTGCCTTAATATAATGCTAATTTCATTTTATGGTTAACTATATTTAAGATTTATATAGATTGAGATCAATATTTTCCAACATAAATGCCTTAAACTCTTTCATGAGTGAGTAATAGAGCGATGTGACAAGGTAATTTAATAATTTTATGTTTGCTGGATCTTCACTTCATGCTGTTCTTGCCAATATTTTAGATGACACATGATCTATTTCTGTCTTTTATCAGTTAGTGATGTAATTTGCTCCAGTTCCCATAATGCCCTGTACACACGACCGGTTTTTCCGATGGAGTTCCGACTGTCTTGCATACACACGGTCACACACGGTCACACCAAAGTCCGGCTGTAAAGAACGCGGTGACGTACAACACGTACGACGGGACTAGAAAAAGTTCAATGGCCAGTGCGCTTTTCAACTTTCGTGCTTTTCAGTCCATTACTGCTCTTCAGTTTGTGCTTGTGGGTTTGTATCTGCTTTTCAGTGCGTGTAGTCAGTTTGCATCTGTTTTTCAGTATGTTCTTGTCTGCTCGTTTCTGAATTTCAGCTCGCTCGCTCGCACAGGCCTTGTTGTTCTTCAGTGCGTTCTGTTAGTTCGTTCTGACCAGCCGACCGATTTGAAGCCATGTTGCAGGGACGTACTCGTCATAGAGTTCGTGCTGTGTGAGGGCTTGGTGTTGGGGTTCATACTTTGATCCAAGCCCAGTCCATGAACAGGGTGGGGAGGAGTTCATGGACCAAGAATTGGTTATTCCAGCTTAACCAATTGTCTCATATGCCTTTGCTGCGTGAGATCCAGGAGAATAATCCTGATGATTTCAGGAACTTTCTCCGGATGACGGACCCCGTTTTTCACCTTCTGTTGGCTTTGCTGACCCCTTATATTATGAAGCAGGACACCTGCATGCGGCAAGCCATCACTCCAGGGCAGAGGCTAGTCGCCACATTGCGGTACTTGACGATGGGGAGAAGTCTACAGGACCTCAAGTTCTCTACAGGCATCTCCCCCCCAGGCTCTGGGGATCATTATTCCAGAGATCTATTCTGCCATCATACAGGTCCTGCAGAAGGACTATATCGGGGTACGTTTTCTCCTTTAACATCACATTCTATGTGTTTAATGTTTGCTAATGTATTGTATTTATTTCATCATTCCCTAATTACCATGATTGTAATATGCTGTGAATGTCCCATTTGTCCTCATGCATGCTGTAAGCTTTTAATGCTCCTTTTTTGTCCTTCATGCATATTTGCCTTCACTAACCTCCCCAGCATGCTATGCTGGGCCCATATACACCTAGCCTAGTCACTTAACAATGTATTTTGTCAGCTCCATAGTAGTGCTTTACCCTAAACACCCCCTAAAATGTGTCCAAATGTTATTGTTGTCCTTAAATTCAGGCAGAGTGACAGAGGCTTTTTTTTGGGTCCAAAACTCAGATTGAACCCTCCCTCCTCCCTAAAATTTTTACAATGGGCTATCAGAGGGGGTGAGGAATCTGATAAGTGGGCCTTATATTTTTGTCTTTAAATACTGCTTAAAAAAAAGTTTTACTGATGTTGGCCAAAAAATCTTTTTTGTATAATCTGCTTGCAATGTTATGTGCAAAAGTACCAATATTTTTTTGTCTGGTTTGACTCCACAGTTTCCTTCAATGCCACAGGAATGGCAGACTGTGGCCTCCCATTTTGCCGACCGTTGGGACTTTCCCAACCATGGAGAGGCTATAGATGGGAAGCATGTCCACATCATGACACCACCCCATTTGGGGTCTTACTTTTACAATTATAAGGGTTTTACTAGTATAGTGTTGATGTCGGTGGTGTCAGCACAAAATGAGTTTCTCTATGTGGACGTGGGGAAGAATGGCCGGATGGAGGAGTCTTCGCCCAGACTGAGTTCTACCAACGTCTCCAGACTGGTGGCCTGGCATTGCCACCTGCTGCGGACAACGTTGCAGCACTCCCGTTCGTCTTTATTGCTGATGAAGCATTCGGTCTGGGCGAGCACCTCATGAGGCCATTCCCCCAGAGGACCCTCACACCGGAGAGGAGAGTTTTTAACTACCAGCTGGCCAGAGCCAAAAGAGTTATTGAGAATGCCTTTGGGCTAATGTCCAGCCGGTTCCGCCTGTTTCAGACAGCAATACATATGGTGGACTACAAAATTAACCACATCATATTATCCTGCTACATATTGCACAATTTTTTATGTAAAAATGCCCAAAATGATCTTGCCTCAGTTGGGCCTGAGGCCGGACTTCCTGCTAATCCCCTGACGGACCTGGATAGTGGCCGTCCTGGCTTGGCACCCCAAAGTGCCCCTGAAGTTTGCCAGAAATATGTCAATTATTTTATGGGTAGGGGGGTCATTGCTATGCCAGACAATGTCTAAATAATTTTTTAATAAAAAAAAAATGATCTGATAAAATCTTGAATTTTCTTTATTGCTCGTGTTTCTTTTTAGATATCTCCTAGGTTCTCCTAGTGCACTTGTGTAATGCCAAGTGTATTTTCCTTTAGTAAATAAGCCCCATTGTCACTGTAAACACAAAATTACTTACAAAACTGGTATTGAGCATCGAAAGAAGAAGCCACACATTGTCAAACTTTTTACTCTGTGCACATTCACATGTGCGTTAGAAAAAATTTTTGGAAAATAATTTTTTACATTTTTTTTTTTGGTATAAACAGGCATGTTTCAAAACATAACATACACAACTCTGGAACTTACAAAATTCAACATAGAAAAAATGAAGGCAATATCAGACATTATATGTCCAAAATGTGTTGATATTGCCTTCATCAGATGCGGTGATGTCACCCCTGTAAAAGACAAATTTTGAAGATACACAACATTTGGGAGACAAAATGGGTATTTCCCTCTTGATCCCATGCCTAATGTCAACATGTGCTATCTCTCATCATGGGGGATCAATGGACGTGTTTTGGGGGTGCAACCCCTTCCTCTCACTTACTAGAGTTACGAGGAAGGGTTGCACCCACAAAATGCGTACATTGATATCCCCTGAGGGCAGATAGCACATGTTGACACACCGTGTGCACCTTCACAATTTGGCTTTTAAAATGTAAAAAAAAATGTTTTTGTTTAGTATAACAAATGGTAAAACGGTGGCATTTGAAAGATATTTACATTCTCCCCAACACATCAATCATGCTCTTCATTTGTTGTTCCATAACATTGAGTTTATTCCTTATGATGTCAATTTCACAATTCCATACTATAATGTCCTGGATTAGCCTTTGTGCACTGTCACTTGTGAAATGTTCAGCTTGTTCTTCCACAACCAGCACGTCACCTAAAAATTTGAGTAAAAACATGTATTATAAATATTCAGGCATACATATATTACCTGAAGCTGGGGTGTCAGACACTCACCTGTTGTGGTGAAAAGTTCGCCAACTTCCTCCACCTCTCCTTCCTCCAGATCCTTGGGGTGTGGTGTTGTGCTGAGTTCCCCTTCTTTGTGAGGTGTGGGGTACCTGGTGTCCTCTGAGTCTTTTCTCCCCTATGAGAATGAAACAAAAGGTATACTTAGCACACAGATATTTGAGTACAGAAATAGGAATATGAAACATTGCTGGGAAGTGGGGTACAATTGTCTGTTTTGGGCAGAGTTCCAAGCTGAAGACATGATTTTTTACCTTGCCAAAGCTGGAATACTTACCATTTTGTGTCAATTTTCACACATGGAGACACCCCAACTATCCACTGGACCACCTGTGTGGGACACCTTAAAAAGTTTGTTCTTGTGTCCCACACTAGTGCTCCTGAGTCCAGATGTGTAAAAGGCTGCTGAGTGTCCTCTCCTTACATTACACTGAATCAAGCTTGCATTTCATTCTAGTTACAAACACATCTAGACAGCAATGTACAAAACTTATTTTTATACAAATAGGCATGACCAAATGTATTTAACCTGTATCTGCCCAAAACATCGTATTTAATGAGCGAACAATGTTTCCTACGACCGATTACCGTGCCCACGAACATGAAAGTCGCCATTTTAAACTGTACAACAGTAAAGAAAAGCACATGGGGCAGCATGCAAGTATAATAATATAGATAGGAACACATGACAAGTACTTACTTTTTAGAAGCACTCTCTTGATTCTTCTACACTGATCCTGCTCCCTCAGTTTCAGGTCTGACCAGCATTTTCTCAATTGCTCCTCGGACCGTCGTACCCCAAAATTTCTGTGCAGACTCTTCACAACTTTAGTCATGATCTTGGCCTTTCTTACATTTAGGTATGGTCCATGCTTCCCATCATAATCGTTCCTCCTCAAGATGTCCACCATCTCTATAAAGGCCATATTTGAGGCCTTAAATCTCCTCCTCCGGGGTCGGGATGTTTCTGGCTCCGGGCTTTCCTACTCCTCATTACTGCTATTATCACACACCTGCTGCGTCTCTGCCATGTCGCTACTACTGCGCGCCGAAAGAGAAGGGGTGGGGAATATTCTTGAAAGAACATTAGGGGCGGGCGACGCGGGCGGAGTTTCACGCATGCACAGTGTATATCAAGCTAACACGCATGTGTCGTATGAATGATCTGTCTGCGGAGACAGGGGGAATAGAAGTGGCGAGCATCCTAAACAAAGGTAAAATTTAAACTTGGTCCATCAGTGGCCTATACTGCTTCAAGATTGAGACCTATATTGGAAAAAGATTATGAGAGTTTAGGCTGACATTAGTGTTTTTGTCTGGTGTATTGTCTTACAGCAAATATGAATCACTTTAAGGACCCAGAATTCATGGCCAGTTTCATAGACAGGTAAAGGGAGATACGGAATTTGTGGGAGGTGAAACACAGCTTATATTATAATAAACAAGCTAGGAGGTCAACGCTGGAGAAACTTCTGGAATTTGTGAAGACTCGGGTCCCCGATGCAACCATCATGTTCTTGGAAAAGAAAATTGGGATCTTGAGGAACATGTATAAAAAGGAGCATAATAAGATCCAGAAATCACCCAGATCAGGAGCAGCAGCAGCGCAAGTGTGTGTACCCAGGCTGTGGTACTTCAACAAACTGCAGTTTCTGAATGACCAGACTGAAGCCAGGGAATCACTTTCTACCCTTCCCTGCAGCCTTCCCTCCACCCTTCCCTCAACCTCAGCAGAGGCTGATGAGGAACAACCTGGGCCTTTCATCCTGAAAAAAGTGGATGCTCCCAGCTGGAGCCAGGTATATTATTTTTATACATATTTATTGTCCTAATATTAATGCTGTTAACTAGATGTTATAATTGATAACAAATTAATGATTTAAAAAGAAGTGATTTACATATCAATAGACAGTAGAGGCCAAAAATATTTGAGACAAGAATGAAAAATGCTGGGCTCAGAATGATAGTCTTTTCTATTTATTAACATTCAATTTGCAAGTCATGAGCTGAAAATTGTGTGTGATTGATAAACCAAAAACTAAGTCCCTTTTTTATACACCGGATGAGCTGAGCCAGGAGGAGAATCTGGAAAGTGGCAGGCAGGAGGAGGTTGTGCCCAGTGTCAGCCAGGAGGTGGCCGTGCCCAGTGTCAGCCACGAGGTGCCCATGCCCAGTGTCAGCCATGAGGTGGCCATGCCCAGTGTCAGCCAGGAGGTGCGCGGGCCCAGTGTCAGCCAGGAGGTGGGTGGGCCCAGTGGCCTCACCCAGTCACAGGTGCCTCCCCTCCGCCTTACAACAAAAAGGCCTAGGAAGAGGACGATCATGGAGGAGGCAGCACTGGGCCTCATTAGGGAAGCAAGTGATGTCCTCAGAAGCCCCCCCGATGCTGAAGAGGCCTATGGCTGCTATCTAGCCACCAGATTGCAGAAATTGGAGCAGGGCCAACGCTTCCTCTGTGAGGGAATTTTTGCTCAGGCCCTTCAGAAGGGGTTGAGGGGCCAGCTGACTGAGAACAGCCATGTATGTGAGCTTGCCCATCCTCCTCCTCCTCCTCCTGCCACAAGTCCACCACCAGAGCCACAGCCTTCAAGGCTGCAGGGAAGGCTGCAGGGAAGCATGGAGGGAAGGCTGCAGTGAAAAGAAGAAAGTGATGACATGGCTTCAGTCTGGTCTGACAGAAGACGCAGGCTGTTGTAGTACCACAGCCTGGGGACATAGATATCATCTGCTGCTGGTCCTGATCTCTGGGAGTCCTGGACAAGTTTGGGCTCCAAATGATATGGACTCCTCAAGCTAACAATTTTATTTTCCACAGACTTGATGTCTGCCCGGGGGGACAAAAGGCTTCGCAAATTCCAAAAGTTTCTCCAGCGTTGCCTTCCTCATTATTTTGTTACCCAGAATAAATGGAGATTTTATTTTTCACAAATACTTGCCTATGTGTTTTTCTACAAAAAGGACAGTTTGTTTGTGAGTAGGCAGGTACATTTCAAAAATACAAGGTCAAATTAACAAGGGACACTAACACCAACATCCTTGAGGTTAAAAAATACAAGATAATAATGTTATTGTGGAAACTTGACACACAAAAAAAACAATTATGGAGATCACTATAAAATAATTTTTCAATAATCCAAAAAAAGGAGATCTTGATGAAATAAAAAAATTTTAAAAAGATGATTATTAAACATAATTCTAAACATTATTCTGGAGATCATGAGAAATAATAGAGAAATAAGTTTCTGAGAACTCTGTGTGAATATCAGCAGCAAAACAACTTCATTCTTCTAGCATTATAAAGCACAAAAGAATGCGCTACATTAAAAGATCACAGAATTTGCAGCGTGAGGTATGTGCTATCTCCATTACGAACTCTAGTTTTACCAGACCGAGCGCTTTCGTCTCGTACTTGCTTCAGAGCATGCGTCATTTTTGGTGCGTCGGAACAGCATACAGACAAGCGTTTTTTCCGATAGTAATTTTTTCCGTCTGAAAAATATAGAACATGTTCTCTATCTAAGTCCATCTGAATTTTCGACGGAAAAAGTCAGATGGGGCATACACACGGTCTGAATATACGATGAAAAGCTCCCATCGGACTCTTTCTGTCGGAAATTCCGCTCCTACGCGGCATTAGAAGTGTGATACTACAGAGAACAAGGTTTGCTTACTTTTCTAACAAAGTGACCTGAGTTAATAACAGAGTAATGTTAAAAACAAAGTTCTTTTCAAGAAAATGAAGAATTATAGGCAGCAGTAGTCTAATTAGAAATATAAAGTTTCTTTTATATTAAATATCATTTAAGGGCACAAATGCTTTTCACTTAATGAGGCATATCAAAAGTATTTCTAATAATAAATTCCAGTTTTATACAGTTATGTATTCATTAAAAAATAATTAAATGTATGTTTCTTATAACTACTAAAATGTTCTGAATTGGTCTGATGTTTAAATAGTACCCTTCTACTTTAGAGCAGGCTATTAGGTAAATTTAGTTTGGCTCTCCTGTACTCAGGGGAGCAGGGGTTGATTATTTACGGCTGCTCAGTGTTTTACAGACTGCTGCTCTGCTGCTTCCCCCTGTCTTTTAGAGAGTTTTAGAAGTATAGTGGGAGGATGAGCAGAACAGGCAGCCTGAATATTTATGGGACACCAGTCAATCCCTAAAGAGGCGTGCCCAGAAGGTGGAAGGGGAGCCCATAAATAATCTGAGGCCTGGGCAGCAGGGTGCAGTGTTTCTGGGTCCAGTCCAACAGGAGGAGACCCCTGTGCACTGCTCTATTCACAGATTCATTATCTAGGGATCAAGCTGGGTCAGGAGGAAGTTCACTTGAGAAAGCAAGGAAGAAGTTGGTGGGAAGTAGTCCAACTATCCTGAAGTAATGTGAGTCTACATCTAGACAAAAATGTGTCAAGTTACGGGGTTAAAAAAAACCCTAAACCCTACAAAGGCGGACTGTAACAGCCATAAAGAGGAGACATGTTTAAAATTTTATGAAGTTTAAAAGCTACACACTTTTCTTCTAGGCATTGTGGTTGGCCTGTTGACTACTTGGTCTGACTGGTTAACATTAATCCATTTGGTGTCTGGGTCCTGAGGAAGCCATTTTTCTTGGCGAAATGTCGACCATGCAGACAACGTAAGATTAATCCATTCAAACCCTGTATATCTTATTAACCACACACAATGTCTGATTATGTGTATTGTTTAGTCCCCCCTTTTTTTGGGAGTGGAGACTAGTTTTCTAATGATTTTAAATTGTACAATAAACTTTGTACAATTTTAAACATGTCCCAAAAAGTGGAAATGTGGCCGCCTCTATCTCGCACTGCTCTGCGCCAAGGTTCACTGAGATGTCTAATGTAGTATAAAGCAGCTGCTTAGATAAAATCAATGTGTATATATATAAGCAATAAAATTATAGACACAAAAAAACCATTGATGCACAAAAAGTCTCTATTCTCTTATTGCAGCAGCGCTGTGTGCCAAGCCAGTCCAGACACATGAAAAAACATAATTGATCCAGAAGACACAGGAGAGTTCAAAAAACTGTGTTCAGTGGGAGTGAGGAGCTTCTTTCACCAAGGGTATTCACCACGTGCAGGGGGGATTCCCCCAATGAAATTGCACTCACCAGAAAAACAGTATTGATAAGCCTTAATGATGTTAATGATTAATGGCTTTCCTTCTCCATCTTCCAACCACCAGGTTTCATTGTCAGTCTCAGTTGATACCGCATAACATATGGAAGGAAATGAGATGACCAAATAGTGTAATATTGCTAAACAATTTTATTCAATCATCCACAATATCCCCCCCTTTATAGGCTGCGTACCAAATATAAGATAAAAACGAGCATTTGTAAAAGTGCACTGTGTGTGGAACGCGAACGTCACTTCCGGTGGGTTACCCCTAAGGACGTAATCCACCGGAAGTGACGAGTGCGTTCCACGCACCGGAGAGGAACCAGGAAGTGGACTGGTATTCACATCCAGTATACGCTCAGGAGGACCTCCCGGGAGAAGGCAGGCACAGTGCACTTTTACAAATGCTCATTTTTATCTTATATTTGGTACGCAGCTTATAAAGGGGGGGATATTGTGGATGATTGAATAAAATTGTTTAGCAATATTACACTATTTGGGCATCTCATTTCCTTCCATATGTTATGCGGTATCAACTGAGACTGACACTGACACCTGGTGGTTGGAAGATGGAGAAGGAAAGCCATTAATCATTAACATAATTAAGGCTTATCAGTACTGTTTTTCTGGTGAGTGCAATTTCATTGGGGGAATCCCCCCTGCACGTGGTAAATACCCTTGGTGAAAGAAGCTCCTCACTCCCACTGAACACAGTTTTTTGAACTCTCCTGTGTCTTTTTGATCAATTATGTTTTTTCATGTGTCTGGACTGGCTTGGCACACAGCGCTGCTGCAATAAGAGAATAGAGACTTTTTGTGCATCGATGGTTTTTTTGTGTCTATAATTTTATTGCTTATATATATACAATTTTAAACATGTCTCCACTTTATGGCCATTACAGTCCACCTTTGTAGGGTTTAGGGGGGTTTTTACTCTGGTACTTGCCCAATTATTGTCTAGATTTTTCGGATGAGGCCTGATGAAGTCCCAATATATTTACTGTAGTGAATCTACATCTCGCTCACTAGGAAATCGGCAGGAGGCAACTGGTGGTCCTGTGGCTAAGTGAGTAAATGGCCCCCAATGCTAAAGAAAAAAGTGTAGCTTTTAAACTTCTGAGGGAGTACAAGTCACCAACAGCATTAGGAATCCTGTGGGATATTTAGTGCAGCCAGCATCTTGTGTGGCAGAGCAGCCAGAAGCGTAGCCGGCAGTGTGTGAAGTGCAACCAGAAGTTGAGGAGTCCTCAAATTGTTCAGCTGCAGTATCTCATGCTTATTCAAGCTCATGCTCTAATAAGCCCCCCCCCCCCCCAAAAAAACTGTTTCATGAGCCAGTGGAAGAATGAAAATTAAGAAAATGCCATGTGCCACGTAGTTAAATCATAGCCAGAGTTCGGTAACCATAACAGATAGTCAGACAAGCCAGGACGCCAGGGAGCCAGAGATTAGCAAACTTCAGAACAGGCCAGGAAATCAGGGAACTGGAAAATCAGCCTAGTGGAACAGCAAGCAGAATCAGGAACCAGAAGGGACGTCAGCCAAGTAAGTCTTCAACAGGTACACAGGAGAGAGTCTCTGGATGTGTTGTTTAAGGCAAAGGAAGAAAGGGACTGAACTGACCAGCAGGACTGACAGACAGGATATCATCATCAGGTGAGTCACTGTGGAAAATATTAGAGCTGGGAATTAACCAACAGCTGATCGGCCTGCTCTGAGAAGGAAGGGCTGAGCCCAGACCTGACAGTACCCCCTCCTCAATGACCCCTCCCCCTTGGAGGACCACCAGGTTTGAGGAGAAAACGTCTATTGAAAGCACTGAGGAGGACAGGGGCATGAACATCCGAGGATGAGACCCAAGAGCGTTCCTTTGGACCGTACCCTTTCCAATGCACCAGGTACTGCATGTGCCCACGGAACCTACGGTAGTCAATAATGGACTGTACTTCATACTCCTCATGGTTCTAAACCTGTACTGGGTGAGGACATGGCACCGAGGTGGTATAGTGGTTGCAGACCAAAGGTTTTAATAAGGAGACATGGAATACATTTGAGATACGCATATTAGAAGGAAGGTCTAAATGGTAAGCCACTGGGTTAATCCTGCGGAGAATACAGAAAGGCCCAATAAACTGAGGTGCCAACTTCAGTGAGGGAACACGGAGTCGGAGGTTGTGAGATGACAGCCAGACACTGTCCCCAACCTGGCAGGAAGGCACAGGCAGGCGTCTGCGGTCAGCATGGAGTCTGTACCTATCATTGGCATGTCGTAAAGCCTCTTGGACTTGTGGCCAAGTGGAACGAAAGCCATGGAGATGCTCCTCTAACACAGGGATGCTCTGTGGAACAAAAGAAGTCAGGCAACATGGAAGGTTGAAAACCATAGTTTGCCATAAACGGGGACAATCAGGAAGCAGAATTCAAGGCACTATTGTGAGCAAACTCTGCCCAAGGTAAGAGGTCTGACCAGTTGTTATGATGGTCAGAAATATAGCAACATAGAAACTGCTTCAAGAACTGGTTGGCTCGTTCTGCGGCCCCATTAGGCTGTGATACGCAGAGGAGAAAGAAAGCTTCCCAACTGTGCACAAAAGGCTCCCCAGAACTGGAACACAAATTGACTACCCCTATCCGAGATGATCACATTGGGTAGCCCATGTAAGCGAAAGATCTCCTGAGCGAAAATGGAAGCCAGTTGCTTAGATGTGGGCAACTTATTAAGTGGAATACAATGAGAAATCTTCAAGAGCCAATCAATCACCATAAGGATAACTGTGTTGCCCTGATAGTTGGGTAACTCCACAATGAAATCCATGGACAGGTGGGTCCAAGGCCTCTCTCCATTGGGTATGGGTTGTAGGAGGCCCACTGGAAGGTGTCATGGTGTCTTACTCTGAGCACACATGGAACAAACAGCTACAAAGGCAGCTATATCAGCACATAGACTAGGCCACCAGAATTGTTGGGAAATGGCCCAAAAGAGTTGATTCTTTCCAAGGTGGCCAGCAGCCTTGGGAGAATGGTAGGTCTGGAGCACGGCAGTACGGAGACTCTCAGGGACAAAGCAGTGGTCACAAGGTTTCTCAGGAGGAGCATGGACCTGAGCGGTAAGAATTTTGTCACCCAAAGGAGAAGTGAGACTGGTGCGAACCGTAGCCAGAATATGATCAGGAGGAATCACAGGAACAGGAACAGATTCCATCTTGGAAGTGGAGGAAAATTGTCGCAACAAAGCGTCAGCCCTTACATTCTTAGTCCCGGGTAAGAATAAGACAATGTAATTGAAAGTAGACAAGAAATTAGCCCATCGTGCCTTTCTGGGAGAGAGGCATTTAGTCTCAGACAAGAATGTGAGATTCTTATGGTCAGCAAGAATGAGAACCGGCACAGTGGTACCTTCAAGGAGATGCCGCCATTCCTTAAGGGCTAAAATGATCGCTAACAACTCTCTGTCCCCAATCTTGTAATTGCGTTCCGCAGGTGACAATTTCTTGGAAAAGTAGCCACAAGGTTGCATAGCGCTCTTAGAGGTAGGACGTTGAGACAGAAGGGCGCCAACTCTAATCTCAGAAGCATCAACCTCAAGGATAAAGGGTAACGTAGGATCAGTATGTGCCAACACAGGAGCAGAAACAAAGGCAGCCTTGAGACTCTCAAAGGCCTTAATGGACTCTGGAGACCAACTCTGTGGGTTACCGTCCTTTCTGGTCATATGGTCATATTAGTCAGGGGCTTGACCAGAGACGAGAAGTTATTAATAAACTTATGAATAAGTTATGAATAAACTTTCAATAATAATTGGCAAAGTCAGGAAAACATTGCAGAGGATGTATACCCATGGGTCGGGGCCACTGTAGGACTGAAAGTTTCTCTGGCTCCATCGAAAAACCAGCAGTGGAAGTGACATAACCCAGGAATTTAACCAGTTCACGATGGAACTCACACTTCTCCAATTTACAATAGAGATTGTTCTCTCTCAGCTTCTGAAGCACACGACAGACTGTGTGGTGGCTCTCTAGGGACTTGGAAAAAATGAGGTTATCGTCGAGATAAACCAGCACACATAGCTGCAACAAATCTTGGAGGACATCGTTGATATATTCCTGGAAGACTGGCGGAGCGTGGCAAAGGCCAAATGGTATTACGAGGTACTCATAATGGCTTGTTCTGATATTAAACGCATCTAAAAAAGCCTTCACAGTTCTGGAACAACATCCTATGGACAGATGGGACCAAGATCAACTTGTACCAGAGTGATGGGAAGAGAAGAGTATAGAGAAGGAAAGGAACTGCTCATGATCCAAAGCATACCACCTCATCAGTGAAGCATGGTGGTGGTAGTGTCATGGCGTGGGCATGTATGGCTGCCAATGGAACTAGTTCTCTTGTATTTATTGATGATGTGACTGCTGACAAAAGCAGCAGGATGAATTCTGAAGTGTTTCGGGCAATATTATCTGCTCATATTCAGCAAAATGCTTCAGAACGCATTGGACGGCGCTTCACAGTGCAGATGGACAATGACCCGAAGCATACTGTGAAACCAACCAAAGAGGTTTTTAAGGGAAAGAAGTGGAATGGTATGCAATGGCCAAGTCAATCACCTGACCTGAATTCGATTGAGCATGCATTTCACTTGCTGAAGACAAAACTGAAGGGAAAATGCTCCAATAACAAGCAGGAACTTAAGACAGTTGCAGTAGAGGCCTGGCAGAGCATCACCAGGGATGAAACCCAACGTCTGGTGATGTCCAGACTTCAGGCTGTAATTGACTGCAAAGGATTTGCAACCAAGTATTAAAAAGTAAAAGTTTGATGGATGATTGTTAATCTGTCCCATTACTTTTGGTCCCTTAAAAAGTGGGAGGCTCATATACAAACTGTTGTAATTCCTACCCCGTTCACCTGATTTGGATGTAAATACCCTCAAATTAAAGCTGAAAGTCTGCAGTTAAAGCACATCTTGTTCGTTTCATTTCAAATCCATTGTGGTGGTATATAGAGCCAAAAAGATTAGAATTGTGTCGATGTCCCAATATTTATGGACCTGACTGTATATCTCAACCTGATTGAGAAACCCTCTGCATTGAACTGGATCTAACCCAAATCGCTGGGGAAGAACAGCGGAGTCAGACATACCTCTTATAGTGGTAATATTCGAGGAGGGTGCCTGCACAGAGACTGGAGCAGCAGCAGGGATGGCCTGCAACACAGGTTGTACCAGAACAGCCACAGTGGGAGATTTCAGAGCGTCTGTAATGCTAAGGCAAACTGATCCATACGGTGATCCTGCTCATCCAACCTGGAAAAAATATTACCAACAAGTGGATCGACTGCATCTTCTGAATTCATGGCCTTCGCTTACTGTCAGAAACCATGAATCAGACCAAGACGGAAGTGCAGTTAAAAATCACATTTGTTTAATAATAATAATAGTAAAAGGTAAACAGAGCAATGCAGTCAAATCATAGCCAGAGTTCGGTGACCGGAACGGTTAGTCAAACAAGTCAGGACAGCAGGGAGCCAGAGATCAGCGTACTTCGGGACAGGCCAGGAAATCAGGAAACTGGAAAATCAGCGTAGTGGAACAGCAAACAGGATCAGGAACCAGAAGGGACATCAGCCAAGCAAGTCTTTAACAGGTACACAGGAGAGAGTCTCTGGATGTGTTGACCAAGGCGATGGTAGAGAGGGAATGAACAGCTTAAGTAACCAGCAGGACTGATGAACAGGATATCTTCATCAGGTGTGTGGAAAAAATTGGAGCTGGCAATTAACCGACAGCTGAGCAGCCTACTCTGAGAAGGAAGGGCTGAGCCCATCCCTGACAGTGTTTCACACCTAGACCAATTAAATCACACTAGTGAAAGGCACCTCATAGTTCCAAAATGTGATACCACAGATGAAAATGGAAGCAAAATATTTGTGGGCATTGTGTGTTTCACATCTAGATCAACTAATTCTCACCAATGAAAGAATTATAGTTCAATAAAATGTAAGAGTTGTGGTGTACAGGTGGCGATGGTGTGGAGAATCTGTAGTATCACATAATTGCCTTCCTTTTCATCTTTAGTTTAAGGATGCCTCATAACAACCAATAAGGTACATTTTGTTAATCAGGGTGATGTCCTTTATGTCGATATTTTTCACCTCAACAACCTCCATTTTTTGTAGGTAACAGACAGGGCCGGATTTACCACAAGGCCACCAAGGCCAGGCCTCGGGGCGGCAGTGGTGTAGGGGCGGCGCCGCTCCTGCAGCGACTTCGCGGCCGTCCCCCCTTTCGTGCTGGCCATTAATGTCTATTATGGGCACCAGTGCCCATAGAAAAGATGGCCGCGAGCCGACCACGCAACTGCGCATGCGCCGTTCCGAAGCCGGCCGGGCTCGGGAAAACTCGTAAGCGCTCGGCCGGGCGGCGCATGCGCAGTAGCGTGATTGCGCCGCTCGGCGCCATTTTTAAAAAATTTGAGAGTAGCTTGTAGTGTCAGCGGTGCGGCGGCGTGGGAGAAAGATGACATCTCTCATTGCCCGCACCGCTGTTCCGCCCTCCTCCTTCTGATGGCAGGCAGCATGACAAGGGACATCCCCATGTGGTGGCAAGGGACATCCCCATGTGGTGGCAAGGGACATCACCATGTGGTGGCAAGGGACATCCCCATCTGGTGGCAAGTGACATCCCCATGTGGTGGCAAGTGACATCCCAATCTGGTGGCAAGTGACATCCCCATGTGGTGGCAAGGGACATCCCCATGTGGTGGCAAGTGACATCCCCATCTGGTGGCAAGGGACATCCCCATGTGGTGGCAAGGGACATCCCCATGTGGTGGCAAGGGACATCCCCATGTGGTGGCAAGGGACATCCCCATCTGGTGGCAAGTGACATCCCCATGTGGTGGCAAGTGACATCCCAATCTGGTGGCAAGTGACATCCCCATGTGGTGGCAAGTGACATCCCCATGTGGTGGCAAGTGACATCCCCATCTGGTGGCAAGGGACATCCCCATCTGGTGGCAAGGGACATCCCCATCTGGTGGCAAGGGACATCCCCATCTGGTGGCAAGGGACATCCCCATGTGGTGGCAAGTGACATCCCCATCTGGTGGCAGGCAGCGTGGCAAGTGACATCCCCATCTGGTGGCAGGCAGTGTGGCAAGTGACATCCCCATCTGGTGGCAGGCAGCGTGGCAAGTGACATCCCCATCTGGTGGCAGGCATGGTGGCAAGTGACATCCCCATCTGGTGGCAGGCAGCGTGGCAAGTGACATCCCCATCTGGTGGCAGGCAGCGTGGCAAGTGACATCCCCATCTGGTGGCAGGCATGGTGGCAAGTGACATCCCCATGTGGTGGCAGGCAGCGTGGCAAGTGACATCCCCATCTGGTGGCAGGCATGGTGGCAAGTGACATCCCCATCTGGTGGCAGGCAGCGTGGCAAGTGACATCCCCATCTGGTGGCAGGCATGGTGGCAAGTGACATCCCCATCTGGTGGCAGGCAGCGTGGCAAGTGACATCCCCATCTGGTGGCAGGCAGCGTGGCAAGTGACATCCCCATCTGGTGGCAGGCATGGTGGCAAGTGACATCCCCATGTGGTGGCAGGCAGCGTGGCAAGTGACATCCCCATCTGGTGGCAGGCATGGTGGCAAGTGACATCCCCATCTGGTGGCAGGCAGCGTGGCAAGTGACATCCCCATCTGGTGGCAGGCAGGGTGGCAAGTGACATCCCCATCTGGTGGCAGGCAGCGTGGCAAGTGACATCCCCATCTGGTGGCAGGCATGGTGGCAAGTGACATCCCCATGTGGTGGCAGGCAGCGTGGCAAGTGACATCCCCATCTGGTGGCAGGCATGGTGGCAAGTGACATCCCCATGTGGTGGCAGGCAGCGTGGCAAGTGACATCCCCATCTGGTGGCAGGCATGGTGGCAAGTGACATCCCCATCTGGTGGCAGACATGGTGGCAAGTGACATCCCCATCTGGTGGCAGGCATGGTGGCAAGTGACAAGAGATGGTGGCAAGTGACACGCTCAGGGCTCCCAATGATTCTGCATTATGGTGAGTTGAACTATTTCAGTTTATATTACAATGTAATGATAGAAGTAATGTGTTTCAATCATCCTGACACCATAACAACCATGGTGCCGGGGATGATTGAAGCACTAACACCAGCCATTGCCTTGAAAATTTGCCTGCGAAAAATCCTTACCCCGCGCACCTACCCTGAAGTATTTTTAGTCTGTACAATTAAAGCCAGTTATTTTCAGTGTTCTTGTGTGTGGAGATATGTTTTTAATTGATCTATTGTAGAAGTCATCGATAAAGGACGTGGTATGTGTGTGTGTGTGTGTGTGTGGGGGGGGGGGGCGGCATTGAAGGACCCGGCCTTGGGGCGGCAAAGGGAGTAAATCCGGGCCTGGTAACAGATACTGTATACATACCATGATAGATATGCTTCAGTGAATATATAAAATATTAAGTTTTATATTCATTTGGATACTATATATTATTAGAATACCAGGGTCTTGTGGGTTGTACCTCCCCTCCACAAGTGTCATATTCCATGGTCCCTATAGGTGCCACTCCCTATGTCCACCTGGGAGACTACTATACTATAAAACTACTTTAAAATGTAACCAAAATATTATTAAAACTTCTAATTATTGGTTTTCTGATTTGTCCTGGCCTGAAATTATGAATGTTGTATTTTTGCTTTATATATGATTTTGACCTGTGAAGCACTCCATACGTATTTTAAAATACTTGTTAATAAATATATGGCTTATAGAAAGTCAATCAACCTCATGATGTACCTTTAAAATCCAATGTTGGAGAGCAACAGAAATGTTCTTCTATTTGAGGTTGGTATGTGAGAGTTCTGGTTTAGCACTCAACTTATCCACAGTAATCAAAAGTACATGACAATTCCAAAAATGCTACAATAATCATTATTTTAACTAAATCTAATATTACAGATTATTTTAGTGGTGCACCATTCTAGAAATGTCATTTGGATGTCTGCCATTACCTAAAAGCTATGATGTGACTAAAACCACAACACCCCATGTTCATAGCATGAGGCTGAGCAGTACTGTGCACTAATCTACTGAGATACAACCTACCCAGTTATCAGTCCTTATCAAGCTGCAAAATAATTTAGCGGGAGCAGTAAGTATATTGTTCAAATATCTGTGAAAGACTGTTGTTGTCTTTGGTCAGGAACCTAGAAGCCAGACAAGTAAGATTTTACTATGGAGTCATTTTTAACACAGCTAGGAGCAGTAGTATATACTGTAAATACTTTTGTTGTTTCAGACTAAGGAACACAATATACTTGGTGGTGGAGCCATAAAGCTTAAAGAGGGTTTTATACACATGCAGACCAAGTCTAGATGAGAATGAAAATGCAAACCTTAGAGGCAGCCACTTGATAAATTTGGAAAACACTGTTGCTTCCCACCTAATAATTTCAGGGGATATGAATATTCTTCATTATACAACAGAACAATATACCTGCAAAAGAACCAGACTTCATAAATCCCACAGTTCAGGGATGTCAAACCCTTTGACCTTCCTGGGCCACATTGGAAGAAGAGGAATTGTCTTGGGCCACACATAAAATACAACAACAATAAGGATAGCTAATGAGCAGAAAAAATTGGCCAGTTAATACTGGACACTTCACCTCCTTCCTACCGAGACCAGATTTTCAGCTTTCAGTGGTGTCGCACTTTGAATGACAATTGCATGGTCATGCAACACTGTACCCATATGACATTTTTTTCACACCAACAGAGCTTTCTTTTGGTGGTATTTAGTCACCACTGTATTTTTTTTTTTTTTTTTTGCTAAACAAACAAAAAAAGGCCATAACATTTTTAAAAAATATCATTTTTTTTCTCTTATAAAACTTTACAAGTAAATAATCTTTTTTTCATAAATGTAGGCCAAACTGTATTATGCTACATTTCTTTGGTAGCATAAACTATGGTATATATAGCTGAAAATTGCTCAATCCTGATGTACTGATGGCCTATCATTTCTTGAGGCCCCAAAATGCCAGAACCGTTCAAATATCCCCCAAATGACCCCTTTTTGGAAAGTAGACAGTACAAGGTATTTAGTAAGATGCATGGCAAATTTTTTGAATTTGTCATTTTTGTCACAATTTTTTTGAAATTCGAAAAGGAATTTTTTTAAAAAGTTTTTTTCACAATTCTTTCTTTTTTTTAAATACTGTCACCAGGGCAGTACAGAATCATCATAAAGCTGGTGAGGGATACTGACTGGTGACAGTATGTGAAAAAAATATATATACATTTTTTATTTTTTTATGATTTGTTTTTAACACACCGTGACCAGAGCAATACAGTGTAATCAGGATTTTTTTTAACATATTACGATTGCTTAAACCAGTGAATTTTGCTGATATAAGCAACCATTTTTACTGAATTAAACTGATCCATTCAATGTATATTGTTGTGATTAGCTCTGATTGGCCACAGCTAATCACATGGTACAGATTGGCTGTGATTGTCACTCTCTGTACCATGTGTTAACTGTGGCCAATCCCAGCTAGCAACACAATTGTACACAATGAATGGCATGCATCAAAGCTATTCATTGTGTTCAATTATCATGGGATCTGCTGTGATTGGTCACAGCTATAACATAGTACTGGCAGCAGCCCGGTGCACTGATCAGTCCTCGGCTGTGTCCAGTGGACACAGCTGGTGACAGATCATGCCGCATATGACGTCCACCTGGAAGACTAATGTCCCACCCAGCCGTCATTTGACAATAGGCTGGACGGGAAGTGGTTGTTGATCACTGATATAATGTACCTATCTGAGTGATAAAACTTCACTATTTTGTAATATTTTTATTATAAAAGTAAAAGAGGGCAACTAAAAAAAAAATCTGATATTTAAAACTCTTTTTGATAAACAAAAGCATCAACATCTGGTTTGATGGACGTAGCAGCAATTCTCAATGAATTCTCAAGGTGCTAATCAGATATTTTGGTTCAAATTTTGCTCTTCGTGTGCTTCATCTTTGAAAATAGTTGCTCACAAATATAGGTGCTACTGAAAACTGGTGGCATGAATAAGACTTGATTGTGAAGAGTGGGACTTTTTTTTGGGAATATAAAAGTATAAAAGCCCAGTAAAAAGACACCGTCAATCTTTTCTTCAGCGACATGTGTTCGCTAGGTGCATTTTTACAAGAAATTAAAAGAAAAATCGTTTTTAATAGATGTTTAAGTAAGTTTATGATTTTGGGTTGGCCATCTCAGCCCTCAGGTTGGACACCCCTGCCCTAGTTGGTACAAAAGCTGTAATTATCAGTAAGTTGCTGACCCAGAATAAGAATGCAGGCTACACCCTTGACTTCACTGGCTGTATCCTTGTTAAGTGGAGAAGAAAAAGAGAGGCCATGATGGCCAGAAAATAAGAAGCTTATAATAGACCAACAATGGCAGTGCTATTTGTATCTTAACAGGTTTACTGTAATGTTATGTACAATTATTTTTTTTAAATGCTACTCAGACTACACAATATTTACATATGGTACAGATTAAGTCTAACATTGGAATATGGATTTTATGGCACAGTTACTTGTTGTTTGCCTAAACAAGGTATATTTCTAGAGACTAAACATCCAGGGATGTATTTTCTTGAGAATCAGAGCAATTTGCACATGCTCTAACACTCATAACAGGAGGTATAAGTAACCTTCATGATGTACAGGAATGTTGTGCAAGGAAACAGAGGCATCCAGAACGATTATATCATAGCGCTAAAAGCACAATGGTTTGATTATGACCTATGGGAATGAGATTACCCTCCCGCTGACAACAGTGTTATGTAATGTGTGTGAGGAGGAATACATTTAAACAGGAGGCCTGCAAAGGCTGATTTTAAACAGGTGCAATGGTGAGCTGTACACCACATTGCTTTACTTGGTCAGATTCTGGAATTAGTCATGCAAATCACTATTAAATCGATGAATGGTAACCCTATTATACATTGCTAAATTGTAAAGGATTAGTCCTTTGAGACTTGAAAGTGTATCTATACCCATATCTCCCAACATTTTGAGATGGGAATGAGGGACACCTACTAACAAACGTATGTAGGCATAGGACACGCCCCTTGCCACACCCCCTTAAAGGAGAATTAACCAAAAAAAATTATTTAAATCCACAAGGACTTTTTTTTACCACTTTTTTTTACCACTACCATTCCTTTTATATTGGCTTTTAAAATGTACAAATGCAGCAATTTAGAATTTGGATAAAAGGTTTAGCACTGGGAAACACTTTTTGAAAGATAAAAAGTGCATTTTATATACATCTATATAGATCTGACCAAATTGAGGGACAAATGAGGAGGAAAGAGGGACATTGCTCCAAATCGGGGACAGTCCCTCGAAATCAGGGACAGTTGGGAGCTATGTCTATAGCCCATATCTTTTTTTAGTGGTGGATAGAATGGGAAAAGGTGGGAACCCCGGTCAGACTTCCTGAGATTCATTAGAGAAAGATTTCCCCTCACCTTCTGTTCTGGGGACAAGGTTTTACCAGAAGTGAGGGAACATTTGCAACAGTGACCCAAAGTGAGGGAACATTTGCAACAGGGAAACAGACAACAATAAAACACTGGCAGAGGTTCTAGTATTAACCAATGTAACTTAACCACTTCCCACAATAGTTCTCACTGGACTGGGGCCGCATATATGCATATCTGTCTTTGTGCTGGGAGTACAACGTACAGCAAGCTCCCAGCTCAGAGGCCAGGGTCTCAACGGCAACCCCGGGGTCCCGTACTAACGATCAGAACCCGAAACTTCAAGTTCCGGGTAACCTGATCGCTGTGATATCCTCTAATTGGCTATCACAGTGATCAGTCACTGTGAAGCCTGCCTCTGTGTATTCTCTCTCTCTCTGAAGGGAGGGGAAAGATACACTGTATATCTCTCTCCCTGCTTGCAGAGAGAAGAATTTACAGAACTGTGTGTAAAAAACAAAACAAACAAAAATTATAATAATAATAAAATTAAAAATAAATAAAAATTACCTAGATCAAGGTTTGATCTAGGTCAGTGCCAGGGTTAGTGGTTGAGTCAAGTAAGGGTCAAAGGTCAAGGTCATGGGCAGTATATTTTGGGCAGGATACTAATTTAAAAAAGCAATTTTTGAATTAGTATAAGTGTCAGTTCGTGTCAGTGTGTTTTCTGGACTGTACTACGGGTACATACAACAACTAACATACACATATGTAATATCGCTGTGATCCTCGGGAACAGGATCATTTATTTTGGATTGTTCTTTGGTGTTAGGTTATGGTAAGAGCAAGCAATATACAGCTAAATTTAAAAAAAAAAAAGATTTTTTTTTTTTTTTTTACTATTTTGGGACAGTTTTCCTTTGATAATGAAAAAAAAGTCAGGAGATATCTATTACCATTTAGCACCAAAAGAAAGCCCAATTTGTCCTGAAAAAAACAAGGTATAATCCACCTGGAGTCACAAGTAGTTGTGATGATATGTACCGTTTTACTAACACATGTCAAAGTTGCAAAATTATGCGTAGGCATTAAGATTTGTTTCACCCTTAGGCGGGAAGGGGTTAAAACGATTTTTACTTCTGTCTTTGTCATTATTAGAGAGATTCCCCTCACCACCAATCTATAACAACAATAAAAAATAAAAAAATGAATACTTGATGGTTTCTTATATCTACTGTAGAAACTGTTGGTCAGGCTTCTGAGTTCCTTGGTTTGCACACTTTCTGTGGTCAGTATAGGGGGGATCTACTATGGCTAATATTTTTAATGCATTTTTTTTATTATGAGGAATGCAAGAGATGTTGTATTATGCGGTGGATGGGAACCCCAAAACTTCTAGATCAGTGGTTCTCAACTCCTGTCCTCAGGACCCACTAACAGGCCAGGTTTGCAAGATAACTGAAATACATCACAGGTGATATAATTTGCTGCTCAGTGATTGCAGTATTCTAGTCTGGGTAGACAGACCGTTTTAAATAAACGCTGCCTAACAAAAATTGCCTTACTATCGTATTTGTATAAGGTTTGTGCTATTTTATCAAATGCTGTTAAACATTTTACATATAATAAGAATGCTGAGCAAATAAAGACGCATAGCACTAATCTCTTCAATGGATAATTTATGCTATAAGATACACTGTATTTCTGGGCTATCAACATTCAGGGGTGTCTGGAGATTCAGGGCAAATTACTGTACGTAGATTCAGAAAAAAATATACTGGTTAGAAAATTTCAAATTTACATTGAACACAAAGATGAAAATTGGCATGGTCATTCATGATAAAAGGTTAAATTTAAATTATTTCCACACTGAATGATACATATTTTGTTCTACTAGCATCAAAACAAAGGTTTTTAATACCAAAAATATTGCATGTTTCACATTTATAGAATTTAAGTCTTAATAATATTGACAACAACATACAAAATCAAAGAGGATTTTATGCAGCATTTTTTCTTACAGATAATAAAATCTCTTCGACAACATTAACTTGCCTCAGAACTGTGAAATGTGAACAAATCTGCCATAATTGAGGGCAAAATAGGGCAACTATCTGCCAAAATAGAGCTAAATTCATTAGCAAACCCTATTAAAAAATTGCATAAAAAATGCATGGGAATTGTATAGATAATGGCATGTTTGTTACAACAAAGATAAAAGCCATCTTTGCTTGGTTCCTCAGTGACTACAAAATATATTCTGCAGCCACACCTTCAGCCATAACCTTTTCTCCAATCAGCTGAACAACCCTTTTCCCAAAGAAATATTCAATCCTTCAATTACAATCAAAATGACTCAAAGAAAAGTATTCATATGAGAAACCACATATTAAATCCTGATCAGAATTGCAAATTTGTTACATGCATTATTGTAGATATTAAATTATACATAAACTTATTGAATGTGGCAGTGCCTTAAAGCAGACCTTCAGTCATTTTTATAACTTTCCATTTATTGAATTTTCTGCCCTTGTTGTTTTAACTTTGGATAGTAAAACATTTTTTTTCTGCCAGTAAATACCTTATACAGCCCACTTCTTCTTTCTTGTCTGGTCATTAACCTAGGCTTATGACCAGTGCTGTATTTTGGCCTAGGGTGACACTTTGCGGGGGGGCGGCAAAAAAGCTGCCCCCGTACAAAAAAATCCAAAGGCACCCTCCTCCCAGCTCCCACACGCAGGGCCGCCATCAGGAGAGTACAGCTAAATCCAGTGTCATCAATGTGGGTGGCCGGACCGCACCCGGGTGACACCAGTAAGCAGTTATAGTGGGTGCCGTCGCCCCCCCTAATGTCTTCCCCTGCTCCATCTGCCAGCTCTGTAGCGGCGCTGTGACAAAGTGTCTGTGTATCTCCCCTGCTCGCCCCCCTCCCCTTTCTCCTGTCAGCTAAACAGTAGAAGAGAGAGAGCTGCTCTCATTGAGTTTCCTGCGATGCCACCCGGCTTCCTGCCTGCTCTGATTCCCCCTCCCCATTGGCCATAGCAGAGGGCTAATTAGAAGACATGGGGGGGTGGATCATGGGAAATGTAGTCCTGGAAAATTGGCGGCCCCATTGTGTCCACAGACAGCAGGCTACAGTCCCCCAGCATGCATGTACTCTGGGGGGGAGAGAGAACCTGGAACCCGGCAAAAAGCAGAGTGCTACAGGAGAATAGAAAAAGAGAGGACTGTGCAGGGGGAAGCCAGAGAGAGAACGCCACCCTGTACCCCTGTACTCCTGTACCCGCACTATCAGAGAGAGAGCCACACTGTACCCGCACCACTATAGAGAGAGCCACACTGTACCCGCACCACCAAAGAGAGAGCCACCCTGTACCTGCACCACCAGAGAGAGAGCCACGCTGTACCTGCACCACCAGAGAGGGAGCCACGCTGTACCTGCACCACCAGAGAGGGAGCCACACTGTACCTGCACCACCAGAGAGGGAGCCACGCTGTACCCGCATCACCAAATAGGGAGAAAGACAGAGCCACTGCCAGGGTACAGACATGCTACACTACTGACTAGAGTCAACCTGGGCAACCCTGAGTGAATGAACGTCCAGTCAGAGGCATCACTGTTGCAGTTTCGCTGGGTCTGGTAATAGGGCCAGTTTGCCATTATCCATTACTGTTCCTAGGGACTGAGCCATTAGCAAGTGCCTAACCTGCTATCCTGTAGGCCTTATTGCTTCATAAATTTTTTTATTGATGAAAGATAAAATGTACAAAACAGGTAATGGTATTTCTCCAAGGTGTACAGAGATACATCGTCAAGTTACAGGTTTCGTACATTTAACAAGCAGATGTAGTGATACATATAATAACGTTGAATGTAAAAGAACATTTGGGTGTGTGAAAGCGTCAATATGCAAACAATTAAGACGTTTAAAACATTCATAAGTAAATATTTGAGGTGTCCAGTCACCTTAGACAGTTGTTAGCCGCTCTAGAAACATTGAAGTCAGCAATTGAAATCTTAAACATCCCATGTCGTGATTGTGGTGTGGAATTCAAAAGAGGAGCATGGGATAAGGATCTTTAACCATACCTCTCCCCATCCCAGTACCCCAACGGGAGCACACTGTACTGGGGGGGAGGGTCAGAAAGACCAAATATATGGAGGTAGTGAAAAAGGTCTTTTACGTGGATTAGTGTTTCTTAGCGGTCTTATAACGTATGTGGTGTATTTGATTTCAGAAGGTGTGGGGGGTATATAGGATAGGGGGAGAGATGTTGGATTAAATATGCTCTACTTTGTATATATTTAATATGATGGGGTGGAGACTAACTTGGGTGGGTATATGGGTATGTGAGCACAAGGGTGGGGGTGGGAGTGTGGGTGGGGGTGGGTGGCGGACGCTCCTATTTCAGTCCCTGACTAGTATCTGTTATGAGGATCTACGTGGCGCCAAGGATGTTCCGGCTTGTGGTTCAGTAAGTAGTGTGTGAAATACAATCGAATTACAAAAGTGTGTCCAACAAGACCAGGTATGACTGTATTTTGTGGGGTTATCTTTTGCTTGATGTATTAAGTCTTCCATGACTGCAATTTTTTATACACGTTTTAGCCAATCTGATAAGGTGGGAGGGTTAGTGTCCCTCCATCGTAACGGAATACATTGATGAGGTGAAGCATTAAAGATTTCCTATAAGTGGATTGATGAAGTGAGGTGTGGTGTAGTAAATATTGGGCAGGTGTAAAGTCTAGAGCAAGGGTCTTCAAACTGCGGCCCTCCAGGTGTTCAGGAACTACAATTCCCATCACGCCTAGTCATGCCTGTGAATGTCAGAGTTTTACAATACCTCATGGGATGTGTAGTTTTGAAACAGCTGGAGGGCCGTAGTTTGAGGATCCCTGGTCTAGAGTATAAGTAGTGATTCGAGTGATCATGTTGTGTACCTTTTCCCAGAATGGCTTTATGAGTGTACAATTCCACCATATATGGAGAAGAGAGCCCACTCCAGAGTTACATCTCCAGCACAAAGGAGAAACAGTTGTATGAAACATATGAATGCGATCAGGGGTGCGGTGCCATCTAGAGTATAATTTGTAATTGGTTTCTTCTGCTGAGATGTTAACAGAGCCTTTATGGATATGAGAATAGATATTGTCCCAGTCTTCCAGAGATAAGTCCAGGTTGAGCTCTCTTTCCCATTTCTGGTTAACTGCGGTAGATGTGAGGTTAGTTTCACCGAAAAGCAAGGAGTACACAGTTGAGATTAAGTGGTGTTGAGGATTTGTGCCAGAGCATAGTGCTTCAAGGGGAGTCATATCTCTGCACCATTGAGAGATGGGATTGGAACTGTTGAGAAAGTGTCTGATTTGTAAGTACGAGAAGAAGGGAATGTTTCCATTCTGGAGTTTAGTGGGTAGATCGGTGTACGGGATAATTGACCCATTATGGAAAAGGTGATGTGCTCTCAATGTAGATATCATGGAGACCAAACTCGGGTTATTTTCTGGAAGGCCAGGAGGAAAGGCGGGGTTGCCAGTTAGGGGAGTCAATGGCCCTGGAGATGGAGTCATTTTAAGAGAAGAACAAGTGTTCCTGAAGCAGTTCAATGTAGTTCCCGTTAGTGGATGCGTTAAGTGTTCTTTAGGGGTCGCTTTGGTGTCAATCCATGGCGAGTGGGAGAGGGGTGTTTGGGCACAGGAATCTTCAATTTTGATCCAATCTTTAGAGTGGGAATGTATGTGCCAGTCTATTAGTCTGGTGATATGACAAGCATTATAGTATTTATGAATATCAGGTAAGCCTAGTCCACCTTTAAGCCTGGGGAGGACTATCCTGCTCCAACTGAGTCTTGGAGGTTTATGGGCCCATATAAAGTTCCTGCATATTCTTTTATAGATTGTAAAAAATTTTGAAGGGAGTTTGATCGGTATTGTTTGTAAGACATAAAGTATTCGGGGTAGGATGTTCATTTTTATGATGGAAATTCTCCCAAACCAGGAAAATTGAGCTGAGGACCATTTTGTAAGGTCCTTCTGTATAGTTCAAAGAATGGGAGAGTAGTTTCTTTCGTATAGTTCAGTAAGTTTAGATGGTATTTGAATGCCAAGATACGTAAGGGCGTGTGGTTCCCATTTGAATGGAAAGTTAGTTTGGCATTGAGAAACTATCTGTGATGGGAGGGAGATGTTTAGGGCTTTGGATTTCGTAAAGTTTATTTTCAAGTTGGATAATTTGCGGAAGAAGGTGAAATCTTGTAATAGGTTTGGAATGGTGATTAACGGGTTGGAAAGGAAAAGAAGTATGTCGTCAGCATATGCTGCTAGTTTGTAGTGTTTTTGTCTAATATCAATGCCCATGATATCCGGGTTGACTTTAAGTTTGTGTAGGAAAGGTTCTAATGAAAGAACAAAAAGAAGAGGGGATAAGGGGCAACCTTGCCGGGTTCCATTCAACACTGGGAAGGCGTTCGACAGGTGGCCATTAACCCTTATTCTGCTGTAGGCCTTATTGACCGCCACAACGTCCCTCTCTGTCCCCCTCCCGCAGCGTCCCTCTCTGTCCTCCTCCTGCGGCAACCCTCTCTGTCCTCATCCCACAGCTTCCCCCCATGAAGATGACAGGACGGATCTTAAAAAGGAAGGGGTGTGACCTTGACAGGAAGGGGTGGCTCATATTTAAATTAGGGGGTGTGCGAGTTTAGTCAGGCCTAGGGCAGCACAAAACTTAAATACACCACTGCTTATGACATTATGCACAGCTCTCTCTCTTACTCTCATGAGAGTTTGCTAGGAAGGGAGGGGGGATGAGTCATAAGAGGGCAAATGAGAGATGAAGGTGTGCCTCTGTGTGTCTGTGTAAATCCAGGAAGTGAACAACAGCAGCTTCAGCTGCCCACATTTAAAATGGATGCAGCCAGACTTAGTGCAGGGAGATTTCTGCAGCATGTTTGGCAAGTACAGAATCATGTTGTAATGTTATTATTACAAATTATGTGAGCAGACTGTAGTTCCTCTTTAAGTGTGTAGGGATCTGCTGCCCTCTACTGACTGTATTTGTAAGTAGCTGTTGCTTGTTATTTACCACAGAGTTAGCTGGCTATAGACAGGTACTTCCTGTCTCTGCTAGCTAAGTCAGAAACCCGATTAAAGGACTGTAATATTTTATAAAGGGGAATTTCCAGAAATTAGACACAGAATTGGACCACTTGACCATCTATGCAAATGCTGCTGTTGTATTTTAACCAGGCCAGAAGCAGAGACTATTAGACTATTTATAAAATATTATAGTCCTTTAACCACTTCAATACAGTGCACTTATACCCCCTTCCTGCCCAGACCAATTTTCAGCTTTCAGCGCTCTCACACTTTGAATGACAATTACTCAGTCATGCAACACTGTACACAAGGGGCCGTTTGCTGTAAGGAAAGGGTAGTATTGTAGAAAGAAGAAGGACTGGAGGAGATGATGGAGCGTGTCCCGCTGCCTTAACTGACCAGGGGTGGTCTGAAAAGGACTGTTTGGTAGGATGTGGATGGAAGGCGCGTGATCAGACGCTTACATCAAGACATGTATGGTTTAATCATGTACAAACATATAATCATATAAATATAGAATCATACGAATACTACGTTGCATAAAAACAGGTAACAAAATAGGCACTAAGAAGTTAAAAATGAGGTATGCCCATGTTGAGGCAAGTATTTAAAAAAGGCTGACGCGTTTCGAGGGTAACCTCTTCATCAGAGCCAGGAGAACAGGAGCACAGTCTGTATGGGCCGGTAGGCTGACATGTGTACATGGGGAGGAGTGGCTAGTAGGAGGGTATGTCCTGTGATGGATAATTGATTATTCCAAGTTCCATACCAGTTCACGTCCAGGTGTTCTATGTATGAAATAAGAATGTATAATAATTGTATTTTCCTTTGCGGTGCTATTTGGCTCTCAGATGTGCCTGTCTCCAGTGGGTATGTAGAAGCGGCTGCAGTCTGTAAAGGTCCTTCGGGATGGAGAGGCGTATGATCCTGGAAGTTGGAGGGAGGAGGAGGAGGGAGGAGGTGTCCTTGAGATAGCTGTAGCCGTGGATGCCTGAACAAGATGCGTCTTGCTGCCTGGGATAGGCAAGTGTCACCTTAACATGAGCATACCTCATTTTTAACTTCCCAGTGCCTATTTTGTTACCTGTTTTTATGCAACGTAGTATTTGTATGATTCTATATTTATATGATTATATGTTTGTACATGATTAAACCATACACGTCTTGATGTAAGCGTCTGATCACGCGCCTTCCATCCACCTCCTACCAAACAATGCAACACTGTACCCATGTGAAATTTGCGTCCTTTTTTTCACACAAATAGAGCTTTCTTTTGGTGGTATTTAATCACTAGTGGGTTTTTTATTTTTTGTGCTATAAATAAAAAAGACCGTAAATTTTGTGAAAAAAATGCCTTTTTCTTTGTTTCTGTCATAAAATTTTACAAATTAGTAATTTTTCTTCATACATTTTGGCCAAAATTTATACTGCTACATATCTTTGGTAAAAATAACCCAAATTAGTGTAAAATATTTGGTCTTTGTGAAAGTTATAGAGTCTACAAACTATGGTGCCAATCACTGAAAATTGATCACATCTGATCACACCTGATGTACTGACGGTCTATCTCATTTCTTGGGACACTAACAAGTCAGGAAAGTACAAATACCCCCTAAATGACCCCTTTTTAGAAAGTAGACATTGCAAGGTATTAAGTAAGTATCATGGTGAATTTTTTTAAGTTGTAATTTTTTCCCACAATTCTTTGCAAAATGAAGATTATTTTTTTGTTTTTTACAAAATTGTCATATTAACAGGTTATTTCTCTCTCAGAGCATATGCATACAACAAATTACACCCCAAAATACATTCTGCTACTCTTACCGAGTATGTCGATACCACATGTGTGAGATTTTTACACAGCCTGGCCACATATAAAAGCCCTACATTGAAATAGCATCTTCAGGCGTTCTACGAGCATGAATGACACATCTCATTTCTCAACCACCATTTACACTTTTGAAGGCCCTGGAGCACCAGGACAATGGAATTGCCCCAAAAATGACCTCATTTTGAAAAGCAAACACCCCAACGTATAATCTATGAGGCATAATGAATCTTTTTGAATAGTTAATTTTTTTCCAGAAGTTTTTGGCAAATGTGGAAAAAAATTAAAATGCATTTTTTTTACACAAAGTTGTCCATTTATCAGATATTTCTAACACATAGCATGTACATAGCAAAGATGACACCCCAAAATACATTCTGCTACTCCTCCTGAGTATGGCGATACCACATGTGTGACACTTTTACACAGCCTGGCCACATACAAAGGCCCAACATTGAAGTAGCATCTTCATGCGTTCTACAAGCATAAATGACACATCTCATTTCTCAACCACCTATTACACTTTTGAAAGCCCTGGAGCACCAGGACAATGGAATTGCCCCCAAAATGACCCCATTTTGGAAAGCAAACACCGCAACGTATAATCTATGAGGCACAATAAGTCTTTTGAACGGTTAATTTTTTTCCAGATGTTTTTGGAAAATGTGGAAAAAAATGAAAACGTATTTTGTTTTACACAAAGTTGTCCATTTATCAGATATTTCCAACACATAGCATGTACATAGCAAAGATGACACCCCAAAATACATTCTGCCACTCCTCCTGAGTATGGCAATACCACATGTGTGAGACCTTTACATAGCATGGCCACATACAAAGGCCCAACATTGCAGTAGCATCTTCAGGCGTTCTACGAGCATAAATGACACATCTCATTGCATTTTTGAAGGCCCTGGAGCACCAGGACAAAGGAATTGCCCCCAAAATGACCTCATTTTGGAAAGCAAACACCCCAACATATAATTTATGAGGCATAATAAGTCTTTTGAACGGTTAATTTTTTTCCAGAAGTTTTTGGAAAATGCGGAAAAAAAATAAAAACTTTTTTTTTACACAAAGTTGTCCATTTATCACATATTTCCAACACATAGCTTGTACATAGCAAAGATGATACCCCAAAATACATTCTGCTACTCTTCCTGAGTATGGCGATACCACATGTGTGAGACTTTTACACAGCCTGGCCACATACAGAGGCCCAACATTGCAGTAGCATCTTCAGGCGTTCTACGAGCATAAATGACACATCTCATTGCATTTTTGAAGGCCCTGGAGCACCAGGACAAAGGAATTGCCCCCAAAATGACCTCATTTTGGAAAGCAAACACCCCAACGTATAATTTATGAGGCATAATAAGTCTTTTGAACGGTTAATTTTTTTCCAGAAGTTTTTGGAAAATGCGGAAAAAAAATAAAAACTTTTTTTTTACACAAAGTTGTCCATTTATCACATATTTCCAACACATAGCTTGTACATAGCAAAGATGATACCCCAAAATACATTCTGCTACTCCTCCTGAGTATGGCGATACCACATGTGTGAGACTTTTACACAGCCTGGCCACATACAGAGGCCCAACATCCAAGTAGCACCATCAGGCGTTCTAGGAGCATAAATGACATGTATAATTTCCTGGCAACCTATCATTTTTGAAAACCCTTTATATTTCTAACACATAGCATGCACATACCAAGAATTACAATCCAAAATAAATTCTATTGCGGAAAGGGTAAAAAAAAAGCATTACCTATGCTTCTAGTAGTATCCACAAAGGATAGCACTGGTCCAGGCAGCAGGCAGGGATGTGCTTAGCGACAGCAATAGTAATTATCCAGGCAGCAGGCAGGAATATTGTCTATAGTCAGCACAAGGATATTGTCAGCACAGCACAGTCCATAGAAATTGTCCAGGCAGAGACAGCCAGCACAGCCATACTATTGGTCCCGGTACACTGTTACCTGCAGACACTCATTATTTTAACGCTCTCCAGCCCTTCATAAACATACTGCCTCTTGCTACAGCTGATTATTTGCATAGTCCAGGTAGCGGTGTGGTCCATTCATGTGACAGGCAGAGGCATGGTGGCAGTAAGTCAGCAGCAGGCTGAGGGCCGCAATCAGGTAAGACCTGTGTACAGGGGCACAGGAGTAGAGGCTTCGACCCACCCAAATCTCTATGAAGCCTCTGGACTCCAGACCCTAATCCGTAAATTCAGAAACCCGGAGAAAACAAAAGAAATTGTTTTCTCCATCCGGAAAAACAATTCTGGAGCCCCTCACATACAGTGGGGACGGAAAGTATTCAGACCCCCTTAAATTTTTCACTCTTTGTTATATTGCAGCCATTTGTTAAATCATTTAAGATCATTTTTTTTCCTCGTTAATGTACACGCATCACCCCATATTGACAGAAAAACACAGAATTGTTGACATTTTTGAAGATTTATTAAAAAAGAAAAACTGAGCAGTAGGGAACCATGGGGGTCATTCCCCCAAGAAAAGCTTTTGACGTAGGCTTTAGCGACTTTTTTGGACGTCAAGTGCCTTTTTATGTCTGATGGGGGGAGGACGGGGAGGGGCTGGAGAGCTCCGTTCTAGCACAGTGTGTTCCCATTCGGGGTGCTGTCGGTCTCTCCCTCCCCCCCCTTCCTCTCACCCAGCTCAATTCTCAAGACTATAGGGTTTAAGTGCTCGAATTTTGTACTAGAATGGTTGTAATGTACTGCCTCAGCCTAGAATCCTAATCACACCTACTCTCACAAGTTTGTAATGTACCCCCAAGGGGGTTTGAATTTCCCTGCTGTGTACTTCATCATTTAATGCTGTTGATTTGTAAGCTCTTTCCTGAAAAATCAATAAAATACTTTGAAAATAAAGTAAAAAAAAAAAAAAAAAAAAGAAAAACTGAAATATCACATGGTCCTAAGTATTCAGACCCTTTGCTCAGTATTTAGTAGAAGCACCCTTTTGATCTAATACAGCCATGAGTCTTTTTGGGAAAGATGCAACAAGTTTTTCACACCTGGATTTGGGGATCCTCTGCCATTCCTCCTTGCAGATCCTCTCCAGTTCTGTCAGGTTGGATGGTAAATGTTGGTGGACAGCCATATTTAGGTCTCTCCAGAGATGCTCAATTGGGTTTAAGTCAGAATGGCTGGGCCATTCAAGAACAGTCACAGAGTTCTTGTGAAGCCACTCCTTCCTTATTTTAGCTGTGTGCTTAGGGTCATTGTCTTGTTGGAAAGTAAACTTTCGGCCCAGTCTGAGGTCCTGAGCACTCTGGAGAAGGTTTTCGTCCAGGATATCCCTGTACTTGGCCGCATTCATCTTTCCCTCGATTGCAACCAGTCCTCCTGTCCCTGCAGCTGAAAAACACCCCCACAGCATGATGCTGCCACCACCATGCTTCACTGTTGGGACTGTATTGGACTGGTGAAGAGCAATGCCTGGTTTTCTCCACACATACCGCTTAGAATTAAGGCCAAAACGTTCTATCTTGGTCTCATCAGACCAAAGAATCTTATTTCTCACCATCTTGGAGTCCTTAAGGTGTTTTTTAACAAACTCCATGCGGGCTTTCATGTGTCTTGCACTGAGGAGAGGCTTCCGTCAGGCCACTCTGCCATAAACCCCTGACTGGTGGAGGGCTGCAGTGATGGTTGACTTTCTACAACTTTCTCCAATCTCCCGACTGCATCTCTGGAGCTCAGCTACAGTGATCTTTGGGTTCTTCTTTACCTCTCTCACCAAGGCTCTTCTCCCCCGATAGCTCAGTTTGGCCAGACGGCCAGCTCTAGGAAGGGTTCTGGTCGTCCCAAGCGTCTTCCATTTAAGGATTATGGAGGCCACTGTGCTCTTAGGCACCTTAAGTTCAGAAGATATTTTTTTGTAACCTTGGCCAGATCTGTGCCTTGCCACAATTCAGTTTCTGAGCTCTTTGGGCAGTTCCTTTGACCTCATGATTCTCATTTGCTCTGACATGCACTGTGAGCTGTGGGGTCTTATATAGACAGGTGTGTGGCTTTCCTAAACAAGTCCAATCGGGTCACTGATGGGTGACGGGTGATGGCTGGCGGTCACTGATGGGTGATGGCTGGCGGTCACTGATGGGTGACGGGTGATGGCTGATGGGTGACGGGTGATTGCTGACAGGTGCACCGCCGATGGTCACTGATGGGTGACGGGTGACAGGTGCACCGCTGATGGTCACTGATGGGTGACAGGTGACAGGTGCACCACTGACGGTCACTGATGGCAGTCCCTTATGTGACAGGTGCACTTTATGGGGTGACTGTGGTAACTGTTGGGTGACAGATGACAATTGGGGGGCGATGGGACAGGTGTGGTGTTGGTTCAGACACTACAGAACACAGATTGGTAACTCACTGCTTCTGGCTCTTCTCTCCTCACACTGGAAACGGTGTGTGAGGAGAGAAGAGCTGGTAACAGCTAGTTACCGCTCTGTGTTTACACTTATGATCGGCTGTGAAAGGATCACAGCTGATCATGTGGGTAAACAGCCAGCCAATGGCTGTTTACTGGCGTCGGTGACGAGCAGTGTTCCTGGGAACACGCCGCCACGGACGTGCATGCGCAGCGCGCTTGCGATCGAGCGCATGTGCCGTGCACATTGGGGTGGACCTATCTGTGATCGGCCGCGATTTCATCACGGCCGATCACATGGTAAACAGCCATGTCCAATGGCTGTTTACCCCCCTCAGTGGCGAGCGGTGTCTCCGTGACACGCCGCCACCGAAGGAACAGGGATGCGCGCACACGATCGTGCGCATTTCCTGTTTAAATGGGAGGCTGTCATATGACGCCCTCCCGCAACGAGAGCCGCGCGGCCTGGCCGTCACTTGACAGCCGGCGGACGGCAAGCAGTTAATCGGGTTTCTGACTAAGCTAGCAGAGACAGGAAGTACCTGTCTATAGCCAGCTAACTCTGTGGTAATTAACAAGCAACAGCCACTTGCAAATACAGTCAGTAGAGGGCAGCAGATCCCTACACACTTAAAGAGGTTAATAGTTTACTATTGAAGCCTGTAGCTTCTGGGTATATAAATAAGGATACCTCCAGTTGAATGTTGTAGAAAAGTTCAGTTGCAGGGGCCCCTGAGAATAATCACGATATAGACTCTGTCTTGGTGTCGGAGACCTGAAGACCAGATCTGGTATTATGGGGAGTCCCTCTAGTCATTGTCCAAATGGCCTGGAACACAGCTATTTACCAGCAAAAACCATAGCGTGGCACTGGAACTCAGGGCCAACCTATCTACTCTGCATATTAGTCCCTCCCTAGTAGCTTCTAATCTGTCATGCAACAGCACCTTTAACTACCAGAAGTGGCTGTTGAATGCCTAATCTGGCTCTAGCCTATGCTGGTTATTGAGCCCTGATCTAAAACTAAAATAACAGGCACTGCATATAAACTATTGCAATAAACATGTTCACTTACTAACATACAGGAAAGTGACCACTACACACTCACACTTCATCACAAACCCTATCCGGAATAGTGCATGCACGCTAACAAGAGGATATACAGTCAGGTCCATAAATATTGGGACATTGACACAATTCTAATCTTTTTGGCTCTATACACAATGGATTTGAAATGAAACGAACAAGATGTGCTTTAACTGCAGACTTTCAGCTTTAATTTGAGGGTATTTACATCCAAATCAGGTGAACGGTGTAGGAATTACAACACTTTGTATATGTGCCTCCCACTTTTTAAGGGACCAAAAGTAATGGGACAGATTAACATTCATCCATCAAACTTTCACTTTTTAATACTTGGTTGCAAATCCTTTGCAGTCAATTACAGCCTGAAGTCTGAAACGCATAGACATCACCAGATGCTGGGTTTCATCCCTGGTGATGCTCTGCCAGGCCTCTACTGCAGCTGTCTTCAGTTCCTGCTTGTTCTTGGGGCAGTTTCCCTTCAGTTTTGTCTTCAGCAAGTAAAATGCATGCTCAATCGGATTTAGGTCAGGTGATTGACTTAGCCATTTCATAATATTCCACTACTTTCCCTTAAAAAACTCTTTGTCCATCTGCACTGTGAAGCACCGTTCAATGAGTTCCGAAGCATTTTGCTGAATATGAGCAGATAATATAATAATAAACACTTCAGAATTCATCCTGCTGCTTTTGTCAGCAGTCACATCATCAATAAATACAAGAGAACCAGTTCCATTGGCAGCCATACATGCCCACGCCATGACGCTACCACCACTATGCTTCACTGATGAGGTGGTATGCTCTGGATCATGAGCAATTCCTTTCCTTCTCCATACTGTTCTCTTCCCATCACTCTGGTACAAGTTGATCTTGGTCTCATCTGTCCATAGGATGTTGTTCCAGAACTGTGAAGGCTGTGAAGGCTTTTTTAGATGTTTTTTGGCAAACTCTAATCTGGACTTCCTGTTTTTGAGGCTCACCAATGGTTTACATCTTGTGGTGAACCCTCCGTATTCACTCTGGTGAAGTCTTCTCTTGTTTGTTGACTTTGACACACATACACCTACCTCCTGGAGAGTGTTCTTGATCTAGCCAACTGTTGTGAAGGGTGTTTTCTTCACCAGGGAAAGAATTCTTTTGTCATCCACCACAGTTGTTTTCCGTGCTCTTCCGGGTCTTTTGGTGTTGCTGAGCTCACCGGTGCGTTCTTTATTTTTAATGATGTTCCAGACAGTGGATTTGGCCACAACTGATGTTTTTTGCTATTTCTCTGATGGGTTTGTTTTGTTTTTTCAGCCTAATGATGGCTTGCTTCACTGATAGTGACAGCTCTTTGGATCTCATATTGAGAGTTGACAGCAACAGTTTCCAAATGCAAATAGCACATTTGAAATGAACTCTGGACCTTTTATCTGCTCTTTGTAAATGGGATAATGAGGGAATAACACACACCTGGCCATGAAACAGCTGAGCAGCCAATTGTCCCATTACTTTTGGGCCCTTAAAAAGTGGGAGGCACATATACAAACTGTTGTAATTCCTACCCCGTTCACCTGATTTGGATGTAAATACCCTCAAATTAAAGCTGAAAGTCTGCAGCTAAAGCACATCTTGTTTGTTTCATTTCAAATCCATTGTGGTGGTGTATAGAGCCAAAAAGATTAGAATTGTGTCGATGTCCCAATATTTATGGACCTGACTGTATATACTTCTGTCACCAGTCTTCCAACTGAGAAAAACCACAGAGTGCACCCCTACATGGATAGTCTGCTACAATACAACTTTTAATCCCACTTAAGACAAATCCACCTGGACAATGCCTTCTTTTGAACAGTCAGCTGCTACCAGGATTGGATATTGACACAATGCCAACTTGAGCTCCAGGAAGGCCCTTTCAGCTCCACATTCTAATTTGTCAGAATGGTCAATGGTGCTAACAGGGTGGAAAAGTAAGGCATATATCCTCTGTAGCACCCCGCTCTGCCCAGAAAGGCACACACATGCATTTTGGTGATGTGATGGGGCCAGGACTGGATAACATCTACTTTGCTGACATGGGACTTTGTATGGTGCATTTCACAAAGTACCCAAGATACTTTGCTTCCTCAATGCCTACAGCACACTTTTTGGGAGTTTACAAGTAACCCCCCTCTTTTTAGAGAGTCTAGCACTGCCTTGACTTTGGGCAAATGGGATTCCCAGTCCCATTTCAATTCCTGATGTGGGTGTAACATCTAATCCATCACCCCTTGGAACATGGAAAGAGCAATCTGAAGGCCAAAGGACATTCTTTTGTTCAGGAAGTACCCCTCTGGGGTGGAGAAAGAGTTTTTTGCCCAGTAAAGGGTATGTACCAATATTCCTTTGTAAGGTCCAAAGTGGTGATGTACCAGACTGGGACTAGTCTTTTAATGAGCTCATCCACAAGGGGCATGATGTAGGCATCAAATTTTGACACTTTAGCCAGCTGTTGGTAATCATTTTAGAACCACAGTGTCATTGGGCTCAATCACTCACTCTGCAATTCTTCATTATTCCCAACACCAACATTTTCTTCATTTTCTTCTCCTCATCTAAAATGTCTTTCCTCTGAGCCTCTGTAATGCATTAGAGCCTAACATAAACCTTAACACCAGGCTCAGTGCACCTTCACCTGTAAAGGAAATAGTTGACACACAATATCAGTAATGATATCATGGTCAATAACATTAGTGAGCTCTGATCATTTAGAGAACATTTGCTTGTTTCTTTGCTTCCTGGGTTTGGGCTATTGATATAGTACCTGAGGTTCATATCTTGCATTTACTAGGGTAGCTATTGATTCCCTGTCTTTCCAGGACTTAAGATATGGCTTCTTCTTGCCTGGTTGCTGCACCCTGTAATTCATAGTTTACAAACTTTATAATTGAAAAAAACACAGGTCTATCCAGTTCAACTTATGTGTGAGTGATTTTTATTCACACCCATCATTGCGGGTCAACCAGCAGAAGCAAAAGATAGAGGTCTATTAAATTCCTCTCCACCATTTGGTGGCCCCATCAAAGTCTTGGGCTGTAGCCACTTATTGACCAGCTTGATCAGATCATGCATTTGTGACTTTGATGGCTGATCTGACCTGTAGCTCCAGTGGTGTACCTGCTGTGTTCTGACAGCCACTGTCATCCCCAGACAGGGTAGGATACAGAGTTTCAGGTGGTCATAGACACCCTCTATGATGTCATAATATGCTTTTTGAAAGGTGCAATTAAGCCTGTCGATTTGTCTTAAGGACACCCTTCACACAATGCTGTCCTCTCAAACATTGTCAGAAACAGCTCTACATTATCTCTCAATGTCAGATTTTATAAGGAAATTAATTGCTCTCATAGCTGCCTTGTTGCCAGGGGCAACAACTGCTGACTCATGGCTTTGAGAGAGTGACTGAACCACTTTAGTCAGAGACCTTATTTGTGCTAATGTTGTTTGCTTGCTGGTAGTTATTTGGGCCTTTGTGTTCCCTTGTTGAGTCTCCATATTTCTCTGTAGTGCTATATTTGTTAGGGATTACTCCTGCAGAGCTACTAGCTTCAGTGTCTCCTCCATTTTTGGACCAACAGAAGGACGTTGTTTCTT
The DNA here is from genome assembly GCA_037952925.1 of Lithobates clamitans. Classification (NCBI taxonomy): domain Eukaryota; kingdom Metazoa; phylum Chordata; class Amphibia; order Anura; family Ranidae; genus Lithobates; species Lithobates clamitans. The sequence goes on from JBBGZY010000239.1 coordinate 2,811,101, forward strand.
TAAAATGTCTTTTTTTTCACCTGTTGTAAGGTTTGGGGGATTGGCAGAACCACAGGACACAGTCTTTTATTAAAACTAAAACAGCTTCTCAGCAGGAAACCAAGTGCCCATAACAAGAACAGAAAACTCAAAGATTCCTTGGCCAGGTTAACAAAATCACAGAAACAATACAGAATGATGCTTACTTCAGCAACATACACTTCAGGATAAAAAGTCCAAACCACAGAGGCACCGCAGAGCAAAGTTAACAGCAGAGGTTTTTTACCTGTTTTCCAATGGTCATACAGGTGCAGCACACAGCCACAGTCCTCCCTTTACCTCCACCAGAATGACTCATGGGGAGGCAAAGGGACTGGTGCCCTATAAGCTAACTGGCATGGAAAGATGCCTGGTCCCCAAGGCAGGATATTGACTTTTAGAGCTCATAGAGGTAAATGTGACTTTGATCCATTATGCTGCGGGATGACTTAGGAAAAGGTAACGCTCCTATGCTTCTGTGAAATCTTCATTAAATTTATTAAAAATAAAAGACTATATGTATCTAAATCTGTGCGGCATCCAATGGTTCTGAGTGACACATAAAATGCAAAACAGTGTTAGTACAAGTTTGCAAAGATCACAATCCCTGGGTATCAAAGAAAGTGTGCTTTATTAATTTGATGCTGGGATGTGAAATCTAATTAGGGTCTGAATGGCACAACCACCACAATTTGGTGTTTAGGTAAAACCACAGATGTGGTACCGCAACGCTGTACTCAAATAAAATGTATGTTCTTTCTTTGCCACAAATAGAGCTTTCTTTTGGTGATATTTGATCACCTCTGCATTTTTTATTTTTTGCGCTATAAACAAAAAAGACAGTCAATTTTGAAAAATAAAGAATATTTTTTAATTTCTGCTATAAAACATATCCAATAAATTTTTTTTTTTAAATCAAATTAATTTAGGCCAATATGTATTCTGCTACATATTTTTGGTAAAAAAACAAAAAACAAACAATAAGCATATATTGATTGATTTGAACAACAGTTATAACGTTTACAAACTATGGGATATGTATATTTTTTTTACTAGTGAGCAGCGAGGACTGCAACATTGCAGCGGACGTTCTGACTCTAACTGACACTTTAGACAGTTTTTGGAAACCAGTGATACTAATACAGTGATCAATGCAAAAACTGTACTAACTGTACTGGCTATGAAGGGGTTAAACATAATGGGCAATCAAAGGGTTAACTGTGTGCTTAGCCAGTGTTTTACTACACTGTGGGAAGTGCTTTTACTAGGGAAAGACATGGAATTTGTTCCCTGCTTCGCAGGGACACAAATTCCATCCCATCCCCTCTGTCAGAACAGGGATCTGCCTTGCTTACATAGGCAGATAGCAGTTCTGTGTCCTTTTTCACAATCAGCCACCGTAATCACAGCGGAAATGGGCCCGCATGTGCGCCCACTACCCAGAAGTGTTGGACTGCGTATATATACGTGATCCTGGACACAGGTGCCGCCCTGTAACAGTAAAACTGTTGTAGGGTGGACCTGAACTGGTTAATGGTTTCATATACAGTATGAGGCTCCATGTACAAAGCATGAAGATTTCTCAAATCCATTTACTGTATAAACTGTATATTTAGCAATATACTGTATACTGTAATGTAAGTGCCATTGTGGAAGCATGTAAACTTGTCTTTATATTTGGTTATTAGCTTTTGCAGTGATGTCACACTTGAAAAAGACAATATACCCTTGAGTGTAACCTCAGTAAATTATTATTTTTACAATGCAAAATCAGCATTCATACTGACGTTTTTCAGTGAAGATAATACACGTCTAAGCTCATAAATGAAACATTTTATCAACCTGAAATTTGTATAATGTGAGGAATAATATGTCAGTTCACTATAAACTAGAAATTATTTTTATAAGCTTCAAAATGTTCTGTTATAACACTTTCACTCTGACACAATTTGCTGTAATATTGTTCAATTTTTTTTTAAGAAGCTTTAATATGTTAAACTAATGACAAATATGCAGCAGACAAAAGAAAGGCAACTGTTACTGAAAGTAGTTTATGCACACTCACTGTTGCCAGTTTTGCCAGTTTTCCTCCCCTTCTTGCAGTGTCAGTTTCATCCAGATGTTAGGAATATAAACTGGGTGGTCCTACATTCAATGTGGCATACCGAGATCTGGCTGCAAGACAAAGCAACACATGTAAACAAATATAATTAAGTAATTAGGTGAATTGAATCAGGCTGTGGTCATTTTTACCTTTAGAAGAAGTTGGCAACACATTGGCAGGCATGTTTTGTAGAGATAGAACCCAAACGAAATTAACAGCCCTGGAAAAATTTACGATTAGCTAAAAACACTTACAGTAATTGTTCATTCATTCCTATCCAGATCAAACCGGTAATCATAGTAAGTATCTATCTCTCACACTTGCTTCATTTTAAAGTAATGTAGTACTATATAAGCTATTGCAATTTGACTAAGAACAAGGTATTTTCAAAAGTATTTACTCTAGTAGAAAAACTCAGCTCCACTGATTTTTTGTTGACCAACTCCCACAATTTATTTTACTAAGCTCACATCAGATGACCAGGCAGTTTTTGTTTTTTGTTTTTTTACAAAAAATGTTATTTTCATTTGAAAGTAAAAAAAAAAAATTGTGAAACCCTATTTTCTATTGACTCACAGAGTACAAAGTTTGGTATTCCCATAAGCAAAAAGGCCTCCTGCCCTTCAGCACAATGCAAGTACCGTACTTCACTCAAGGGTGACGGAAATCGCCCTCCTGCTTTTCTCAAAAAACTAAGCTTGTACTTATAGACACCAAACAGTTAAATGCAATTGTGTAACTTTTTAAATGAATAAAGTAAAAAAGAAAGAGCAGCACATTTTTGACATAGTTACAGTGCCTTCAAAAAGTATTCATACCCCTTGAAATTGACTACATTTTGTCATGTTACATCCAAAAACTTAAATGTATTTTTTTGGAATTTTATGTGATAGACCAACACAAAGTGGCACATTATTGTGAAGTGGAAGGAAAATGATAAATGGTTTTCATTTTTTTTACAAATAAATATGTGAAAAGTGTGGTGTGCATTTGTATTCAGCTCCCCCTGGGTCAATACTTTGTAGAATCACCTTTCGCTGCAAAATTTAGTTACAATTTCTTTTGGGTATGTCTCTACCAGCTTTGCACAACTAGAGAGTGACATTTTTGCCCTTCTTTGCAAAATAGCTCTGTCAGATTGGATGGAGAGTGTCTGTGAACAGCAATTTTCAAGTCTTGCCACAAATTTAAAATTTTATTCAGGTATGGAATTTGACTGGGCCATTCTAACACATGAATATGCCTTGATCTAAACCTTTTCATTGTAGCTGTGGCTGCATGTTTAGGGTCGTTGTCCTGTTGAAAGGTGAATCTCCGCCTCAGTCTCAAGTCTTTTGCAGACTCTAACAGGTTTTCTTCCAAGAATGCCCTGTATTTGGCTCCATCCATCTTCCCATCAATTCTGGCCAGCTTTCCTGTCCCTGCTGAAGAAAAGCATCCCCACAACATGATACTGCCACCAGCATGTTTCACTGTGGGGATTGTGTGTTCAGGGTGATGTGACGTGGTAGTTTTCCGCCACACATAGCGTTTTGCTTTTAGGCTTTCTTCTTGTCACTCTTCCATAAAGGCCAGATTTGTGGAGTGTATGACTAATTGTTGTCCTGTGTACAGATTCTCCCATCTGAGCTGTGGATCTCTACAGCTCCTCCAGAGTTACCATGGGCCTCTTGGTAGCTTCTGTGATTAATGCTCTCCTTGCCAGGCCTGTCAGTTTAGGTGGATGGCCATGTCTTGGTAGGTTTGCAGTTGTGCCATATTCATTGCATCTTCAGATGATGGATTGAACAGTGTTCTGTAAGATGTTCAAAGCTTGGAATACTTTTTTATAACCTAACCCTGCTTTAAACTTCTCCACAACTTTATCCCTGACCTGTCTGGTGTGTTCCTTGGCATTCAGGATGCTCTTTGTTCACAAAGGTTCTCTAACAAAGCTCTGGGGGCTTCACAGAACAGCTGCATTTATACTGAGATTAAATTACACACAGGTGAACTCTATTTACCAATTAGGTGACTTCTGAAGGCAATTGGTTCCACTAGATTTTAGTTAGGGGTATTAGAGTAAAGAGGGGCTGAATACAAATGCACGTGACATTTTTCAGATTTTTTTGTAAACCATTTTGAAAACCATTTATCATTTTCCTTCCACTTGCCAATTATGTTGGTCTATCACATAAAATTCCAATAAAATACATTTACGTTTTTGGTTGTAACATGGCAAAATGTGGAACATTTCAAGGAGTATGAATACTTTTATAAGCCACTGTATTTCCAAAATCTGTGAGCCATGGAGGATAGGGAGAAGTCCAGTGCACCTCTTTAAGTGATACATGCTTTTCCCATCTCTTCACTCCTCCACTGTTCAGCTAATGAAAGTGAAAAAAAAATACCTGATATCTCTGGATTAGGGATGAGCTTCGAGTTCGAGTCGAACTCATGTTCGACTCGAACATTGGCTGTTCGCAAGTTCGCCGAACAGCGAACAATTTGGGGTGTTCGCGGCAAATTCGAATGCCGCGGAACACCCTTTAAAAGTCTATGGGAGAAATCAAAAGTGCTAATTTTAAAGGCTAATATGCAAGTTATTGTCATAAAAAGTGTTTGGGGACCTGGGTCCTGCCCCAGGGGACATGGATCAAAGCAAAAAAAATTTTTTAAAACGGCCGTTTTTTCAGGAGCAGTGATTTTAATAATGCTTACAGTCAAACAATAAAAGTGTAATATCCCTTTAAATTTCGTACCTGGGGGGTGTCTATAGTATGCCTGTAAAGGGGCGCATGTTTCCTGTGTTTAGAACAGTCTGACAGCAAAATGACATTTTGAAGGAAAAAACTCATTTAAAACTACCGCGGCTATTGCATTGCCGACAATACACATAGAAGTTCATTGATAAAAACGGCATGGGAATTCCCCAAAGGGGAACCCCGAACCAAAATTTAAAAAAAAAATGACGTAGGAGTCCCCCTAAATTCCATACCAGGCCCTTCAGGTCTGATATGGATATTAAGGGGAACCCGGGCCAAAATTTTTTTTAAAAAATGATGTGGGGTTCCCCCTAAATTCCATACCAGACCCTTCAGGTCTGGTATGGATTTTAAGGGGAACCCCGCGCCAAAAAAAAAAAAAAAAAACGGCGTGGGGTCCCCCCAAAAATCCATACCAGACCCTTATCCGAGCATGCAACCTGACAGGCCGCAGGAAAAGAGGGGGGGGCGAGAGTGCGGCCCCCCCCCTCCTGAACCGTACCAGGCCACATGACCTCAACATTGGGAGGGTGCTTTGGGGTAGCCCCCCAAAACACCTTGTCCCCATGTTGATGAGGACAAGGGCCTCATCCCCACAACCCTGGCCGGTGGTTGTGGGGGTCTTCGGGCGGGGGGCTTATCGGAATCTGGAAGCCCCCTTTAACAAGGGGACCCCCAGATCCCGGCCCCCCCCTGTGTGAAATGGTAAGGGGGTACAAAAGAACCCCTACCATTTCACTAAAAAACTGTCGAAAATGTTAAAAATGACAAGATACAGTTTTTGACAATTCCTTTATTTAAATACTTCTTCTTTCTTCTATCTTCCTTCATCTTCTGGTTCTTCTGGTTCTTCTGGTTCTTCCTCCGGCGTTCTCGTCCAGCATCTCCTCCGCGGCGTCTTCTATCTTCTTCTCCTCGGGCCGCTCCACACCCATGGCATGGGGGGAGGCTCCCGCTCTTCTCTTCATCTTCTTCATCTTCTTCTCTTCTTCTTTTCTTCTCTTCTTCTCTTCTTCTCTTCTGCATTTTCTTCTCCGGGCCGCTCCGCACCCATGCTGGCATGGAGGGAGGCTCCCGCTGTGTGACGGTGCTCCTCGTCTGACAGTTCTTAAATAACGGGGGGCGGGGCCACCCGGTGACCCCGCCCCCCTCTGACGCACGGTGACTTGACGGGACTTCCCTGTGACATCACGGGGAATGCCACAGGGAAGTCCCGTCATGTCCCGTGCGTCAGAGGGGGGCGGGGTCACCGGGTGGCCCCGCCCCCGTTATTTAAGAACTGTCAGACGAGGAGCGCCGTCACACAGCGGGAGCCTCCCTCCATGCCAGCATGGGTGCGGAGCGGCCCGGAGAAGAAAATGAAGAAGAGAAGAAGAGAAGAAGAGAAGAAAAGAAGAAGAGAAGAAGAGAAGAAGATGAAGAAGATGAAGAGAAGAGCGGGAGCCTCCCCCCATGCCATGGGTGCAGAGCGGCCCGAGGAGAAGAAGATAGAAGACGCCGCGGAGGAGATGCTGGACGAGAACGCCGGAGGAAGAACCAGAAGGGCCAGAAGAACCAGAAGAACCAGAAGATAGAAGAAAGAAGAAGTATTTAAATAAAGGAATTGTCAAAAACTGTCTCTTGTCATTTTTAACATTTTTGACAGTTTTTTAGTTAAATGGTAGGGGTACTTTTGTACCCCCTTACCATTTCACACAGGGGGGGGCCGGGATCTGTGGGTCCCCTTGTTAAAGGGGACTTCCAGATTCCAATAAGCCCCCCGCCCGCAGACCCCCACAACCACCGGCCAGGGTTGTGGGGATGAGGCCCTTGTCCTCATCAACATGGGGACAAGGTGTTTTGGGGGGCTACCCCAAAGCACCCTCCCAATGTTGAGGGCATGTGGCCTGGTACCGTTCAGGAGGGGGGGGCCGCACTCTCGTCCCCCCCTCTTTTCCTGCGGCCTGCCAGGTTGCGTGCTCGGATAAGGGTCTGGTATGGATTTTTGGGGGGACCCCACGCCGTTTTTTTTTTTTTTTTTGGCGCGGGGTTCCCCTTAAAATCCATACCAGACCTGAAGGGTCTGGTATGGAATTTAGGGGGAACCCCACGTCATTTTTTTTTTTTTTTTGGCCGGGGTTCCCCTTAATATCCATACCAGACCTGAAGGGCCTGGTATGGAATTTAGGGGGACTCCCACGTCATTTTTTTTTTAAATTTTGGTTCGGGGTTCCCCTTTGGGGAATTCCCATGCCGTTTTTATCAATGAACTTCTATGTGTATTGTCGGCAATGCAATAGCCGCGGGTAGTTTTAAATGGCTTTTTTCCTTCAAAATGTCATTTTGCTGTCAGACTGTTCTAAACACAGGAAACATGCGCCCCTTTACAGGCATACTATAGACACCCCCCAGGTACGAAATTTAAAGGGATATTACACTTTTATTGTTTGACTTTAAGCATTATTAAAATCACTGCTCCTGAAAAAATGGCCGTTTTTAAAAAAATTTTTTGCATTGATCCATGTCCCCTGGGGCAGGACCCAGGTCCCCAAACACTTTTTATGACAATAACTTGCATATTAGCCTTTAAAATTAGCACTTTTGATTATTCATGTTCGTGTCCCATAGACTTTAACGGTGTTCGCGTGTTCGAACGAACTTTTTTCCTGTTCGCATGTTCTGGTGCGAACCGAACAGGGGGGTGTTCGGCTCATCCCTACTCTGGATATAGGTTATGAATCAGTCCCCTCCCTACCATACAATAGTACATGATAATTGGCTGCTCAGACATCCAACTCTGTTACAGGGAATGGGGCAAAAGTCCTCAGCCCTGAGTAAGCTCCAAGTCACAACTTGAAGTTTACATATGATTCCTCGGTTTGTTCCCTGTGGCCAAACAGAGCAGAGCAAAGGGAAGGTAAACAGCTGGTGGAGTACTCCTAGAGTGAACCTACTGCTTTAGTCTGAAAAGACAAGGCACAGGTTCACTGTAAAAGAGATATATGGCCAAAGTTCTTTTGGTCATACTTCTCATGTGACCCAGAATTAGCCGACAGCGGGGTAAATTCTGCTGTCGGCTAACATCACATAGCCACTCCAGACTCTGGAGTAACAATAATGCAATAATGTCGGAATCCATCCAGATGCCTTACAGGCAGCTGGCCCAGCCTCTGAGTGAGTCGCTGAGAGCCCGAGCCAGCCAATCCTGCCCTCTCTCCTGCCTGGTGCTCCAGTGAGCGCTGGAGGGGCAGAACAGAGAGTGCTGACTGACAATCATTACTCTATGCTCAGTGAGGACCCCAGAACGGAGCGATCTGCGGTGCTTTATTATTAGTTTCCTTTAAAAACTCTCTGCTGCCATTTTACAACATTGTAAACAAACACAGGAATGTAAACTAAGTACTGTATATTACTTACTATTACTCTGTCTCTGTTGCAGACAATCTTGCTCTTATTAAGTGCTAGAATGGTAGTGGAATCTTCAGAATCCTATGTTCCATGCCATGTCTCCCCCAGGTCACTATATCACCAGTGTGTCCTTTCAGTTTGTCGGACCCTGCAAGAGAGAAGGTTCCATTCAGTGTTCGTGTTTATTTACAATTTTTTAAAGATGATAATAGTTCTTTTTTATATTTGATTTGTAAAGTAATGAATGTTAATGTTAATTGAGAATAATAACACATTAATAAAATAGCAAGCAGTGAAAGGCATTTACTGTATATGTTGCAATTTATTAAACATTTCATAACTGCGTGTGTAGCACAGCATTGTACACAAGGTCTTAAGCACAAATCCCTGAACTTAAAGCGGAGCTCCACCCAAAAGGGGAAGCTCTGCTTGTCTGCCTCCTCCCCTCTCCGCTGCCACATTTGGCACCTTTTGGGGGGAGGGGAAGCGGGCACCTGGTTTTGACAGGTACCCACTACAGGCTCAGTTTACCGTGGTCAAGTAAGCCAGAACTTCAGCCCCCCCTCCTTCCCCCTGCAGCTGGCCCATTCACAGAGCGCAGCGCGATTCGTTCACACATTCAACAATATGTGTGTGTCGTGGGGGGGGGGAATATTTTTCATTCTTGGGGTGTTAAAAACAAATATACTGAACTTTTTCCAAACCATATTTTCTTGTTAACTTGCACACATATTAATTCCTTTGTTATATTGATGCACACCACTTTCATATTCACAGCACTAGCATTTCTGCTCAATAAGGAACTGGTATCCAAACTGGACTCTGGACTCTGGCCTCGCCAAAATGGCTGCTATTGCCCTAAACAGACTTCAACAGAAAGAATATCTTATATATGCAGACTGGATAGGGATGAGCCCGTGGTTCAAGTCGATGTAAGTTCGACTCGAATATCGGGTGTTCGTTTGCTCGCAAACATATGGGGCGGGGCGGTCACGGGAAATTCGAGCACAGCGAAATGCCCCATAATGCACTGCAAGATAGCTGTGCATTGACGTCTGATGATTGGCCAAAGCATGCACCTGTCCTGCATGCTTTGGCCAATTACAGCGCGCTCTGTTGCAAGAGCCATAATTGGCCAAAGGCAGGGTGCCTTTGGCCAATGATGGCTTAGGGGGACTAAGTCAACGCCCCACACTATATAAGGCTGCATACATAGCGGCCGTGTATAGTGTGTGGACTGAGATAGATTGAGCTAGATTAGCAGGCAGGTTAGTTAGTGGCGTGCAGGCAGTGTATTTAATATATATATATATATATATATATATATATATATATATATATATATATATATAAATATATATATATATATATATATATATATATATAAATATATATATATATATACATACATACAATCTAGTATATATATATATATATATATTTATATATATAGTATCTCACAAAAGTGAGTACACCCCTCACATTTTTATAAATGTTTTATTCTATCTTTTCATGTGACAACACTGAAGAAATGACACTTTGCTACAATGTAAAGTAGTGAGTGTACAGCTTGTACAGTTGTTTAAATTTGCTGTCCCCTCAAAATAACTCAACACACAGCCATTAATGTCTAAACCGCTGGCAACAAAAGTGAGTACACATCTAAGTGAAAATGTCCAAAATGGGCTCAAAGTGTCAATATTTTGTGTGGCCACTAGGGGTGCAACGGATCGTTGCCGATCCGTGATCCGTTCGGATCACCCTCCGCGGATCGGCACACCCGCGATCCGCGGAGCACTTTTCGGGCCTCAGCCATAGGAAAGGCCCCGGCTTCGGCCTAGCTCCGGAGCGGCGGCCATCTTGGTACACCCGGAAGTGGTCGCTGTCTCGACAGGAAGTGACATTTCGTCGCCGCCATCTTGCTACACCCCACACTCCTGCACAGTACAATAATGATAGAGTGAGAAGGGGGCAAGCGGACATCTTGTTACACCCACCGGAGTTTTAAATTTAAAAGCCATTTTCAACACAAAACTGAGCTTATATGCACAAATACTGTATTTATGCATATAAGCTCGGTTTTGTGTTGAAAATGACTTTTAAATCTAAAACTCCGGTGGGTGTAACAAGATTTGTGTGTTTTTTTTTTTTTGTTTTTTTTTTTTATGCTGATCCGAGGATCGATCCGATCCGTGACTCTGATCCGAGGATCGATCCGATCCGTGAAATTTTTGATCCGTTGCACCCCTAGTGGCCATCATGATTTTCCAGCACTGCCTTAACGCTCTTGGGCATGGAGTTCACTAGAGCTTTAAAGGTTGCCACTGGATTCCTCTTCCACTCCTCCATGATGACATCATGGAGCTGGTGGATGTTAGAGACCTTGTGCTCTTCCACCTTCCATTTGGGGATGCCCCACAGATGCTCAATAGGGTTTAAATCTGGAGACATGCTGGCCAGTCCATCACCTTTACCCTCACCTTCTTTAGCAAGGCAGTGGTCATCTTGGAGATGTGTTTGGGGTTGTTATCATGTTGGAATACTGCCCTGCGGCCCAGTCTCCGAAGGGAGGGGATCAGTAGTGTTCAGACCATACACCGCACACGGCATCAAATTGGTCTGCATGGCTGCATGGCTGGTGCCTCTTCTAAAGATGATGCACAAGAAAGCCGCAAACAGTTTGCTAAAAACAAGCAGACTAAGGACATGGAATACTGGAACCATGTCCTGTGGTCTAATGAGGCCAAGATAAACTTGTTTGGTTCAGATGGTGTCAAGCGTGTGTGGTGGCAACCAGGTGAGAAGTACATAGACAAGTGTGTCTTGCCTACAGTCAAACATGGTGGTGGGAGTATCATGGTGTGGGGCTGCATGAGTGCTGCCAGCCCTGGGGAGCTACCGTTCATTGAGGGAATCATCAATGCCAACATGTACTGTGACATACTGAAGCAGAGCATGATCCCATCTCTTCAGAGACTGGGTCGCAGGGCAGTATTCCAACAAAACGACACCCCAAACACACCTCCAAGACGACCCCTGCCTTGCTAAAGAAGATGAGGGTAAAGGTGATGGACTGGCCAAGCATGTCTCCAGACCTAAACCCTTTTGAGCATCTGTGGGACATCCTCAAATGGAAGGTCGAGCAGCGCAAAGTCTCTAACATCCACCAGCTTTGTGATGTCATCATGGAGGAGTGGAAGAGGACTCCAGTGGCAACCTGTGCACTGGCAACCTGTGAATCTCTGGTGAACTCCATGCCCAAGAGGAGGGCCGTCTTTAAGGCAGGGCAAAAGGTGCAGCTGCCATGGGCCCTGTCATTGTTGTGGGCCCAAAGTAGCTACCTCACACTTGCCAACTATACCAGTTTAAATTCCCTTGTCCCTTGAAGTTTTAGTCCTGTGCTGTGTCCCAATATCTCAGTGTGAAGTGCTGCTACTAATGCTGCCCTGCTCTGTCCTATTGTTGTGTACAGATGACTCACCTGGAGACTCTGTGTTTACATGTAAATAACCTTCATTCAAATGTAAATAACGGCAACATTCATATGTAAATAGCAGCTGCATTCAAATGTAAATAGCTGAGGCGGCGGAGTTGATATGTAAATAAAGGCGGCATTCATATGTATATCATGCCCCCCTGCAGTGAGGAGAAGATGTGCTGTAACCTATAGCAACCAATCACTGAGCAGTATTACTGTACAGTAATCTCTAGCAACCAATCAACAAGCAGCAATCATGTGCTGTAACCTCTAGCAACTAATCAGTGAGCCTTAATGTGTGCTGTAACCTCTAACAACCAGTCAGTAAGTGGTAATGATATGCTATAACCTCTGGCAATCAATCGCAATCACTGCCTGCTCTGATACAGTAAACTGATTTTAAGACCAGCTGCTATTTATTGTATGTCTCAGAGCAGGTGGAGAGCGAAATTGCATGGGGGGTTGGGGCCCAAAAAAATTTTTGCCCAGGGTCCAATCAATATTAAAGATGGCCCTGCCCAAGAGGGTTAAGGCAGTGCTGGAAAATAATGGTGGCCACACAAAATATTGACACTTTGGGCCCAATTTGGACATTTTTTGTTGCCAGCAGTTTAGACATTATTGGCTGTGTGTTGAGTTATTTTGAGGGGACAGTAAATTTACACTGTTATACAAGCTGTACACTCACTAACAAAATCTTTGCATGTGTGGCAAGACACTTAGAGACCTATCATTGTGTTCTCACCAAGAACTGGAACTTCTCATCTACCAATCTGGAAGCTAGGCATCATATGGTTATATAAAATTTAGTGTGAATTTCACATGTGCTGAGATGAATAGATATCACTAAGAAGCTGTGTGTAAGATACATTTTTTCTTACATAAACCTCAATATTTGTTGAGTGAACCATGGTAAAGAGAAGGGTCATTGTCACGAATTAAAAAAACACATATGAGCTGCTTTATACATTGATTGTTCTAACAAGCTAATATATTTTTTTTAAACTTATGTTGAACTTTACAAACATGCCTACTTTGATTTCTGTTTTATAGTTTTTATACCATTCTCTAGTGTAGCCAAAAAAAAGTATTTCCCTTGAGATGATGCTTCCTCACGTTTCACTTCTAAACGATTCCCTTCTGAATCTCTAACTTCATTTATTAACCACCCCTTAGGACATATTTCTTACTTGCACTTTGAGGCCTTCCTCTCTCAAGAGTACTTTCCCGTGTGATTTAAACAATCCCCTCATGCATTCATCTTAAATGATTTCCCCAAAGCTGTATGTCTTTTATGAATTTCAGCCCTAAAGGAGTCATCACTGGGCATCTACAAAAATCAGAAAATTCAGTTTCAACTTGTTAAACCTGGCACACTTACTTAGTCGGCTATGTGACTGTCTGAATTCACACTAGAATTAAATTGCTTAAATCTGACATGTCATAAAGAGCATCTATGGTTAGAAGTCACCGAAGTCTGACACAATCTCCTCACGATCTCCTCGTTTGTGATTGTACAGATAAATATCACATAATGGAGGCCCTGTACTCATTACATTGCTCCTAACTATGAGGCCCTGTTATTTATTACTCCTAGGCATGCTTAGAAGATGGTAAATTAATTAAGAAGTATAAGAACCTTTAGGTGGGCCAGTTACAATAACCTTAATTGGAATACGTGGCTTCTTCCATGGAATATATTGGCCCCTTCAGGAGTGCATTTTCCTACAGCTCTCCCTGGTTCCTCTTTGACCTCCAGGTCACTAGAGTAGACAGTGGGGATGTGGAGGTCAGCAAGAGTGATAGCTCTGGGGGATCCAAGAGCTCAATACTCCCAAAAGTGTTAGGCAGGTCATTGAATACAAGATTGCCTTTCTTGCAACCACAGTTGCAAGGCAAAAGGAGGTGCGGGGAGCCACTCCTGCTGGGAGAACACAGTGATTATTGCTGGCAATAATCGCATCCTAAAAATTTGACGTGCTGGTTGTACCCAAGTCGATCCATCATCATCATCCATGTCATGAACATCAAAATCAGCCTGCCTATACACAGTTCAGCAGGGTGAGGTGGGGATGGTGTGTTCAGGGTGATGTGCAGTGTTAGTTTTCTGCCACACATAGTGTTTTGCTTTTAGGCCAAAAAGTTAAATTTTGGTATTATCTGACCAGAGCACCTTCTTCCACATGTTTGCTGTGTCCCCCACATGGCTTCTCGCAAACGGAAAATGGGACTTCTTATGACTTTCTTTCAACAATGGCTTTCTTCTTGCCAATCTTCCATAAAGGCCAGATTTGTGGAGTGCACAGCTAATAGTTGTCCTGTGAACAGATTCTCCCACCTGAGCTGTGGATCTCTGCAGCTCCTCCAGAGTTACCATGGGCCTCTTGGCTGCTTCCCTGATGAATGCTCTCCTTACCCGGCCTGTCAGTTTAGGTGGACAGCCATGTCTTGGTAGGTTTGTAGTTGTGCCATACTCTTTCCATTTTTGGATGATGGATTAAACAGTGCTACGTGAGATGTTCAAAGCTTGGGATAATTTTTTGTTAACCTAACTGCTTTAAAATTCTCCACAACTCTATCCATGACCTGTCTGGTGTGTTCCTTGGCCTGGATTATGCTGTTTGTTCACTAAGGTTCTCTAACAAACTTCTGAGGGCTTCACAGAACAACTGTATTTACACTGAGATTAAATGACACGCATGTGGACTCTATTTACTAATTAGGTGACTTCTGAAGGCAGTTGGTTCCACTAGATTTTAGTTAGGGGTATCAGAGTAAAGGGGGCTGAATACAAATGCACACCACACTTTTCAAATATTTATTTGTAAAAAAAATTTGAAAACCATTTATAATTTTCCCTCCACTTCACAATTACTGTATGTGCCACTTTGCCACTTCTACATTTACGTTTTTGGTTGTAACATGACAAAATATGGACAATTTCAAGGGGTATGAATACTTTTTCAAGGCACTGTGTATATATATATATATATATATATATATATATATATATATAAAAGCAGTTGTTCGGTATCCAAAGTGCACACAGAAAATTAAATTAGGTTTTACATCTACTTTAAACATGCTAGGGTTTACATCTACTTAACATGAAACGTTCACTTTTGGGTGGGTTTGGCCTAATAATACCTGTAAACCACAACTGAATTGATATACATACAGTAAGTGTTTTGCAATACGAGCTATTATTTTTTAAAAATCCTGACTCGGTTTGCGAGCATTGTCTCACAAGACAAGCAGGATTCAAACCGATTGGGGTGTGCAGTACCGCAATTGTCCAGAGGTGTGGGGTGCCGGTGACACTCGAAGCCGCTCAGATGCGCTCAGAGACACTCGGAAACACTCTGTTTCCAACCTCTCCTAGTGTCTCCGAGTCCATTTGAGTGGCTCTGAGCGGTCTCCGAGTGTTTCCAAGTGTCTGTGGCATCCCCCCACCTCTTGCCACATGCGGTACTGTAGACAATAGTCTCTGTGGAATGAATTATTTGAGTTTCCATTGACTCCTATGGGGAAACTCGCTTAGATATACAAGTGCTTTGGATTACAAGCATTCTTCTGGAACTAATTATGCTCGTAATCCAAGGTACCACTGTATTGATTTATTACAGGTATTTATAAAGCACCAGCAATTTACTCAGCACTTTTACATATATGAGGGATTTTCAAAACGTTTCTACACTTTTTTTGTATTTAATAGAGTTAAAAACAGTGTGGAAACTTTTTGAGGAACCCTCAAATATTGTACATTTACTGAACATCAGTCCCTGCCCTAAGGAACTTACAACCCAAGGTCACTAACTGACATTCATACATACACATACTAGGGCCAATTTAGACAGGGGCCAATTACCCTTCCAGCATATCTTCAGAACACGGGAGAAAACCGGAGTACCCAAATGAAGCCCACACAGGCATAGGGAGAACATGCAAACTCTGTACAGGTACTGTATATACATATACAGTATATAGTATATAAAACCTTTTAAGTAAATATAAAATTTTTGCTCTAGAATGCTGCAGATGAGGGCATTTACTTGCCTTGTCAAGAAACTGTTTTTCTGAGTCTGCTTATTTCATGACTTCTTCACTTAGCAATGCTAACATTTTGGCAGCAGGCCAACAGAAGAGGATGTGGTCTACCAAAAGTCTGACTTGTGACGGTTCGGACCACATATGACGGCTTAAACTGACAGGACCAGTGTTTTATTTTAGGATCACGCCCACTGCCATGCCCAATTTCCTGACCTCCCTGGAAACACCTATGTGGTTTCCCTCAGACCAAGGCAAGGCCACGGCTAATCTGGGTGGTAGGGTCTTGTTAAAGAAACTTGCAGCAGAAGAGTGACTTCATCTAAGAGATGTTACAAGAAGTGGAAACAGTATATTTTAAGGTGTTGACACGTCCAAGGTTATATTTGCTTCTACTTCAAAAAAAGGGCTATTATATGTACTTTTTTATTAATAAACTAGAATTTATTTTGGTCACGTTGGACAAATAAAGGGCTTATGATCCTTACACATCAGTGGTTTTTACAGCTTTAGATTGGTAAATGCCTGTGAACATTTTTATATGTAGTTTCTGAACCCCAAAGCTGGGATATTTTTCTGACTCAGTGGAGCAGCCTAATAAAGAAGGAATGGAACAGCCTAAATTAATTTAAGCAGATTATGTGTATGTGGGAGAATAGTAAGCAAGTGCCCAGTACTGCTTTGGCTTAAAACTTGTGATAAAAACATGCCAGGATAGCAACATGGGCACTGCCTTGTGTATGCTGAAAGGTGGCCTTCTTTGCCTCTAGCTACTTGGTAAGCAACTGGCCTGGAACAAGCATGCACATATCAGGCATTATGTTTACATGAGTGAATTTGGGTAAATGATGCATTGGATGGTAAAGTTATAATACAGGTGACACCACCAGAGCACATGCCCTCAAAAACAAGTCAGTAATGGCAGCTTCTACATTTCTGCCATAAAAGATCTGCTTTATTAAGCCCAAAAACATAGAGGTTGTCATGAGATAAAAATAACATTCCCTCTGCTGTGCAAGAAGCCTCACAGGTACAAATGCTTGTAAAATTCCGTATATCTCAGGAAAACATTCATCTGGTAGATTGCAATTTTCTTTTTGTTCCTCGTAGTTCTCTACTGCTGAGATGACACACAGTGAACAGTGAATATACTTGTTACATGAATGAAGGTTCTTGTGAGGGTTCAATAATTCACTGATATCAGCGGCACCTGTCATACAGCTATTGTAGGCAGGATAAGTACTCGGTTGAAATAATTTATGTTTACTGTTTCACCTGCCAAAGGATTTGTAATGTTTGGCAGCCATTGCTGAGATGAACACACACTTAGGGGTTGAGTTACTAATGGCAAATAGACTGTGCACTCTGCAAGTGCAGCTGCTCCAGAGCTTAGCAAATGAGCAGAAGCTCTCCTGACTTCCATCATCCAATCATTTGCAAGCAATGCTCCTTTTCCTTGCCTGTGATTGGGTACTCTTTGAACATCAGTCAGGAATAGATTGGTAATCTGCCAATGGTAACACTTGTTATGATGACAACTATCCAAGGCTGGCCATACACTGACAGATTTTTTTTCATTAAGCCTGCATCTAAAAGCTTCCTAGTTCTACGCTAAACAGTACAGATGGATAAATCTCACACTGTGGCTATTGCATTTTGACAACTGGCCCCAGCAGCTGTCAATACCTGAACACCAGCTGTATCGGACTGCATGCAGCTGCTCTTTAGGCAACATATTTCCTCCCAGCTCTTTTTATTTTTTTTATCGCGGGCGGTTCCCTTTGTGATAAAAGTGGTCTCTGCAATGGATTCACTGCAAGATCATTTTTATCTGTGGTGGATTAGGAGCCCACTCCCTCCCACCGCTCTCCGGTCGTCTCAGCCGCTTACCAGAGCCTTCGGTAGCAGCGGAGATAATCGGGTCCTCTCCCCTGACAGGCCCTGAGGGAAAGATGGCCCCCACTTGGCTCCATAACATTGGATGGCAGAAGCAACGTCAAACGTCACTTTCGCCCAATGGTTTTAAAGGGGAAATATTTTTTTTTGCAAAAAAAAAAAAATTTCATTTATTTATTTATTTATTTGTTTATTTATTTTTATTGCATTTAAGTGTAAATGTGAGATCTGAGGTCTTTTTGACTCCAGATCTCACATTTAAGAGGTCCTGTCATTTTTATTTCTTTTACCAAGGGATGTTTACATTCCTTGTAATAGGAATAAAAGTGACCGAAAAAATGTTTTTTAAAAGGACAGTGTAAAAATAAAAAATAGGAAAAAAATTTAAAGTGCCCCGTTCTGCTAAGCTCACGCACAGAAGCGAACGCATATGTATGAAAACGGTATTCAAACCACACATTTGAGGTATCGCCGCGATTGTTAGAGTGAGAGCAATAATTCTAACCCTAGACCTCCTCTGTAACTCAAAACTGTTAACCTGTAGAAATTTTTAAACGTCGCCTATGGAGATTTTTAAGGGTCAAAGTTAGTGGCCATTCAATGAGCGGGCGAAATTTTGAAGCTTGACATGTTGGGTATTAATTTACTTCTTTCACAATATAAAAAAAATTGGGCTAAATTTACTGTTGTCTTATTTTTTTAAGTCAAAAAAGTGTATTTTTTCCCAAAAAATTGCGCTTGCAAGACCACTGCGCAAATACAGTGTGACATAAAGTATTTCAATATATATATATATATATATATATATATATATATAAAAATGTTTGGGGGTTCTAAGTAATTTTCTAGCAAAAAAAAAAGATTTTACCTTGTAAACAACAAGTGTTAAAAGAGGCTCGGTCCTTAAGTGGTTAAAAAGAAATTTTTTTATCAAACAGATTTTACAAAGACAGTGTGCGTAATAGACCAAAAGGTAGCAAACAAGAGGAGATCATTGTTAGGGGTTACATACATTTTTAATCATGTAGTCAATTCTTTCAGCTGTACAATGTAGAAATTGTGTGTAAATCACAAGATTGACTGTACAGAATAACAAAACCTTTGCCAGTTAAAACAAAACACTATTTAATAATTGTGTATTTAGCTGTATGCCCAGAAATTTGCATTAAAGGCCAGTTTCAGCTTTAGGGAAATAAATAATAAATGCATACATTTTTGCAAGTAAAAAATGTGCATTTATAATTTTTTAACCCCAGGAGCCTGAAAAGCTTTGCACACACCATCAGTGGATAGCAGGAGCAATGTCAGGCTCATGCAGACAAGTCAGCTAGTTTTCTGCTCGTACCTCCATAGGGCTTTATGTTAGAAACCTGGATGACTTCTGAACGGACTACGAGGATGCTCATCAGCACGCTCGCTGTCTATTGAGAACTACTAGAGTCTGCCGTGGTGGCAGAAAGGACTTGTAGCTTTTTCATACACAGATTCCTTTGAATGAATCACACAGCTGTGTGGGCGAAGCCCCGCACAGAATTACTACATTTGAATGTGACAGCGGCTGCGGGCGAAAGGAAACCCTGCCCGCTATTATAGGGGAGGTAAGGGGGGTGGGGGGAACATGTGCTAGAACATGTTACAACCTAAATATGGGGGTAACATATAACATGTTCCAAAAGGTGAACTTATCCCTTAACAAAATTACTGCTAGTGACATTAAAGGAGAAGCGTAGGAATTTTTTTTTTTGTTTTTTTTAGAATCATACTCAGCTAGCTGGATGCAGCATCGATCCGATGTCCCTCGCCGGCTCTAACACTGAGAACTGAGTGATTAAACTGTGGTGGGTGCAGGAGCAGCCAGCTCAGGCTCTCAGCATCTCGCTGAGAGGTTGAGCGCAGTGCCGGTCCAGGAATATGGGCGGATCCCCACCATATGGTTACAATCTTTCCTAAACCTTGACTGGCTCTGTGACATCAGCCGACAGCTGTCTGCTGAAAACAGACCACAAGAGTGCAGAACAAACTGCACTCCTATGATCCACAGGAGAAGTACAGCCAAATGAGCTTTGGCTGTACTTCTTCTTTAATTTGACATAGCTACCTTTGCAACTTACCTTTTAATGCGTCAACTGAAAGTATATCATGTAAACCATATAAAAGGAGCATTTATCACTCTGAATAAAATGACAAACTTTACATACACTGAATTGTCATTAGTTTTGCTTATTTACATTTAGCTCTGGTTCACACTGATGTGGGTTTGAAATCGTGCGAGTTCAGCTGATATCAAACCGGCAATGAATTCCGACTTCAAAGGGCGATTTGACAGACATCTGTGTGGGTTCATGAATAGATGTCTATTCAAATCGCCCCCAAAGTCAACAAGTAGTACAGAAACTAATTTTGGGAATCGGTGCGGCGCCGCACCAATTCGGACATGTCAAATCGCATGCCAAATCGGCCCGATGTTAATGCAGACTTAAAGCCCCTGTTAATAAGAGCACATGTACCTCTTCTATAAGGGTCTAAGAAAAGAACAGCGTTTTTTTTCCAGCCCCAGGATTCTGCCTTTTATACTGCTAGTAAAGGTTAAAGATAAAAATTGAAGCTTTATTATTTTTGACTAGACTGATCCTTTAAACCTGGAAACATGAATATAAGCATATATGTGGCATTATTGCCCATGGCAACCAATCAGCTTTGTTTAACTTCTTCATAAATGAAAAGTTTAAATTAATTGGTTGTTAAGGCAACAACCACAAATTAGATGTGATTTTCTTTTCTCTGATGTTAATGAATTGTCTTCTTATTTCTGCAACTAAAATTTTCATAGTTTTTATTGTAAAAGAACAAAAGCTCCGTATAGTTTTGTTTTCTGGTTTGTTTGTTTTTTTTTTGTTTTTGTTTTTTTTGTACAAAGCCAAGGAAAACAAAGAATACAGAGATATAAAGAAGGCCATTAATACCATGAAATCCATACAATACAAAGCAACACAACTTGGCCCTACAACAGAGATAGCAATAAAAAGTACAGTTATTAGTTATCCGTACATATATCTGATATATGGAAATACATCTTATAGAAGCTTACTAGACATAGACATTAACTGTTTGTTTCCAGTGGGAAAACTCTACTATTAAATGTCTACAGCTAGAATTGAATATACAGATGTTATACAGAGTGGCTTAGTGCTTAGCACTCCTGCTTTGCAGCACCGGGGGTCCCTGGCTTGAGTGGATACTACCTGCATGTAGTTTGCATGTTTTCCTCCCAGACTCCAAAGACACACTGGTAGCTTAATTGAGTCCTTCCTAAAACTGGCCCTTGTATGATAGTCTAATGAACGTGCCCAAGATAGCTGCTTGGTGCTCAGACAGCAGATAAAGCATTTTGAATCCCAATGGAGAAAAGTACATAATATATTAGTTAAAAAAATGAATTCCGTTGTAACACTTATTTAGTTACAATATGTTCCTTTTTTCTTAAGTCATCTGTTTAAGTTTAGTTACAATATGTTTCTTTTTCCTTAAATCGTCTGTTGGTCTTTTTTCCCCCTTTAAATACCCTATAATAAATTGTTATTTCTTACTACTCTATGTCCAACTCTCCATTAACTGTTATACACATCTCATCCAATGACATCAATTTTAACATTCATTTTAATACTGCTGTTTTTTTTGTTTTTTTTTTCTTCTCTCTTCACTCTGCAAGTAAGAATGAGTTAAAGCCAATCAAGAGAAATAATATCCCAAGTGCAATTATATAATGTATCTAAGTAACACTTCTCCCTGAAGAGTAAGATGGTACCTGCTAGAATGATGTCATTATCCTTCTCCAGAACTATGTGATCACTGTTACACTGATCTCATGACCCTAAAGCTCTCTCATCGCCACAAATGGAAGTAAATGCAGTGTACTTTATTTCATTGCAAGTGTCTCTGCAAAAAACGAACAGACTGAAGCTGATTCAGATACCCGAAAAGAAATGCCCAGGAGAATTTCAATTCCATATAGTTCTATATCTTGTTCCTATAATGTATATCTTATATGTGTGTCAGCAAATAATATGAGATTTAGAGAGGAAAGCACAATAAAAATGAAAAGCTTATGTTAGCCTAGCATCGCCGTAGTGTTGCTGCAAAATTAGGTACTTTTTAGTGCATTATTGTGCGTTTTTACATTCGTTTTTAATTTTTTTGTCATCCGTCATGCATTTTTTATAGTTGATGTCTGGTTGTTAAACACAAAACTAAACAAAGAAGATAATCTGCGCTAAGTGTCATGATCTAAAATCAGCAATTAATGATTATTAAACAGTTGCACTCACTATATTGCACATCCCAATACTAAAACATAGCAATCAAAAAAATTGTGTTGCGCTGTGAATATACTCAAACAAACATGTATTCAAATAGTCAAAATCTTGTAGTGCTTATACACTGATGAGAATAAAGTGCTATAAGTCCAAAAAAGAAAATTATTCCATACATACATATAAAGCTGTAAACATGCGCATTCATAAATGATATTATTCTAAAAAGTGCCAAGTGAGGAAAATAGATTGAATATTTTCAAATAAAGTGCCAATTATTCTGTGCAAAGCATAAAAAACTTTAAATAATGTTCATTAAAAATGACAAATCTTCAAATGTGGCATACAAATAAATGATATAGATAGAGGAATCCCAATTCCAAATACTGGTGGTGATACAGGTGCCCCACGCATGCTTATTACAGTCCATAAGTGCTCCA
Source organism: Lithobates clamitans (assembly GCA_037952925.1). Classification (NCBI taxonomy): domain Eukaryota; kingdom Metazoa; phylum Chordata; class Amphibia; order Anura; family Ranidae; genus Lithobates; species Lithobates clamitans. The sequence continues at coordinate 2,833,525 of JBBGZY010000239.1, forward strand.
AGTGATCCCTTGTCTATGCTCCACTATATATAATACTGAATAGATGCTTACCAGATGCAGAGACCCCAAAAGAGGTCTAGCCGTGCATTAGTGGGCAACACCCCCACTGTGGGTATGCAGGTAACACTTTCTTCACAGGACCCGTATGTTAGATGTGTCATCAAAAAGATTATCCAATAATGCAGCCTGGCCAGGGGCAAGAATTGCCCCTGTGACAACGTCTATTGAGACGAAACGTATGTCGGGTTGGAGGACATAGCAGGATGTGCAGGTTGATAACCTTTGAATGCCTGATGTATTAATTTTGCTTGTGAGTAAAATACATTTTTTTAATACATTTTGAATGGTGAAAAATTGTGCAATGAGCAATTGTGTTCCTTTTTTAAATACATGCCTTGTTAATGAATGGGGACAACTTACCGGCTGCATTATCGGATGATCTTTTTGATGATGCATCTAACATACGGGTCCTGTGAAGGGAGCATTACCTGCATACCCACAGTGGAGGGTATTGCCCACAAATGCATGGCTAGACCTCTTTTGGGGTCTCCTCATCTGGTAAGCATCCATTCATTATTATATATGGTGGAGCATGGACAAGGGATCACTTGGAGCACTTTTGGACTGAAATTAAGCACGCGTGGAGCACCTGTGTCACCACCAGTATTTGGAATTGTGATTTGGCAATTGTGTGCCACATTTGAAGATTTGTCATTTTGAATGAACATTCTTTGAGGTTTTTTATGCTTTGCACACAATAATTAGCACATTAATTGAAAATATTCAATCTGTTTACCTCACCTGACACTTTATTGATTAATAGCATTTATGAATGCACGTTTACAGCCTTATATGTATACATGGATTAATTTTCTTTTTTGCACTTATAACACTTTATTCTCATTAGTGTACGAGCACTATGTGATTTAATTGTTTGAATACATGTTTGTTTGCGTATATTCACTATGCTATTGCTATGTACACAAAACCCTGACAAAAACACACACATAACATTCACAGAGATGTATTTTTCATGCACTCACATTGAAATCTATAGGGACAAACATGCACTACTGTATGCTGACCTAAAAGAAACACCTTCACCTTTAAAAATCACACTGCATCATAATGCATTGATGTGAACAGGCACCATAGAGAGTAACGTGATATCCATTGTCATGCATTGCAACACGATAGCAGAGGCAGGAGTAATTGCACAAGTGTGAACGGGCCTTAGGCATCACTTATTCAATACTCATCTGTAGCATTCATTTCCTACTTATTCGTTTCCACTTATAAAAACACTTAGCACAGGAAGTGAGTGCAAAATTTTGGTTAAACATGCAGAACCATGCAGATTTCACAACTAGGGTTCTGTGGAGGCAGATATTTTTAGCATATCCCTTTCCTTAATACCCTGTCAAAGACAATCATATTTGGAAAAAAACACTCAACATTGTAAGCACCAGGACTGCTGAACCAAAATAGTTACAGCTGGGAGGTCTCAATATAATGGTAAAGCAAGAGACTATAGTATGTGTTATATATGATAAATAGGGTCTGTCATTAGGGGCTCAGGAGCCATAAGGGGATGATTTTATCTCAGATAATAGCCCCTAGGGGGCAGCTGGGAGTCATTGAATCTCCCTGTCACTCCTCACCCACTGAAGGAATATGGGAATAGCTATTTTCTGCACTCTATCCATCCCTTGCCATAGCAACATCAGCAGTTTCAAACTAAGCAGCACTTCATTTGATTTGCACTACTTATGTTTGAGTACATGGAAGAACATGTCAGGGGACTACAGGGGTAGGCTGACAACAGGTCTTTGTCCTCAGCCCTGAATAAATAAGCCATGTTCTTTATATAGAAACCTCGCTAAGTGTGGACTTACAGATTTATTTAATAAGGCTCCGCTAAGAGCAATGATGTGCAATAATTCACACCAACCAATCAAATATTACTTTAACCCAATTTAGAGCTGTTCAATCAATGCAAGATGTTTGACTGTTATGGATTCTCACACTTTACACATCACTTTTTTCTTTATGAAATGCAATTCTAGCCAGCAAACTCTACAGTTGATCACTAGAAATAGATGGTGTTTGGACAAAATGATCTGACCTCTAAAGATCTTTTCATCCCAACAGTATTCAGATACATACCTGTATATGTACTTGTCCCTTAGAATATTTATTAAGGCGTATTAAAGGTCACTTCCTGATCCACATCAGAGTCCACTGACTGTGGAAGAAGTGCATAGTTTATGTGGGCAGAGACTGAGATATACCATACACAGCGCACACATCCCTAGAGCTGCTATACTTTTACTCTTCATTAACTCTTTACTATCCTCCTCTTCTTTTATATTAACCCTTTACTTTAACTTACTGTACATTGATCTTGCACTTTTCTGAAAATGTTTAGCCACTTGACATTTTGCTGTGCTCATTCCTTTCAGCGCACATTAACCATTTCCTATCTTCTTTTCCTTCACAGAATAGTAACCCCTTAATGTGTACTCCCCAGTCACAGCACATAACCCCAAAAACTGTGTTATTAGTTACCTGCTTATCAGTACTTGACTATATATACTGTGCTGTCCATTATACAGTAGATACCATACTGTTTAGCTCAGCGCCGTCTTTAAGTCAGGGCAAAAGGAACAGCTGCCCTGGGCCCTGTCATTGTTGTGGGGCCCAAAGCAGCTGCCTCATACTTGCCAACTATCCCAGTTGAAATTCCCTTGTCCCTTGAAGTTTTAGTCCTGTGCTGTGTCCCGATATCTCAGTGTGCAGTGCTGCTATTAATGCTGCCTAGCTCTGCCCTATTGTTGTGTACAGATGACTCACCTGCAGACCCTGTGTTTACATGTAAATAACCATCAATCATATGTAAATAATGACAGCATTCATATGTAAATAGCAGCTGCATTCATATGTAAATAACTGAGGCTGGTGGCATTGATATGCAAATAAAGGCGGCATTCATATGTATATCATGCCCCCCTGCAGTGAGGAGAAAATGTGCTGTAACCTATAGCAACCAATCAGTGAGCAGTATTACTGTACAGTAATCTCTAGCAACCAATCAACAAGCAGAAATCATGTGCTGTAACCTCTAGCAATTAATCAGTGAGCCTTAATGTGTGCTTTAACCACTAGCAACCAGTCAGTAAGCGGTAATGACATGCTGTAACCTCTGGCAACCAATCACAATCGCTGCCTGATCTGGTACAGTAAACTGATTTTAAGTCTAGATGCTATTTATTGTATGTCTCAGAGCAGGTGGAGAGCGAAATTGCATGGGGGGGGGGGGGCCAAGAAAATTTTTGCCCAGGGTCCAATCAATATTAAAGATAGCCCTGGTTTAGCTGTATAAATTGTGCTGTATGTTTTATAACCTTCAGTGCTTCTTTGTATATACTGTGCTGTACATAATATATGTAATACTGATCAGCTCCTGTATATCTACTGTGCTATACACTATGGGGTTGATTTACTAAAACAGGAGAGTGCAACATTTGGTACAGCTCTGCATAACATTTAATAAGCTTCCAGTTTTTTTCTGTCTAAGCTTAAAGGGGTTGTAAACCCTCACATTTTTTAACCTTAATGCATTCTATGCATTAAGGTGAAAAAACTTTTGTACTGCAGCACCTCCTAGACCCCCCTTTTTGTTACCTGAACCCAATCAGTCCAGCGACAGGGATGAGCACAGCTGCTGTCTTGGGTCCTTATTGGATAGATTGATAGCAGCAGGAGCCATTGGTACCTGCTGCTGTCAATCAAATCCAGTGACAAAGGAGCCGGGGGCCAGCAGAGTCCTGCAGTCTGTGTCGATGGACGCAGCAGCAGGACTCAGGAACGCGCCCACACAAGTGCCCCTATGGAATGCGGCTCATCGTAGGGGCACTCGAGAAGAGGAGGAGCCAGAAGCGCCACCAGAAGACCCCAGAAAAGGAGGATCAGGGGCACTCTGTACAAAACACTTGCACAGAGGAGGTAAGTATGACATGTTTGTTATTTAAAAAAAAAAAAAAAAGGTTTACAATCACTTTAATTGAACAAGCTGAAGCTAGAATCTGATTGGCTATTATGCACAGCTGAACCAGATTTTGCACTCTACAGTTTTAGTAAATCAACCCCAGTTTAAAAGCTGTATACACCAAGCTGCATTTTATGCATTTTATGCATTTTAGGCAGATATCGCCCAAATCGCCCCCTCCGCTCCTCCCAGGACCTCCTGCTCTCTAGCTCCCTTGTTACCTCCTCCCATGCTCGCCTTCAGGACTTCTTCAGAGCCTCTCCCATCCTCTGGAATTCCCTGCCCCAGTATGTCCGATCAGCCCCTACCCTGTCCACCTTTAGGAGATCCTTGAAAACTCATTTATTCAGGGAAGCCTACCCCACACCCACATAACTGTCCCTGAGCCACCCCCATCAAATCATTCTTTGCAGCTATTACCTTTTGTACCACCACCCCCTCTCTTTAGAATGTAAGCTCTACGAGCAGGGCCCTCCTGTACCTTTTGTATTGAACTGTACTGTAATTGTGTTGTCCCCCTTATACATTGTAAAGAGCTGAGTAAACTTTTGGCGCTAAATCTCGTATAGTAATAATAATTATAATAATAATAATAATTTTATACTCAGTGCTGTTCTGCTGTACAGACTATGCTGTACATCATATACCTTGCCACTGCAATTCTGGTTCTATACTTGTGGTATACATTATACTTCCAGTGGGTCAAGGGTATGTGCATTGACCATGAGTCGTTTTATTTATACTTTTGACATTTCCCTTCATTCACCTCAAAAGAGATACAGAGGAAATATCCATTGTGGTCATGTTATATTTAAAAAGTGTCAAATCTCAGGTGTCTAATTACAGGTATTGTAGCCACCCTGGCTGTATCATTGTGTCAGATTTTTGCGTCTCAAAACGGTACATTATTTTGCATAGAAATTTGGCGTTTTATATTTTAGGCCTGTAATTCTTAGTAATAACACACTTAAATCTGTCCAAATAAGAGTCTAGTAGACATCCTGGGTATGATAAAGTTTGAAACACTAAATCATAAATTATAATATAATAAATAACTATAAATAATTATAAAAAATAATAATATAATAATAATAAAATTCATTTCCCCCACGATTCACTATCGCTCAATTCTGCAAGTGTTCTAATTTACTATCGTTTTCTAGTTGGTCTCAAACCGCTTTTGACGTAAAGGGACACTTTTTGGTTGCCATGGACAATCTCAAGTTTCCAGGCAGAAAGAACAGTATATATAATACAAAACTGCATGCAAGGCACTGAAAAAAGCATTAGGGACAAAAGGGAGGTGAAATTATTTCATACAGTAACATAATCTGTAAGATTACAGTGTACTGTATATGTTATGTATTGTGTACTTTTTGAATTTGCCGCCGGGCTCCTCCACGAAGCTTGCAGGGAACGGAGCCCGGCACACAGAGGAATCAGGCGGAGGACACAGCCTGCAGATATAGCGGGGGGACATCGCAGGATCCTGGGGACAAGGTAAGTACACTGTTCCAGGATCCTGCAATGCAATCCCGAGTGTGGTTCGGGGGTTACCGCTAATGGTACTGAATTTTAAACCCGAGCCACACTCAGGACTATCGCCAGGGAGGTTAAAGTGGTTGATAAAGTCAAAAAAATATCATTGCCAACTCCCATTGTTCTATCAAGCTATCCTACACAGTGTAAATGTTTGTATAAAATAATGCCTCTAAATACCTTATCTCAGATCTTTTCTGGCTGGTCATGTGACCTCCGGCTGCTCTCCTCCCCTGATCTAAGGGCTACAGCAGCAGGGGCCGAGATCCCCCTATGACATCAGCTGGGGCGGTCACATGACTGATGTGCTGTCCGCTCAGCCCCTCCCACTGTAGCCCTTAGATCGGGGGGAGGAGAGCGGCTGGAGGTCACGTGATCGGCCAGAAAAGATCTGAGATATGTGTATTTAGAGGCATCGTTTTATACAAACATTTACACTATGTAGGATGGCTTGGTAGAACAGAGGGGCTGACAGTAATCTTTATTTAACTTTACTGCCAGCTACTAATAGTGGCAGGAGGGGAGGGGGATGGGCGAAGGGTCGGCTCACGCACACAGGAGCTGATAGGCAGGGAGGGAGGGGGGAGAGAGTAGAGCAGCAGGATGACAGCAGCATGTAACCTAACCACTATTATCATAGATCAGCAGTGATGATTACCATGGTCAGCACACTAAGGGGGACACAGGAATAGGCAGGATCAACCAGGTTTTTTACAACATAAGAGGGACAGATTAGACGGCACATGCACTGTGCTCTTTAACCTGCTATAAGGGAATGTGACCTCTCTTTTTTAGGGTTATAACGTTTAACTTCTAATCATATCAATAGATAGAATGTATTACAGTACAAAATTAAATATTCAATCACTTCTAATTGTTAAACATTTGGTTGTATTATTGGTCAGCTACATTTTTAACATTAAACCTATGCAAACTAAAGCAGTAATATGCATCAGCTCAGTCCAAAATGATTATACAGTAAGGGATTAGTGGGAGAAGTATTTATGGCCCCCCGTAGACTTTTGGGAGCATTTAGCAGAAGGATTTTCTATCAGCTTGGCCTATTTTTGTGTAACACATGTATAAACAGACATGTATCATATATATATATATATATAATGATCGCACACATTTTGGCAACCAACAGTTATGAAACATTGCCTCAAACCCAGATCAGAAAGTCACATTGTCAGGCTTTACCGCAGAGTACATTATATTGCAATCCCCTCTGGCGCTTAAGAGTTCAATTGTGTCTAAGGTCTACTTAAAATATAAAACACTGAATTCCAGAATAGCTTTACATCAGTCTGAAAAAAAAATGATGTATTTATACAAGCAGACATCTTTTGGTCTGCCATGAATGATATGTATAACGTCAGGGTAATCAGGCTAAAAAAGCAGAGTTCACAGCGGTGTGCTTAGGCTTAGCTTGCACAGTGTAAACACCTGCATTAAAAGAAGCATTCATTATATGCACTGTGCTTTTAATATAGCAGACATGTGGGGGATATATTCTTATAGCATGTCCCCAGTAATTCATGTTAGGCCATTTTGTATTACATAAACATATTCATAAAAATAATGTTTTTAGAAAAAAAATCCTGAATCACCACAGGGATTAAAATATGAAAGTGGGTCAGTGTGACTTGGCAGCCAGACAGTCAGTAATCCCATCTGCATTGCATTTTCAATGAGCTGAAAAAAATGGGGGGGAAAAGGAGAGCAAGATACAGAGCTAGAGAGAGGGAAGGAGAGAGTGATGGGGGGGGGAAAAAAGACCCTGACGCTGAATTTCATCACCGTATTACAAAATGTCATCTACATCTTCACTGAGCACTGACACAGTAACCCAGTCAAGTAATAATAGGTCTCTGCATTCGCCGGTATGTGGTTTCCCAAAGCCGGCATTACTGAAATAAGCAATGTATTATCTGTAGCACAACAGGGGTATTTGCAAACAAGCGTGAAAATTATTCAAGACACACTATAAGGGCCTGCATATCTACGCTTGTCATTAGGTGCCCCGAGGATCAAAAAATATGCACATAATTTCTTCCAAGTTTCTTGCGAGGAGAGTAAAAAGGAAAAAAACATTGCCATTATCAAAGTACCATATTGGCAAGTCTTATCCTAGGTCTTTCTGCAAAGGTATGCATGTTTTCATTTGATCTTATAAGAGGTATACCCGCTATAGGAAAAGCCACAACGTAATCCTTATAAAAATTTCCTTAGTGCACCACTGCTGTGTCTATAGCATAACAAGGCCCCATTACAGCAAAGTATCTAATAACAAGCCCAGAGCTAATACTTTCATCTGACCGGCTATGAAAAGAAAGAGATAAGGCTGTATACAATTCTATGTTCATTTCACCTTATATGACTCGTGAATTCACGACAGATTGCGTGAGTGCTGTTCATCCAGTTTTTGCCTTGAGCAGATATTTTACACACAGGACCATTCAATAATAAGTGCAGAACAGTTTTAGGGTCCATGCACTCTGGGATTTAAAAAAAGCCAGTTCTTTTGGCAGAGAAAAACCCTCATATAGAGCTTTTTTTTTTACAGGAGTTTAGGAGCATTTAGGAGCTTTTAGAAAATGTTTAGGAGCATTTACCTGTTTTTCTCTGCCAACAAAAAACCTATACAGACCAGAAGGTTTTTTTTTTCTGCCTCTAAATGCTGAGCTTAAAGTGGATGTAAACCCTCACATATACCCAGTGAAGTGAACAGCCACAGATGATACACAGGGATGAAACAAATCTTCCTACATAAGTTTTACATGTATATCTGCTGTCTTCAGCTTGCTATACTCTTTAGAAAGTGCATATCGTGTGAGAAATTTTCTCTTCCTGTTCAGCACTGGGAGTGAAGTCTTGGCATACACTGTGTGACAGCTAATTGGAGGAAAGGCACGCCCCCCTCCCCATAGGCAGAGGAAGGAAAGGATGTGCTGTGAATAGACCAGCTCTCTGCTAATCTATGGATAGCACCCACCCTGACACAAATTTCAGGCTGGTTTTATCTCTGCTGTCAGAGAGCTTACCATGCTGACAACAGAAGAATGGAGCAGCAAAAACCCACGAGACTTGGGGCTTTGAAGAGAGATAAGAAAACACTACAGATATATGTGCCCAGGTCAAATTTCATGAATCAGGTTTACCTCCACTTTAAAATATGCCTCTAAACGTCCTATTGTGCATGGACACATAGGATAACAATGAGCTGCTTCTACAGGTAAAGCACAAAACACCTGTAGAAGCAGCAATTTTTTTATGCCAGTATGCATGGATCATGTGATTGCAGAGGTGGCGCTTCATTGGTGGGGTTTGGAGCTGCTTTACAGTGCAAACCATCGCGCCGAGCAGCATCACCCGGCACCCGGCCGGCTGCTTTGTACTCAGTGTGAGAAAAAAGTCACTTCCGGCGGGCTACAAAAAGATGGCCACCGTGAGGACTAGTCCCCTTATGTTCAGTGGAGAGGGGAGGCCCCTTACCTCTCCACTGAACACACTGAGAAACCAGGAACTAGCTGGGAAGAGTCACAGACACGGCTTGAAGAAGGACAGATTTGAGAAGGACCCTGCTACTCCACTGGGGACACAGATGTAAGGAAGGGCTCCGCTGGGGACACAGATGTAAGGAAGGACTCCGCTGGGGACACAGATGTAAGGACGGGCTTCGCTGGGGACACAGATGTAAGGAAGGACTCCGCTGGGGACACAGATGTAAGGACGGGCTCCGCTGGGGACACAGATGTATGGAGGGGCTCTGCTGGCGGGGACACAGTTGTAAGGAAGGACTCCGCTGAGGGGGACACAGATGTAAGGAGGGACTCCGGCTGAAAATGGGTCACAAGAGTGCAGAATGAACTGCAGTCCTGTGATCCACAGGAGGAGGAGTACGGTGAAAAACACAGTTCATGACATGTAGTTAGTCATATAAAAAGTGTCCATTTTGTCAGGTGTTTTGGCATGGCCATCCAGCTTACTTTGTACATAAAAAAGTCCAATAATTCCATTATTTGGTCGCAAAAAAAAAAAACCAGCATGTACATTCTGAAAATGTCCAAGCATATCCTCAGCTATGAATAATATAAAAATAAACTTCTGAGCTCCTTGTCGAAGTTTGCAATATATTCACCCAAAACACATCCTGTTTTAAAAGCTTATGTTAGCCACCTCTTTTTTTCAACATTTTACCACTTCTGAAATAAAATCTGACTTGCGGTATGACCAAAATCTTTTTAAGTGTTTTCCAATTGCTAAGTGTAAAAAATTTTTGTGGCTTCGTGCAGAAGTAAAAAAAAAACATCCCTTCTATTTTGGATAGACTCCCCCACATATTCTATTTATGCGGATGTTGTAATGACAACATATGATGAAAAGAAGTCAAGACATGCCTTGATGGGATTTGTTCCCTCTGTTTGAGACACACATGACCCTATAAAAATATTGTTAGAAAAAATATCACACAAGGTCACACAAAAGACACATAACACATTCTAATGCCCCGTACACACGGTCGGACTTTGTTCGGACATTCCGACAACAAAATCCATGGATTTTTTCCGACGGATGTTGGCTCAAACTTATCTTGCATACACAGGGTCACACAAAGTTGTCGGAAAATCCGATCGTTCTGTACGTAAAACACGTACATCGGGACTTTAAACGGGGCCGTGGCCAAAAGCTTTCATCTCTTTATTTATTCTGAGCACGCATGGCACTTTGTCCATCGGATTTGTGTACACACGATCGGAATTTCCGACAACGGATTTTGTTGTCGGAAAATTTTATATCCTGCTCTCAAACTTTGTGTCGGAAAATCCAATGGAAAATGTGTGATGGAGCCTACACACGGTCGAAATTTCCGACAACCTGGTCCTATCACACATTTTCCGTCGGAAAATCCGACCATGTGTACGGGGGCATAATGCTCAGAAATGAAAAAATCAACGAAGAACCAGCTTTGCTAACATCATTTAACTACCCCACTATACTGTATGCTATAGGCGCTGTTAAAAGATACAAGTTATCAAACTTTAAACACTGACACATCTATATATTTCTCTTTAAAGTGTTACTAAAAGGAAAAAAAAATAATTTTATTAAAATAACAAACACCTTATACTTACCTGCTCTGTGTAATGTTATTGCACAGAGTGGCCCTGATCCTCCTCTTCTGGGGTCCCCGGCGGCGTTCGTGGCTCCTCCTCGTCTTCTTAGGGACTACCATAGCCACCTGCTGGCTATGGGGAGAGCATGGTCTGCACTCTTCCAATCTGTGTGTCTATGGAGCTGCGCTTACACAGCGGGACTAAGGCCCGCCCCCCACTTCCTCCTTACTGCACCTGATTGACAGCAGCAAGAGCCAATGGCTCCTGCTGCTTCTCGAGTGCTGTGTAAAGAGGAAAAGAGGGGAGAAGAGATGAAGCCGCGCACAGCGCTGATCTCTTCTCCCTTTTCTTCCCCTTCACACAGGGGAAGGGGGGCACAGAGAAACTGAAAACGTTTTTTACTTTAATGCAAACGATGCATTAAGGTAAAAAAAGTTTTTTTCTTAGGTTTAGTAACACTTTAAGCATCTCAGGTCCCAAGAGACTGCCGGACCATTCACTGGATGCAGCATGGCTCGCGCATGTGCAGTAGGCAGTCGGCTGTGAAACCGCTAGGAGACACAGTCAGCTGCCCACAGTTAAGATGCCGGAGTCTGGACCCAAAGACCAGCAAAGAGCTGTGTCAGATGAGGGCACTGCTAGATCCTGGGACAGGTAAGTGCGTGCTTTTTAAATATCAGCAGCTACAGTATTTGTAGCTGCTGACTTTTACATTTTTGGGAAATGTTTTATAGCAGAAAGTAAAAAATACAGTTTTTTTTTTTCAAAATTGTCAGTCTTTTATTGTTTATAGCGCAGAAAATAAAAAATGCAGCGGTGATCAAATACCACCAAGATAAAACTCTATTTGTGGGGAAAAAAATGACATAAATTTTATATGGGTACAGTTCTGCATAACCGCGCAATTGTCCGTTAAAGTAACAGCAGTGTCGTATCACAAACAATGGCCTGGTCATGAAGGGAGGTAAATCTTCTGGAGGTCAAGTGGTTAATGCAGGTAATTCAGTAAGGCAAAAAATCTTTTGGTATAGTAAAAATGTATAGTCCAGGCCCATATATTTTAGTTTGAGTAATATTGTCATGGAGTGCCAACCCTCAATAAAAACAATGAGAAAGAGAATTTGTAATGGATTTGGGCGTTGAATGGTCTCCTCCAGACAAAGAAAGATACACATTTACATTTAAATATTTATTGAATAATAGAAAAAGACATATAAACGTAAAACAGTAGGGGAATAACATACACGCCCCTACATATAAAAACAATGGCACTCACCCATGCTCCAACGTGGGACTGCTGCCCAGCTACTTCACATTACATGCAGAGCTATGTGCCTGCATTGGTCGTAATGACTTCAGAGGACTTTAGACCACCGTAGTGCAGGGAAGAGGGGGCTGCAGGGACGAGTCTAGCAACACGGAGGAACCTGTGGGAGTAGAGGAGCCGGTAAGTAAATGTGCTTTTTAAAGTCACCTACATAAAAACAAACATTTAACCCTTGCAGTGTCAACACAGCCCCACTGCAAGTGAGAATTGTTACTTTTACTGGAGTTTAGCTTTAGGCTAGGTTCAGGCTGTGGTTCCCCTGCGGCTGCACAGGCACAGCAGCCCTTTCATTTGAATGGGCTGATTAACCTATGGACAACGCAGGAAAACATCCTAGCGCCTTTTACAAAATCGAAGCTGCAGGGAAACCGCATAGTGCTATGCAGTTCCCAAGCATGGGAATATGCACTGTGGTTACCAGTGCATGGGGGTGCCTTAAGAATCAATGGCACCCCTGCATATCTGCTAACAGCAGCATATTTTTGCTGTGGGTGCGGGAAAGCGTGCAATTTACATGCAGTCCCATGCCATGCAAATTCCAGCATATTTAGTCCCCCTTTAAAAGCCCATTTACCTTTGTGGTCAGTGAAGTGCCCCATTACAGTTGTGGACATTGTAGAATGCCCTGCTTTATTGGCAGTCAGTTTACATGTCTCCATTATATTATGATTAGTGTATATGCTCTGATTTCATTGAATAAGGCCCCTAAAAGTGGGGTTGGCCAGAGCTTGAAAAGGGCCCCAGGGACCTCGGAAGCACCTTCAAAGATGTGTGGCCAGACCCTTTTTTTTTTTTGCCAGGCCCTAGGTGCATGATTATAGCCACAGCAACTTGATCAGCTATTCTCTATTCATAAATGTAAAGGCTATTCTTACATACAAAACAGCCATAAACATTTAAACATGTACTTTCCCTACTTATCTAGCCCTAATAAATGCTTTTCAATATATTTAAATCTATTTGTAATACAAAAATAGCAGTAAAACATAAGTGATTACAACCTTTTAAAAACCATCTTGCTTATAAAACCTGTCCTTTCTTGATTACTATAGGGCTTTCATTCAGGAAATAGACTGTACAGATATTTATTTCTGACCACAGGGAAAAAGATTGTAAATTTTATCAATTGTAAAAGCCCCTCCTGAAAAGCAATGGTTGATTGTGGATGGACTGAATACATATTAAATCCCACTTGACAAAATAAGGCAAAATCATTTGTAAGGCTAATTCCTGATTCCGAGGGAAGCAAAGCAAAAAACATTCTGTTAATTTAAATGATGAAGTTATTAGAACACTGGAAGTCTGCTGAAACCTTTGCTGAAAATTAAAAATCAGGGCAAAAATAGTTAAAGTGAAACACAACAACTTGATAAAAAATATGTTTTTTGTTCTTTAGCAAGGAATATACCACTTATGGCATCAAAATTGGTCTGTGATGTAAATCATAAAGCGGAACTAAACCCATCAAATGAACAGTTTCAAAAAACAGTTTCTTATTTCCCCACATCTACCATTATCTGGAATACATGACACCCCTTCCTTTCCCCCAGCTTATGGAAATCCTCATGGATTCCGCTGTTGGCGTTTCAAAAAAATTTAATATATATATATATATATGATTTTTACTGCTTTGATGCAGTGTTGCCAACCCCCCGAAGTGAAATTTACTGGCAGGATGCCAAAATTTACAAACAGCCCCAATTTTTTACTGGCGAAAAAAACATGAAATTTACTGACAGAGCCGCATTTTTTACTGCCACTGCAAAAAAGTACCTAAAATGCCCGTTTTCAGTTCTAAACAGTGCAAATATCAATATTTTAACTATAAACATGTAGCTAGTGCCATTAGCAATGTGTTTAAGCTAAACAAAAGTCAAAACCATATTTCTCCATTTACATGAAGGTCAGGTTACTATAACCCAGCCAGCACAGAGTTCCCCCTTACATCAGAGTCTGCAGGATTCCCCCTTACAGTGAAAGGGAACTCTTTTGTTAGGGGAATGCTGCAGATCATGATTTAAGGGGGGGGGGGACTCTGATGTAAGGGGGGCTCTGTTGACCAGAGACCACCTTATATCAGAGTCCACTGCATTCCCTTTACATCAGAGTTCCCACTTGCATCAGATTCTGCAGCATAGCCCTTGCACTGAAAGGGGAGAATCCTGCAGACTCTGATATGAAGGGAAATGGCAGGAACTCTGATGTGCGGGGCACTCTGGTGACTAGAAACCACCTTCCGCAGAGCGCAGAGTGAATACACTAAGGTAAGGGGGGAGGGGGTTACTAATATAGGGGGGAACCTTTGTATCAGTGCCCCCTTACACTATTGTATTCACTCCCCCTTACATCAGCAACCTGCCCCCCCCCCCCCCCTCAGACTGGGCTTGTGGCGCTGTCACTGACCTCCTCTCAGGTGCATCGTGCAGGACTCAGACGGTTCCAGGTTGGCAGCTCTGGGTTTTATCCTATTGTCTCCTCTCCACAAACGTCTGACTCCTTCCGTGACCCCCATCCTGGCGGTGTTCCCACTCTTGACTCCTCCTCCAGACTGATACAGAAGGTGGACAGAGGCTGCGGACATGACACAGGAGGTGGTCAGAGGCCGCGGACATGACACAGGAGGTGGACAGAGGCTGCGGACATGACACAGGAGGTGGACAGAGGCTGCGGACATGACACAGGAGGTGAACAGAGGCTGCGGACATGACACAGGAGGTGGACAGAGGCTGCGGACATGACACAGGAGGTGAACAGAGGCTGCGGACATGACACAGGAGGTGGACAGAGGCTGCGGACATGACACAGGAGGTGAACAGAGGCTGCGGACATGACACAGGAGGTGGACAGAGGCTGCGGACATGACACAGGAGGTGGACAGAGGCTGCGGACATGACACAGGAGGTGAACAGAGGCTGCGGACATGACACAGGAGGTGGACAGAGGCTGCGGACATGACACAGGAGGTGGACAGAGGCTGCGGACATGACACAGGAGGTGGACAGAGGCTGCGGACATGACACAGGAGGTGAACAGAGGCTGCGGACATGACACAGGAGGTGGACAGAGGCTGCGGACATGACACAGGAGGTGGACAGAGGCTGCGGACATGACACAGGAGGTGGACAGAAGCTGTGAACATGACACAGGAGGTGGACAGAGGCTGCAGGTATGACACAAGAGGTGGACAGAGGCTGCAGGCATGGTAGTTTCCTCCTCTTATCCCTTCATATCACTCTCCACATCAGTATCCTACTATCCTTCTGTGCCCCTTCACCCCTCCAGTCCATGGGCACATCAGTGTGACAGTGTCCTTCTGTGCCCCTCTCACCTCTCCACAGGGCAAGGCACATCAGTATCCTCCTCTACCATCTTTTTATCATCCTCAGTCAAGCTCTCACTGACTCACTCACATGTGTGACTGACTGGCCTGCCCTCTCCTCCTCCTTGGCTGTGGTCATGTGTGTGACCACTGGCACTGGTCATAATGTTATGGCTCCCCATAGGAAGGTACAACTTAGTGCTGTCCATCCTGTACTCATTACTCCCACCCTCTGCAGCAGGCATGCCCTGTGATAAATAAATGAAGTGCCATTACCAGGAGCTCACAATCCATGGTATTATGACATCCCTATGGAGATCATTGGTGGCATGGAAGTCCAGCAGCATGTCTGCACCGTGTGTAAGCCGCCTGCTCTGTCCTGAATCCCAAACACTCGGAGGCAGTGGGGCACGCCTGCGCCAAGAACGAATGCCGCCCGCAGGCGATATTTTTCAATTAAAAATGGAGCCACGTGGCATCATTGTGTTACTGCGCATTTACCGCCCGGCCGAGCGAGTACGAGCCTTCCCAAGTCCGACTGGCTTCGGAACAGCGCATGCGCAGTTGAATGATCAGTTTGCGGCCATCTTTTTTTCGGGCAGCCCGAAAATGGGCTTTAATTTACGGCTGCCAGTTAATCTACGGGCAGTTGGCAACACTGCTTTGATGGTATTAAATCATTTACTTTTCTTCAAGAACATTGAAATCTACAAAAAAAAGAACATTCTCATTATACCCAAATTCATCATTACCTCTCTGCCCTTATCACTCACTACACTTCTACGCCGAAACAATTGACCCCTTTTGAAAATGGTGCAGGTTGAACCCACACTCTAAAGGCCTAGTGTCTGCTCTCTACACGTCTACAAGTTGCCTACATGAAAAAATGGGAACATGATCTCGGATCCACTTTATATACAGGAATGGGAATCTATATGGCTGGTTACCTCTAAATGTTCACTTAATATACTTGCTCAAGAAAATCATTATAAATTAATGTCTCGTTGGTACATGACCCCAGATCACATATCCACTTTTAATCCTGACACTTCACCACAATGCTTCAGAGGCTGTACTGACCATAGCACTTTATTACATATTTGGTGGACATGTCCTGTAGCTTCTCATTTCTGGACCAAGATATGTGATCTATTATGTTCAATTCTTCATATCACTCTCAATAAAAACCCTTGGGCTGCTCTCCTACACAAACCTGTTCCACATCTGAATATCTGAAAATGAAAGCTGGTGGGATTTGTTTTCTTGGCGGCACGACAAACATTAGCCAAAGCATGGAAACAGAAATCTATACCCTGAAGTCAAACAACCCCTCTTAGGTACTATGGTTCACGAAAAATTGACCTCTATCCTCAACGATAACAACACTAAATTCTTAAAAGTATGGGAAGCATGGCTTGATTATATCAAATACTTAAATATTGATCATTCCCTTCTTTCTCTCTGACCAAACATTTCAATTACTACTGTCAACACCAATAATGGTTCCACATGGGATTACCTCCTTCTTGTTCCACTCTTACTAACCCCCCCACCCCACCCTCTTTTCTCTTTACTACTTTCGTTTTATCCATTTACTTATATATTTTTTCTGATCCTAATTCACCTGACCTCTATGACTTGGATCTTTTCTGTTCAATGTTTGTTTGTTTCTGTTTGTTCTTATTCATAAAATTGTATGATACATTTAATACTATATTGCTTCTTGCCAGTTGTTATGTTTTTTGTCATTCTAAAATACTAAAACTGGTATTTCTTTATTGAAACTCAATAAAATTAATTGTAAAACAAAAAACAGTTACATTCCTAGAATGCCGGGATTGCTGTCACATTTGCTGGTGTCAAACCATTAAATGGCTGGTGTCCTAACTGATCACATGTGCAGCACCATGGCAGTTGCAGATCAAACAGAAGCATCTTCCCTGGCTATAAAGGATAGGAGGGTTTATTTCCGCTATAAGACTGTCAGCAGATCAGCCTCTACAAACTCAGCAGTGCCTAACAATGGAAAGCAACTGAGCATACGCAGAATAGTATGAGACAGTGTGTTACTGGATTTTAACCAGTGTAGACAATTATTTTTAATGTTTAACATAGCTATACCAGTAAAAGGTTCAGCCTGAAGTGATCTAGGACTTCATTTTCTGACTAAAGTTCCACTTTAAATAAAGGGTATTATACAACTTCTTGACATTAAACAAAAACATTTTTGCTGAAGTTGTTACTAATTTATGTTCCACTCCTTTACAACCACGTAACACATATACAGTATGGAAGGAAGTGTGCTTTAATTTTGGGTGCCGCATATAAGTGGTCTTCTGTTTGTGCTAGAAGCGCACTCAATTGTCAGTGACAGCCCTGGGTCTCCTGCTAAGGACTGGGACCAGGGGAACCAGATCATGTTCACATGATCACTGTGATAGCTTCTGATTGGCTGTCACAGTAATCATTCACCTTGTAACCCATCTCAGTGTTATTTCTCTTCTGGGAGAGGGAGACACAACAGACTTTCCTGCTAGCGAGGAAGAAATAATACATTGGGTTTTATTTACTAAAGCTGGGAGGTGCCAAATCAGGCTCACTTCTGCATAGAAACCAATCAGCATATAACCTCAGCTTGTTCAATTAGGCTTTGGTAATAAAACCTGGAAGCTGATTGGTGTCTATGCAGAAGTGAGCCTGATTTTGCACTCTCCAGCTTTAGTAAATATACCCCATTGCATCTTCTCCCCCTAGAGGAGATTCCTGAACACAAAAAAAGGTCTGTTAGACCCCTTTCACACTGGGGCGGTTTGCAGGCGCTATTGCTCTAAAAATAGCGCCTGCAAACCGACCCGAAATAGCCGCTGCTGTGTCTCCAGTGTGAAAGCCCCGAGGGCTTTCACACTGGAGCGGTGCGCTAGCAGGACGGGAAAAAAAGTCCTGCTAGCAGCATCTTCGGAGCGGTGAAGGAGCGGTGTATACACCGCTCCTTCACTGCTCCTGCCCATTGAAATCAATGGGGCAGCGAGGCAATACCGCCGACAAGGCACCTCTGCAGGTGAAGTACAGCCAAACGGGGAACCAGAGCTTTGGCTGGACTTCTCCTTTAAAGGCAACCTGTGATAACTGGAATGGGAGCTGATCACGCTGATCTGGGCTATCCCCTGTCTAGCCTACTTGTACCAGTAAGGCTTCATGTATACTGCTGCTGGTAAATGGACATTTACGAGCAGTTGGGTGTTATTTTTCAGCTGCCCCTGGACACTCCTCTGTTATCTTATCAGTACATGTACACAGGGTCATTTATAGTAATTTCTAGGCAGTTGAGTTTAGAAGCATTTAATAGAAGCCGTTGAGGTTAGAAGCATTTTTCAGAAAGCAAAAATAAAATTGCACTAAGGATGGTAGTTTAGTGGCATTTGAAACGCTAAAAAATTCCTGACCAATTACAATGGCAAAAACAGACTTTCCAGAACCCTTGTTGTTAGCTGCAAGGAGACAGAGAGAGAGACAGAGAGAGAGAGGGGGGGAGAGAGAGGGGGGGGAGACAGAGAGAGAGAGAGAGAGACTTGTTTTTTTCTGCATTGTGGGCATTCTACTGAGAATATCTGTAAAAAACACTACTAAACACAAAGCTGCTAAACATGCATGCATTAAACACGGCATGTAAAACTGGTAAAACTGACTTTTTTAACCGTCGGTTACTAGCTGTCAAGTTCCAGCATTCAGAGGGGGTTTATAAATGTCCTGTGTACATAAAGCCTAATACTTACCTAGCTGGATGCAGCATCGGTACCCCAGGGCCTTTAACACTGATATTTGAGCGGTCAAACACTGCCAATCACACGGTTCTCAAAGCTCCCTCAGCAGAGAACTACCAGTCAGCAGCTCTCTGCTCCCCCCCCCACTCACTGGAGCGCTGGGCTGTGGAGGGGGCAGGAGGCTCAGGCTCTCAGCGGCTTGCTGAGAGGCTAAGCCGGGTGCCAGGCCAGGCATGTGGGCAGATCCCGACATCATTGTTGCGATCTTACCCGAGCCTGGACCGGCTCTGTGACATCAGCCAACAGCAGCCTTCAGCCAGCTGTCTGCTGAAAATTGGTCACAGAAGTGCAGAATGATCTGCACTCCTGTGATTCACAGGTGAAGTACAGCCAAACGAGATTTGGCTGGACTTCTTCTTTAAAGGGAACCTGTGATAACTTGAATGGGAGCTAATCACACTGATCTGGGCTATCCCCTGTCCAGCCTACTTGTACCAGTAAGGCTTCATGTATACTGCTGCTGGTAAACAGACATTTACAAGCAGTTGGGTGTTTTTTTTCAGCTTCCCCTGAACACTCCTCTGTTATCTTATCAGTACATGTACACAGGGTCATTTATAGTTATTTCTAGGCAGTTGAGTTTAGAAGCATTTTTTGGAAAGCAAAAAAATGCATTCAGAACGGATGTTCAGAGGCATTTGAAACGGCAAACACCTGTAACAGCTTGTAAACGCGTGTAAACGCGGTAATTTGCATTTAGCCACATGTCGTTTACAGGAGTTTTTAATTTTTGACTACTAAAAAAAAACGCTTCTAAATGCAAACGCGGCTAAATGCGGCATGTAAACACAGCAAAACGGACATTTTTAAACGTTGTTTACTATCTGTCAAGTTAAATCGATCAGGGGAGGTTGTAAAATGTCCCGTGTACATTAAGCCTAATAGTAATTGCTGGTCAGTAGCTTTATGCAGTATTAGATTATGTTGTGCTTATATTATTTAGGCTGTTAGAAATAGTACTATAAAAAGTATTAAAATGAAATAGAGGGCGGGACTTTGAGTGAAGCACACGGAAGCAACTGAGGAATTGAATAGAAATAGGCTTTTTATTGAGTCAATAAATAGAACAAAGGTTAGGGATATGCACTTTATTACATATAATGTATATCAATATTTGAAAAACAATC
Source organism: Lithobates clamitans (assembly GCA_037952925.1). Classification (NCBI taxonomy): domain Eukaryota; kingdom Metazoa; phylum Chordata; class Amphibia; order Anura; family Ranidae; genus Lithobates; species Lithobates clamitans. The sequence continues at coordinate 2,853,823 of JBBGZY010000239.1, forward strand.
ACTACACATAAATACATAATCCAACCATGGGTTAAAACAGTATTTTACAAATACACCGGTCACATAATAACATGATTAATTGCATTGTAAGAAATACTCATAAAAATAGCTGGCGCATTGAAGCGTCAATAGCAAAGAGATACAAGTAGGATAAGATAAGTTGAAAAGATAATTTTTAAAACATAAGCCTTGACTCTAATAAGGAATGTAAGGCAGTATTATACAATTGCACAGGTCACATGAATACGTGATTAATTGCACTGTAAATAATGCTAAAACGGTAACTGACGCATTAAAGCGTCACTTAAGGGTAAAGGAGAAAGTAAACTTGATAAAAAGGAACTGCCGTAGGGGATTCTTGAATTTGTTCTTATAACTGTAGTTGTTATCTCTACGCGTTTCGGGACCTTAAAGTCACCCGTCAGGGGCAAGACCGTAATAATCATCTAAGAATAGAGATAATGACATATTTGGTGATCTGAGAAAAGGGTGGGCAAATGCAAAAATGTGAAAACCGCCACACATACATACATTTGACCCCCAGACTTAAATAATTGTATCTGCACAAAAGGGGGGGCGCAGCGATGAGAGTCAGACCGGCCAATGATGCCACATCCCAGAGCTGAGGGGGCATGTCCGGGCAACACATAACCAACACAGACAGCATCCCAAACTGGCCAAATGTGGAAAGATGGGAGTGGTGTATGGTGGAAGGAAGGGGGGAATGACCCCAGGAAAGGGGAACCTGCTAAAAGAAAAAACATGTGAGTGAAATAGAATAAGGATAAATGAAGGATAGAATGTGTAAGGGAGGCTACCCTTACCCAACAACCTCCTTTACACATTCTATCCTTCATTCATCCTTATTCATCTTTCCACATTTGGCCAGTTTGGGATGCTGTCTGTGTTGGTTATGTGTTGCCCGGACATGCCCCCTCAGCTCCGGGATGTGGCATCATTGGCCGGTCCAACTCTCACGGCTGCACCCCCCCTTTTGTGCAGATACAATTATGTAAGTCTGGGGGTCAAATGTATGTATGTGTGGGGATTTTCACATTTTTGCATTTGCCCACCCTTTTCTCAGATCACCAAATATGTCATTATCTCTATTCTTAGATGATTATTACGGTCTTGCTCCTGACGAGTGGCTTTAAGGTCCCAAAACGCGTAGAGCTAACAACTACCGTTATAAGAACAAATTCATGAATCCCCTACGGCCATTCCTTTTTATCAAGTTTACTTTCTCCTTTATCCTTAAGTGACGCTTTAATGCGCCAGTTATCCGTTTTAGTATTATTTACAGTGCAACTAATCACGTATTCATGTGACCTGTGCAATTGTATAATACTGTCTTACATTCCTTATTAGAGTCAAGATTTATGTTTTAAAAATTATCTTTTCAACTTATCTTATCCTACTTGTATCTCTTTGCTATTGACGCTTCAATGCGCCAGCTATTTTTATGAGTATTTCTTACAATGCAATTAATCATGTTATTATGTGACCGGTGTATTTGTAAAATACTGTTTTAACCCATGGTTGGATTATGTATTTATGTGTAGTGATTGATTTCCAAATATTGATATACATTATATGTAATGAAGTGCATATCCCTAACCTTTGTTCTATGTATTGACGCAATAAAAAGCCTATTTCTATTTAATTCCTCAGTTGCTTCCGTGTGCTTCACTCATAGTCCCGCCCTCTATTTCTTTTTAATATAATTTATCGGGATGGAGGATGGGACTTGTACGGCCCCCGATCCTCATGCAAAGTCCCAAAAAAAATAATTTTTTCCTAGTACTATAAAAAGTGTCAAGTGTATATAAACTCAAGTAGAAAAATGTAATACACAATGGTTCTTCTGCACTTTTTTAAACTCTAATAAATATAAAAAAGTGTGAAAACTTTTTGAAGACCCCTTGTATAACAGCTTAAGAGACCTAAAGGGAGCAAAAAAAGAAGTTTAGTAAGGAACTAGTAGGCTCTTTCCTTCAAATAATTCACAACCTTGTTTTATTTCTTTGAGAATACAGTGCATATATTTTCTAACAATGTTAACTATACTTGTGACATTTCCCAAATTGCTAAATCCTGCAAAGCACGCACATTTCCTTTCCACTGCCAAAACAGTGACCCAAAGGATAACAATGACACACATATGGTGGAGCTTCAAATATTATCAGATATGATAGAATTAGTAAGTATTGTGCTTACTCATCTTCACAGAGTTGCTAATCTGCAGTTATTTTATACATATAAATTGCCAAGGGCTGAACATAAGCCAAAAATCTACATTCTAGCCACCAGGGTATACTATTTTATCTGTGAGTCTTTCCATGCTCCTTTCTTGCTCCTATGTCATGGCAATAGTTGGATGGTGATCTCTTACTCCTGTTTGACACACAACATGGGATTTATATCAGCATTTTTCAGTATAAATTCTGAGCAGCCTAGCATCTTTTTCTACAGGGTCATTTATTTCAGAGGTGAGACTTTCTGAACAATGTGCCTTAAACACACAATATGCCCTGTAAGCTCTCGTCTTTTGTTCAGGTGCTGGATGCATTGAAAATTGAATTTGTAAAGAGATAGTGCCAATTTGGTAATGACCTAAGTAGCGATTTTCCCCAACAGTTTAGCACATTGAATGGGTAATGACTGCTCATCAAATGATACATCATATCTTTCTGGGAATAAAACATAACTATGAATTTTCACTGAAATGATTAAAGTCATTTAAAACAGTTCAGCACAATAATTAACAGTCGTGTGTACAATCATTCATAGAAAGGCAATTTATTTGGTTTTCTATGAAACCTAAAATAGATGCTGACAAGATGGGAATTCAGTCGTTGCTACTTTGATCATGTATATGATCATGTATCATATAAGCTGCTGTATTCTTCTATTTTTTAATATATAAAAAAAACACAGTTGTCAACAAAATGTCAAATATAGAAGCACAAAGAGAGAGGCAAAATGAAATGGTAGATGATAGCTTTTTTATTAGCTCATGCAAATAACATAGTATGGTATTAAAAAAAGTTTAACTGCTATACAATCTATATATATATGTATATACAGTGCCTTGAAAAAGTATCCATACCCCTTGAATTGTTTCACATTTTGTCATGTTACAACCAAAACCGTGAATGTATTTTATTGGGATTTTATGTGATAGAGCAACACAAAGTGGCACATAATAGTGAAGTAGAAGGAAAACGATAAATGGTTTTCATTTTTTTTTACAAATAAATATCTGAAAAGTGTGTTGTGCATTTGTATTCAGCCCCTTTTACTCTGATACCCCTAACTAAAATCCAGTTGAACCAATAGCCTTTAGAAGTCACCTAATTAGTAAATAGAGTCCTTCTGTGTGTAATTTAATTTCAATATAAATACAGCTGTTCTGTGAAGCCCTCAGAGGTATGTTAGAGAACCTTAGTGAACAAACAGCACCATGAGGCCAAGGAACACACCAGACAGGTCTGGGATAAAGTTGTGGAGAAGTTTAAAGCAGGGTTAGGTTATAAAAAAAATATCCCAAGCTTTGAACATCTCACAGAGCACTGTTCAATCCATCATCCGAAAATGAAAAGAGTATGGCACAACTGCAAACCTAACAAGTCATGGCTGTCCACCTAAACTGACAGGCCGGGCAAGGAGAGCTTTTTGGCCTAAAAGCAAAATGCTATGTATGGTGGAAAACTAAAACTGCACATCACCCTGAACACATCATCCCCACTGTGAAACATGGTGGTGGAAGCATCATGTTGTAGGGATGCTTTTCTTCAGCAGGGACAGGGAAGCTGGTCAGAGTTGATTGGAAGATGGATGGAGCCAAATACAGGGCAATCTTAGCAGATAACCTGTTAGAGTTTACAAAAGAATTGAGACTGGTGCGGAGGTTCACCTTCAAGCAGGACAACCCTAAACATACAGCCAGAGCTACAATGGGATGGTTTAGATCAAAGTATATTTATGTGTTAGAATTGCCCAGTCAAAGTCCAGACCTAAATCCAATTGAGAATCTGTGGTAAGACTTGAAAATTGCTGTTCACAGACGCTCTCCATCCAATCTGACAGAGCTTGAACTATTTTTCAAAGAAGAATGGGCAAACGATTCACTCTCTAGATGTGCAAAGCTGGTAAAGACATACCCAAGAAGACTTGCACCTGTAATTGCAGTGAAAGGTGGTTCTACAAAGTATTGACTCAGGGGGGCTGAATACAAATGCACAACACACTTTTTCACATTAAAAAAATTGAAAACCATTTATCATTTGCCTTCCACTTCACAATTATGTGTCATTTTGTGTTGGTCTATCACATAAAATCCATTTTTTGGTTGTAACATGACAACTGTATATATATATATATATTATTTTTTTTTGCATCCGGAAAGTATTCACAGCGCTTCACTTTTTCCACATTTTGTCATGTTACATACAGCCTTATTCAAAAATGGATTAAATTCATAATTATCCTCAACATTCTGCAAACAATACCCCATAATGACAATGTGAAAGAAGTTTGTTTAAAATCTTTGCAAATTTATTAAAAATAAAAAGGAAAAAAAAAATCACATGTAAGTAAGTATTCACAGCCTTTGCCATGGCACTCAAAATTTAGCTCAGGTGTATCCTGTGTGCTTAGGGTCGTTGCCCTGTTGGAAGATGAACCTTTGCCCCAGTCTGAGGTCCAGAGCGCTCTGGAGCAGGTTTTCATCAAGGATGTCTCTGTACATTGTCACGTTGTCATTATGGGGTATTGTTTGCAGAATTTTGAGGAAAATAATGAATGTAATCCATTTTGGAATAAGGCTGTAACATAACAAAATGTGGAAAAAGTGAAGCACTGTGAATACTTGTCAGATGCACTATATATATATATATATATATATATATATATACAGTGAGGGAAAAAAGTATTTAATCCCCTGCTGATTTTGTACATTTGCCCAGTGACACAAAAATGATCAGTCTATAATTTTTATGGTAGGTTTATTTTAACAGTGAGAGACAGAACAACAACAAAAATATCCAGAAAAACGCGTTTCAAAAAAGTTATAAATTGATTTGCATTTTAATGAGTGAAATAAGTATTTGATCCCTTTGCAAAACATTACTTAGTACTTGGTGGCAAAACCCTTGTTGGCAATCACAGAGGTCAGACGTTTCTTGTAGTTTGCACACATGTCAGGAAGGATTTTGTCACACTCCTCTTTGCAGATGCTAACCAAGTCATTAAGATTTTGAGGGTGATATTTGATAACTTGAACCTTCAGCTCCCTCCACATAATTTCTATGGGATTAAGGCCTGGAGACTGGCTAGGCCACTCCAGGACCTTAATGTGCTTCTTCTTGAGCCACTTCTTTGTTGCCTTGGTTGTGGGTCATTGTGATGCTGTCATAGTGATCATGCAAATCAATGTATAATGTTTTTGAAATGCATTTTTCTGGATATTTTTGTTGTTATTCTGTCTCTCACTGTTAAAATAAACCTACCATTAACATCATAGACTGATCATTTCTTTGTCAGTGGGCAAACATACAAAATAAAAAATCAGCAGGTGATCAAATATTTTTTCCCCTATATATATATATATATATATATATATATATATATATATATATATATATATATATATTGTATATAATGTGAGCTGGGAATAGGTGGCAGGTACAAAGGTCCCTGAGTTAAGAACAGATACCAATCCAGTGCTGTAGTGACAAACAGTGCAGTGTTTATTGGTGCTATATACAAGTCTATTTACAGGTACTGTACAGCGCCCACAAAAAAACCAGGGCAAAATCTCCAAAACAAAATCTGAGCGGTGCCCCAGCACTAACTGTACAAATCTACATTCTAACTAACAGGCTGAGCAAACAAAATGCTTCTCAGTCTCCACATATGCAGTTTTACAGTTTTCACCAACCTTGCAGCTCTCACAGACACAACTTTTCTGTTCCCCCAGGCTCAAGAGCACTGACTCTGAATTCCAGGTTAACCTACATTTCCAAAAGGGAGAGAGGAGCAAAACCCAAACTGGATGTAGAATCAGAGGTCTCGAAACGTGTAAGAGAGGAAAGAGAGGAGCCTGGGAGATGCGTAAAACCCCACTCTATACCTTTCCAGTCTCCCTCCAAGACACTCTGCTACAATATATGAAACAAAAAAAAACATGCTAAAAATAAGGAAATTTTTGTACTGTTATGTTCTTTGGATGGAAACATGAAAGGCATAGCCTATCCTACTGTACCATAATTATGACTCCTCCTGCCCCTTTCTTATATTCCTCCTAATATAAGATAAGTAAAAATGTCCACAGGGATATTGGGACTTATTCATAATGGCCAAAGCAGGGGTACAGACACACCAACTTTAGAGAATGTTATCATATAAAGGTTTTAAAGATTTCTACAACTTCCAATTTTTAGGGCCAGAATGCATGATTTTAGTTTTTCTTTGTAGTATCACCTGTTTGTGAATCCATTCTGTTTTGACAACGTTCTTATCCTAATAACTAGATTATAGAATACACTCGAAACCCTACTTCAGCGTAAAAAAAATTAAATGAATTGCCCTGCAGAAGGTTACATTTTTAAGAGCAGGATCATTCAACCCCCTTTCTATTATCTCAGGGCATCATAGATATATTCTGTGGTGTGGTGAAATCAATCCTCCTGGGCTCATGGGAGAATTCTGCAAGGAACTGCACTCACATGACATGGCACCATTCTGTGCAGCATTTATGGCCACCCACTGCCAGAGGAAGAACAGAAATATGCACGACTTCACATGACCGAATCAAAGACCTCAACAAAAAACTTTGTACAGATTTAAAGCCTAAGATTACTTAACAAAAACAATATGAACACAAGGGACATTACTTATCCTCAGTATGTTCCTTTTGCTTCCATGTTCTAGTTCAGTAGTAATCTATATGCTCCAATTACCCCTCACCCTTGCCATCATAATCCAGTGCAGCAGGGGTTAATAGAACTGAGGCACTGTCACAGACACTCATCAAGAATACTTGACTATGCCCACCCTTTCCACCCAGCTCTTCCATTCATACAAGCTGTATTACAGCATGTATGAATAAAAATGATCTATAAAAATAGAATGGGACGATGATTGAAAAATATGTCCCCTCCATTCACAGATCCTGTTTCATGAATAGAAGCTGGGCCATGGATTCTATGAATGAAGGAGGGGGGAGGAAAGGGTAAGCATAAACGGGCACACTTGAGTGACTATGACTGATTCTGAGTTCTATTAACCCCTGCCACACTGAATTGTGGGAGTGGGGGAGTCTTTAAAGAATGAAGATTACCACTGAACGAGAACATGGAAGCACAAAGGACACATCACACTGAAGGTAATGTCCCTTGTGCTTATAGCACACATGTGTGGAAGGGTGGGGGGAGCCTGGGGATGGACTTTAAATCTTACTTTCTAAATTAATTCATTAACAGCACTATCGAGTCCCCAAATGTTCACTTCCCATAGCCCAATTTTGTGGAGCAGTCTTAAAGTATGCCGGTGATCTTGATGCAATTATTATTTATATGTGTTTAAAACCATTTGGTATTATTATTTGCTATTAATTAATATTAAAAAAACTCACAATGACAGTAAGGTAAACCATAAAAAGTGTCACTTCCTCACTTTCAAAGAGTTGCACAATATTCAACAACTTACTGTAAATGTTAATCTTTGATAACTGAATATTACACATAGGTTAATGTACCATGCTAATGTTTTGGCAGTCTCTGAAAATCCCTGGAAAAAATATTTTGTAATGAAGTATTTCTTCTCATGGGCTAACAGTAAGGGGACTTGACATTTTGGCTCATGTTCCTTTATAGCGTTATACAACTAATCCAATTTCCAATCCATCAGTTACTCACACATCGGTGCCCAGCAGTTTGCACACAAATACCCATAACTATTGCCTTCATGAATTTTTTTCTGGCCCTGGACTTGAGGTAAGCTGTATGCTATATCTGAAGCACTCTTTTTAAGCCTGGTGGTTCCTTTTGTGTTAGTGTAAAAAATGTACCATGACACCTTTATGTCTTCTGTGTGTATGCTGTATGATTCAGTAGTTCTTGTCTTCATTCATGTTCCTAGAATTCACATTAAGATATAGAATCATTAAACTGTATGTTCTGATACTTCCCTACTCTATCCAAAACGAAAATAATGTTTTGGCTGGACATACACTCAAAAGTTATATCTCTGTTTTGTATAATTACTTTATACAGTACACACTCACACATAGCAAAATTACTGTGGTTTGGATCTTTTGTCTGAAAACCTGTCATGGCTAATACAAAAGGTTTTCCATTTTCTATACTGACCTTTAATGTTGATTTGTGTTATGGAGAATGTAGAAGGAAGAGTAAAGACATCCAAGATGAACCAAAATTTGCTCAGGAAAAATGGTGGGAGATAAGAGTTTTAGAGTTACACCCCTTAAAGATCCCCATGACAATCTTAAATGGTAATCCCCATGAAAATGGTTGTAAAAACGAATGCATACTAATGCATAGCATAAAAAACATGTACAGTATTGGTGAACATTTTTGTTATGAGCAATCAAAATATTCCTTTTTTGTAATAAGACACAAAACAGTCATCCAAGAATTATTTAAAAGTCTAAACACAAAAGAAAAACCAAAGTGCATTGGAAAGTTATAAAGAAGATGTCCGTTCAAAGGTGATTTCCATGAAAAATAAAATTCCCTAATTAATTGGAGTCCTTTAACAAAACAACATATAAAAGTCTACACATTTTGGGAATGCATAGCAAGCAACAGTGGTGCCTGTTGAATTGATTAGTGGACTGAATCCAGTCAGAAAAAGTTGATCCCTATAGTTTTCTTTTTAAGCTACACCATAATAACCAAATGTTATGTAGCACCCTCTAGTGTGTGGTAGAAGTGGGTGTAGGCAAACCATACTTTGACCTACATTTAAGCTGGTGAGTCTTAATTGGGTCAGGGTTTAATAGAGGTCAAGGCTGGGTGACTCATCTCACCAGCTCTCTGATGCCTCCCCCTGTTTCCAGAATGTTGGAAAATGTTCTGGAAGATAGTGGGTGGAGACTAGGAGGGGTTGCTCAGCATATTTGGAGATTCCTGGCCAATCACTGGGAGTGGGCCTGGCAGAGAGCTTGGGAGCCTTTAAATATTGATGAGTCATGCCAGCAGGGGCAGTCGGGTGGAAGATGGAGATAGTGAAGAGGAGGCTGCCGGTGGCCCTCAGTGGTGCCCCGTCATCTGGGGGGGTGTCCTGCCTTAGGCCTGGGCTCGGGGGCTTAAAGAATCCTAATAAAACACACAGGAGGAGGTCTTCCGGGAGCAACAGGAGCAAGAGAGGAGAGAGTGAGTAGTGCAACACTGCTGGGACAAACAAAAGGGGGGGGGGGGACCACCACATGTAGCCAGTCTCCCTTGAAGACAGCGGTGTGCTTAAGCCTTCAATCCTTCCCTGAGAGATATTTTGAGAGTGGGCTGGTGAAGAGTCAGCCAGGTGGGCTGGTGAAGAGTAAGTGGGGTGGACTGGTGTGGAGAGGAAGCCAGGAGGTCTGGTGAAAGGGGCAGCTACAGCCAGGTGGGTTAGCAGTGCCTGAAGAGGTGATGCTGGGATCAGTGACCACAGAGGAGAAGTTACATGCTATTTCACTACATCTGATCTACACTTAAAAAGGGCTGCGAGTTCCTGCCTGTAATGGGATGATGCTAAAATCTGACTAGGAGCCTGTCAGATCATCTCAAGACTCTCAACAGTGATGATTAAGCTAAAGCAAGCGAGTGTGTATGCAGGAGGAAAGTGAAGGAGACTCAATACAGATGTATATAGGAAGTTGTCCCTGAAGATTGCTGAAGTCAGGTGGGCATCCCATTACTTCCGAACCCTATCAAAGTTATTAACCCTATAATAAATAACAAAAACAAAGCTACAGACTGTTCTATTATTCCGGGTGCTTGTGAAGATTCAGTATGCGTGGCTGTGCAGGAGTGGGGATCCCTTTCATCTGCATCTCCTACATGGGGTGTGCTACAGTTAAATCTGCAATTGCACATTTATTTCCTGACAAAACCCAAGAACCTGCAAGGGTGAGATCTTTATCCCAAAAATCCATGGAAAGTTCCTGAATCCTGAACAGACAGGTGATTTTAGGCTATTCTGGAAATCACTTTTAATAACTGCATCAAATTTGTGCAAAACCAATCACACTGTCTTATGCCATGTTAGGAGTAGCACATATTAGGCACGATAAAGATCAGATAATGTATATTTTTCATAAAAGTGAGTTCTGTGTAACATACACATGGTTGGGGCCGATGATGTTTTTAGCAGAACAGCTGAAATATCAAACATAAGCATAAACTTTATACACATGCACAGAAAATATTTTTCTGATGTTGTTTTATCCTTTCATGTAATCCTTTTATGACTTGGCATGTTTTTATTACTTTGCCTCCAGGAGTGATTTTTATTCTTCTCTCAATAGACATTTGGAAAAACACACATAGCCATAACTCCATCAGTTTAGATATGGATCACAGTGTCAACATGTTTTAAGTTCAGCAGTTCGGATTTCTGTACATACCCTTTTATGAACTGAACATATGAAGCAACACAAGAAAATACAAAGGCAAAGAACCACTATAAAAGGAGTTGAACTTGAGCTAATTGATTTAATGCTGTACTGCACTCAGAACATCTGCAGTAACTCCTGCAAAGAGATGGATATTTCAAACCTGTTTGATTTAGATATGTAACGTAGAAAAATGTCTCATCTGTAGCAACAGTTACTCAAATTCAGGGGTTCCTATCCACAGATATCCATATCCCTTGGGGGTATGGAAACCAATTTACAGGGGTATTGCAAAAGATCACTGACCATAAGAAAAAAAATAAACAAGATTCTCTGTATTATTAAAACTGAAATCAAAAAGGAAATCTTGACCTGATCTGTCAGAATAAAGAGGGGGACAGATCTAAGAACTTAAAGGCTAAGTTCACCTTTGTTCACTTTTTTTTTTGTTTTCTAAATTCCAGCTCCCCTATCTACCAATATAGCATTACCTCACTGTCCTCATGGCTGTTTAAAAACACCATCCATTACTACTGCCTTACATCCTAGACAGACTTTAGGTCATGACACAGGAAGGCGTTGACCAGCTGAGGGTAGATGATGCAGGGTGTGTGCTAATGAGATCAGCTGGTCAATTCCTTCCTGTGTCATGACCTAAAGTCTGTCCAGGAAGTAAGGTAAAAGTAATGGAAAGTGTTTTTAAACAGTCATGAGGACAGTGAAGTAAGTGTGTGTAGAATAAATGGAAAGCTGTTTTATTTTTGCAAAATAAGTACATTAATGCTATATTGGTACATAGGGGAGCTGGATTTTTTTTTTTAAAAGGTTGAACTTAGCCTTTAAGGGGTTAAAGGGGGAGATTGCTCTGAGGTTTATAGTGGTTAAAGGGAAGGAGATCTGAGGTACCGTTAGGTCCATATATATTTGGACACAGGCGCAATGTTCATATTTTTGGCTCTGTATGCCACCAGAATAAAATTAAAAAGAAACAATCCAAATGAATTTGAAGTGCAGACTTTCAGCTTTAATTCAAGGTGTTGAACATAAATATCAAGTACAAATTTTAGAAACTGCAACCATTTTTATACACAGTCCCCCATTTTCAGGGGCTCAAATGTAATTGGACAAATGAATATTATCATAAATACAATGTTCATTTTTATTTTTTGTTGAAAATCCTTTACTGGTAGAGATGAGCTTCGTGTTCGAGTCGAACCCATGTTCAACTCGAACATCGTCTGTTCGCCCGTTCGCCGAATTGCAAACGATATGGGCCGTTCGCGCCAAATTCGTGTGGCGCGTCGCGGCCCATAATTCACTGCGGCATCGCAGTGCATTGCTGGTTGATGATTGGCCAAGCATGCACTATGACCCACATGCTTGGCCAACACAGCGCCGTCAGTAGAGAGAGCTGTAATTGGCCAAAGCCAGGGTGGCTTTGGCCAATTATGGCTCAGGGGGTTTAGAACACGCCCCACACTATATAAGGCCGCCTGCACGGCGGCCCTGTGTAGTGTGTTCCGGGGTGCTTAGAGAGAGAGAGAGAGACAGTGTCATTTCATTTGAGTTAGCCGGATTAGGCAGGACAGTCAGTGAGCTGCTACAAGTTAGCTTAGTGTGACCTCTGCACAGTGTTCAGCTAAAGCTACAAGTTAGGGTAGTGCGTCCTCCTCACAGTGTTCAGCTAAAGCTACAAGTTAGTTTAGTGTGACCTCTGCACAGTGTTCAGCTAAAGCTACAAGTTAGGGTAGTGCGTCCTCCTCACAGTGTTCAGCTAAAGCTACAAGTTAGTGTAGTGCATCCTCCTCACAGTGTTCAGCTAAAACTACAAGTTAGTGTAGTGTGACCTCTGCACAGTGTTCAGCTAAAGCTACAAGTTAGTGTAGTTCGTCCTCTGAACAGTGTTCAGCTAAAACTACAAATTAGTGTAGTGTGACCTCTGCACAGTGTTTAGCTAAAGCTAGAAGTTAGTGTAGTGCGTCCTCCTCACAGTGTTCAGCTAAAGCTACATGTTAGGGTAGTGCGTCCTCTTCACAGTGTTCAGCTAAAACTACAAGTTAGTGTAGTGAGCTCTGCACAGTGTTCAGTTAAAGCTACCTGTAGAAGGTTGGTGGTATTTTCCTGATCCTATCAGTACCGCAGGCAGCTAAATAAGCTATAAGTTAGTTTTTTATGAGCTGTGCACAGTGCTCACCTAAAGCTATCTGTAGAAGGTTGGTGGTGTTTTCCTGATCCTATCACTACCGCAGGCAGCTAAATAAGCTACAATTTAGTTTTTTGCGAGCTCTGCACAGTGTTCACCTAAAGCTACCTGTAGAAGGTTGGTGGTGTTTTCCTGATCCTATCACTACTGCAGGCAGCTAAATAAGTTACAAGTTAGTTTTTTGCAAGCTCTGCACAGTGTTCAGCTAAAGCTACCTGTAGAAGGTTGGTGTTTTCCTGATCCTATCACTACTGTAGGCAGCTAAAAAAGCTACAAGTTAGTTTTTTGCGAGCTCTGCCAGTGTTCACCTAAAGCTACCTGTAGAAGGTTGGTGGTGTTTTCCTGATCCTATCACTACTGCAGGCAGCTAAATAAGCTACAAGTTATTTTTTTTGCGAGCTCTGCACAGTGTTCACCTAAAGCTACCTGTAGAAGGTTGGTGGTGTTTTCCTGATCCTATCACTACTGCAGGCAGCTAAATAAGTTACAAGTTAGTTTTTTGCAAGCTTTGCACAGTGTTCACCTAAAGCTACCTGTAGACGGTTGGTGTTTTCCTGATCCTATCACTACTGCAGGCAGCTAAATAAGCTACAAGTTATTTTTTTGCGAGCTCTGCACAGTGTTCACCTAAAGCTACCTGTAGAAGGTTGGTGGTGTTTTCCTGATCCTATCACTACTGCAGGCAGCTAAATAAGCTACAAGTTATTTTTTGCGAGCTCTGCACAGTGTTAACCTAAAGCTACCTGTAGAACGTTGGTGGTGTTTTCCTGATCCTATCACTACCGAAGACAGCTAAATAAGCTACAAGTTATTTTTTTGCGAGCTCTGCACAGTGTTCACCTAAAGCTACCTGCAGAAGGTTGGTGGTGTTTTCATGATCCTATCACTACCGCAGGCAGCTAAATAAGCTACAAGTTAGTTTTTTGCAAGCTCTGCACAGTGTTCAGCTAAAGCTACCTGTAGAAGGTTGGTGGTGTTCTCATACTACAGGCAGGCAGTTGATTTTGCTAGCTGCAGTATCAGGAAATATATATATATATATATATATATATATATATATATATATATATATATATATATCCCAGCTTAGTGCAGCTACAGGCCATTAGTATGTCTGGAAGGCCAACAAGGAGAGGCAGACAGTCACAAGCCAATAAAAGAGGGCAAGCAGGCTCTGTGTCTAGAGGCAACAGTGCTGGTCATGGAGACGGTGCATCCTCATCAGCACATGGCCGTGGGACACGCTTGGCCTTTTTTTCGGCAGCTGGCCGTGTTGAGCCGCAACATATGGAAGACTTGGTCGAGTGGATGACCAAGCCGTCCTCATCCTCCACATCCTCTCTCACCCATGCTCAGGGTACTTTGTCTGGCAAAGCAGCTGCCAACGCGGCCTCTTCCCTTGGCTCAATGGCATCAGTGACTCCTTCCCTAGCCCCACCATGTCCTCCTGAGGAGTCCCTCGAACTGTTTGACCACAGTGTTGGGTACATGCTCCAGGAGGATGCCCAGCGTTTAGAAGGCTCTGATGATGATCCTGAGCTAGATGAAGGCAGTAACGTGAGCAGGGACAGAGGGGGTGCCCAAGAAGGACAGCAATCTGGCAGTCATGCTCTCCCTGCTGCAGCATACTGCCAGGTTTGCTCCAGTGATGAGGAGGGAGGGGATGATGAGGTCACTGACTCAACGTGGGTGCCTGATAGGAGAGAGGAGGAGGAGGCACATCACCAACGAGGCACGATGCCCTCCAGGGGCCAGCCTAAGGGCAGCACACTGACTGCATCACACCCCAAAGCTCCGCATGTGCAGGGCGCTGCTGTCTCTGCGCGTTATTCCAAAAGTTTTTTGGTGTGGGCCTTTTTTGAGATGAGTGCATCAGATCGCACCGCTACTATTTGCAACATATGTCTCAAGCGTATCTCGCCTTGCCAAAACATCTCCCGCTTGGGCACCACATGCTTGACCAGACATATGTTGACCTGCCATGCAGTTCCTTCGGCAAGCGTATCTAAAAGACCCACACCAAAGAACAAAGAGGACCTCTCCTTGCTCCTCATCAGCTGAAATCTCCAACCCCACTATACCTTCAGTCCTCTCTGAGACCTGCACTGAGAGGAATGAAGGTGTAGAATTAGGTGTGTCACAGCCAAGTACTTGTGGGCAATCGGCTTTCGGTACACCGACGTCAGATTGTACCAGGCAAATTTCCCTGCCCCAGCTGCTGCACCGCTGAAAGAAGTTCGCTCCCAGCCATCCACATGCCCAGAGGTTGAATGCTAGCTTGGCAAAATTGCTAGCACTTCAACTGCTGCCTATTCAGTTGGTAGACTCTGCCCCCTTCCATGAGTTTGTGGAATGTGCGGTTCCCAGGTACCCAAACTCCACTTTTTCTCACGGAAGGCGATTCCGGCTCTCTACCAGCATGTGGAAGGCAATGTCCATGCCTCGCTGGACAGGGCGGTCAGCGGTAAGGTGCATATTACCGCTGACTCATGGTCCAGCAGGCATGGACAGGGACGTTACCTAAGTTTCACCACGCATTGGGTGACTCTGCTGGCTGCTGGGAAGGACGCAGGACAAGGTGCAGTAGTGTTGGAGGTTGCTACACCACCATGCCTCCAAAATGCCACTACTAATTATTGTAACACATCTCTTCCTCCATGGCCTCTTCCTGTGCTTTGTCCTCGGAACCAGCGGTGCTCCGCAGCCGTTCAAGGGGCTATGCAAGTAGACAGGCCAAAAAGATGCCATGCGGTGCTTGAGCTGGTGTGCTTGGGGGACAGGAACCACACTGGGGCAGAGGTTCTGTCAGCTCTGCAGGGGCAGGTTCAGAGGTGGTTGACGCCACGCCAACTTAAGGCAGGAATGGTAGTTTGCCACAATGGCACCAACCTCCTCTCTGCCCTCCGACAGGGACAAATGACCCATGTGCCCTGCTGGGCTCACATCCTTAACTTGGTGGTGCAGCGGTTCTTGGGCAGGTACCCGGGCTTACAGGATGTCCTGAGGCAGGCCAGGAAAGTCTGTGTGCATTTCCGCCGGTCATATAATGCCAGTGCTCAGCTGGCAGACCTCCAAAAGGAGTTTAACCTGCCCAAGAACTGCCTAATCTGTGACATGCCCACCAGGTGGAACTCAACGTTGGCCATGCTGCAGCGGCTGCACACACAGCAGAGGGCCATCAATGAGTACCTGTGCGACTATGGCACCAGGACAGGGTCAGGGGAGCTTGGTTTTTTCCCCACGCCAGTGGGCCATGATCAGGGATGCATGCACTGTCCTGTCACCATTTGAGGAGGCCACAAGGATGGTGAGCAGTGACAGTGCATGCATCAGTGACACTGTCCCCCTTGTCCACCTGTTGGAGCACACGCTGCGTGGAATAATGGACAGGGCACTTGAGGCAGAACAGAGGCAAGAAGAGAAGGACTTCCTTAGCTCTCAAGGCCCCCTTTATCCAGACAGTGTTCCTGCGTGCCCGCCGATCACACAGGAAGAGGACGAGGAGGAGGACGAGGAGGATTGTGTCAGTATGGAGGTGGAGCCTGGAACTCAGCATCAGCAGCAGTCTTTAAGGGAACAGTCCCAAGAAACACATGGACTTGTACGTGGCTGGGAGGAGGTGGCTGCGGACGTTGTAGTCCTTAGTGACCCAGAGGACTCCGGACCGAATGCCTCAGCAAACCTACGCTGCATGGCCTCCCTGATCCTGCAAAGCCTGCGTAAGGATCCTCGTATTCGTGGTATCAAGGAGAAGGACCAATACTGGCTGGCAACCCTCCTTGATCCACGTTACAAGGGTAAGGTTGCGGACCTTATCTTGCCGTCGCAGAGGGAGCAGAGGATGAAACATCTTCGGGAGGCCTTGCAGAAAGGTCTGTGCAACGGCTTCCCAGAGACTGGGAGGTTACAAACTCCTGTTTCTGGACAACGTGTTGCTGAGGCTTCGGTCAGTCAAAGAAGGAGAGGTGGAGAAGGTGGCCATCTGACCGATGCGTTCAGACAATTTTTTAGTCCGCAGCCCCAAGGTATGATCGTTTCCAGCAACCATCGCCAGCGTCTGTTTTACATGGTGCAGGAATACCTAGGGGCAAGATCTGACTTGGACACCTTTCCCACCGAAAAGCCTATGGGTTACTGGGTCTTCAGGATGGATCATTGGCCAGAGCTTGCACAGTATGCAATTGAGCTACTGGCCTGTCCTGCATCCAGCGTTCTTTCGGAACGCACATTCAGTGCTGCTGGAGGCTTTGTAACCTATCACAGGGTGCGTCTGTCCACCGACTCGGTCGATCGACTGACCTTCATAAGAATGAATGAGTCTTGGATCACCACCAGCTACCAAGCACGTGATGCTGATGTAACCGAATCATTTTTTTTGAAATCTCAGATCCCTTTAAAGACTGCCTATGCTGATGCTGAGTGACTATCCTGAGTAATTATCCTCTTCCTCCTCAATTATCACACTGATAGCTTGTAAGAACATTTTTGGTTCTGAGCGCCGCCACCAGTGCCTAAGGCCCAATTTTTCAGCCCCTGTTTAACAGGGGCATGTAATTACAATTTTTGATGCAATACTTTGCAGCAGGGCTCGTTTCTGCGTTCCAACTAGAGTATCTGTAAGGGGTTGAGTGTTGTGGCACCAGCACCAGTGCCTAAGGCCCAATTTTTCAGCCCCTGTTTAACAGGGGCGTGTAATTACAATTTTTGATGCAATACTTTGCAGCAGGGCTCTCTGCTTTCCAACTAGAGTATCTGTGAGGGGTTGCAGTGTTGTGGAACCAGCACCAGTGCCTAAGGCCCAATTTTTCAGCCCCTGTTTAACAGGGGCATGTAATTACAATTTTTGATACAATATTTTGCAGCAGGGCTCATTCCTGCGTTCCAACTAGAGTATCTGTGAGGGGTTGCAGTGTTGTGGCACCAGCACTAGTGCCTAAGGACTAATTTTTCAGCCCCTGTTTAACAGGGGCGTGTAATTACAATTTTTGATGCAATATTTTGCAGCAGGGCTCATTTTTGCGTTCCAACTAGAGTGTCTGTGAGGGGTTGCAGTGTTGTGGCACCAGTAACTAAGGCCCAATTTTTCAGCCCCTGTTTAACAGGGGCGTGTAATTACAATTTTTGATGCAATACTTTGCAGCAGGGCTTGTTCCTGCGTTCCAACTAGAGTATCTGTGAAGGGTTGCAGTGTTGTGGCACTAGCACTAGTGCCTAAGGCCTAATTTTTCAGCCCCTGTTAAACAGGGGCATGTAATTACAATTCTTGATCTAATATTTCACTGCAGGGCCCGTTTCTGCGCCCACCAAGAGTGAGTGAGGACTTACAGTGTTGTGGCACCAGCACCACCACCACCACCAAAGGCCCAATTTTTCAGCCCCTGTTCAACAGGGGCATGTAATTACAATTCTTGATCTAATATTTCACAGCAGGGCCCTGTGAGGGCTTACAGTGTTGTAGCCACAACAACACCTAAGGCCCAAATTCCTGCTGAGTATATAGGGCAGGCCCCTGCTTTCAAACATCCAACTTACAAACGACTCCTACTTGCAAACGGAAGGAGACAACAGGAAGTGAGATGAAATCTACCGCTAGGAAGGGAAATTCTCTCCTGTAAGAGTCAATATGGAAAAAACATTTCTCCTTTCCACTGATGCTTTATCATCAATCCTTGTTTCACAAAAAAACCCAAATTTTCAAAAAACATTTGTCATTGGGACAAAAAGTGAGGTGAAATCTTCTGAAGAGGAGCACAGACAGCAAAACAAATGTCACAGGGGTGATAACTCTTCCCTATGTTTTCCAAAAAGCTTAAAATAGATTTTTTGGCTGGAGCTAAACACGTTAAAAATGTACCAGTTCAAAATTACAAACAGATTCTACTTAACGACAAACCTACAGTCCCTGTATTGTTTGCACCGCCTGTATACTGCTGTTCAGAGTACAGAGCCTGTATACTGCTGTTTCCTTTTTTAATTTGGGTGCGGGGTTCCCCTTAATATCCATACAAGACCCAAAGGGCCTGGTAATAGACTTGGGGGTACCTATGCCGTTTGTGCCACTGATTTTCATCCATATTGCCAGGACCCGACATTACATTAAAGCCGCAAGCAGTTTTAAATTACTTTTTTCCCTTTAAAAATTACATTTTGTGCAGGAACTGTTCTAAGCACGGGAAACAGGCGCCACTTTACAGGCATACTATAGACACCCCCCAGGTACGATATTTAAAGGAATATTTCACTTTTTTTTTTACTTTAAGCATCATTAAAATCACTGCCCCCGAAAAAACTGCCGTTTTTAAAAGTTTTTTTTGCATTGATACATGTCCCCTGGGGCAGGACCCGGGTCCCCAAACCCTTTTTAGGACAATACCATGCAAATTAGCCTTTAAAATGAGCACTTTTGATTTCGAACGTTCGAGTCCCATAGACGTCAATGGGGTTCTAACGTTCGTGCAAATTTTCGGGCCGTTCGCAGGTTCTGGTGCGAACCGAACCGGGGGGGGTGTTTGGCTCATTCCTATTTACTGGCAATGACTGTGTGTATTCTAGAACCCATGGACATTATCAAAGACTGGGCTTCCTCCTTTCTGATGTTTTGCCAGGCTCTAACTGCAGTTGTCTTCAGTTGTTCTTTGTTTTTGGGTCTTTCTGCCTTTAGTTTTGCCTTCAGCAAGTGAAATGCATGCTCAATTGGTTTGAGATCAGGTGATTGACTCCACCATTGCAGAATATTCCACTTCTTTTACTTCAAAAGCTCCTGGGTTGCTTTTGCAGTGTGTTTTGGATCATTGTTCATCTGTATTATGAAGCGCCATCCAATCAACTTTGCTGCATTTGGCTGAATCTGGGCTGACAGTATATCTCTAAACACTGAAGAATTCATCCGGCTGCTTCTGTCTTCTGTCACATCATCAATAAACACCAATGACCCAGTGCCACTGGAAGCCATGCATGGCCATGCCATCACACTGCCTCCACCATTTATATTAATTATCATTATTTGTTTTAGAGTTTTGAGGTCACTTGCTAATGGTTGCAGCTTTTTCATGTTCATTTTTAGGGTGATATATTATTCTTTGGTATTTATTTTGTATATTAGTTTTGGTTGGTTGTGAGGTCCATAGCAGCACACAAGTACTTCATATTTAATTTACTACCTTCACCATATTTTACAGATGACGTTGTGTGCTTTGGATCATTAGCTGTTCCAAGCCTTCTCCACACTTTTTTCTTCCCATCATTCTGGTACAGTTTAATCTTAGTTTCATCCATCCAAAGAATGCTTTTCCAGAACTGGTCTGGCTTTTTAGATGTTTTTTTGGCAAAGTCTAATCAGGCTTTTCTATTCTTTTGGCTTTTGAATGGTTTGCACCTTTTGGTGAACCCACTGTATTTGCTCTTGTGAAGTCTTCTCTTGATTGTAGACTTTAACAATGATATGCCCACCTCCTGGAGAGTGTCCTTCACTTGTCTGGATGTTGTGAATGGGTTTTTCTTTACCATAGAGAGGATCCTGCGATGATCCACCACTGTTGTCTTCTGTGTACGTCCATGCCTTTTTATGTTGCTGAGCTCACCAGTGCTTTGTTCTTTCCGCAGAATGTACCAAACTGTTGATTTGGCCACTCCTTATGTTGCTGCTATCTCTCTGATAGGTTTGTTTAGTTTTTGAAGCCTTACAATGGCCTGTTTCACTTGCATGGACAGCTCCTTTGAACCCATGATGTAGGTTCACAGCAACAGATTCCAAATGCAATTACCACACTTAGAATAAACTCCAGACCTTTTACTTGTTTAATTGATGAAGCAATAATGAAGGAGTAGCCCACACCTGGCCATGAAAGAGCTTTTGATGCACTTATCCAATTACTTTTGGTCCCTTGAAAAGGGGGGAATGGCTATTCTTAAGAGCTGTCATTCCTAAACCCCTGGATGTACATACCCTCAAATTAAACCCGAGAGTGTGCACTTTCAGCCCATATCCATTATATAACCATAGCTTGAATATGTTTTGATAAATACCTGAAAAAAACTAAAATTGTGCCTGTGTCCAAATATATATGAACCTAACTGTATAAAAGCATTAAAGAGAGGGAAGATGTCTAAAAGGGTTAGGAGAGGGCTGATCTAAGGTCTACAGAGGTTAAAGAGGGTGTTGACATGAGTTCTAAAGGGGTTAAAAAAGGGGGCTGATCTGAGTTCTGGTACACACACATGAACCTCCACTGGCAAGACCTTTTTTTCTTCCACCGACCCTGACTTGGGGACACTTTTTTCTTCAAGACCTTTGCTTTCTCAAACCAAGGTCAGGACATTTTTTCCACCAACTGACTAAGGGTATTTTATACAACCACTGACGCCATGCCATTTTTCTGACCAATGATGCCAGAGCAATTTTTCCTCCCTCTAATGCTGGGGTATATTTTCCAACGGCTGACTATTAGCATCAGGCATTATTTACTGATCAATGACATTAGCAATTTTTTCTTTTACTAGACAATGATGGCATCTAGTAAGTCATCATTTCTTCTACTGACCACCAACAACGAGGAATTATTTCCTCCGATGTTTTCCTGACCAATGTTGCTAGACATTTTCTTCCAATGACCACGAATGCCAGGGCATTTTTGTTTTCTTTTCACAAACAAGCATTGTAAGGGGTACTGAGTTGTATAATTCTGTTACCTTGCCCAAGCAGGAAAAAATGACCAAGTCTTTAAAGTTAGGACCTCCAAAGGCCCACTTTTGTCCTTTGCAGAACACTGAAATCTTAGATGTCAGCAACTGTGGGGATGTGACAGTGCTTGGGCCTAGTGATTGACTTCTATACCTGAGCAATGTCACAGAAGAGGAAATCACATGGTTCCTAATACCAGTAAGTTCCAGGTATAGTGTTATCAGCTAGAGAGCAGGAAGAAGAGGGAGAACTAGCAAAGGAACAATAACTGGGTTGGGGTGGGGACTATCAAATTTCCCTCATTAGCAAAGCATCAGAGGCTCTTTAAATTAGTGATAGCATCCCTTAGCCCAGCAGTACTGGAAGTTCACAGAAGGATCTGACATCCATGAAGGGAGGATTTCTACAAGAAGCAGACAGGATGTAGGACACCCTTTATTAGAGGTAAGTTATATCCTTGGTGCAGTATAGCAAAAACAAATTTTAGCTCAACTTTTGCTTTAATTCCACGTACACATTATATTGGTTTATTTTTTTGAAGCAAGTTATAATACTTTATGACAAAGGTAAAGGTGGAATTTGTACTACAGTCACATCAAAACATTGTAGGTGTCACCAGCATCCTAACAGCACTGGAATGCCAAGAACTCAATGACACAGCAGCATGGATTCTAAGGAGACAGACTCTGTACATCAGAATAGAGCATGGTTATGTTTTCCCAAATTTCTTTTACTTCTCTTGCTTTATAAAGCTTAGAAGGCAATGTATAGTGGAACAGTATTTTCAAGCACAGTCAGCTTTAAAGTGGTGTGAATGCTCTTAAAAATGTGCTTGAACTCTTTTAGATCCGTTTAAGACAGGGATCCTCAAACTACGGCCTTCCAGCTGTTGCGGAACTACACATCCCATGAGGCATTGTAAAACTCTGACATTCACAGACATGACTAGGCATGATGGGAATTGTAGTTCCTGAACAACTGGAGGGCCATAGTTTGAAGACCCCTGGTTTAAGACTTCATTGCCATAGATCAATTTGTGAGTTTTTTTGGGATCTTGGCAAATACCAACACAAAGCTATACACACAGGCTTTTCTAGTAATAAGTCTGTTACTGGTATTTAGCCTCCTCACTGTGCTTGAGCTTTGTCCTGGGAGTCGATGGGGCACATTATAAACCAATACACTCAAGAGACAGTGGGTTGGCCTGCTAACGTTTGAGTTTGAGTTTTGAGTATCAGTGTGGACTTGTATCTGATATCCTGTGCATGACACTCAAAAATGAAATAATATGCAAACTATATCTAGATGCTTTATGGCTCTTGATCTGTTATGTTTTTAAATGTTTCTTTTAAATATATAAAGTAAGCATTTGCATTATCTCATCAATCATGTATTGGCATTGACAAATCCTTTGTTTTCCAAGTCAGTATAGCTTAACTATGTTCCCGCATCTCACATTTTAAAAAATAACATATTTCCTGTAATATATTAGAGAACACATCTAAAAGTTTCATATTCAATTAAGACTGCTCAAAAAAGCTTCTTCAATTCCAGTAGTACTTTGGAAAAGAAAAAAAAATCAGCTGATCATGCAAATCATGCAAAAATCAGCTGATCACGTAAGAAAGCAGACAGGTAAAAAAAAGAGTGCAATAGATGTCATAAAACAAGCATACACTGTTTAAAAAAAAAATGCTGTAAATTCTAGCAGTGAGAATGAATCGTATCTACTATATGCAATTCTTGTTTATAAATGATTTTAAGGCATCTGCATGAAGAAGAGTGAAAAATGTACTATTTACAAAATGTACCATTTTTCTTTAATAGTCATAATTTGTTTGCCTTTAGTTGGTGAGAACACCTTAATTTCATTACAATTTCATCCCAATGCAAACTAGATTGCTATTAATCTTTTTTTTTTGCATGGCTCCACTCATATATGATTTTATCAGAGACAATAGAGTCAGTGGAATTTCAGACCCAATTCCCAATTACTTTGCTAAGTTTGGAAATACAGAAAAGTTTATTTTGAAGGGATTTCCTCAATGAACTTGCAACTTTATATTTATTATAAATTCTACCCATACCATTTTTGCTTTTTATGGGCCTCACCTACTTTGGATTGTGTTTGATTTAGCATAGCTGCCACTTATGCAAACGCAAAGTAACTTCAAAATGGACCAAGGCATATGGATAATTTTATCTTATTTTATATTTACATTTGGATATATTTACATTATTTGTTTCCAGACACCTGAATCAAACAAACCAAAGTGCCAAAGCATAGAGTTCATATAGGACAGAAAGGATATATCTAAAGCACATGGCTACTAGCTACTCTTTGAGGAACACCAAAGGAGAGATCTAACTACCTTGCATTAAAGCCAAGCCAGCTAGCCCCAGTCTGTGATAGGGCCCAGAATTCCACATGATTGCTTCTGCTGCTGGGGTCCTGGCATGTTTTACACTGCATGTGGGTAATTTAACAAAAAAAAAGCCATATTTATTTTAATGGTTGTAGATTTTAAAAACATGCAAAAATAGTTCCCCAATATATAATGGAATTATGGAGGCCCAGAGTATAGAAAAAGTAGAACCATGTATAACAAAAAAATATGGAAAAAATAAAAATTAATTATTAATTATATGATTAAATAGCTGACATACATAAAGAAAAGACTGGCGTGCAATTTAAAAAGAACCATAGGTACATAACATCAATACATATGGCATGATAGTTATTGCCTTGTACAGCTAATCAGAAGCTGCTACATGAAGTAGATCCCCAACGCGTTTCGAAAAAAAGATTCCTTCTTCAGGGCAAGGAATGAGCAGGATAATTGTTATGTCTTAAAGTGGTACAATGCATGAATACACCAGTCAACACAAACTTAATGTATCATCCATCACATCACCAGGAGAGCTCATATGCCGCCAGGGGATCCAGATGGAGGGAGGTCAATTACAAGAACCAAAATAGGATAGCAACAACTGCTGTATAGTGAGTATTCAGTATGGCAGATAGGAGCCAGAAAGCAACCTCCTGGACAGCAGCCTTTTGTACAGCAGTTTTTTGTACAGGCTGGAACTTCGCTTTAAGTTCCACTTAGAACTAACATTTTTTTTTCATTTATAGAGATACCTACTCAGTTCATATTTATTATTATCTATTTGATGCACTGTCCTGACAGTTAATCTAGTAACTGAGATAATTACCAAATCTCTATTTAAATGTTTTTATTAGAGGTATAAACTTTAAATATTGGTAGTATTTAAATTGTCTGTTTATTTTAAAGTACGATACTAGTGCACAGGTCCTAAGTAATTTAGGAAGAAGGTATTCAACTGAGTAGTGCATAAATAAAGCAGCAAACAAAGATGTCTGTGTAAAGAGAGATGGGATTTTCAATGGAGCCTGGACCTTATTATCTCACTTTGTTTCTATACATATGAACTCACTGGCAGACAAGGACAACATTATGCATTTAGCTCAAAATAGATATTTAACCAATTATCAAGATTGAAAAATGAATGGGGCTTTTAGAGCCTAATGATCAGTGCCATTGTTTGCAGTAATATATATGGCTGAAAATAGGCTCAGCTTAATGCTTAAAATCCTCCATATAATTGAGCTACTTTGAAAATCAATGTGGGGTTTTCAAATGAAAAATACACAGTTTAAAAAATGGCAATCTAATAGGCAAAAGTCAATCTTCAAATAAAGTATACAGCGCACATGCCAAAAATAGCTTCAAAAATTATGATTTAAAGGGGGGCAGGACAGCTGTTAATAACCGCATCTGAAGTTCCCCTCCAAAGGCTGGACGCTAAAACTGCCAGAAACAATGCTATTTCCAATGTAAGCACATAACAGACTGTTCTGCCTTGCCTTGAAACTAGCATCATTCCTGGAAGATAGGCTTTGGCATTCTCCAGTACTGCTTCAGAAGCTTCAGTAGCTTCAAAGGTTACAGAAATCCTGAGAGGTTCCTAAACTACACACAATCTAGGGTTGTATGATTGCAAAATCATTTCATCTTATTAAATAAAACAAAGTTGAGCCACACACCAATATGGTATAATAGATCATGCATTTTTATTTCAAATGGACAACAGGAATGTCCATTAAACTCCTTAAGCGGAAAAAAATAAAAATTTTGAAAACTGCTGGCAGGTAGGGTTTTTATGACAGAAGAGACCCTAGTGGGGCCAGTCAGCATAGCTCACAGTACATTTATGGCACCACTTTATGCCATGATGAAGTGACTCTTGTGCACATGTGCAGGAGTGACGTCATCGAAGCCCAGCCATTCAATCGGCTGAACAGCATGAACCCAGAAGGAAGATGGCGAAAAGATCCTGGACCAGCTGGATTGAAGACAACGCAGCATTGGAGGGCTTAAATTGACAAGTAAGTCTGTCATAATGTGTTAATATGCTGTACATACTAGCACATTATGGTATAATCCTCCTGAGTGCCCACTGACAAAAAAAGAAGAACTCCATGAAAATAAAAAAACAGGTCATTGTGTTAAAGTCCTAATTGTAGTGTAAGTTTAAAGCAATTAAATACATTCCAGGTGCATCAAAACAAAAGTCATTTTTTGCCGAAATTTCCGACAACCAAAATTTTAGAGCTGGTTCTCAAATTTTCCAACAACAAAATCCGTTGTTGTAAATTCCTAGAATGTGTAGCCAATTCCAATGCACAAATTTTGCATGCTCTGAATCAAGTACAAGACAGGAGTGCTCGGTCTGGTAAAACTAGCGTTAATAATGGAGATAGCACATTCGTCATGCTGCAAAGTATTTAATCTTTTAATGCAGCACATTCTCTTCTTCTTTATAATGCTAGAATAACGAAGTTGTTTTGCTGCTGATATTCACACAGAGTTCTGACAAACTGATTTCTTTATTATTTCTCATGATCTCATGAATAATCTTTATTATTTTTTTGCCAGATCTTTAAAATAATCTTTATATTTTTTTTTATAGTGATCTACTTTTTTTTGTTTTTTTTATCAAGATCTCCTGATTTTATTTATTTTTATTTTTTTATAGTGATCCCCATAATATTTTTTTTTGTGTGTCAAGTTACCACAACACCATTATTATCTTATATTTTTTAAGCTCAAGGAGATTGGTTGGTGTTGGTGTCCCTTGCTAATTTGACATTGTATTTTTGAAATGTACCTGCCTACTCACAAACAAACTGCCCTTTTTGAACTAAAACACATAGCCAAGTATTTGTGATAAAAAAATTGACATTTATTAGGGGTCATAACAAAATAAAGAGGAAGGCAACACTGGAGAAACTGGTGAAATTGGCGAAGCCTTTGTATCCCAGGGCACACATCAATTATTTGACAGGCAAAATTGGTAGCCTGAGGAGTCCATTTAATAAGGAGCACAAACCAGGCCAGGACTCCGAGAGATCAGGAACAGCAGCAGATGACATATATGTCCCCAGTCTGTGGTCATACCACAGCCTGCGTCTTTTTGTCAGACCAGACTGAACCCAGGCCATCACACTCTTGTCTTCCTTCCATGCTTGCTTCCAGGCTATGGCTCTGGTGTTGGAGTTGTGGCAGGAGGTGGAGGATGGTCCAACTCACACAGGTGGGTTTTGCTTGTGAGTTCGCCCCTCAACCCCTTATTTAGGGCCAGATACATCACATCCTTACAAATGAGGTGTTGGCCCACCTCTATTTCTTGCATTTTGCTGGCAGCCATGCGGGCATAGGCCTCTTGAATATTGGGGGTGGTTCTGAGGACCGCAGTAGCCTCCCGAATCAAAGAAAGCGCTGTCTCCTGCACGTTCCTCCCCTTCCTGGTCCTTTTTGTTGGAAGGCGGAGGGGAGGAACCTGTGATTCGGTCAGGCTACTGGGCACAGCCACCTCCTGGCTGCCACTTTCCCCGCCACCTCCTGGCTGCCACTTTCCACAGCCTCCTCCTGGCTGAGGCTTTCCTGTGTATGAAAATGGGACATAGTTTTAGTTTATTGTTCATCAATCACACACTATTTTGAGAAATATGTTGAACAATGCTATACCTGACTCAAGCTGGGCTCCGATCTGATCATATAGCAGATACCACCTCTCCACTCAACCAGTGGGAGGCCCTGAAGTGCGTGGTCAGGGGCTCTTGTTTAAAGAAAATTAGATCAGACGACATACGGCGCCTCCTGACCACCATTTTGGATCTGGAATCCCTTCACAAACAAACTTTGGACCCTTCTACCTTTGTTACTCTCTCAAATTCCCGCCGTTATCTTCTCCAATTACTAGACTCCCATTCTCTAATAGCTAGGGACCGTGCCCACAAATCTTATTACTCTATAGCTAACAAATGTGGTCAACACATAGCACGGGTCATTCACCCTAGATCTCCACGCCACCCCATTCCCTTCATCACTAAATCAGACCAGACCAAAGTCTTTGACTGCAAGGGCATATCTACTTCATTTAAAGACTTTTACTCTCAGTTATATAACCTCCCGCAAACGACCCCGCACAGTCCTGTGTCTCTCTCTCAGGACCCAATGCAGACTTATATAATGGAGACGGCACTACCTATGATCGACCCCCAGGAATCCTCAGATCTGGATGGACCCTTGACAGAGCCGGAATTCCTGTGTGTCATCAAAGGGCTAAAACCAGGCAAGTGCCCGGGCCCAGATGGCTACACTCCAAGATTTTACAAAACCTTTGCGCCTTTGCTGGTACCATTTCTAACCAGGGCCTTTAACTCCATTGACGACACTACCCTCCATTCCAAAGAACTTTTATCAGCTAATGTATCCATTCTTCTGAAACCCAATAGGGATCCCTCCCAATGCAGTAGTTATCGCCCTATTGCTTTATTAAATATTGACCTTAAACTTTTTGCAAAAATCCTTGCCAACCGTCTTTCTCCTTTACTCCCCGGGATCATACATAGAGATCAGGATGGCTTTGTTCCAGGTAGGGAGGCCCGGGACAACACTACTAAAACTATTCACCTCATCTCATATTCTCAAGGCCACTGCCAACAGATTTGCCTTCTATCCTTCGATGCCGGGAAGACATTTGACCGGGTCAATAGGCGCTTTTTGAGACTTTGCCTTGAACAAATTGGTTTAGGATCCCCTTTCAGCTCCAAAATTATGTCACTTTACTCTCACCCCTCTGCTTCGGTCTTGGTGAATGGTACCTCATCAGAAGCATTTGACATGTCCAACGGGACTCGCCAAGGCTGCCCCCTTTCCCCCCTTCTTTTTGTTATTGTAATGGAACATTTGGCATGTGCCATCCGCCAAAATGATTCCATACAAGGCATCCGCACACCATCTGCGCACCACAAATTATCATTGTACGCGGATGACTTACTCATATATGCCCGCCAGCCCCATATAAGTATTCCTTCCCTTTTTTTAGAATTCCAACACTTCGGAAGGCTGAGCAATTTTAAGCTCAACATCTCCAAGACGGAGGCCCTTAACATTTCTCTCCCTGCATCTACCATGTCCTCACTCCGCTCCAACTACTCATTTCATTGGCAGACCAAGGGCATCACTTATCTGGGAGTAACAATTCCGGTTAACCTTTCCAATCTTTTTGCATTAAATTATATCCCCCTCCTTTCCCGTCTCCAAAAAGACTTAGCTTCCTGGGGGGACAAAACCATACCCTGGTTTGGATGCATTAATACCCTCAAGATGGACACTCTGCCCAAACTACTATATCTATATCAGACCATAACGGTTACTGTCCCCAAATCTTTTTTCTCTGCCCTACGCTCCCTTTCCATCCGTTTTCTATGGAATAAAGGGTTATCTAGAATTAAATATAAACTACTCACATGGTCAAAATTGCAGGGCAGTACAGGCTTGCCAGATTATGAGTTATATTACAAAGCCACATTGATGGAATTGTTTCCACGACCCTTTCACAAAGCCTCGGTGATGGTCGAACAGGATATGTCTCCTGTCGATTTAAGGGCTCTCCTTTGGGGCTATAAGGGCAAAGGGCTAAAATCGGGCAACCGGACTTATCCAGCTCTTCACCACTAACCACAGCTGCCCTTGTGCTCTGGTATAGGAGAGGACTATGCGAGATCCTATCCTCAGATCCGTCCCCCTTGTCATCACTTTTTGACAATCCAGCCTTCCCACAAGGCATAGGGGCCCAAGCTCTAGGTTCATTCCTTCGCACCTCCTGGCCACACACCTTCATTCATGCGGACAACGGAACTCCAAACATCCCGACGGGAACACAGGACTGGCTTTCCTCCCTACACCTAACAACCTTTACCAAACACTTATTCAGTTCTTCCCAGACTCATTGCCCACTGACTGAATTTGAATGCCTGGGCTCTCTTCAAGAATTACCCAGACATTTACTTTCACATATTTACAGTCTGATTCAAGCCTTCACACAAAATGACCTGCCCACTTACACCAGGATGTGGTCGGCAGACTTGGGAAAGACCATCTCCAGAGCAGATTGGCAGACTGCATTCCACTTCGCACACAAGTCCTCAATCTCCTGTTACTCACAAGAGAAGATTTTTAAGGTTATGTCGAGATGGTACAGGGACCCCGCTACATTACGAAAAATATTCCCCTCTACTCCAACTACCTGTTGGCAATGCAGTGCAGCCACAGGCACGTCTGGTGGGAGTGTGATAGGATTTAACCCTTCTGGAGACAGGTATTTCAGGTATATGAAAAAATGTATGATGATCCTTTACAACTGACTCCTGAAATAGCCCTTCTTTCTATCCTACCGGGAACAACATAGTGTTTACTATGCTTTTTTTTGTCTGCTGCCCGCCAACTCATACCCCTCTTTTGGAAGACAACAACTACTATCCCCCCGTTATCTCTTTGGACCTCCACCATTGAGGATACTATGCGTATGGAGGAAATGCTGGCGCTGGATAACAACACCTATGATAAATATTCAGTACTATGGTCGGTCTGGCGGCGCTTTTCCTTAGATACGCTGGTTACGTTGCTTCCCCCCCCCCCCCCCCGAACCTAGCTCCCTCTATAATTTGAATATAATATGAACTATAATATGAACTTTATACGTTCCTGAGTTGTGTATGTTTTATGGTTTTAAATATGTTTAACCCAAAAAAAGCTATTTGTACTGTCAAACCTAAAAAATGTTCAAAAACCCTTTTCTAACGCACATGTGAATGTGCTTTGAGTAAAATGGTTTCTACTCAAAAATGTGTGGATTCTTCTTTCAATGCTCAATACCAGTTTTTTTGGAGTAAGTTGGTGTTTACAGTGAGAATGGGGGCTATTTACTAAAGGCAAATCCACTACAAGTGCACTTTCAGTGCAGTTTCAGTGCACTTTCAAGCCCACTTGCAGTGCACTCGTAGTGCAAAGTGGCTTTGCCTTTAGTAAATAACCCCCCACGGTGATCTAAAATTTGCCCCAATCAGGCCATTTTCGAGACTCAAAACAATTAATAATTCATGGTGCTGAAAAGGATGTGTTTTTTTATCATTAATGCATTACATACAATAAAACAAAAACAAGGTGTGTGTGTGTAGCAGATCCACAACATAATGGTTAGCTGAAGAAGATATTGTCATCTCATGTATAAAATAAATTACGTTTGCACTATTGAAGGAAATGGCCAAAAAGAAAAGCCCATTGGAGAACCTAGGAGACAGCTAAAAGAAATACAAGCAGTAAATCAAATGAAATATTATTTCAGTTTAAAAAAAAATATTTAAAAAATGTTTTTCAAACATTTGCTGGCATATCAATGGCCCCACTACCCGCAAAGTATTCCATATATTTTTTGGCGGACCACACGGACGCTTGAGGTGTCGTCAGGGTTGTTTGTTCTTGAAATCTGGCCTCAGGCCCAACTGAGGCCACATAGTTCATAGCATTTCTCCTTAGAAAGTTGTGTAGAATGCAGCATGCTAGTATTCTTTGGTTTATTTTATATTCCGCCATGTTGATTGGCAACAGGAATAGGTGGAACCGGCTGGCCATTATCCTGAAAGCATTCTCCACCACTCTTCTGGCTCTGGCCAGCCAGTAGTTAAAAACCCTCTGGTCCGGGGTGAGGGTCCTCATGGGGAATGGCCGCATCAGGTGTTCACCAAGCCCAAACGCTTCATCAGCAACAAAGACGAATGGTAGACCAGCCACGTTGTCTTCTGGAGGTGGCAATCCCAAGCGACCACTCTGGAGCCGTTCATAGAACACGGCCTGGACGATGATTCCACCATCCGACATCCGGCCATTCTTCCCTATGTCCACATACAAAGACTTGTATGTCGCCGACACCACTGCCAACATCACAATACTATTAAACCCCTTGTAATTATAATAGTATGACCCCAAGTTGGGGGGTGGGATGATGTGGACGTGTTTCCCATCAATTGCCCCTCCGCAGTTGGGAAATTCCCACGGCTGGGCAAATTGGGAAGCCACGGTCTGCCATTCCTGTGGCGTTGAAAGAAACTGTGGAGTGAAACAAGAAAAAAAAAATTAGTACTTTTTCACCTAACATTGCAAGCAGATTAGACACAAACATTCTTGGCCAACGTCAGTATAACATTTGTTTTAAGGAGTATTTAAAGACAAAATATAAGGTCCACTTATCAGATTCCTCATCCCCTCTGATGGCCCATTGTAAAAATTTTAGGGCGGGGGGGTATGTTTTAGACAGGTAACCGTCTCCACTTCATTGAGAGCTGAATACATACATAATGTGTATTACTTTGGCCAGGCCCTTACTTACACTATTGGCAGCCCACTGGACAGGTAAGAAGTGTCATAATACAAAAATGTAAATACACACTGTACAAATTGAAGCACATTTTTACATTCTGCAATTACCTATCAAGATAATAGGAGAACAAAACATTAAACAGTACCATTTGAAAGTATTCAGGCAGGCCCTTTCACTACATGCTTTGGTGAATTCATCCATAAATCTGACCACAAAAGAGGTAGGTATAGTGTGTATGGGTTTGGCAAAGTCAGCAGATAGAAGATTGGTATCGGTTGACTTAGCGGTTGGGGGGGAGGGAGGGTTCCAAATGAGTTTGGGACCTAAAAAAAAAAAGCCTCTGGCACTATGCCTGAATTTAAGGACAACAATAACATTTAAACACATTTTAGGGGGTGTTTGGGGTAAAGCAGTACAATGGAGCTGACAAAATACATTGTTAAGTGACTAGGCTAGGTGTGTATGGGCCCTGGATAGCATGCTGGGGAAGTTAGTGAAGGCAAATATGCATGAGGGACAAAAAAAAGGAACTTTAAAAACTTCCAGCATGCATGAGGATAAAGAGGGCATTCACAGCATATTACAATGATGGTAATTATGGAATGTTGAAATAAATCCAATACATTAGCAACATTAAATACATAGAATGTGATTTTAAAGGATAAAACTTACCTTAACATAGTCCTTCTGCAGGACCTGAATGATGGCTGAACAGGTCTCTGGAATAATGATTCCCAGAGCCTGGGGGGAGATGCTTGTAGAGAACTTGATGTCCTGTAGACTTCTCCCCGTTGCCAATTAGCGCAACGTGGCGACAAGCCTCGGCTCGGGAGTGATGGCTTGCCGCCTGCAGGTGTCCTGCTTCGTAATATAAGGGGACAGCATAGCCAACAGACGGTGAAAAACGGGGTCTGTCATCCAGAGATAATTCCTGAAATCATCAGGATTATTATCCCGGATCTCCCGCAGCAAAAGCATGTCCGAGAATTGGTCATTGGTCAATGAGTACTTACCCGCAACATGGCTTCAAAACGTTCGGCTGGTCAGAACGAACTAACAGAACGCACTGAAAATCAGAAAATCAGAAAGGCCTGAGAAGAGCGAGCTGAAAATCAGAAACGAGCAGACAAGAACGCACTGAAAACCAGATACGAACTGAGTACACGCACTGAAAAACAGATACGAACCCACAAGCACAAACTGAAGAGCAGTAACGGACTGAAAAGCACAAGGCTGAAAAGCGCGAATCCTCTCTCACCAAACGTCTACTAACTAAGATTAGCAGAAGGAGCCCAAAGGGTGGCGCACTTGGTATTTAACCTCCTTTTTCTAGTCCCGTCGTACGTGTTGTACGTTCTTGGTGATCAGAATTTCCGAAATTTGTGCGACCGTGTGTATGCAAGACAGTTTTGAGCCAATAAAAAAATAAATCCAGGATTTTGTTGTCGGATGTCCGATTGTCTGTACGCGTCATAAAAGTTTATTTTCTTTCCAAGTAGAAAAGTGTGTGCTTTGCCAGTATGTTGTAGAAAAAGACTCTCGCTCTATGTCTAGAAGAAGTGGTATCTGCAGAGATCTAACACACTCGCTGCAGTGTCAGACCTATAGTTTTGCAATGAGGGCAGCAGCCTACTTCCTGCATATTGGAAATCTCTACTCAGTACGGGAATCATTGGACCTTACACAGGAATCACAGATTCCCTTTAAAATCTGCTCATTCTTTTGCCCTGTACACACGATAGGATTTTCCGACAACAAAATCCATGGATTATTTCCAATGAATATTAGCTCAAACTTGTCTTGCATACACACGGTCACACAAATCTTGACGAAAATTCCGAACGTCAGGAGCGCGGTGACGTACAACACGTACGACGAGCCGAGAAAAATTAAGTTCAAAAACAAGTGCGGCTCTTTTGCTTGATTCCGAGCACGCGTGGAACCTTGTGCATCGGAATTGTGTACACACAATTAGAATTTACAACAACGGATTTTGTTGTCGGAAAATTTGAGATCCAGATCTCAAATTTTGTGTGTTGGAAATTCCGATGGAGCCTACACACGGTTGGAATTTCCGACAACAAACTCCCATAGAACATTTTCCGTCGGAAAATACTATCGTGTGTACGGGGCATTACTCTGACGGTCTAAGCTAAGGGAGGCTTGATTGTCTAAACAAACAGACAATTAATATTATTTAAGGAAGGACAATGAATGAACTTCAATTACCCTTTATGTGTGTCCTGCTCTATCTGCCAAAAGACTAATGCTGCGTACACACGAGCGGACTGTCCGGCAGAAAAGGTCAGACGAAACGATTCCGTTGGACATTCTGATCGTGTGTGGGCTTCATCAGACCTTCATCGGACCTTTTCTGTCAAAAATTCAGACGGACCTAGAAATAGAACATGTTTCAAATCTTTCCGACGGACTCAAGTCCAATCGAAAAATCTGTTCGTCTGTATGCTAGTCAAAAAAGGATGCAAGGGCAGCTATTGGCTACTGGCTATGAACTTCCTTATTCTAGTCCGGTCGTACGTCATCACGTTCAAAACGATCGGACTTTGGTGTGATCGTGTGTAGGCAAGTCCGTTTCATTGGAACTCCGTCGGAACTCTGTCGAAAAGTCCTTTGGAATTCAGGCGGATGAGAAGTCCGCTCGTGTGTACGTGGCATTAGGCTTCAAGTACGCAAGTATTTTCTATAAGCTCAGAAAATGCTAGAAAAAAACGCTGATAATAGCATTTTTGTGTAAGCTTCTAGTAGCGTTTTAGTACATTTTAGAAGCAGAGCATTTAGGAGCGTTAGCATTTTATTAGCGTTTTTTACAGTACATGAAGAAAAAAAAACTGTTAAAGAAAAGCCATTAGTAGCGTTTAGCAGCTTTTAGAAGTGTTTAGCTGTTTTTTTCCTGCCAGGAGAGCGCTCTTAAAAACACTACAAAAGCAATTTTTTTCTACACCTAGACACTGAAGCTCAAAAAATGCTAATAGCCTAATTCAGTGTGCATTAACACATAGGATAACACTATTTAGCTTCTAGGAGCAGAATAATAACAGCTTCTGCTGAAATGAATGGGGTTGAATTTGCACTGCACAGAACTGCATGAGAATCGCACAGAAAAAAAAAGTCATTTAAAACTGATTGCGGCTGTAATATATTGTCGGGTTTAGGCAATATAGATAAAACTCACTGAAAAAAAAAACGGCATGGGTCCCCCCCCCCTTCGTCCATTACCAGGCCCTTCGGGTCTGGTATGGAAATTAAGGGGAACCATGTGCCAAATTTGAAAAAAAATGGCATAGGGGTCCCCTGTCTTTTTTTATATTTTTGACACTTTTTTGTGAAATGGTGGGGTACAATGTACCCGTTACCAATTCACATAGGGGGGAGGATCTGGGGTTCCTTTTGTTAAACCCCCACAACCACCGGGCAAGGGTTGTGAGGCTGAGGCCCTTTGGGGAGGGGAGGGGAGGGAGGCTACTCCAAAACACCCTCCCCATGTTGAGGGCATGTGGCCTGGTATGGTTCAGGAGGAGGGGCGCTCTCTCGTCCCCCACATTTCCTGCGGCCTGCCAGGTTGCGTGCTTGGATAAGGGTCCGGTATGGATTTTGGAGGGACCCCTATGCAATTTTTTTTCAATTTTTGGTTCGGGCCTGAATGGCCTGGTAATAGTCTGGGGGGGACTGGGGGGGGACCCATGCCATTTTTTTCAATGAGTTTTATCAATATTGCCGAGACCCGACAATACATTACAATCGCGATCAGTTTAAATTACTTTTTTCCTTTAGAAATGTCATTTTGCTGTAGTACTCTTCTAACTACGGGAAAACTGCGCCACTTTACAGGCATACTATAGTCAACCCCCAGGCACAATATTTAAAGGAATATTTCATTTTTATTGTTTCACTTTAAGCATTATTAAAACCACTGCTCCCGAAAAAACGTCCGTTTTTAAAACTTTTTTTTGCATTGATACATATCCCCTGGAGTGGGAACCAGGTTCCCAAACACTTTTTATGGCAATAAATTGCATATAAGCCTTTAGAATGAGCTCTTTTGGTTTTTCATGTTAATGTCCCATAGACTTTAACAGTGTTCCGCGGCTTTCGAATTTGCTGCGAACATTGCATAATGCATAACACTTGATGTTCGAGTTGAACTTATGTTCGACTTGAACATCGGCTCATCCCTAGTTTCTGCCAATGTCACATGTCTCAGAAGCTCTTTTGCTCCATAGAGACCTCTGAAATATCCTGAGAGTGTAGGCAGGGAATATAGGAATAATTGGCATGCCTTGCCCCATTTTCTTTGTGGCAGTACATATAAAAATAAAGTAACACTGCAGCAAAAAATTTCAAAGTCATTTCTGGATCTGTGGATTCTACCATGTGCAGGCATATACAACATATTTGACTTATTTATTACCAGTTAATGTAGTTAGGTGCAAAACCTGTTGAGTACATTGTGGTCCACACTGGTCAGAAGTCCTTCAGGTAATACAGCACAGTTGGCTAAGTGGTTAACACATCAGCAGCACTAAGGTCTAGAGTTGGGCTGAACACACCCCCGCGTTCAGTTCGCACCAGAACTCCTGAACATGTATAAAGTTTGGACCCGAACTGCAAACTCTTTGAAAGTCTATGAACTGGAAAAATCAAAAGTCCCCATTTTGAAGACTTATAGGTAAATTATTGGCCATAAAAAGGGTATGGGGTTCGGGTATTGCCCTGGGGGATATATATCAATTCAAATTTTTTTTTTTAAAAAGATCATTTTTACAGGAGCAGTGATTTTTTATGATGCTTAAGATGAAACAATAAAAATGAAAAATTTACTAGTAATGTCGGCGATCTGCGATTTTTATCGTGACTGCGATGTTGCGGTGGACACATCGGACAATTTTGACACATTTTTGGGACCATTCACATTTATACAGCAATTCGTGCTATAAAAATGCAATGATTACTGTATAAATGTGACTGGCAATGAAGGGGTTAACCAGGAGGGGGCGCTGTAGGGTTAAATGTGTTCCTAAGGAGTGATTCTAATTGTGGGGGGAGGGGATTCACAAGGGGAGGAGACCAATCGGCATTCCTCTGTACAAGGAACACACCATCGGTCTCCTCCCATCTGACAGGACGTGGATCTGTGTGTTTACACACACAGATCCACGGTCCTGCTCGGTTACTGGGCAATCGCGGGTGCCCGGCATCACGGCCGCAGGGCACACGCACCGGGACCCGAGTGACGCGAAGGGCGCACGCGCCGGATCCTGGAAGGCAGCGCCATCATATGATGGCGGCCCAGGATAACAGCTGCACCGTCCCACCGTCATATGATGGTGGGCGGGCAGCAAGTGGTTAAATATAGTGCCTGGAGGGGGGTTCCCCTAGTCTGCCCATCTGTAAGTGTATACATCTGTACCATGTATAGAACCTGCTGCAGCAAAACTGACATATATAAAGAAAAAAAATGATATTTAAATTGTCTGCATTACAATACCATTGCCGTAAGGGTGGATTTTGGGGGGGTCCACACTTTTTTTTTTGGCATGGGGTTCCCCTAAAATCCAAAGAGCCTGGTATGGATTGGGGAGGAGCTCATACCATTTTTTAAAATATTTTTCTATTGCTTGCAATTTTTTTTTATTCAGCTGTCAGCGGAGAAGTTCGTTGGCAGCTGATGACTCATCCGTTGTGAAGGATGCCGCGGCCGGCTTTTCGGCTCGCTCTTTAAAGCGGAGTTCCACACAAAAATGGAACTTCCTCTTTTCGGAACCCTCCCCCTCTCTGGTGTCACATTTGGCATCTTTCAGGGGGGAGGGGGGTGCAGATACCTGTCTAAGACAGGTATTTGCACCCACTTCCGGCATAGACTCCCATGGGAGTCTATGCCTCTTCCTGTCCCTCCGCGCTGTCTCCTGGGAAACACACAGCTCCCAGGAGATAGCGGGGACCAGTTACGATGCGCAGCGCGACTTGCGCATGCGCAGTAGGGAACCGGGAAGTGAAGCCGCAACGCTTCACTTCCTGATTCCCTCACCTAGGATGGCGGCGGCAGCTGCCGAGAACCGAGTGGGTTCTCGGCGTCGCCTGCCGATATCGCTGGACCCTGGGACAGGTAAGTGGCCATTTATTAAAAGTCAGCAGCTGCAGTATTTGTAGCTGCTGGCTTTTAATTTTTTTATTTTTTTTTGGCAGTTTAGGTGGACTCCCTCTTTAACAACTAGCTATTCACTATTCACTGTGGCTTGATTGGACAAAGCTTTGCTCAATCAGGGCTTAAAATGCACTGTGCAGCTCCCCACAAATTCTGGTGGTCAAGGAACGGGTGAACAGGCGATGTTCGAGCCAAACTTTTGTTTGGCTCGAACTGTTTTCCCAACTCTACTAAAGTCGTTGGTTCAAAGCCCAACCACAACACTACCTGCATGGAGTTTGCATGTTCTCCCTGTGTCTGTGTGGGTTTCCTCTGGGTTTTTCAGTTTCCTCCCACACTCTAAAGACATGCTGGTAGGTCTCCTGGTTAATTTGGTCCTAGTATGTATGAATGTGAGTAAGGGACCTTAGATTGAAAGCTCATGTGATTGTACAATATATATGTAAATTGCTGCATAAATTTTTTGCACTGTATAAATACCTGTAATAAATAAAACAATAAAATAAATGCTAAAACATTAAAAATCATCTAACCTTAAAGTGATTATAAACCCTGATTTTTTCAATAACAAACATGTCATACTTCCCTCATCCATGCAATGTGATTTTGCCTGATCCTCCTCTCCTCGGGTCCCCCGCCGGCGCTCCTGGCAACTTCCCCCTGCCATGTGGGCACTTGGAAAAGCTCACTCCCAAACCAGCTCTGTGTCCATAGACACAAAGCCCCCCCCCCCCCCACTGCTGCCTCCATAGCCAGGGTGGAGAGAGAGCCAAGAGAGACACTGATCTTGTGCACCATGCTGGATCAAGAATGGGCTAAGGTAAGTATGTTCGTTGGTGGCTGGGTGGGGGGAGGGATCAGCACTCAGAAGATTTTTTTTTAACCTTAAAGCATAAAGTGCATTAAGGTTAAAAAAACCTTTAGCCTTTAAAACCACTTTAACTCCATCCGAAGGGAGTTATCGTGCAAGCATATAATAGCTTGATATTATTCCCCAGAAAGCCATGTCAGAATTCATTTATAAATTTCTTTAGCGATAAGAAGAATTTTGAACATTTCAAAATGAAGAATGAATACAAAGTTCACATACATTACTGGTACAACAAGGTTTAAAATATGAAAATGAATTACATCAAATTTAAATTAAATAAAATTGAGATAGATTCAATTAAAATAGTTGGGATAGTAAAATGTGTACCAGTGCTATTAGATTGAAATATACAGACATCCTTTTATCAAGCAAGAAAATCATATTTTTATTTGAGAAAAAAAACAAAATTATTTTTCTCCAGAAATAGTAAGGAACACAGGGCCCCCAGTGAGGCAATTCTACACAAAATGGGAAACTCCATCAAAAAGGGAACTAAAAATTAAGAATCCACTAATATATAGTTTAATAAGAGTGACAAACAAAATGTCAGAGTTCAAAATCTTTTAGTAATGATATTGTTTCACAGCAGGATAACATTTTAAAAAAAGCCAACACTTTTCAGGGGCTCAACACTCTTCCTTTTTAGGGGCTAAAAAGCAGGTATGAAAATATGAGTACATTAGTATAGACTCGAAAATGAAAAGTTATATACTGGTCTATTCAATATTAGATAGTATCATATATGAATATAAAAATCATAATAAAATTCATTATAAACAGGACATTTAAAAAAAACACACATAATCAAATAAAGTTGATCATGAAATCTTTTCTTGAAAAATAATGAACATGATATTCATAAAATGTACTAGAAATAATAAAGTCACTATAAAATACAGAGGTGTTAGCAACACAAAATCAATAAATTATGTTTGAAAAAAAAACAAAAAAACTCCAATAGGGAAGTGAAGGAAAATCTCTTTTTCCTAAAGAGGACACAGACAGAAAAAGAAAAAAAAAGAAAAAACGCACAGGCTTTTTTTAACGTTTTCTACTTGTACACTCAGTAATCATATTGCCTGGTTTTATCAGTGGTCACATGACCATGCAGTCACCTCTTCTACCCCATACTCAGAGAACTAGGGCAAAGACTGAACAATATGCTTGGTGTCTTCTGTCAATGTCACAGGTCTCAGGAACCCTTTTGCACCATAGAGGCCTCTGGAATAGCCTGTAGGTAGGGAATACAGAAATGATTGGCATGCCGTGGCACTCCCTACCTACAGCAGATTGAATGGGAGCCGTGCCAACTATAATCTTACAAACTGTGTGTCCTTACAACATCCTATCTTAAGCAAGAATGCAAACTGACCATACTTCTGTGCCTAGTGTGGCATGTAACAGACTGGAAGAGGATTAGCTGGACCATCATGTATTTAATTACTTTTAGGTATCCTATAGACTAGGGATATGCAACCATAGACAATGCAGAGATTACAAAGTAGTCCCCAACTTTAAATTACATTTTTACCTACACTCTAAAGCAGGCATCTTCAAACTACGGCCCTCCAGTTCCACTACACATCCCATGAGGCATTGTAAAACTCTGACATTCACAGACATGACTGGGCATGATGGGTATTGTAGTTCCTAAACAACTGGAGGGCCATAGTTTGGAGACCCCTGCTCTAAAGTGATTGTAAAGCTTCACATTTTTTTAAACAAACATTGTATACTTACCTCCTCTGTTATTGCAAAGAGAGACCCTGAACCTCCTCCTCTCGGGTCCCCCGCTGGTGCGCTCGACTCCTCCTTTTCTCGGTGCACCCCCATAGCTTCCTGTGGGGGCACGCTTTTAGGCTCCCTCCCGAGCCTAGCTGCTTGCACCCATAGACAGACAGCATGGCTCAGCCCCATCCCCCGCTCTCTGCCCACAGAATTTGATTGACAGAAGTCAATGGCTACCGCTGCTGCCTCTGTAAGCAGAGAGAGAGGAGAAAGAAACCCAGATGGGCACAGAGCTTGATTGAGTGGACTCAGGTAAGTATAAGGGAGGTGAGGGGGGGCGATTCAAATAGAAGGAATGCATTAAGGTACAAAAGTCCAGCCTTTACAATCACTTTAACCACTTCAGCCCCGGAAGGATTTGCCCCCTAATGACCAGGCAATTTTATGCGATACGGCACTCCGTCGCTTAAGTGACAATTGCGCGATCATGCGATGCTGTACCCAAACAAAATTGACGTCCTTTTTTTTCCACAAATAGAGCTTTCTTTTGGTGGTATTTGATCACCTTTGTGGTTTTTATTTTTTACGCTATAAACAAAAAAAGAGCGACAATTTTGAAAAAAAAAAACAATATTTTTTACTTTTTGCTATAATAAATATCCCCAAAAATGTTTCTAAAAAACAAATGTATTCATCAGTTTAGGACAATATGTATTCTTCTACATATTTTTGGTAAAAAAAAATCGCAATAAGCGCATATTGATTGGTTTGTGCAAACGTTTATAGCTTCTACAAAATAGGGGATAGATTCATAGAATTTTTTTTTTACTAGTAATGGTGTTGATCTGCGATTTTTAGCAGGACTGTGACATTACGGCGGACAGATTGGACACTTTTGACACTTTTTTGAGACCATTGACATTTATACAGTGATCAGAACTAAAAATAGCCACT
Source organism: Lithobates clamitans (assembly GCA_037952925.1). Lineage (NCBI taxonomy): Eukaryota > Metazoa > Chordata > Amphibia > Anura > Ranidae > Lithobates > Lithobates clamitans. The sequence goes on from JBBGZY010000239.1 coordinate 2,895,789, forward strand.
GATTACTGTATAAATGTCACTGGCAGGGAAGGAGTTAACACTAGGAGGTGATCAAGGAGTTAAGTGTGTCCTAGGGAGGTGTTTCTAACTGTGGGGCAGTGTAGTAACTGGAGGAGGGGACAGATCGCTGTTTCTAATCACTAGAAACAGCGGATCTCTCTCCTCTCCCTGACAGAATGGGGGATCTTTCTGTTTACATTGACAGATCCCCTGTTCTCTCTCAGGAGCGATTGCGGGTACCCGGCGGACAAGCTCGGCCGCCAGGCACGTGCATCAGTTCCTACGTCACGTGGTCTATTTAAAGGGCAGACGTACAGCTTTATTATACTGTATTCTGATATTTGGGAAAATTCTAATAAGATACTGGCCTGGATAGGCAGAGCTGACTGCAAATTTGTCATTTTCTTGAAATACAAGTTACCTTGTCATCCCTGTGAGATAGTTACATAGTTAGTAAGGTTGAATAAAGACACCAGTCCATCCTGAGTGAGTGTCTACAATTGTCCCTATCCCTGTACATTGCATCTCATTAAGATGCTCATCTATTATATTATTATTTATTTAAGGTACCCATATTGCGCTGTCAATTTACACAGCGCTCCACACATATATTGCACATTCACCTCAGTCCCTACCCTCAAGGAGCCCACAATCCAACTCACATTCATACACTAGGGCCAATTTTGGACAGAAGCTAATTAACCTACCAGCATGTCTTTGGAGTGTGGAAGGAAACCAAAGTACCCGGAGGAAACCCACACAGGCACAGGGAGAACATGCAAACTCCAGGCAGGTAGTGTTGTGGTTGGGATTCGAACCAGCGACCCTTTTTACTGCTAGGTGAGAGTGCTACCCACTACACCACTGTTCCTTTCTTTGATGTATCAAAGAAAGGAAAAGTGAAAAGAAGGGGAAAACGTAATGCTTAATTTTGTTTTCTGGGTCTTCAACAGGTTCAGTCTATTTTAAAAAAAGGCAGTCATTGATCCATTACTTGCTAATTTAATTTTTTTTCTACAAACATTGCTCAGAAAATAGCAATAAAGCCAGCCAATCAAATACAGTTGCACTGTGTCATGTTCTCAATTACAGCAAGGTAGAACTAAGCTACATGGTAAAGAAAAAACATTTGTTCTTGTTATATATCATGGTCTACAAGAAAATATTTTTATTTTATCACTGACTTTGAGCACTGACAATTCATTTCTGACCGGTGCACAGCTGACTTTATTTGCAGTTTGAATGGAATGAACAGATGAATGGGTTTTTTAAAGACACCCCTTTGAATGTATCAAACTGTGCCATGTAAGGATTTTGTATTTTTTATGTAAGCACTTCAGGAGAAGGATGCTCATATGGAAATGGAAAGTGTATAGTTAAGTAGCTTTTATTAAATAATGGGTATGTGAAGTTTTCAATACAATAACCTTGTAGACAGCAGTGAGCAGTCACAACCCTCTTTCCCTACAGAGAGAATGCTAAACTCCATTGCTGCTCTGAAAGATCCTGTCAGTGGTCAGCAGCTTTAGATAAAAATGAAGCAGGTTTCTGATATGGGGGTATGGAGGCAAAACAATCCTTTCATGTTTTTTACCATTTCCATCATGAGGCTGTTACACTGTGCAAGCTATGCCAATTTTGGGACAATTTTTGCAGGGGCTGAATCATCAAAATATTAGATAATGCTGTGTAATTAATAGGCATGCCTTGTGCTAATACAGTGATACGCTATATGTGCTTTTTTTTTAAAGGTGATGCAAAAATGGAAGGGAACCCTACCTTTTACAGAAAAGACCCATCATTGCATATTTTTGGAGATTTTATGGGGTAAAGTACCAAAATTTTCTGAATTAAATAATTTGCCATATAAGTTAGTTGTGGTTTTAGTAATCTTTTGGAAGCCATTTTCATTGTGTTTCTAGTGCAAGAATATAATACTACATAATGTCTTCTTTTATGTCCTGCAAAACAAGAGTTTTGTTTGCCATGGCCCTATTTAGCACACTGGGATTGTTCCACATCTACATTGCTGGGATCTAAGCACTCTCACTGCTATAGTTATTGGCCAGAGAACTGATTGTAAGCAGAAACAGAGTAAGCTTAAATTACTTTTTTTTCCAACAGCTTTTTGTATCTGCACACAAACCTGCAAACTGTTCTTCAATTGTACCCTCTGCATGACATTGTTTTTAACCACTTAGACTCTCACACCTGTATACCTCTTATGAACCCGAGTAATGCCATGGGCCTACTGATTTGGAAATAACTTTGCGATTACATAAAATAACAAAGTAATACATACATCTTTTTCACGCCAAAAAGGCTTTCTTTTAGCGGTATTGTCTTGCGAAAATTATTTCATTTTCTATGCAATTTAAAGACATAAATGTAAAAATTAAATTAAAAATTAGCTATTCTACCTTGACTACTGATTAAAAACAACTAGTGTTTACTGTAAATGACATGTATATATTTTATTCTAACATTTGCCCTGTTTATAATGACTCTATAATTCCAAATCTGGAACAAAACATTACTAATTATTTACAAATTAAAAAAAAGGCTTTCTTTAAAGCGCTAGTAAACAGCTATTTTTTTCTTTTAACCTGCAAGGCAACGCCATAATTCGCTAGTATGCATTGCATACTAGCACGTTATGTGAAACTTTAGAATGAAGCCATCCAGCGGAGCGCGCTGTCATCAAAAACAAAAGAAGGGATGGCGCAGTAGCAGCAGCTGCAACTGTTGCTGTAATAGTCCTAAAAACCTGGTAAGAATAGCGGGAGAAAGAGAAGCATTCCCTATGTATTTCATTTTCCCAGGCGTACTTTGTGTTGCCAAAAAAAAAAAGGGGCATACACAAACTGAAAACCTTTATACTTTTCTTTTTTTTTATTGTACATAATTACCCTAAGGTAACAAAAAATGTATTCAAAATATAATTGGCTGCATAACACATTCCATGGTTTCTCTACCTTAAACCCTGGCCATCATTTTAGAACCATACTTCAAATAAAAAGTCACAGGACATATGGCAAATGTGTCAGTTTATTGTCCCCACTAAGCCTAATATATCTGCTAAGCTGTACCCAATAATTCACCACTGGAATATCCTCTTATTTGCTTCCTGAACATTCTCCAGGACCAGAGTTCCTTGAAGCAGCCAGGTCACTGCTGGGAGTCCAATGGAAACTCTACAGTGCAGAAAAATGCAGCAGATAAAGGATTAGATCTGCAACGTGGATCACAGCCACCATCATGATGCATACTTACCTCATTATGGAGGAAGGCTGCGATGCATACACCTCAGGTGCAGAAATCACATCAGAGCTGGCCACTCCTGAGCTGTAGCTCACCATAGATTTGAATGGAGCCCTATATGTAGTGTCTCTACATTTACTGTACTGGTACTGCCAGCTCTGCAGAATATTTGTAAAAAGCTCTCAGATGGTGGAATGCAGATGTGAGGTGTGTTTCAGGCTGCTTGGCATGGACTTGTCTGCATTTATTATCAGCAGTGAATGGACTTATTCATTTCTTGCTTGATGGATACGGATTCACTTTGAAAGGAGTGATTGTGCGACTGAGGCAATCACAAGTTGGGGCCATTTGATGTTCCTCATGGAAGATAGACATACCGTGATATGATAATAATTCCATATATATGAATTGGGCTGTTATGATCTCCTCCTTAGTTGGAGAACCATTTTGATCACTAAGCAATACCACAATAGCCTATTCAGTGTTGTATTGTCTGCTATGCAACCTTTTCTGTCAAAACCATATACTTCAACATCATCTCCCTATTGTATTCCCTAAGCAATGTGCCATTCTCTTTGCTTCCAAGATAAAAAGGTTCTGAAGAAGCCAAAAGATGTGAAACGCGTCAACCTCTTTGACAATACAGCAAATATAATGTACATTGGTAGTTGCGATGGGTAAGACCGAGCAGTAGGGATTATATTTCAATTGTTTTCAAATTTCTCTTGTGGTTGTCCCTCTTTGGTACCAGTAAAGTCCAACAATGTGGTTTTTGTGGATAGTAAATAGATAATGTGAATGTGGTACTGTAAGGAAAGGACTCACCTGCTGGTGGCACTGTGGCTCCTAGATCCATAGGCTGCAGCTCCAGTGTCCACCAGCGGGTGTCTCCCAGCAGATGGACTATACAGTGAATTAGGCTACACATGATATGGACTACAGGGGGTATATAAGCCCACCTTTCACTGAGGTCAAGTGCTTCAGTATTTTCCCTGCAAGCCATGTCCCTCCAACGGAGTCCAATCCGTTCCTGATCCTGTATTCTGATCCAGAGACCTGTTTCCTGGAACCTGCTTTCTGCTCCCACTGTCTGGCTTCCTGTGCCCAGTACCTGGCTTCCTGCTCCCCTTGTCTTTTTCCCTGTCCCTGTCCTGTGATTTCCCCCCACTTGTACATAGTGAGTTTGATTATTATTTAGGGTTTTGCTTTGTTACATTTACTTTCCACTTGTTTGTTTATGATTTACTGGTGTTGGTATTGGAAGTGTGTCATTGTCTTAATAAATATATTTTCACTTATTCATCTGGGTCCTGATTCCTTAAGGTGCAGCCAACTGATCTGATCACCCCTGCTGGATGCCTGCATGTGGTATCCCTGACAGGTACTTTCATAATAGCCACAGTTTATACTTATTATTGTAAAAAGCTACAACTGCCATGGGACAGGTAAGTATGCCCTGGGGTGTGTGTGTAGGCGGGGTTCTAGGTTAGATTGACACGAGGGCCAGGTGGGCTGGGGGATTTTCCAACAAATGTGTGGTTGTTTTATTGGGTACAAAATCTAAATAATACAAACAATAATTACAGATAAAGATGTATAAAATTATATAAGATTAATATTGTATATTCCACACATAACCTTATCCCCACTTCATACAATACATAGAACTGGTAATATGACCAACAGTATGGAAAATGAAAATCCTGTAGTGGTAATTCTGTTGAAGGTGTAAGCAAACAGGCTTGTGGGTCAGGGTGTGAGTCCGGGTATATATGATCTTTTAATTGCTCGACATGTTGCGCATAGGAATACGCTTCTTCAGGAGCATATGAAATTCTATTAGATATACATGAAAAAAAAACACAAGTATAAATATATACAATTTAACACCATGTGAAAAAGCAAAACCACAACAATAACAAAGTTAATAGATCTAGAAAGGATTGCTCCAAGCAGATCAATTGGCTAGATGCAGAACCACCCATGGAGGGGTGCACTGGGCACCCGGAGGCAGAAAGCAGAGTGAGGCAGTTGAGGCGTATATTATATTATAGCACAATAGTAAAAACAGGGTAAATGACAGTTTATTGTCAATGTAGCCTGGTGTTGAGACTGGCCAACCCCCAGTACACATGCAGCATATAACAGTAGGACATTCTCAAAAATATACAATAACAATGTGACATCCAAAAGTGTCAAGGGGTGAAACGGGAAATTAAAAAGTATTGAGGGTGCAGGAGCCCCATTGTTACCAAGGATATAGAAAATTTGAGAGATAGTATGACTCACAATGTAGGTAAGGCATAAATATGCAGTGATGGGGGGCGGGAGGTACCAAATAGACTATTATAAAACTGAGTAATGACACAGCGATAGATAGAATTGAATACACAGCTTACCATGCGATAAACAGACGCAGGATAGAAGCTGTCAGGGATAGCTAGCAAGCACGGTTTTCTGGGTCTATCCAGAGACCACAGATTACATAGCAACACGATACTGGCAGGTAAGAAATACTAGTAACCTAGTATAAGTATAGTGTTGTGGTCTGTTTGTGTAGTATGTAGGCAAAACAGAAATCGGCCCCTTAGGGAGGTAAACACCTATAATATAGACGGAGAAAGTATTTAGTAAGAAGCCTATAATACAGCCAGAGGGGTGATATAACTGGTGGTGTGTAGAGGATAGAAGAGAATAATTACCTCTACAACAGACCAGATCGTGAACATAGTGTGTGCAGCTTGATAGCCCTACAGCGTCTGCCAACAGCCTGAGGCGCTGTGTGTGTTATACACACCCCCACCGGAAGTGCGTCAGTTCCGGGCGGAAGTGACACACAGCGGTCTGACCAAGGGCTACTGCGCATGAGCCAAGGGACGACGCTGACGCGGCGGCAGATGGCCAATGCGATAGTAGCAGAGACGGGGACAGGGAGGAGCCGGCCGGAACCCCCTGCCTCCGTCAATCGCCGCACATCCTGCCCAGAGGAGGAGACGATTGACACAACTTGGGAGAACTAAATGTGTGAACTTAATTTTTGTACAGATATAAAAAAAAAATGCCAGTCACTGGAACATGTACAGCTTGCTCAGTATTAAAAAACATTTCGCAACCAAATGTCAATGCTTTTCTTGTGTATGTTAGAAAAGGAGGCCGTATGGCTCCTATAGGCATCACCACTATATTCCATGTACAATGTATTTGTAAAAATAAACTCTATTACCATTCACTGTCTTAATTTCATATTACAAGTTACATAAACACTAACTGAAGTAATATTTATATATACAAAAAGGGACAAAGGGTCTCTTTCACCAAATAAGAAACTATGTACTTGCCATTAATTAAAACCCAAATCCGAGTAAAAAATTATTGAAATAGTGCATTGTGCATCAAATACCTTACTCATCAGTCTTGATTCCAACACCTCTTCCTAAGCCATTCTGCACTGCAGTGTATTAGATCAAAGTCACAGTTTCCTCTATGAGCCATGTTAATTTCCTGCCTTTTGGACCAGGAATTTTTCCCTGCTTGTTATCCACTTGGGCACTAGTCTCTTCATCGCACCCGTGTGCTTTCCTGCCTTTGCAGCCTATGAAGAAGACCCATAAATGTTGCCTTAAACCACAGGAGATATCCACACCATGCAGAAAGTGATGAGGAGACCCTAAAAATGACTCAAGGAATAAACAGAAGAGAGAAGGATTGTCAAGTGACTGTCAGGAGCGTGTAGCCTGCCTGTTCCATGGCAGCTGCAGGTCACATTCCAGCATCCTGTTTTGGCTGGGAGGAATTATTATTATTATTATTATTATACAGGATTTATATAGCACCAGCAGTTTGTGCAGCACTTTACAACATGAGGGCAGACAGTACACTTACAATACAAATCAATACAGGAGGGATCAGAGGGCCCTGCTCGTTAGAGCCTACAATCTAGAAGGGAGGGTCAAGTGGAAACAAAAGGTAATAACTGTGGGGGATGAGCTGATGATGAAAATGAAAATACAGTTGTTAGGTGTGGGTAGGGTAGGCTTCTCTGAAGAGAAAGGTTTTCAGGGATCGTCTAAAAGCTAATAAAGTAGGAGATAAGCGGACAGATTGGGGTATGGCATTCCATAGGATTGGAGAGGCTTTGGAAAAGTCCTGGAGGCGAGCATGGGAGGAGGTGACGAGGGAGCTAGAGAGCTTGAGAGGAATGAAGAGAATGAGTAGGTATGTATTTAGAGACTAGTCTAGTGATGTAGCTGGGGGCGAAATTATGGATGGCTTTGTACGTAGTTGTTAGTATTTTGAATTTAATTCTTTGGCCAGAGCGGAAGCCAGTGGAGGGATTGACAGAGAGGAGTGGCAGACACAGAGCGATTGGTAAGGTGGATGAGTCTGGCAGTAGCATTCATGATGGATTGAAGAGGTGATTATGTAGAGGTAAGCCAATGAGAAGGGAGTTGCAGTAGTCGAGGCGAGAGATGACCAGCGAGTGAATTAAGAGCTTTGTTGTGTCATTGGTTAGAAAGGGGCGTATTTTGGAGATGTTGCGGAGGTTGAGGCGGCAGGATTTGGACAATGATTGGATGTGTTGCTTGAAGGAGAGTTCAGAGTCCAGGACTACACCTAGAACCTTGGCATGTGGGGATGGGCTAATAGTTGTGCCATCGATTTTGACAGAGAGATCAGGGGTTTCGGATAGATTGAGTTTGAGGAAGTAGTGTGACATCCAGACTGATATATCTGATAGTTAATTAGTGATACGTGAGGAGACAGAGGGAGTGAGCTGAGGGGTAGAGAAATATATTTGGGTGTTGTCAGCGTAGAGGTGGTATTGGAAGCCATGGGAGGCTATCAGTTGACCCAGGGAGGAGGAATTCTCCCTCTCTGCCTGTCCACCTGCAAGGCGATTAATGTAGCCATATTCTGGGTGGAGACCAAAACTGATTTAAGCCAGCCAAACCTGCAGTCTTATGCATATGATAGTATTTTAACATGTGCTTCAAGTTTCTGTTTGTGTTATGAACTCAGATTGGAACTTGGACTATTCTCTGAACTTTGACTGTCTTTTGACTATGGGTTTGACCCTGACTATTCTGAACTTTGCCTTGTACCTGTAACCTGGACTGTCATTGAACTACTCTGCCTGTCTGCCAACCGCAAGTACCTGTTTGCTGTGCTCAGTTCACCCCTGCTCCAGTGTGGTGGCCATGCACTATAGCATTGTGTATAAGACCTGGGGGCAACCGAGTACCGATGGGCCTGCTTGCCTTATGAGAAAGGGGGCTGCTATAGGTGAAGAATACAGAAGCCAGCTATAGTGCCTGACCACCTGCGCTAGGTGTAAGTGTGACATTGACTATGGCTTCAAGTAAGAAAAATTGGTATTTTAATTTTTTTTTTTCATACCAGAAGTTAGTTTGAGGTTGGTTGTTAATATACTGGAGTTGAGCTTTAAAAAGATCCTCTAAGAACATTCTGCTGTCAAGCTGTGTACCCCCTGTCATGAAGAGAACTACCCAATCACACCATAATAATTTGTAAAATGTATCGTTATATGTTTTTACAACGTGACTACTCTTTTTTGAATGTCAAATAAAAAAAATAGAAATATATGCTTAACACTAACTAAAGTATGGAAACTGACAAAACTTTGTAGTTAATGTTTAAGACCAGGAAGGCTTTCAGGCATAAAATCCCTAAATATGAAAAAGATCCTTCAAATCAGAGACAGCTGACCACTGGGGCCTCCAAAACAGGGGTGGTTGGCAGTTTTATAATAACCAACATAAATATGGAGTTGAAAAGACAGGGATGTTTGTGTAGCTTGCATAGAACCACAGCACCACCACTTCTAAACAATCTGATTCTGAATCATGTTCCTGTTTATGCACCCCAAGAGACTTCCAATCCTTCTCACATTTTATGTTTCATTTACACATCTTAAGTCACCTTTTCCTTTTATGTGTTTGTATGATTTATGTATGTAAAAGCAATGAATGAGAATGACCATAATGACATCTAGTCTCGAAGCTGAAGAAGGTAGACACAAAGAAGGGGAAGTAGGGTGAATTCTCGATTTTGCACACAAGAGGGAGAAATAGGAGGTAGTACGGCATCTCAACAGCTCCAGGTTGTCATAGAAACAGCATGATCCAGTAGACAAGCTGAAATTAATTTATTATTTTCCTCTTTGCTTCCATTTTAATGTCAGGGCAATAAACCCCAACATAGCTCACAATGCATAAGTGCTAATCGACAGTATACTGTGCATAGCGCACCTAACTTAAACTGCATCAAGGTCACACTTCAATGGGATAGACAGGCACAATTATACTGACAGAACATCCTATTTCTTTACAAGTAGTACATTTTTATTATAAACATTATGAATAGCTAATATGTGCATCATAACAAGCATCTATACAGACCTAGATAAGGTCCTTGGCCTTTCTTTTCCTTTTCTATACCACATACTAGAAACTCTACCAATTAAAAAGCCTATTGAAATATTTAAACATGTCAACAATGATTTTCATTTTCCTTAATAATTATTTGTCTATTTGAAAAATCATTTCAAGTTGTTTTACGCCCAAGAACCTGGTTATTATTTTCCAAAGCTCTGGAAAAATCAAAAAGAGTTGACTTTTAAATTAAAAAAAAAAATATGTTGAGACGCACATCACAAAAATCATCTTTGATTATAGGTAAGAATGTACGTTTATTTGTTTCAGAAAAGGTGTCAAAGACCATACAATAAACTGGTAGTAACAACAACATTTGGTCAGAAAAGGCGTCAGAGGGTGCAAATCACAACTCAACTCAATGTAGTAATATAAACAAAATAGCATAAAGTGTCATAAAAACATCAGGCTACGACACTAGAAAATAGATGAAGAGATGGCATAACAAGCCAAATATAATACTAGTACAGCGTATGTGGTCATAAGAAAAAAAAGGCCTTATCTGACCTGTTGCATAATAGAAAAGAAGAGTAATAAGTATGAGAAGAAGAGCGGGTCCGTAGGCCTAAGGGAAGAAAAGAGGGAGGATAGAGAATTGAATATACAGGGGAAAGAGCTTGAAAAAGAAAAGAAAACAAAGAGGGTGCCAAAAGACCTGGACAAACGCAAAAATCTAACTCTAGGAGAGTATATACAAAAATAAATAAATAAAAGAAGAACCATAAGTGTCCTGGTGTCTATCACTCAATTATAAATGGTCAAGGCTGAGGTTAAAAAACCAGAGTTGAAAACAAGAGGTTGTAACAGGGGCAAGTACCTGTGTAGGGTGAGTGTGTACCTGTGTATTGTAAGTACTGCAGTCCTGCGACTGCACGTGAGCTGTATTGAGTATTCGTGTCAGGTAGTACCTGTGTATTGTGAGTACCTGAGTGTTGTCTGAGTAGTGTGTGTGTGGACAGGACTGGACTGGCCTACCAAGATATCGGGAAATTTCCCAGTAGGCCGCTTGCCCTGGGGCCACTTTGAGCGGCGACTGCAGCGCTCTCCTACCTCTGTCCTCAGGCGCTCGTATGTCACGGAGCTGGGTCTGTGTGCAAGGTCCCGCCCCCTAGACTGGCTCCTGTGATAGTAGATTGAATCGGTGTTCTGCCTATCACACAAGGTGGTCTAGGGGGGTGGGACCTTTCACACAGACCCAGCTCTATGACATATGAGCACCGGAGGACAGAGGGATGAGGCTGCATTGGTGGGCACGGCGAGGCTGCAATTGGTGGGCACAGAGAGGTTGAAATTGGTGGGCACAGAGAGGCTGCAATTGGTGGGCACACATAGGCTGCAATTTGTGGGCACAGAGGCTGCAATTGGTAGGCACAGTGAGGCTGCATTCATGGGCACAGAGAAACTGCATTGGTGGGCACAGCGAAGCTGCATTGGTGGGCACAGCGAGGTTGCATTGGTGGGCACAGTGAGGCTGCAATGATGGGCACAGAGAGGCTGCAATGATGGGCACAGTGAGGCTGCATTCATGGGCACGGTAACGCTGCAATGATGGGCACAATGAGTCTGCAATGATGGGCACAGTGAGGCTGCATTGGGGGGCACTGCGAGGCTGCATTGATGGGCACGGCAAGGCTGCATTGATGAGCATGGCAAGGCTGAATTGATGGGCACGACGAGACTGCATTGATGGGCATGGCAAAGCTGCATTGATGGGCACAGGGAGGCTGCATTGATGGGCACAGTGAGGCTGCATTTGATGGGCACTGATGAGGCTGCATTTATCTCTTGTATCATGTCTGCAGTCTCTGACCATCTCTTGTACAATGTCTGCAGTCTCTGACCATCTTTAGTATGATGTCCTCAGTCTCTAACCATCTCCTGTACCATGCCCGCAGCCTCTGACACCTCCTGTATCATGTCTGCAGCCTCTGACATCTACTGTATCATGCCTGCAGCCTCTGACCATCTCTTGTATCATGTCTGCAGCCTCTGACCATCTCTTGTATCATGTTCTCAGTCTCTACCCATCTCTTGTATCATGTCCTCAGTCTCTACTTATCTCTTGTATCCTGTCCTCAGTCTCTAGCCATCTCTTGTATCCTGTCCTCAGTCTCTAGCCATCTCTTGTATTCTGTCTATTAAATGAGAGAAAAGAAGGTTTTGGGACTTTAAATGAAGCAGGAACCAAAGGGATAACTGCCTCCATCCCTATCATTGATTAAAAATAAGAGCGAATGGCGGGACTTTATATGAAGCACACGGCAGCAATAAAGGAAGTCAAGTGACTAGGAAAAAATGTTTATTTATATTAAATTATCCTATATAAAACATTCTGAGCATACAGCCTCTAGAAAACATTTTGGGTATACAACCTCTGGAGATTTTTGATCATTTTGATCAACATCAGTTACATAATAGTCCGCAATCACAGTAGACATTACATGTAATAGAAATTGAGCAAGCACAACAACAATACGGGGCCTTATGGAACATCTCATATACTTCATTGGAGATCCCACGGATTTAATTCCAAATAAAGAAACTTAAAGTGAGTTTTTTTTTTTTTTTGGACTGTTTTGGTGTTATGTGGGTGCATGGGAGATCGGAAGCGGAGCGATTGGCAAAGGTAAAGAACTTAAACTTAGCAGCTCCTAAGGGGGTAGTGCGCTACACATAGTTAATAGGATTATCTATTGAAAACATTGGTTGAACCATAGGGAGTATAGATTGAGCCATGGTAAAATGATGGTAGGAGTGGATGGTTCAACGCCTTTTGCCACGTTATAGCCGCTCATCAGGAGCATAAACCATGGAAAATATCTAGAGACAAAGAATATAATATCTAGATAGTCTCAAAAATTATTTGAGAAATGGGGGTAAAGACAAAACAAACAAAAAAGGAGACAAGGAAAATTTGAAGGGAAGAGTAGATGGGGAGCATAGTACAAGGTTGCACGTCCAACTTACATCTGCATCTGCGCAGCGGCAATGCGGCATCAAGAATCGCCCATACACCGCAGAGTCCCATCTCCAGGGGCCGTGGAGGCTGGGGGGGTGGAAGCAACCAGCACAGACACATCCTAGGCCGTGAGTATGTATTAAAAGCCCTGGTGGGAAGTGAAGGTGAAGACCCCAGTGGGGGACCTGAGTGAAAAAAAGCGTGTTAAGGATTATAACTATTTTTAGGGGTAAAAGGTATAATAAGGTAGAGTGTGTGTGAGTGAAAGAAAGTGTGTGAGTGAAGGGAAGTGAATAGAAAAGTGAGTAAAAAGGAAAGGAAAGGGATTAAAAAGGGGATAAAAAAACTAAACATAACAACCAGAGGTAGAAAGAAAAAAAGAAAAAGAAAGAGCAGCACACAGACTAAAAGGGAGAAGTGAATGGTGGAGGTGGATGAATACCTGTTGGTAACAGATAGAAGTCAAGATTGATGGACATGTGAGTGATCCAAGGTATGAGGTGAATGTGGTGTATGTGTGAACCGGCCATAGGAGATGCCTATATAGGTGTGCGACCAAATCCCCGTCCCAAGCATCACCCGATCAAACTTGTATCATGTCTGCAACCTCTGACCATCTCTTGTCTTATATCATGTCTGCAAAGTCTCCGGATAAAACCAGAACCACCAACCTGGAGCCGTATAACTGAGTCCTGCACAGTGCACCTGAGAGGAGGTCAGTGACAGTGCCGCCAGGCAAATCTGAGGGGGGGTCCTGATGTAAGAGGGGAGTGAATACAATAATATAAGGGGGCAAGGATATAACATTTTCCCCCTTATATCAGTAACCCTCCTCCCTTTCTTTCTGCGGAAGGTGGTCTCTGGAAACCAGAGTCCCCCCCCACGTTCCTGGGGTGCTCCTTGATGATGGACCAATTTTACCAGTTTTAACTGGAATTTGCTTTTTATATATATATATATATTATATATATATATATATATATATATATATATATATATATATATATATAAAGCCCTATGTGCTTTCATATCTGCTATATATATATATATATATATATATATATATATATATATATATATATATATACACACTCTTCTAATGCTATGGGGCTGGTATGATATTTTTTCCAGGGCTGGTTTTTTTCCCAGTCCAGCCCTGTGTGTGGATCATTAGTACTTGTGTATTGTGTGTGTGTGTGCATGTGGGTTTGGGTTCCTGGAGGACTGGGCCGACTTTTCAGTCGATTACCAGTACTATAGAAGGGACAGTCTGCATCTAAATGAGGAGGGTGCAGATCAGCTAGGAGTAAAGATGGCCAAAAAGTTAGAGGGGTTTTTAAACTAGGTGATGGGGGGAGGGCCCAGTGGTAGAGATAGCCAGCACGGAACATATTTCAGAGGGTAGTTTCGGGGGCATTAGTGGTAGGTTGACTAAAGCACATAAACCGAAGGTAGGTATAGTAACAAGTCCTAGTTGCAATCTCGGAACACCCAATAAGAGGATAGTATGCGACTGGTCTAAACTATGTGGCATGTTCACCAATGCTAGGAGCCTGGCGGACAAGATGGGTGAACTAGAGATAGTGTTGTACAAGGAGGATTTGGATTTTGTGAGAATTTCAGAGACCTGGTTCAACAGCTCCCATGATTGGCTGGCAACCATTCAAGGTTCACAGGGATATAGAGGGTAAAAAAGAGTTAGGGGTATGCCTATATATCAAGAATAATGTATAAGTGAATATGAGAGATTACATCACTAAGGGAGCTAAGGAAGAGGTGGAATCCTTATGGATAGAGTTCCAAAGGGATAAGGTTAAGGGGAAAATATTACTGGGAGTATGTTATAGGCCCCCTAACCTGAGGGAGGAGGGGGAGACAGACCTCCTATCACAATTTGGATTAGCAGCAAGGATGGGAAGTGTTATCATAATGGGGGATTTTAATTATCCAGACATAGACTGGGCAGAGGGAACTACGCATTCGTCTAAGGCTTGCCAGTTCCTAAATGTTTTGCAGGACAATTTCATGGTTCGTATGGTAGACGCACCGACTATAAATATAGCGTTACTGGATCTACTGATTACCAAATCTTAGGAAAAAAGAATACGGAGGAGAGATGGGTTTGCTTTAAGAGCATATTAAATAAGGTCATTAGCCAATGCATCCCATTGGGTAATAAATTTAAAAGAGCGAACAAAAGTCCTGGATGGCTTAACTCCAATGTAAAAATGCATATAAAAGCAAAGAAGAAGGCCTATAAAAAATATATGGTTGAGGGATCATCATCAGCATTCAGACTTTATAAAGAATTTAATAAGAAATATAAGGGTGCAATTAGAGCGGCTAAAATAGAACACGAAAGACACATAGCGGAGAAGAGCAAAAAACATCCCAAGAAATTCTTTAAGTATGTAAACAGTAAAAAAGGGAGGAAAGACCATATTGGCCCCATAAAGAATGAGGAAAGACATCTGGTTACAAAGAATGGGGAGAAGGTATTGAATTTATTCTTCTCTTCAGTCTTCACGAGGGAATCGGGGGCTTCAGTAATCGAAACTGCAGTGTTTATCCTTATGACACATCACAGGAAGCACCTCCATGGCTAACAGAGGACAGAATTAAAATTAGACTTGGGAAACTTAACATTATTATATCACCGGGACCAGATGGCATGCATCCGAGGGTACTTAGGGAACTCAGTCAAGTAATTGCCAGACCATTGTTCCTAATTTTTACTGACAATCTACTGACTGGAATGGTACCAGGTGATTGGAGTAAAGCCAATGTAGCACAAATATTTAAAAAGGGCCCAAATTCATCCCTGGGAATTACAGACCAGTTAGCCTAACATCAATAGTATACAAGCTCTTGGAGGGGATTATAAGGGACTATGTAATCAGCTTGGATTCATGAAGAATCGTTCTTGCCAAACCAATCTATTAACCTTTTATGAGGAGGTGAGTTGCCATCTAGATAAAGGAAGGATCGTAGACATGGTGTATCTGGATTTTGCAAAAGCATTTAACACAGTTCCCCATAAACGTTTACTGTACAAAATAAGGTCCGTTGGCATAGACCATAGGGTGAGTACAGGAGATGAACACATGGAGACAGTTCCCCTTTTTCTTTTTCCACGCTTTTTATGCTGAATGACCATCTCTGGACCATCTCCTCCTGAAAACGGGGATTGCGAGTGGCAATTGTCCAGTTCCTGCCTGCGACCATTACCCTTCATTAGTGCCCACGGCCCACAAGATACCGTCCGGTCGGACATTACGGGAGATTCTCCCTATGCCTTTCTGACGCACTGCTATAAGGTATATGTGTCCTACGGATCCAAGTACCCATTTACTCTCATCTGAATATCTACCTATCTTCCAGTGTTTATTATTGCCTTTCAACTTGAGGAGAAATCCCTTCACCATTTTTTCTTACACTGACTTTTTTTTTATTTGCTGTTCCATATTTCACATAAGGACATTTGATTACATTTCTATTTTTTCACCAATTGAATGTATGTTTATATCATATTTTCACGTTCACCATTACATGATAGATATTTCTAGCGCTGCACTTTTTGCTTATGTCTACTTCTGGACTTAGTTGGTTTGTGTGTCAGCTGCCTTTGTTCTTGTTTTTTATTATTTTTGGTTTAGCGCAGCCTTTTTACTTGTTACACGCCCAGAATAAGAATGTGTAAAAATAGGTAGGAGTCCTCAGCTTTATTGAACAAAAAGTTTCTGTAACCTCCCTGGTGGTATGATTATGTCAGATTTTTGCGTCTCAAAGCGGTACAATTGTTTTGCATAGAAATTTGGCGTTTTATATTGTAGGCTTGTAATTCTTAGTAATAACACACTTAAATCTCTCCAAACAAGAGTCTAGTAGACATCCCAAGTATGATAAAGTTTGAAACACAAAATCATTGTTTATAATTAAAAAAAAATTAACTATCAATAATTATAAAAAAAAATAATATAATAATAATAATATTAATTTCCCCACAAATCACTATCGCTCAATTCTGCGAGTTTTCTAATTTACTAGTTTTCTAGCTGGTCTAAAACCACCTTTGATGTAAAGGGACACTTTTTGGTTGCTATGGACAATCTCAAGTTTCCAGGCAGAAAGAACAGTATATATAATATAAAACTGCATACAGGGCACTGGACAAAGCACTAGGGACAAAAGGGAGGTGAAATGATTTGATACAGTAATGTAATCTATAAGATTACAATGTACTGTGTGTTATGTTTTTTGTACTTTTTGAATTTGCCGCCGGGCTCCGCCCCCATGCGTTGCAACGCTCGCAGGGAACCGAGCCCAAGACACAGAACATCAGGCAGATGATCTGGCAGAGGACACAGCGAGGGGGGGACAGCACAGGATCCTGGTGACAAGGTAAGTAAGCTGTATCAGGATTCTGCAATGCAATCCCGAGTGTGGCTCAGGGTTACCGCTAATGGTACTGAAATTTTACCCCGAGTCACACTCAGGAATACCGCCAGGAGGGTTAATTCACCAAATAAAATATGTGTTCAGACTGTCCCACTGACAATTTTCTACCCAGCTTCTTTGAGGGCCAACCTTGAAGCAAATTCTAACTGGTCCACAAGGAACCAGTTGAAATTCAATCAGTGTACAATCAGCTTAACATGGCATTATTCCTGGCTCTGTAATACGTCTCAGCTAGAAACTACCAAAACAGGATAGGACTTGCAGTTCTACAATACGACAAGTTAAATAAAACACTGATAGATATTATAGTTACTAATACTACCACGTCTTACAGCAATTCAGTTACAGTGGACACATATGTCTACAACCATGTCTACCCTCCATCTCTACATACATACAGTATAGCACCTACACATCGTCACCTCTTTTTAGCACCACCCACTTTTTGTTATATATGTACCTACCAAAACACACCTCAGGCCAGGAAATATTGAAACCTCCTAGGTATGTTTATTACTCAGTAGACTGAAAATGTGCAATTTCCAAACATTTACATTTCTTTGACAGAAATTTGCAATCACAAATTTTCTCTAAAGATTGAAATATTTTTATTTACTTACCAATTAAAGCTACGGTGCAGAGTTAAAGTACACCTGTCATAGAAGAATGATGTAGGCTGCCATTTTTGCCTTTTCTCCTTTAGGAATGTCAGTTACCAGGCTGCCACGTTGATGCTTTGCCTCCATTGTTTTCTGAGTCACCTGGAACAAATATAGAGATAAAACTTCTAACATTTTCTAACATTCATTTACATGCTGATTCAGGTTTGTGAATTAAAGCCTATCTCTGGAAGCAAAAAATCCTTGCAGTGGGTGCAGTTACACTTTAAATTATGCGCACAGCATGCTTGGGCACTCATAGAAACTTGTCTGACTGAAAATGGCAGGAGGTGAGAGTTCAACCTCTGCACGTCCTGGTTATAGCACCCCAGGGACTTACTGTAACTCTACCTGATCCCGCCAACATTCGCATGTACCACATACATGGAGAAATGGTATTGTTCCCATTCCTATAAAGGGACACAGACACACAGAGATTTTCTAAAATGCGTAAAACCTTTTGTGAGATATAAAAGGCACTTCCCCCACTGAATGACTGTTGCAAGCAATGCTTGAAATGTTCACCTTGCTTGCAACTATCAGGACAGTAATGGCCCCCCATTTTTGGAGGCATTGACCTTCTTTTCTAACTAAATCCCTTTGTCCCTCATCCCTCCTCAGTTGTTCCTGTTTTTGGTGTGTAGTACAGACCTCTGTTTAAAAAAAAAAATACAGTAAAACCTTGGATTAATATGAAAAACAGTGACCTCTGCGCCAGTGGTGTCAGTTTGGAAAAAAAATAATTGAAATAAAATTAGAGTATAAAGTTCTTCGTGCAATGACTACACCAGGGTAAACCACCCGTGAATGGTTATAATTACTTCCAGGGAAAACCCCAGAAACATATGTACCAAGCTGCTTCCCTGATTTGAACAAAGGTCAAATAAGGATAATAATAAAAATTGGGGGCGCTACAATCCTCAAAAAGACTTGAGAATTAATAAATTGCTAGAATTCTAAAAAGAACAACAAACACAAACACCAGTGGCCTGTGACGCAGTAGATTGCTGTGCCATAGCACATGATGTAACGCGATGGGTCTCTGAAACCAATTACCCTGACATACGAGCAGTCCAGGTACCGGGTAGGCACTTATCAATGTAAGCGGCCATTTGGCTATTTTTAATTGTCTTTTTTACATCTATTAAACGGTTTTACGCTATGGAGGCTTTGTTTTGTTTCCTACATTTTCTATCCTGAATGAGTGGGACGGGAGGGATCTATGCCTACAAGCACCACCCAGCCATCCAACCTTCCATGTGAACAGGCACAATCCTGTACAAGCGCTAATGACTCTCTTTTTAGTTAAAGGAGTCATTGGTATCTGGTAAGCAGATATCTATTATTTCAAGGTGTATTTCTTCCTCTTTGGTGACGGAATCTTTATATCACCATCAAGAATTGACACATCCCTGAAGAGTTTTGCTTTGTTTTTTTGGTTTTATATTTGGGTTTTCCAATTATTCACTGGATTGGGACAATTAATCATCATGATTGTCACTTTAAAACCTTGGATTGCAAGTAACGTGGTTTACGAGCGTCTTGCAAATGAGCTATTTGTTTTTTTTAAAATCCTGACTCGGTTTGTGAGCGTTGTCTCACCAGATGAGCAGGATTCAAGGCTCTGGGGTTTACAGTACTGCATTTGGCCAGAGGTGCGGGGGCACCAGTGACGCTCTGGGACACTCGGAGCTGCTCGGAGGCACTCGGAAACACTGCATTCCCGAGTGTTTCCAAGGGACTCTGAGTGTCTCTGAACATTGCCGAGTGCCACCGGCGCCCCCCGCACCTCTGGCCAAATGCTGTACTGCATAGACAAGCAGTGGCTGTGGAACGAATTATCTGAGTTTCCTTTGATTCCTATGGGGAAACTTGCTTTGATATACGAGTGCTTTGGATTACAAGCATTCTTCTGGAAAGGATTGAGCTCGTAATCCAAGGTACTACTGTACACTGTAATTATATAACATGGTATACAACACTAAAGGGTTTTTTATTAAAAAAAAAATCACAGAGCTATTTGTCATTTGAAACTGCATGTACATTTGTTGTGCGTGATGGGGGCAAAAATAACCCCTATTAGACTATTTTCTCTTTAGGTTGAATGTTATTCTTCATACAGTATAGAGGGAATCTGGAAAACACTGCATTATGGCTACTAGCACTGGTCTTAATTATACAAAATACTTATTCATGCTAATTGTCAGCTTCATCTAGAGGCCATAATGTGGTAGTTTCCTTGTCCTCTCTGATGAAAAATAACACTTGAATAATATTCAACCTGGGGAGAAAATAGCCTCTATTCACACAAAACATGTGTACAAATAGTTTCACAGGACGGATAGCTCTGCACATTTTTTTTTTTTATAAATACACCCCTAAACCTTTTATTCAATCCCTAAACAATTGCATTTGTTACATTTTGGAAAGCTAGTATAAATGCACATTTTTTTTTTTATAAATACACCCCTAAACCTTTTATTCAATCCCTAAACTATTGCATTTGTTACATTTTGGAAAGCTAGTATAAATGAAAAAGTAGAGGTGATAAAATCACTAGTTCATGTGAGTGGGGTGTGTCCTTTGACCATACACTTTGTACAATACTAGGTTCCTCTTTCTAATCTCATCTTTCTCATCTCAGGTGGGAGGTATGGTGTCTGGGTTGAGAATAATTACACCAGTTAAAAATCTGGTTACCAAATTTACTTGAAAGATTTAATGTACAATATATATGTTATAAAACTACATGCAGTTTCACTTTAACTCCTTGACGCAGACGTAACACAAATATGTGGCTCCACTGCACTGGGCTTTTTGTTGTGGGGGTCGCATATTTGTGTATCTCCCTTTGTGCTGGGAGCGTATCGTACAGCACTAATGATCGTGACGCAGAACTCCCGATTCCAGGTCGCCTGATTGCTGTGGTAGCCTCTGATTGGCTACCACAGTGATCAGTCACCTTAAAGTCCGCCCCTCTTTCTATCTCTGTGAATGGAGAGGAAAGATACATTGGTTCTTTGTGTCTCCTTGCAGAAATACTTACTTGCTATACCTACCTGCCCGTTGCAATGGTTACCAGCACTCCTGATTCCTCCCCCATGCCGAGTGCCCACCGTAGAAAGCCACCGTGCATGACCCGGCCTTGTCCCTTGCTTCCTCTTCACTGACTGTGATTGACAGCAGCAGGAGCCAATGACTCCCTCTGCTGTCTCTGAGCCTATGAGGCGGGAGAGAGTGGAGAGAGCCACTGCTCTTGTGCACAGCACTGGATCAGGCTCAGGTAAGTATAAGATTGTGGGGCTGGGGGGCTCCCCCGTACACTTTACACTTTACTTACCTTTAGGCCCCATTCACATCTAGCAATTCTGGGTCATGGGCAGAATCACGGCCATTCCGTCCTCAATCTAGAATGCCACCTAAATGCGGTGCGGTTTTGCCACGATTGTCTCTTGATAAATCGTGCTGCAATCCCGGCAAACCGCATTGTGCAAAGCTTGTCACCCAAAAGAAGCAATCCTGAATCACTAGATGTGAACAGGGCCTAATGCAGAGAATGCGATGCATACTAGCACATTATAACATTACCTTGCAGGGTAAAAAAAATAAATCGTCCAGCGGTTTACAGCCGTTTTTAAATAAACTTTAGTTTGAATGTTGAAAATTTGGAGTTCAAGTGATATCCTTTATTTGTAGTCAGGGGAGGGGGGGGTGGGGGATTGTAGGACTTTATATGAGATGATGACGTGGTCATCAATCTCCATCCTTGTCAATATATATAGAAGTAAAAACATAGGGGCTGGACTTTGAATGAAGTACACAATGGGTCAAATAATGTTTGGTAAATATAATTATATCTGAAACATATACTGGTAATTCATAATACACTATCACATATAAATATTTCATATTCAATAAATTTCATATTTATGCATATGATTTGATACTTGTAAGATCAAAAAAATCCTTAGTCTAATTAGTAATTTTTAACATGTCATTGCAGTGATAGACTGACACACTTGCTCCTGATGAGTGATATAAAGTCACGAAACGCGTTGAGCCAACAGATGTCGTGTTTTAACTATGTGTATCCATACCTCATCTATCTACTGTGGATTTTCACCTATGTATTTTGAATACATTATTTTTCAACATGGATTTATATATGTCGGGTCCCAATATTTATCATGTGTTATCTTTGTTAACAGAACTATTATGAACTGTGTATTTTATGGCCAATTAAAGTTTTTTTATCTAGTATATATTTTCCTTCTTTAATGTAAGGGATTAGAGGATTTTTTAGATCTTACAAGTATCAAATCATATGTATATATATGAAATTTATTGACTATGATATATTTATATGTGATAGTGTATTATGAATTACCAGTATATGTTTCAGATAAAATTATATTTACCAAACATTATTTGACCCATTGTGTACTTCATTCAAAGTCCAGCCCCTATGTTTTTACTTCTATTGATATCCTTTATTGTTTAACTTATGTTGCAGAAAGTTTGGATTTTGAAATAGCCAATAAAGGATATCATTTGAACTTTAAACTTCATAGTTCTTACGATGTGAGTGCCTGGCTTCAATACAACACAGAACTGAATAAATGCAGAATACGTCAGAGTGAAATTAGAACGCCTGATCAGCATATTTGTTTTGGGCCAGTGGCTTGTAAAATATTAAAACTTTTGGTTCAGCATGACAACCAATCAAATAGCATTTTTAGAAAGAGGAGTGGGGGCATCCCCCCATACTCCGCACAGTACAGGTTTTCTTTAAGCCAAACTGAAGAAAGTAGTTATAGCCGCAAAGTGGCTAAAGAAAGCTTATTAGATTCCTTACTGCTACAATATATTAAATCATTACTGCTATTATATCTTAAAAGGCTTCTTTATTCACAAATCAGAAGAACATACCATATGGAATTGTCTTCTATAATGTATAGACTTCAGCAAATAAATTAATCTTCAGCAGGCTGTGCCTTTAATAAAGCAAAATGTAGCAGACTCTCGCTGTTTAATAGAGTCTAGAGGATTATCTAAATGAATATCTTTGATAATTTCTCTTCTTCTCTGTTGTACTGGAGTTTATAATTACTCCTTTGTGTTTTGTGCAAAGCAGAGATTTTGGCTGTGAAAGTGGCAGAAAATGCACTGTGTATTTATGACCCTTGTTGGACCCCAAGCTGTTTCATAGCTTTGTCTACATGCCAGACAGTCATTTCTTCCTGTTATTTCAAAATCTATAGTCTGCTTCCCATCATTTCCTGTGTGACTGTATAAACTTTCAATGGTATAACCGTACAATTATCTCCAGCATTAGATATATGAAGACATCCTTGAGGATCAGCATTGAGATCTCCAAGATCTTTAAATGCATGTAGTCCTACAAAGGCCACATGTAGTTATGGTAAGATTGGTATATACAAAGAGTACTGAATTCGTAAACTCGGTATTAAAATTACATTTTTGCTGAGAAAAAATAAAATATTGCAAGAATTTAAAGCCCAACTCCAGGCAAATAAAGAAGTATCCCTTGTGTGGAGCTGTGCCTGTGCTGCAAGGGTTAATTGCTTATTTATGCCCGGGTAAAGCAGTTTTACCCTGCTTACCCTGCCCCTGCAGCTTTTACACCCCCAGGGCTCTAGCTGTCTAGGGTCCTGGTGTCATTAAGACCAGAGCAGGGTCCGTAGCCCTGCTCTGAACGTGAGGACACCAAGTGACACACCACCGATGGGTCATTGGGGAGCACCTTCTGCCATAGTAGTGGAGGACCAGTAAAACTGTGTCCCCTCGTCCCTTGACTAAATGAGCTTTTAAAGTATACCCTCACGTAAATTAAGTCCCGGTTCACACCGAAGCGGTTTGAAATTGCACTACTTCAGCGATATTTCAAAGCCGCACATCGCTGCGATTTGCACTGATGATTTCATTGTGGCTTGTGACTTCATTTAACAGAAGTCTATGTAAGCCACAATTGAATCGTCAAAAAGTAGTGCAGGAACCTTTTTCATAATCGCTGAGACATGAGTCGTGGCGATATGAGCGATTCCATTGCCAAAAATAGGCTGCGGCGTGCAGTTTGGAACTGTCAAATCGCATGACAAGTTGCACCAGTGTGAGCCGGGACTAAGGCTCCATTCACATTGGTGCGATGCGTGAAACCCTACGAATCCCCTCCGGGTTCCCACATCGCACCTGACTAGCAGGCAGTTCACACTGCCCTATGCGAACCGCTGGGGGTGTCAATACAAAAGTAATGACACCCCCCGGGTCAGTTTGCATATTGCAGTGTGAACTATCAATGCAGACAGGAATCGGATAGCATGGGTGTGAACACCCATGCGATCCCATTCTGGTGTGGACAAAAAAAAAGGGTCCTGCACGAGTTTGGTCCAAATGCGATGCGAATGGCTGAGTTCGCATTTCACAGACATCGAATGTGATTTGCACAGCAGTGCGGTCCATCGCACCAATGTGAACCTAGCCTTGAACTATTAAAGTAAACCCTCACCATGCAAAGCAATCCATTCAGTTTAAAATAGAAATGAAAGAGAAAATATTTGTGTATAGATATAAATATATATATATAAAAAAAAAAATTTAGCCACTTCAATACCAGGCCAATTCTGACACTTTTCACATACATGCAAAAATGTACGCTTTTTTTCCTGGAAAATTACTTAGAAACCAAAAAATTTATATATATATTTTCAGCAGAGGCCCTACAGAAAAAAACGATGGGTATTGCAATTTTTTATGTCACGCGGTATTTGCATAGCGTTTTTTTCAAATAAAATTTCAATTGTAAAAAATACCCTTTAATGCATTTTATTGCACATAAACACAATATAATACCCACGTCTTTGGTAAAATATAAGGGATGATGGTACGCTGGGTAAATAGATACCTAACATTTAACGCTTTAAAATTGCATATGCCCATGGAATGGTGGCAATCTATGGTACTTAAAATTCCCCCATAGGCAACGCTTTAAACACTAATCAAGGTTACCAGTTTAGAGATACAAAGGAGGTCTAGCACTAGAATTACTGCTCTCGCTCTGACATTCGTGCGATCACCATTTGCATATGCGCGCGGACTTACGTATGCATTCGCATTTGCACATGCAAGGGGCGGGGGCGCTTTAAAAAAAAATGTATTATTATTTATTTTATTCCAAACTTTTTTTTACACTGTCTCTTTAATTTTTGTATTAACTTTATTGCTATCACAAGGGATTAACAACATCCCTTGTGACAGCATGGGTCGTGACAGGTCCTCTTTATGGAGAGATCTAGGGTATATTAGACCCCAAATCTCTCCTCTGGCCTCCAATGCAGCCGATCAGACATAGATCGGTCTGATTGGCTGCGGCTGAACAAGAGAAATCAAATAGATTTAGTGTGAATGGAGGAATCTCTGCTGCCAGCGACTGGGGTTGATTTACTAAAACTGGAGAGTGCACAATCTGGTGCAGCTGTGCATTTTACCCAAATAGCTTCCATGTTTTATTGGCAAAGCTTAAAAGAACAAGCTGAAGTTAGAAGCTGATTGGCTACCGTGCACAGCTGCACCAGATTCTGAGTGCTCCAGTTTTAAAAAATCAACCCCAGCACTGTGTTTAAGCAAAAAGACAGCCATTTGAATACCCAAACAGGGGCTGCATTTAATAAGATGCAGTCACTGTTTGGCTAACACTTTTCTATCCAGCACGTTCAGTTTTTCCATTAAAGTTTGTTAAGCTGGTGGTGCCGACACGGCCACCTACAGCTCAAACGTTCGGTTGACTCAGCACAAATTCACCAAAATTCAAGCCGTGAATGGCCAGCTTTACCTGCAGCAGGTATTGAGGCTGCTATTTAAGTTTTTTCCCTATGTGGGAGGGTTTACATGGTCAGTTGTTTTAATGAGCAACATTGCATCCTGATGTTGCTGCAGACATTCAACCAAATGTGAAACTGCATTAATGCTCCATTCACCCTCCATGTTACTTTGAACACTAAAGTTACATAACAAGTCGCACCCTATGTTTTTCAATGACAACCGTTCAAATATGTGCAACTTAAAGTCGCAGCAACTGTTAAAAGGTTCCTGCCCTACTTTGGTCTGACTTTCATGCGATTTGAGTGCTATAGACTGCAATGTAAACCCTCAAATGTCACATGAAAGTCACACCTGAATGTTATACGCGCAACAATTGTGCAACAGTTGCCCATTATCATGGGTCAAAGCCGAAGTCGCATCCAAGTCGCACCCATCCAAAGTTGAGTTGAAGTTGCACTCCAAAGTCATCCAACTTTGGAGTCATACAAGTGTGAATGGAGCCTTAAACGGACCTTCACTCACAATTTACACATAGCATTTTTCTAATCCTTCCCTCTTTCACATTGCCCTTTCCCCAAGTACCCTTTTCTGTAGGTACTCATGAGGATGATATAAAGTGCTTAATAATTAGATTGTAAGCTCTAAACGAGCAGGGCCCTCTGATTCCTCTTGTACCAAATTGTATTGTAATGCCCCGTACACACGGTCGGATTTTCCGACGGAAAATGTTCGATGGGAGCTTGTTGTCGGAAATTCCGACCGTGTGTAGGCTCCATTGGACATTTTTTATTGGAATGTCCGATACACAACATTTGAGATCTGGATCTCAAAATTTCCGACAACAAAATCCGTTGTCATAAATTCCGATTGTGTGTACACAATTCCGACGCACAAAGTTCCACGCATGCTCGGAATCAAGCAGAAGAGCCACACTGGCTAATGAACTTCCTTTTTCTCGGCTCATCGTACGTGTTGTATGTCACCGCGTTCTTGACGTTCGGAATATCGGACAAGATTTGTGTGACCGTGTGTATGCAAGACAAGTTTGAGCCAACATCTGTTGGAAAAAATCCATGGATTTTGTTGTCAGAATGTCCGATCGTATGTACGGGGCATTACTGTACTGTCTGCCTTCATTTTGTAAAGCGCTGCGTAAAAACTATTAGCACTATATAAATCCTGTATAATGATAATAATTAATAATTACCTGTCCAATGGTCCTGCACCAGTGCCAGTCTCTTTATTTGAGTGCTGATCTTCGAGCCTCTTCATTGGCCGGTGGGGGATGGCGTCACTTCTGCGCATGCAAAAGAGGCCATCACCCAAGAAATCAGAGACCAGCTCTGTAAGCTGAGCTGCACATGCACAGCTCAGTTTACAGCTCCAGAGAAGACAGCGAGCAGCCTGGCTGCTTACTGTTTCATACAGAACTTTAGTTCCACTTTAACCCTTGTCCCTCCCCTTTACCTGTAGCCTCCTGGGATACATATCACACATCTAGTTGGGCGATCTCACATATATAGTGGCAGGAGGCCAGCTGAGTGATCAGGAAGTGACAGCCAGTTTCCAAATCCAAGATAGCAGCACAGGAAAAAAAAAAAAAGAAAAAAAAAGATTTTGAGTGTGAGGAAGAAAGCGCTGCTGACTTTTATTTTTAGATAGCTGGGTGGTTCCTCTTTAATCTTCAGGCTTCCGGAGCATGGTGTAAATGATATTATCCTGAGATCTACCAACATAAAATAATTATACATGCCTGTAAGGGGAATTCCTAATTTGTTGGCAGTTATATACATTTTTTAAACTGAGCTCCAAGCACGCAACTAAATATACAGTTAAAATACATATATGGGAACTGTTTAACTGAAAAAATGATCTGTGCAGGCAGTTTTGTACTGGACACTTCTGATAGGCAGCACAGCCCAATCTTCAGCTTGGTCAATGTAGAAGTGCCAGCAGCACACTATTGAGGTCATCTCTCAGTGTACTCTGCTCTTTTTTCCTATGTAGTGCTCACTCCCGCAGGAGCCTACAGTTTAAAGGGGTTGTAAAGGTAAAAGTTTTTTCACCTTAATGCATCCTATGCATTAAGGTGAAAAAACAGCCGACAATACCGCCCCCCCCCCCCCCCCCAGACAGCCCCCCCCCCCGTCTTACTTACCTGACCCCTCGAAAGTCCAGCGCTCGCTCCCGACATCCTCTTCGCTGCTCAGCCTGGCCGCTGATTGGCTAGAGTGGATGGATTGAAAGCAGCGCAGCCATTGGCTTGCGCTGCTGTCAATCACATCCAATGACGCGGCGCACCGGGGGGGGCTGGGCCGAGTGATACAGTGAGCGACTATGGTCGCCGGCTGTATCATCACGGGAGCGCGCCCGCAAGCACTTAACACCATGCGAGGGAGCTCGCATGAAAGTGTTGAGTCCTTGCGGGGGGGGGCCGAGACAGCCACCGAGGGACCCCAGAAGACCAGGTTCAGGGCCACTCTATGCAAAACGAGCTGCACAGTGCAGGTAAATATAACATGTTTGTTTTTTAAAAGAAAAAAAAAAAAATATATATATATATATATATATATATATATATATATATTTATTTAGTGATCCTTTAAGGCCACTAGGGTCTTTTCCCGTAGTTGTACCCGCAGCCAGGCACACAGTCAAATTCATTCTTTTGGCTCAATGAACAGTCTAGGGCAGGGGTCTCCAAACTTTCTAAGCAAAGGGCCAGTTTACTGTCCTTCAGAATTTAGGGGGCCAGACTGTGGCTTGTGAGAGTAGGTAATGCCCTAGCATCAGTGCCCCATCATTAGTTATTATGGGAGGAATAGTGCCCCATTGTTATCAGTAAGATGAATAGTGCCCCATTGTTATCAGTAAGATGAATAGTGCCCCATTGATGTTGTCAGTAGCGGGAATGGTGCCCCATCATAGGTGTCAGTTGCTGGAATAGTGCACCAAGGGCCAGATAAGGGCAAGTAAAGGGCCACATCTGGCCCCCAGGCTGCAGTTTGGAGACCACAGGTCTAGGAGTAAGCTTTTCTGTTGCTTTATTGCAGAACTTGAACTTGGATAGGACACTAATATTTTAATATTCTGAGAAAACTCCTTGAACAAGCAGTAGTGAACTGAGCTATTCCAGAACACCAGGCACAATGTCCCCTTTGAACAATGACTTTGACACTCAAGGAGTAACAGCAGAACACAGTCTCTGGGATCTCTTACTCCAGTCTGTAATCACTAATATCCTTGGATAGTTGGATGCCTCCTTCCAATATCTTCCAGATATCTTTTCCAGTGATACCAGACCAGATCCCCAGACGAAAGCAACTTTCAGCAAAATAGTCCTACAGCTAGCCTAGCTAGGACCTCGATGAAGAGAAGACACATGGCAAGCCTTCCTGGGTGTTGATTGTGGTTGGATTTCTAGAGGAGGTGATCCTGGTCTCCTGGCCAGGATCACCTCCTCTAGAAATCCAACCACAATGTGTGCACCGCTCAGGCAATCAGTAGGTTGCTGACTGCTGCAGATGCTCACCCCGGCTTGGCACCGAAAATGCAAATGAAGAAAGGAAGATGGTGGCACACCACAGTGGAGTTAAAATCTTAGAAGTTCTTTATTGTCACCATGCCAGACAAGAACACAGGAACATAGTTAACTATGTTCCTGTCTGGCATGGTGACAATAAATAACTTCTAAGATTTTAACTCCACTGGTGTGCCACCATCTTCCTTTCTTCATCACCTCCTCTAGAACAAGAACCCCACTGTTCCAAGTCTCTGAGTATTTATACACTCTCCCAGCCAACACCTGGTCACCTCCCCCTAGAGATTGGCCAGGGCTGCATAAATATTCAGCTGCCTATTGACTCCCCCAGTCTTCCAGAACCTTTCCAGACAGACAGAGGGAAGCAGTCAACCCTGCAGCCAGTGAAGCACAGAACAGGCCAACACAATCACAAGTAGCTCAACCGATTACAAGGAGTCTATAACTACATTTACCTAACCTATCACCTATCAAGGAGGGTGCGAGCTTTGCACATGTGTGCAGCAAAAGAACTTGATTGGTCCCTAATGGTCCACAGTGTAGCTGTACAGAGAATGAAAGAAGACAGCTATCAAGACAAATTCTGGTATTTTTGTACACACACACACACACACATATATATATATACACACACTACATTATATTATTGTTTTGTTAAACTGAAAATTATCTGCAGTGTACACTCTGTCTCAATTTTTATTTTCACATCTTAAGAATATTTTAAATAGTGGTCAAGTCTCATTCTAAAGTAAAATTTAATGCAAGTATGCAACTTAAGGCTACTGTGCTAAATCACAGCTATGAGGCATACAAATTCACAAAATATTGTCCCACACTGTATCATACTTGGACTTATTTACAGCACGTCCATGTTTTCTAACGCTTCGTAATGTGTTGCATTGCGCAGGCATGCTCAGTAAATATTGCATAGAATGTGTAAAAACCCAGTTGCCATGCCAGCATTAGGCAGAAATTAATATACAATCATTTTCAGGATTAACCTTTGTGTGAGGCATAAATTTGTCTAGACTTAAGCACAGTTAAAAAGGTACATAAACCCATTTGTATTGCACAAAAGCTGTGTCAGCAAGTTCAATAGAGGCAAAATATTCTGTAGAACATAATGGAAATAGTGTTTGAACAAAGCAAAATCACAGCATTATGGCATGTTAAAATTAATTCATAAATACTTCACTCCCTTGTTGCCATTAAACAGCATGCTAGAATTATTGGTGCATGTAAATGATGAAGAGCAAAAAGTAAACATATGCAATAATATCTAAAAATATGCAAGTCCTTCATATCTGTCCCAGGAAAGTAGTACTCTTGTCAAGGTAATTGTAATGGACCATTACATAGTGACAGTGTAGTAACCCAAATCATTTTGTATGATGTAATACATCATATACAACAGTTTCTGAATCATTTATAAAAGAAGGGCTTCTGGATTGACCAGACGGCTTCTGTCTCATTTTCTAACCTGTCCTAGAACAGGCAAGGAGAAATCCTGACTGATATATATTTCCTTTAAACACTATTCAGACAGTTTGATATATGAGACCTATTGTCAATTGTGTAAAAAGAAATAATAATAATGTTTGAAGAAGGTTTTAATTAGGTCCTTTTTACTGCCTAGCAAGCTTGAATGCTATAGAACTTATGCATTGTCCAATTGTCATTTATAACTTCACTTGCATGTGCCTAGCTTTGATAGTTATAAATTGATTTTTTTCTGGCAGCCATTTTCTCTTTTTGCCAGGTCAGGTACACAGTGAGAAATGTTTAGCTCTACTGGGAAGCCAGGACCTTTCACTTGATGTTCTACTTTTACAATGAGTCTCTTTTTGCCCATGAAGGCAAAACAACAAGGTAATTTTATTATTGTCCCTTGCAGCTGATCATACTTACCTTCTTTCCATTACTGTGTTGTACTGTTTGGCCACTGAGAGCAAGGAGAAGAAGGCTGTCTTCCTGCCACTTCGGTAGAGAAAAGTGAAAAGATATTGCTGGGTCCCTGGTTTTATTTTACTGTTATTGTTATTTTAAGGTGTTAATGTTGGTGTAAATGATCTGGTTCCTGGGCAGGCAGCTTCTACACTCCAAAGGATCCCCACAGTCTCATTGGCTTGTAGTGTAATGTAAGAGGGGTTTAAATGTAAGCACCACACAACTGCTAAGAGTTTCAGATACAACTTTATTCCAATGAAGGTCAGGAGTACGGATCAAAGAAATAGCCAGTGTGTTTTGGGGGTCTATGTGCCCCCTTCATCAGGGCTTGACTGGCAACCAAGTGAACAAACCAGTAGTGAACTTGACTTACAATGGTAGCTAACCGCCACCATGGGACAGAGCTAGATGCATGTTTAGGCAGACTGAAGTATGTATGGTTAAGTGAGCCAGCGGCCGGCCCAGGCTGGGGAAAGGGTTAAATGTTTCTAGCTCAATTCTCAGGATTTTGGTCCTAGCCAGCCCACCTGAAGTTGAAAAAAAGGTGAGTTCTGGTGTGTCTAAAGAGTTCCAGCATCACCTGTGAGCACAATCATGCTACTGATGAAACCAGGGTTTTCGAAGGACATCCAAGCCATGGACAGCTCCCTATGCCTGGACCACTACATTATTCTAGTTAGGATTAGGGAAAGGACATTGCTCATATTGAACTGTTATGCTGGATCTCTCCAGTAAAGTTACATCAAAGTAGAACTATTGGCAAAACGACTTTTTCTTTTTGGATATAGTAAAGTGAGGGTTATAACCCCAGTCAGATTTACCTTTGCCATCTTTGTCCCATTGGGGAGATTTCCCTTCACTTCCTGTCCCATAGCCAAAACAGAAGTGAGAGGAAATTTCTGGAAATTGGGAGAATTCCTTGGGGACCTCCAGGCAGTAAAACTAGTGACCCCATTGGAAGATTTCCCCTCTATTACATTTCTGGGGACAACCCAGAATTTGGGATTTTCTTTTATTTTCACTTTCAATGATAATGGTAAACAGGACAAATAGGGAGGCTGGATCTCCTTAGGGGGGCACAGACAGCAGTAAAAACTGACAGGGGTTCTAATCCCTCTCCACTCTATCCAAAACTAAAAAAAAAGTTTTGCTTTGAGTTATACTTTAACTGTTATGAGGCTGTCCGGAGGTTATTCAAAGGGGTGCATGTTAAGAACCTGAATCTGTAACAGCACTACGGGGTATAAAGTAACACCTTTACAAAGGGTTAACTCAACAAGATTAAGAAGAGGAGTGTAGTTGCTAAGTTTAACTGAGTACAAGTTCAAGACACAAAGCAACCAGTTGTTAGGCATGGCACATGGTCACGAGGTACGGGAAAGAAAGAGTTAAGTGAGAACACGTATGAGGTCTGTGCTAGGTGCTGGGCGGGACCCCATCCTGTCACTGGGAGTGAGGTAATAGAGGTATGCTGGACTAGTGGAGTGGGTGCAGGTTCAGCATGTCCTTCCTAATGCAATATAAATTAGTTACAGTGTGTAGTGACATGGGACAAACCGCTTTTTATTGGAAATCTGCACTTTATTACTGCACACAGTGGAAGCTCATCTCTAATGCCCTGTACACACGGGCGGACTTTTCGACCGGACTGGTCCGACGGGACGAATCCGTTGGACAATCCGACCGTGTGTGGGCTTCATCGGACCTGCAGCTGACTTTTTCGGGCGAAAATCAGATGGACTTTAGATTTGAAACATGTTTCAAATCTTTCCGAAGGACTTAAGTCCAGTCATAAAATCCGTTCGTCTGTATGCTAGTCCGACGGACGAAAACCGACGATAGGGGAGCTATTGGCTACTGGCTATCAACTTCCTTATTTTAGTCCAGTCGTACGTCATCACGTACGAATCCGTCTGACTTTGGTGTGATCGTGTGTAGACAAGTCCGTTCGTTCGCAAGTACGTCGGAAGTCCGTCAAAAGTCAGTCGAAAGTCCGTCTGAAAAGACTGCCGGACCTTTGATGCTGAAAAGTCCGCCCGTGTGTACACAGCATAAGTCGACGAACTGCTTTAACGTTAGATTTTTCATATGACCAGTCTCCGCCTGGTCCCAGGCATTGATGAACGTGCTCCGGGCGAGAGCTACCCCCACATGCACGGGCACAGATGACATTTCCCACATGGATGTCCAGTGTCAAAAATAAATAAAAACAGTACACAGGTTTTTAACAAGTTCTTTATTAAAAAATAAAAAACAATATCCCCCGATGTAGATCCATCGTCAATCACGCTGCCACCGCCAGTCCTAAAAAAACTAAAAAATGCTCTCCCCGCAAGGAAGGTTAACCGCCTACTGCAGGCTTCGCCATTTGACAGTTCTCATATAGGTAAGGGGCAGAGCCACCTGCTAACATCAGCGACTGTTGCATGCTGGGATGGTAATGTCACAAGGGGGTGGGGCCACCAGGTGTTTAAGAACTGTCAAACAGTGGAGCCTGCAGTATGCGGTTAGCCTTCCTTGTGGGTGGAGCTTTTTTTCTTGTTTTGTTTTTTTTTTTAGGTCCGGCGGTGGCGCCGGTGTCATGATTGATGATGCATCTACATTGGGGGACATTGTTTATATATATATATATTTTTTTTTAATAAAGGAGTTATCAAAAGCCTTTGTACTGTATTTATTTATTTTTGACTATTTTTCTGGTGAATGAGTAGGGGAACAATGTATTCCAATCACATAGGGCTGGGGCTGGGATCTGGGGGCCCCCTTGTTAATTGTTCCCTTTACAATGGGGACAAGGGCCAGAACACAGACCATATCCAGGTTATTCAAGAACAGCTGGACGTTGCCCTATCCAGGATCGATGATCTGGAGAATCGTTCGAGGAGGGATAACTTCAGGATCAGAGGCCTGCCAGAGTCTATTACAGATATCCCTAAGGCGGTACAAGATCTCATCAGAAATCTCACCCCTTCTATCCCTCCACACAAACCGGAGTTAGATAGAGCTCACAGATCTCTGGGCGCCCCTAGGAAGGATAGATCCCCGAGAGACGAAGTAGTCAAACCCCACTTTTGCACAATCAAAGGAGGAAATCATGAAAATATCTCGCCAGCACTCGCAATTAACCTTTCAAGGGCATACTATTCAGATTTTCACTGATATTTCTCCTATGGCCATTCAACGACGCAGAACCCACAAACCACTGCTGGGGATCCTCTCTCAAAAGGATATGAAGTACTGGCGGGCCTTCCCCTTTATAATTTGCCTATAAGAGCAAACTCTATTCCTTCGCCAGTTTTCCGGAAGTGAACAAGTTCTACTGAATCTGAAATTTATATCCCAGGACTCAGCAATGGACACCTCAAACCTACAATCAGGGTCCTCCAAGCATCCCACACCCACGAGCCCTGTCTCCCCAATGAGGAAATTGGCTAAAAGCAAGCGAAGGACAACATGCTCCCCTGACTTCAGCAAGGGGCCAATGTTTGTTTCCCCCCCAAAGTCTGGTTTTGCCAGGAGAATTACACAGAGGGCACCTTTTCAGTTGATGGTGATCTTCACTGACTATCACTCGGAACTCATTTTATATTTTTATTTTCTTTCCCCCTCTAGGGGGACAGCCAAGACCTTGCTTAACCCAGCATCACCTTAACGTTCCCCTTACCAATTGTTTTTTGTAGACTCTCAGGGCCATTATCATACAGCGCAAGGGGTGCTGGGAAGGACACCCCTCCCCCCTTTTTTTGAAAAAGGGAGTGGGTAAGCCCACCCCATAGCTGTGTTTTTGTACGATATTAGGTCTCTATTCGGGGGTCTTGCGTTACTTTGGTCTTCCAAATGTTATTTAACATGTACCCTCAATAACCCCCTACTTGCACTGCAACCCTACCATTTATCCTACTCCATTCTTCCCCGCTCCACCCCCCACCCTCTGCCTCCCTACCCTCTCCCTCTCCACCCCATATTCAGTCTATTGGCTCATTAGCTTCTTACCCGCTCGTTATGATCCATTTACTAGTTACTGTTAACGTTTTTTTTCAGGGATGGCTGCGTTTAGGGCAGTGGTCATGTGCCTTCACCTATCCTTCGACTATGGTCCACCCATACCCGAACGGTAGGACGTTAGCCCTCCTAGTGAGCTATGGTTACTTGTTTTTGTGGAATGAGGGGAAGAAACTTTTCTCCACCTCTCATCCCAGGACTATATTAGGCTAATTTGTACTCAACTCTGTATGTAGTTTTGTTGCAGGAGACGCATTTCCCAAGATGGTACACCCCCTCTTTCGTCCGTGCCCATTTTCCCCAGTTTTTCATAGCGAACTAAGACAAGGGGAGTAACCATCCTGTTCTCGAAAACTTGTAAATTCAGGGTACAATCGGAGCACAGAGATCCAGAAGGCAGATTCATCCTTGTTAATGGAGTACTAGATGACCACCTTTACTCTTTATTCTCATATTATGCACCCAATAAGGCACAGACAAAATTCTTTCAGATAATGCTTCAAACACTAGCTCCACTGCTAGGGGGTTCATTGATTCTTGGAGGAGACTCCAATATAGCCTTCAATTAAGGTCTAGATAAATCTAAGCCTCCATCCGTGCAACACACTCGCCCCACTAAAGGCAGCTCCAAAATAGCCAAGCTAATGTTCCTGATGCTGTTGCTGATATTTGGAGCGAAATCAACCCATCTAAATGACACTACACGCACTTCACGAGCCCACACCAATCTTACACAAGAATTGACCATATCTTTATTACCTCGGTACATATACCCTCAGTTCTCAAATCATACATTAATGATTCGGTGCTAACTGATCACTCCATGGTCCTGCTCATTTTGCACAGACACTCCGCTAGACCACTTCTTACCCAATGGAGACTCAGCGAGTCATTACTTAGTGATCCCATTAGAGTTCTAGAACTTAATAAAAGCATTGAAGGAATACTTCCTCCTCAGTGACATAGAGGGAAGCCTGGCTGAGACTCTATGTGCTGCCCACAAAGCTACGATTCGGGGAAAGCTGATACAAATAGCAACTCAGATCAAAAGAGAAAGAACCTTGGACGTAGAGAAACTGGAGAAGGACTTCTCCACTTTGCGCAAGCTACACAAAAAAGACCCCTCAAAGGTCTCTATAGCCCAACAAGATGTGTCTCACATTGCCCTAAACCAGCGCTTATGGTTAAAGCCGAGAAAAACATTAGAAGGAGTGGGGTCAGATTCTACCAGCATAAGGACACCATAGGTTCGATGCTAGCCTCTAAACTGTCCCCCAAATCACGCTCATTCACTCTGCCGAAACTTTGGTTACAAGACGGGTCCACGACTTTAAACCCTCAATGCATATTGCAATCCTTTCTGACATTCTACACAAACTTATACCAGGCGGAGGACACGACTGACGCGACCAACATAACCTCATTCCTAGAAAAACTCCCTCTCCCCGCGTTAAGGAAAGATCACAAAGACATAATGGAAGCTCCAATCTCAGCTGATGAAGTCCTTGACATTATCAAAAATCTAAAAGGGGGGTCTGCCCCAGGTCCAGATGGCTTTTCCGTCCCATACTTTTAAAAGTTTGCAGAAATTCTGGCCCCACGTCTAACTAAATTCTTTAACTTCAAGAGGAAGGGGGACCCTGTAAACAGTCATCTTAACTCAGCATTCATTGTCGTGATCCCTAAATCAGTCAGAGTTACGGAGTTAGTGAGGCAATTATAGACCCATATCGTTGATTAACATCGACTTGGAGATCCTGACTAAAATCCTAGCAAACCGCGTAGGCTCCTTTATCAGTTGTTACATACACAATGATCAGGTAGGATTCATCCCTGGCAGACAGGGCCCAGACCAAGTGAGGATAGCTATTGATATAATATCGATCTTACAATCAGGATGGGACGGAGGCCCTCACCAAGAAGGTTTGCTTCTCTCGCTTGACCTACAGAAGGCCTTTGATTCGTTATCCTGGCCTTATCTTTTTGCAGTACTAAAATGCTGGAGCTTTGGGGAGAACTTCTTAGGGCTCTTAGAATCTCTCTCTTCTAACCCAGAAGCCAGGGTCAGGCTTCAAGGCTATTATTCGGAACCCATCAAAGTCACTAGAGGCACTCGCCAAGGCTGCCCACTATCACCCTTGATCTTTGCCTTAGATATCGAAACCCTAGCAAGAGCCATTCATGCTAATCCAGACATCAGGGGGGTTCAATGCAGACAAACAGTTCATAAATGCATGCTATTCGCGGATGATATGCTCCTCTTTGTCACATTCCCAATTGCCTCTCTATCAAACATTTATAAGCTTTTAAATTCCTTTGCAAGCATCTCGGGCCTTCATGTATACCTATCCAAATCCCAAGCCTTAAATGTTTCCCTCCAGCCCCCTTTAGTAGCATTATTGAAACCATCTTTTAAATTCAAATGGATCGACTCGACCATCCGTTACCTAGGGATAAACCTCTCCTCCAAGATCAAACGACTATACCAGGCAAGTTTTCCTCCAATGAACCACAAGCTTGAAACTGACCTCAAAACTTGGACTCAGTTAAAATTGTCATGGTTAGGTAAAATCCACTCTATCAAGATGACTCCATTCCCCTCTATCAAGATGACTGTTACCTAGACTACTATACCTATTCAGGTCTCTCCCTGTAGTGGTCAGAAGAGATCACTTCGAATCATTTCAGGGGAAAGTAATCAAATTTATATGGGGGAAAACTGGAAATAGACTTTCCGAACGCATTCTCTTTAGCCCCAAATCACAAGGTGGACTGGGACTCCCCAACCTGTTCTGGTATTACCAGTCGGCAAGGCTAGCCCAACCATCCACGATCTATTCTAGGCAAGAGAAACCTGATTGGATCCACATAGAGAGACAGGCGTTCCCAACATATACGCTAGACTTTCTGTTATGGTGTCCCAGGAAAACTAGACGTCCAGTAATTTCCCTCACTCTCTCCCCCTCTCTGTCTCTATGGGATGATTTGCGACATCTGACTTCCCTGACCTCTGAAATTCAACCTCTAGCTCACAATTTCCACAACCCACAGTTTAACCCAGGCATGGGCATTAAATTCTTCCAATGGTGGCTCGACAAGGGGATGTACCGTATTGGCCATTACTTCTCAGTTGCAGGCCCTTTGTCAATGAAATACTGTGTAAACAAATTGGAGCTCCCTGACTCAAAAAAATTTTGGTTTCACCAAATCTCTCACTTTTTGACTTCCATTTGGAAAAACAAACCTATTCCCCCGATCTTCACAGATTATAAGCGTTGGTGTGGACAGGCAACAGGGCAAAAAGGTGGCGTATCTATAATCTACTCGTCACTGTCCAGATCCACCTCCAAATTCCCATACATGGAAGTGTGGGAAAGAGACCTACAAGAATGTTGGGACCTGGAGGATTGGCATAAAGCGGTTTCTAGATCCTTCAAAGGTATGCTGAACATCTTGTTAATAGAAGCCAATATAAAGGTTCTTACCAGATGGTATCTGGTCCCTACCAGACTTGCTGCCATTTTCCCTTCATCCTCCCCTTTATGTTTCAGGGACTGTCACATACTAAGCTCTATGCCCCAGGTATGGTGGGAATACACGAAAATTAGGGGATTCTGGAATAAAATATTCAACCTCATCCATTAAGTCTCAGGTCATTCAGTCCCAAAGTCCCCCCAAATAGCTCTTCTGAATGGCCTCATACCAACAACCCCCAAACACTTCCAAAAATTGATCTTCTTTAGGAGCAAAGATCAGTATAGCGAAGGCTTGGAAAGTGACCCAAGGTATCTTTCCTGGCAGCCAAAAGAAAGATCTTGTGGATTATGGCCCAAGAAAAAATAGTCAGTTCTATCCTAGACACAACCAAAAGATTTGAAGCATTTTGAATCTGGCACCTCTTCCTCCTCTCACTCTCAGCTATCTTTTCTTTTCCTTTATAAACTTTCCTATTTCCATCTTAAGTTTGGAGTTGTTAAGATCTTAGATCTTATGCCTTTGATTTTAGTTGTTTAGAATCTTTAACATAAACACAAATTCAGGAGTCAGCTGGCTGCTGCTAAGCACACTCCTAGACACTTTCATTTTAGACTTGTTTGGCACAAAATTAGACTAGACACTCACCATAGGAGTCTTCTATTACTCAGGAAACTATTCATGTTCCCAAGCTCTTGGGACAGGTAGCAATATAGGCTTTACTAATCGCTGTAATTCTTGCCGGTCGCCCCACGACACAGTATGTTCCCAATAGGGATGTTGGGAGCGACAGACAGATTAGCTACCTTACTATTATTTGTTACTCATTGTTTAGGACACAGGAAGCTCCTCCACTAAACTATCTAACACTAACACTAACATTGATGTTATAACAACTACATAACTGAATATATGTGTAGCGCTGGTAGATTTAGGTGGATTATAGGTAAATTTAGTGGGTTATCTGTTTATACATACTCAGATTTGCCTCTGTTCCAGCTTGGCTGAGTTGCATGTAGTTTCACACTGTGCCTGTGGGTGTCGTTGTCCCCATGGGTAGGTGTTGGAAAGGCAACACGTTAAAGCGTATGAGTGCTCCTCTGTCCCAGAGATAACTCGGTGGAGGTGGTCCTCCGAGTTGCATTCTGGGAGAGGGTATTTATGGGAGAGACGCCATGTTTTAGGGTTCATTTTCGTTCCACCTGCTGGCCCTCCTGGCCGACAGGTATGTGCTAGGAGTACTACCCCGTGGTCCTCCGACTGGGAGGCCCACATTGCTGCAGCGTGTGGGTGGGCCCAGAAGCCTGTCTGGGGCCTACCACAGCGGCAAGGGAATGGTCCTGGGCTGTTTGTCCTAGAGGGAAGAAGCTGGACAACTGAGAAGATTCCAGGGGAGGACCCATCATGGAAGGACCATGCAGAGTGCTGGTCTGGAGAGGGGCCTAGTGACTCAGTTGGAGGACGTATCCTAAAGTAATCCTACCGCATAGTACTGCCGGGTCGGCTTAAATGTTCTAGTGCTGTCTTTGCTATTCTTTATAAACCATTACATCCTGTGGCAGAGGATCGTACAGGTTTCTATTCCATTCAAGTCTGTGGCAGAGACTTTTGTTCATGCTGCGTACTGGCTGCTAGGTTAGTGAGAGAAACCTATCCAGGCGGGCAAAGATTCAGCTCCAAAAAGAGAGTACATTCATCTACAAGATTCTAATTCCTAATACTACACTAAGAAAAGGTATTTGAACTTCCCTGCAACTCTTCTTCTACCTCTTTCCTGCTACTTCTTTCAATTACGTTTATTAAAGCATTGGAAAAGATACTCAAGTGTCCGGTGCCTACATTGTCCGGTATTAAACTCAACGGGACCCTAGACCCAGTTCTGGTGAAATTGAGGTAACGAAGGTGACGGTAAGAGCCCGCTTTAAACCATCAGCTCCACCGGGAGTTATTGCTACATATGTACAGCTGACGAAACACTCTATGGCAATGTGTCATTGTTTTTTCTGTATTTCTTGTTAATCAATAAACATTTTGAAAGTAAGATACAGCAGGCAATACAGCTAATGCCCTGTACACACGAGCAGACTTTTGGACCGGACTGGTCCGACAGACCGAATCCGTCAGACAATCCGACCGTGTGTGGGCTTCATCGGATTTCCAATGGACCTTTTCGGTTGAAAATCCAACAGACTTTAGATTTGAAACATGTTTCAAATCTTCCTGCCGTAACTCCGCCAGACCCAGTTCCTATCATGAAGCCCGTTCGTCTGTATGCTGGTCCGACGGACCAAATACAATGCAAGGGCAGCTACAGCACCTGCCCCCGAGAATGTTTCCAGCGCGATCCTATGAAGTTGGTCCTCAGCGACAGGGTACTATACATCTCGCGATCGCTGCAATAGGAAAAACACATTTTCCTATTGCAGGGAGTGCGAGAAAGAGGCGACAATGTCCCTTAGGTTTGGTATGGATTTAAGGGGAACCCCCTACGCCGAAACGTCGTGGGGGTCCCCCCAAAATCCATACCAGACCCTTATCCGAGCACGCAGCCCGGCCGGTCAGGAAAGGGGGTGGGGACCAGTGAGCGCCCCCCCTCCTGAACCGTACCAGACCGCATGCCCTCAACATGGGGGGTGGGTGCTTTGGGGAAGGGGGGCGCCCTGCGGCCCCCCCACCCCAAAGCTCCTTGTCCCCATGTTGATGAGGACAAGGGCCTCTTCCCGACAGTGACCCCGCCCCTTATGACGGCACAGTCCCAGCATGCCCAGGGACTGTGACATCATAAGGGGCGGGGTCACCGGGTGACATCACCCGGTGACCATGCCCAATGCCTATATAAGTCGTTGCGCACCATGAACACAGCATTACAGCGGGAGAGAGCGTTGTGTCAACATCGGAAGAGGAGAAGAGGGAAGAAGACGATGGAGAAGACCGGGCCACCGCTAGCAAGAGAGCGGCAAAAGAGCAGAAGATAGCGGAGGAGCCCGGTAAAAGAACCGGAGAGCAAGAGAAGAACCAGAGAGCGGAGAAGAGGCCGGAGAGCAGGAGAAGAACCGAACACCAGGAGAAGAGGCCAGAGAAAGCGGAGAAGTCGGAAGAGACCCCCGGAAGCTGCCTCAT